>CM029126.1:22024026-23224026 GCA_016859345.1 Istiophorus platypterus | reverse complement strand
TTCAGACCACTAGCTTTGTGCTCTTAAATTTAAATCGCTACGCTCAGGGACTGCAGATTTTGCAATAAAACTAAAAATGTTTTGACTATTTTCCCCTACTAACCTTGCCTCTCAAAAACACACACAACAGTAGCACTGTACAGCACATACCAATTACCAGCCTTTGCATGTTGCTGTTCATTCAGTGGTTATAAGGTTCAGTAAATGCTGATTTTCTCAAATGAATATGTAGTGTCATGCAGTGATGGACACACAGGGGGAGGGAAAAGCCAGGAACACAGAGAGTGAGAAAGAGACAGAGAGAGAGGCTGTGTGGGAGGATGTGAGAAGTAGGAACGGGTCAGGGAAAGACCCTCCATTGGATTTGTGGCGGGGCTAAGCTGCCTTCTGGTGCTACGTGACCAGCCCATACCGCCAAGGCAAGAAGGCTCGGGCTTATCTCAGCACACACAAGCGGCTTTGCTGGCAGAGGCACCAAGGCACGGCTATGGGTGCTGCTGTCAGAGTGTGACGGATACCTCTTACTCTCTCTCTCCCATTCACTCCATACCTCTCTCTTTCTCAGTCATTCACTTGGAAAGAGCATGTAAAGGTTTGATACCGATGCACAAGATGGGGATGATTCATACTTAAGGTGGACTTCAAAACAGAGGAGTGGCCTCCCTTTGACTTACAGTTGCATCCCAAAATGTCTGTAATAACAGCATGGGAGTGAGTGATTTCCATTTTTCTGCTTTACGTTTTGATCTCATGTCCAAAAGGATAAAGGCAGTGGGTTTTTTCTACAAAAGCAATGTTTGCTAAACTTTTTTCCAAGTCACAAATATGCCATTTAAAGTTCTACGGAGAACAGTTTGAACGGTATAAAAGCTGAACTGTTAGTGTGTCACTTGAGTGGGGCAGCAGATGCCCGGAAAATAAACAGAACAATGTCAACTCTGAAATTTAGGTCACAGTAGGCTACATTGTTTTAAGTCTGTATTATTTCTAACAATAAACATGTTGGTTTTCATTCGTACAAACTGTATTTCTTATGTTTGACAGCCCTAATGACTCCTGAGGTACTAGATTCATGGTTTCATGATATCAAAGAAAATGTTCACAATGTTGGACAAAACTTGCCTGCACCAGGATGCGGTCTTTGCCTTGGTCACATCAGGTAATTATTACGAAACAGACATGTCTCTGTTGCATGAACCTTAACTCAACGGAAATTATATCTAATTTATATATGGACAAAGACCTCTGGGCATGTTAGCAGCCACTCGTGTGCAGGAGGCTTATTCACCGAGTCCTTGGATCCAGATGTCACTAAATAAAAACTGAGTTTGCATGGAGACACTAATTTTAAGTGAATAATGACTTAGTAGGCGGAGAAGAAGGGGTCACATACATGCAATACCCTTTTGCTTAGAAATGCATCTTTGTGCCTCTATAGAGCAAAAGTGAGACAATTGGATGGAATGACTGCAATTTATGACATATGAAAAAAAATTATTATGAAAAGCCTCATTACAGGGATTTTGTGCAAAATGGTAACATCACTACAGAATGTTTCTAGGTTGTTTTTTTTTATTATGATTCGTCCAAATATATCACCAAGTTCTTTTTGAATTCAAATGGACTTCAGCACTGAATTTGATCACAGCAGCAAACACAAGTAGATGTTGTCAATTGACAGGACATTGAGACTGGAATCATCTGACATTTTTAGCTATCAAACTAAAGGTTGACTACCCAGGGAAAATTCTGATCATCCAGAATATACTGTACCAACAAGGTCAAACACATTTTTTTCATCTCCTTTGAAAGTGGTCACAGATACGTAAGTTGTCCCAATTCCATGGAAAAAAAACAAAACAAAACCCCCCTTGTGTTTAATTGCCACCCCTGGCTATGATCTAGATGTGTAAACACAAGCGATGTGCCACCTGAGACAATTACAACAAAAAAAAAAAAAGAAAGAAAAAAAGAGAACTACACAGTTGTCCTGCCTGCAGCACTGGCTATAACCGTCGACTGCCGTAGCGATTAGCTCCTCATGCAATATCATACTGTGGCTATATAGCTGCCACTGAATACTTCAAAATACTGTTGTCAAGGACAAGTGCTCCAGCTACGTGTCTACACTCAAACTAAAAGGCAAGTATCAGAAGTAAATGAGCAACAGGATGGCCACTTAACATCCAACCCTCCTCTCAATCTATTGAGTTGCTGCTAATTAAATTCTGGCCACTGCGTCCCTGAAACTGCATCAAGCAAGGCTCAGTGGGAGCCTAATACAAGTTAGTGTATTGCAACCCCAGCAGCGGTTTCTCCCATCTTCGACCCTGCAGTGAAAATCCAATGAATAACTAACAGGGGAATAATCAGTCACAAGGCGGCAGTGGCAGGGTCCAGCGCTCTCGGGGCATTAGGGTACGCCAACATGTGTGGTTCTGTCTTGTTTATTAGCATTTCCTCTGTCAAGTGCTGTAGATACAATGCCGCATTAGCGAAGTCAGGCCTCTGTTTCTGCCTGCAAGCCACAGAATACTCACTGAGGTAGCAATGCACATCAGTGACTGAATAATTTCCCACACACTCACTCACACAAACACACACTCAGACACCCACACAAAAATTGCCTCGTTAAAAGGGCATTATTTATGATGTTTCTGATGAAACTTCAGATTAGGTTCTCACTGATTTGATTTATTTGCCAGAACACAAGTCGGTACTGCTCTTTCAATGAAAACTTGATATCAGGCAGTCAGTGTTTTAATAGTTTCAGAATTTGGCATCTTGAAAATGATCAAATTTAAAGACTATAGATATAAAATATCTTGACAGAATACCATAAAAAAATATTTGTTTGGGCATTGTAAATAGACAAATAGACAAATTCTGGGTATTTGCTTTAAAAACTCAGACGGGCCAGTCCTTTTATAAAAATGTCCTGTCTCGTTTAAAATGAAACAAATCTTCAAAGCAACAATCTGGTCATTCTGAGGTATATTTATGCATAAGTACATAAGCATAAGCAGTCTCTCGTGTGGCAATAAGTCAGACAGGGGCATAATGTGATAAAATGCCCCTCCTCAAGACTGTAGCCAGGGTTGGTGGCACAGTTTGTAGCAATCTGTTGCTGCTGTCCATCTGTCCTTGAGACAGATTACCCTTCTGCCTGTACCCTCTGGTCAGACACACAGGAAATACATTTGAGGATAACAAGGTAGAGACAGAGAGAGACGAGCAAGGGGGGGGGGGTCATGGAGCAGAGGAGGAATTGGAGGACAAAATGGCAGAAAGAGCAGAAAAAACAGGATGAGGAAAGAAGCTGTGGAAGGATGTAAGGAGAAGTACAGCAGCTCGACTCTACAAAGTATAGTAACATGGTGTCAAGGCTCCCCCTTTGCAGCCGTAGAAAGACATCTGCAGGAAAGACAGAGGCACATCTCCTGCCTGCAAGTGTTTACCTGAAATAGTCATAAACTAAATCCATAGTTAACATGGCAGAAATACACACACACACACACACACACACACACACACACACACACACACACACACACACTCACCCACGTATAAATATGTATATACTTATGTGTGTACACTGAGAGCATGAGTCAGCCTCGGAAACCAAAGAGTACTTGTATAGCACATATGCGATAAGAACATGGTGTAATGAATCCGTTTTCCAACGCACTAAACGTCATCCTTAATGAGTCTACAGCTGTGCAGACACTGGGTTCAAGTGCTGTTCGGCGTCCTCACACCTAAGACGAGCTCACCGAGTACCAGAGTGGAGGCTACAGGCTAGCTATAATGATGTAAAGGTCAGATGTGGCAGTGGGACTCGGAGCCTGTCAGACGGAGATGCTGGGTGTCTGGGGGGAGAGGGTGTCAAGAATCACACCCTCTCAGGAGGCATCGCTGCAGGCATCTGGGAGATCACAGGCAAAGTGGCCTCTCCTTTTCTCACATTTCCTTTCGTCTCCTTCACTTTATTTTTTCCCCCTGCTATTTCCATTCCTTTGAATTTCCTTATTTTTCCCTCCCCCCTCTGTCCTTTCCTTCCTCCCTCTCCCTTTCCTTCTTTCTCCTCCCTCCCCCTTTTGCTTCCTTCCTCCCTCACTGCTTTTTTCCTTGTCTTCCCTCTCTCCTTTTCTTTGCCATCTTATTTCCTTCTGTCTCGTCACTTATCTGTCATTCCTGTTGTTTTCCTTTTCTTTCCTAACCTTTCTGTCCGTCTCCACATTTCGTTGTTCATCACATTTCATGCGAACACATTTGTTCTAGACTCTAGAATTAGTACATTTACATGAGGTGAGACAATTGACTTGCCTCTCACCTGTTGGCACCTGCTTTGTTGACGTCAGCCCGAACGACGACTGATGCTCACCACAACATGCTTAGATTCTGCTTCTCTTCCTTTTGTGTTAAAGGACGGTTGCAGAGACTTTGAAAATGTACAAATCATCAACATATAAATCACTGCATGTCCACAGAGGTGAGACCTGTGGTTGGCATCGTCCTGGTGGGGGGTTCTTTGGTTGGCTTATTAAAATGTTGGTGGTGAATGCTCAGTGTGTCCCATGACTGCACTGTCTGAGGCTGGGCAGAAAGCACAGGAAGCTGCCTGCCACATTATTACATTAGAATAAATTAGCATGACCAGCCCTGTATGAACAGCCTGGCCTGGGTTTGACTATAGTATATAACAATGTAGGAACTAGAGTGACCGGACAGCAACTATTCATTCCTCATTATGTGAAACAACAGTGTAAAAGACTGACAGAGGCAGCATTTTTCTAGTCATATAGTTAAAAACTCATGACTTGATCTGAACATGGTTTATCTGGGCCAACGCTAACTAAAGCAAATGATAAACCTCTATGACTCATTCTTTAGAGGCTTGTACAATTTGTTTCTTTGTAGTTAAAAGCCATCACGTTCCATTTAATGGCTGAATGGGTGCAACTTCTGACCCTGCGCTTTTAAGATGAGCCCATAGTAGCCACTGAACAGACAGTGGGTGATAAGAGCAGGCTGAAATATCAGCTGTCAGTCCACCTGCCCTGCTAAGCTTTTATCCCACAATTTCCTTAATTGATTATCGCCGACTGAGCTGGTATGGACAACTGCGAATCAATCCGTTCTTCAGTCAATTCCTGGCCAGAGGAACGGAGTCGATACATGATGACTCTGTAGAAAGCTTATCAGAGTGTGGAACCAGCAGATACACAAGAGGGACAACGCACCTTCACCAACTCTCAACTCCGTGACTTGTGCGACACAGACCACCCTCAGTGCAGCCCTCCCCAGCAAAACAACCAATGCTGCAAGGTTTTAAGCGGCTGCCCTGATTTACATGACTAATCACAGACCCTATGCTCAAGGACAAGCAGGAAAATTCAAATCCACTGAGAACTCTATTAAGAGAGCTGAAAGATCGTCACATGGAAGAGAAGATGAAGGATTAGCATAAACTTACGTGAGATGTTTATTCCTCCCAATACCACTTTTTAGCTTTGGTTGAGAAGTGCCGTAGTCTGCCAGGCCAAGATCGGGTTTTCTTCGTTTCAGCTAAGATGCAATAACTAACTTTTTTAGTGATTTGTTTAATCTTAATAGTTTTGTTTTGGTCATTTAGGCATCAGGAAAAACTGTCAATCAAACTCTGCAGATCAAACAACAAGATAGAGTCCAGCCAAAAGAGACTGGTCTTGGTCCTGTTCAAATCAGACTTGTTCATGGTGGCGTAAAAGCAAAGAAAACCGGATTTTTTGACAGCAGATATGCCATTTTAACATTAATTCAAAAGCTATACAATTATTACATCCGTCTGCTGATTGTGAACTTTCAAGAAAGTGATCTATGAGTGATCTAAAGTGATTTATAGGCCATCAGGAACATTACTTAAAAGCATACGGTGGCCATGGTAACATGTATGTACACCAGTGCATGCAATCAATTTCCCTGACTAATCATAGGTGACGGCATTTAAAACACAATTGTTTTCTCAGTGTGTCCTACTCCATGTGATTTGGCAGTTTGTGATTAAAAAGTGACTTAAGGGAACACAGTAACATTACCAGCCTTGGAGTATTACATTACAAGATGTATCTTATGTGTTCCTACTTATACCTGCCCATCATTATTTCTAAAATATGCTCCATCAATCAACACATTACTGGAAGGATATCATTTTTGTAGTGAACATTTCATACCCAGGATATCTGCAACATTACAATACAAATCTAATGATCTTGTTTCTATTTTGCCCTGAGAGTGTGCCTGACATAACTGGCTTCTTTGGAAACCTTAACTAATGTCACTTTGCCTGCAGGGTAATGCTAAATGACACAATGTTGATTCAACTTACAGAAGTTCATAAAACTATTGTATTTGCAGTTTTAAAAGCAAAGGGTCTGGTACATAGAATATCAAATCCAGAGGCTGCCATCAGCATTATATGTGGAATTAATATGACTGGGGTAATGTATGCATGCCAATAAACTATATTAAATATCTCTATGAAATAATTCAGTCTGAATAAAGAAGTGAAGACAAAATAAGAGTTCAGAGTAAAGCAACAACCACCAAAGATGTCACTAAAAATACAGAAGAAATCAGTCAAATGTAAAGATCTTGCAGGTTACCTTTTAGCAGCTTTCAAAAGTCCTGTTTATGTACTTTTCCCCACACGTTCCCCTCTTACTAACCTTGACCTGAGCAGCTTGCTAACTGAATCACATTAATGAAGTGAACAGAGATGCATTACATTTATGAGTTTGGAATTAGTTTAGCTCAAACTCATTTCACCATCTGTGGGAAGTCAGCTCCCTAAAGTGTACTTACTCCTGCAGTAGCAACCTACCCTCCAAAACAGAAATAGACCTGCAGCAGACAGTAGAATTCATCACATGAATAAATCTCATCAGAGTCACGCTATTATAATTTGTAGGCAGGAAACGAATTAGGAGATGAGAGACTGGGAGAGCCAATTGTGCACTTGACATGGTGAAGTTTCCCTGAGTAAGAAGTTCATGTCAGAAGATCAGAGAGAGTGTAAACTTCAAATATCCACACTCCCACATACACACACAGACAGAGCTAATCCCTGGAAACTTGCAAGCAGTTGATAAAATAATAACTGATGGATAATCTAAAACCCAGCATCAAAATTAAATAAAATGTTACAGTTAATGCATTTAAAACGTAGTGAAGGCTGATATTATGATAACAAAAAGGTGCAATTATTGCAAAAATGTATTATTATGTAAGTTTGTTGATATTTTTACATGACTTCTTTGGCACTTTTCTGCATTATTGGTTTGGTTAGAGCTCTGACAAATCATATTATATTAGATGGCTGCCGGTTTTACTCCCTGGGAAAATGATGTACAATAGTATATATATACACATATTTTTTTTTTTAATATTTTATGATCTGGTTTATTTGACATCCTCATTTGCTAAAAGAACAGACGGATCAGTACAGCGTCATTTACCTATGGTGTAGCCTCTCTTCAGCTCGCCGCACCGGGGGCTGCGGCGCTGGGAGTTTGTGGTGTTGTTTTCCTGCACCGCGAGGACAGTGGTTGTCTTGGCAACAGGTGGTGCAGCCTTGTTGAGCGGCGAGGCTGGCACCAGAGTCGGGGAGAAACCTTGACTGGCAATATCCACCGACTGAGACTTCTTCTTCAGTCTGTGGGGAAATAAACCACAGAAGCATGACACATTATTTTTGTGTTTCTAAGAATGAAAGATAGTTATGTGTGTCGATGCCATTGTGAACGCACAGTGGAATGTGAAATGTTGCGTGACCTTCACTGTTCAAGGGCCAGTGAATCAAAGCATATTTACATCAGAGGTTGTTGGTGTCAATTTGCCGTGTTAGAGAAATCTAATTGTGCAAGACAATTTTTGCAGCGGCTAGGAAGTTGGAAGAAAGAATCAATAGGCTAATCACACCCTTGTTGAGGGTCAATTTATTAGCATCTGCCCACCCAGTGAGAGACAGCTCCACAGTAAAAAAACAAAAAAAAACAACAGATAAAGCAGGGGGATGCTGACAGGGGGAGGACAGCAGGAGACTGGAGTCAGACTAAGACCTTGCTGGAGACAAAAATCTCAGGAACAACCTGAAGAACAAACACTGAAGCAAATAGATGGTAGCCTATGGGGTTGGAAATGCTTTTATTCATCCCATCTGTTTTAGCAAGACATCTCCAGATTGCTGGTCCAAAATGCTGCTGCAAAGTTTACTGCCAGGTCCACTCTTTTTTTTTGTTCATGAAATCAAACCCTGCTTTTTTCTGCCCTAACCATTCAGTAATTAATTCTCTGCACAGTAGTTTTCATTGTCTTTGGCAGAGTCTGTCATTCCCATGCTGAAGTTAGAGGATACAAAAAAAGTATCCCTAAATACAAATGTCAGCTACAGTGTAGCTTTTGCATTGAAAGGCTTTGGAAGTAGACCACTTATGTAAAATGTATCAAAGGTACTGACTGGCTGAGCTAGGTCAAATCACAACTGCCTAAAAAAACAACTAAGATCCTATTAAAAGGATAACAAGATCCTGGTTTGGCTTTGTAACATTTATACACGAGTTTACCGGACTAATCTGAGCAGCTAATCCCAAAACTCTCTGCAGTTGGTCTATCTACTTATATATACTGTGTGCACCCACATATACCCACACCCTCACACCCAAACACATAACGGAAACTAAAAACAACAACAAAAAAGGTAATGCTTGGGCACTACAGTAAAAACTTGGCTCCTGATATTCCATTTATCTCTAGCCTGAAAAAGTCCTGAAACAGCAATGCAAGATTCCAAGCACTCCGCTCCCTCGCACACACTTTCAATCATTCCAGCAAAACTGCTGAAGCGAAAAGAATCTTTCTGGCCATTTCACCCAAGTGCCCATCCCCTGATGGACCAAGGAAGCACACATGACATAGTGTCTAACTGGCTAATGAAAATGCATAATCTCTACGGAAATGCTGTCCATCACTGCGTGTGTTTGTGCGTTTGTCTGTTCATTCCAAATCGAACACACCCAAACAATCTGGAGAAGGACGCAAAAGAGCAGGCTGGGCTATGAATAAACACCAGGAAAAATTATATTCTGCTTCACAGAAGTGTTCCCTAGAGTCTATTGAGTTAAAAGAAAAACACACACTCAGTAACCATTTTTTACAAATGCATCCACTAAAACAAGAAAAAAAAGCCCCTAATGGACTGCATTCCTTTTTTATTTTATTTTTAATTTTATCTTTTCTTTACAGAATTAAAAGAAGTGGAAGTTTTCACAAAGCTAAACAAAGGCAGACAAAGATAACTGGATATACCTGATTGTGCTAATGACTATTTCAAAGAAGCTGTTTTTTTGGATATAATGAGGTTGGAGAAGGAGCAAGAAGTAGAGAACTGCTACTGCTGTTAAAGGATGTGGAGGACAAGAGACAGACAGACCGAGAGAAAGACATAGACAGAGAAAGAGTATGTCAAGCTGTGTGAAGTCTATCTCCACTCCCTTAGGAGTTCGTACTAATTACTGTCTCATCAGTAGAGTGGAAAGCCCTCTTCTAGCTCTGTTTTACTGAGCTACGAGGCCAAATGCTATCAAAACAGAACTAGTTTGTGTGTGTGTGTGTGTGAGGGATCAAATGAAAAGGAAGGGACACAATCAATGTGTTTGTCACAGAGAGAAAGATGGAAACACAAAACAGGTATAAAGAACAGCAATGTGTGTGTGTGTGTGTAAACAGTAGAGCCACTCTTGTGTGTTTCTGTGTGTAAATTATGTGTGTGCAGTTCATGTGGTGACATTAATGCTTTTTTATAGCATGGAGCCAGAGTTTAATCACACGCCAATTTATTTATAAACCACCTCTTCACATGCAACTTTTGAGAGGACTTCACCGTGAAAGGTGCAGCACAGTCTAGATTCAACTTGTCGACAGTCAGTCCCACAGCAAGAGGAGACTCGCATCAAACCGAAAAACAGCATTTGGAAAGACAACACTCATATTTCTAACCGGTCATTTCTAATTGACACTTATGTAGCTTTCAGCAGTTCAGTATAAGTTGTTAAACAGCTAAAAACTCCCTTCTGACAAGGCTAAAGTAACTGAAGTAACAAAGTTATTTGCTGCAGGGCAGGTCAGTTATTATCAGGGAACCCCACTCTACAAACTTTGATAATTATGGATGAATTCCTTGTATCATCAGAGTCATATGCAGGAATGTAGCCAAGGCTTTTATACAGTAAGTCAAGTTTAAGATGAGTCCATCCAAGCAATTTTGGTGGGTCAAGACCAAGTGAAAACAAACTGGAGATCAAGTCAAGACTGACAGCGATGTGCAAAACTGACTTGATGTTCTTCATTATATTGTTCAAATTGACAGGAATACAGGATATCGAATAAGTCTTTTCTGCATAACAAATGTGTTCCTGCCTCTTACCAAGTTTTCATGCTTGTACGGTGCCTGTATAGTCTAGCTTTAATCCCTTTTGTTATCTAAAACTGTTTGGATAGGGAAAGGAACAGGAAACAACATAAATCCGACAAAATATTCCATTATATATGAAATTATGATTATAACTCTTAGGAACAAAAGTGTATTTTTCATATCTGTAAATAGCAAACTACTAAATTTTGGCATCTTCCACACATTTGTGCATCTACGTAAACGTCAAGCCGCACAAGTTTTTATTTAAACACTGGCAACACAGGCTTTTGTTGGCCTTTTCGAGTCACTAGACCAATTCTCCCACTATCACAAGCACATGAAGTATAGTATCATATGTCTGATACCTCTGTAAAACATAATGTAATGGTTTTACTAAATGGTCTGGCCTCTGCCAGCTTTGCCAAATGCCACCATTTGACAGAATTTTAACTTCCTCGTTAATAGCAGTGTTTACAGTTGACACCATTTTAAAAATGATGAATATCAAACCAGTGCTGACAGCTACAATAATTGCGGTAAACTAGTGTTGACATGTGACAAAGCTCCCAGACTCACTACTTTAACCTGATGTCAGGTCTATCAGCAGAAGATGCTGCTTGTTTTTTTTCCCCCTCATTGTCCCCCAACTTTTCCACTTTGTTTTGTCCAGTGAAGGTTCTTGCTACAGTATTGATAGTGTAGGGTCACCAATTTCTTCTGCTTACAAGTTTGTGTGTTGCCAACAGCCTTCACTGCCTCCAGCTCTGTACACTGGTAATAATTTCCTGGTCACAGCAGCTTCTATTTAACTTAAAAACATGATTATCACAACCGATTCCCAATGACTGCTAAGGTGTTCTGCTATTACAGCCCAGCCCAAACAGGCACATTCTGCACAAAATGATTAAAATAATCATAAATAATAATAATAATTTGATTAAAATTAAATAGTATTGTTGGAGTGATTAGAAACCTCAGGTGTCAAACTGTGCAAGGAAAATTACTCACAGTAGCAGAGTCCATCTGAATTATTTTGATTGCAATTACTTTGCATGACACAAAAACACACCAACACTAGGAATTTACAGCACCACAAGTAATGTATAGTGTATATAGTGCACAGCTACTTTCGTTTAGCCTCATGGCCCAGTTTACATTGCAGAGTTTCATAATGTAACTGATAGCGCTGCAGAAATACCCCTCTAAAAAACAGAAAAAAGCCTTGGTGGGAAATTGCAGCAGGATTAAGAGGCTTTTCCTCTCACACCAGTGAGGAACTGGCCCCTTGCGATGCCATTGGTTTAACGTTGGGCTGTTTTTTTCTGGGTAAATAGGCTTCGTCCTGAGCCGTGATTGAACCAATCTCCATCTTCCCTGCAAGCAAAGAGCTCATGAGCATCAGAGAGCAAATAGAGGTGCATGTCAACAAAGCCACCAGCTCTGACAGATTCTTGTCTATGGGCAAACGCTTACACAAAGATGAATAGAGAGAGGTGGAAAATGAAGGCAAATAGACGCAGAGGCATTTTGTTTTCTACCCTGCTGTTTGTGATCTGACCTGGGCCAGGAGGCAGCAGTATATTTGCAGCCCTGCCAAACTGGCATCGCTAAGATTATCTTACTCTACAGGGATCCACGTAGTTTGGCAAAGGATGCATTAACAACAGGAATATTGGGCCTAAGTCTAAACATGCTTATCGCCCCCCTACTAAGAGGGATTAGACCCAGAAAAAAAGAGGGCTGTGTTTGTATCGCCTACCATTTCTCCTGTTTGCTTCACTTCCTGCTCATTGCCTCGCAGTGACAAAATAACACATTTTTTTGAGGGAATTGGTGTCTACATATAGTAGCAGATAGTGTTCTGTGTTATACAAAGCCCATAGGGGAAGGCTGGGTTGACGTCATACTCTCTCACGGTGCTGGCAGCACAATGACCCATCTGACGGTAATGATGCCTTAGAGTCACAGTCCTCTGAATGCTTTTTAGGTTATTTTGAAAGAAATAAATCGCATTTATGTATTGCACAGTAGCTGAATTTAATGAAAACACAAGGGGGCAACAAAACACACAACAGTGGTGCTTCAGGTAAAGAAATGTAAGTGATCAATGACTAATGTTCAAGGACCTAATGTCTTAATTGAGTTGTTACCAAGTATTCAAGATGGCAGATGAACATATGTACGTTGTGCATATCCTTATTCCAAATCTGCAGTGACATATTTTTTTCTACCTTGATGCTGCACTAATCAACATTTTTATGTGAATAATGAGTGTGTAAGTTTATTTAGATATGACCGTACGTGTAATGCGAAAGACGTCACTCGTAGCAACATACCCACAGACAATCACCACCAAAATCCGCAGTTCCCCTCACGTCTACGAGAGCTTTAGCATCTTTTAGATCATTGTTTTGGTTCAACTTCACACAGGTTCAAATCTCACCGCTCTCAACAACCTCATTCCAGCTGCAGCAGCAATATCCGGCAAAACTTCTCTGATATGCCAACTGTACACTTCCTGCCCACAAAATTAGCGACTGGCCATTGAGCATGGTCGACAATTTAACTGCTCAAGTGAACGATATTTCCCACAGGAGTTACCGGAAATCAAATGAGAGCTAAAAGCAGAGTGATTAAAGGAACTACTGGACTAATGCTGCACTGTGTCTTCTGCAGGTGTAAACAGATAGTTTACCATAAAACTCACTTTATAATCTGTAATGTGATATAGCAGTGCTGTGTTTACTGTTACCTCCAAATTGCCAAAATGAATAAATATACACATTTTAATTTCCCAAGGTCTTCATTATGATGTTGGTTGGGAAACGGTGTTAGCTAAATGAGCATTTCATCAGGACATGTACAGTCTCTCCTTAGTTAGGGCTCTGTGCATTCTGAGTTAGCATTAGCATTCACTGAAGTAGCATCCTCCATCTCTTTCAGCCACACGTAGCACTGGGTATGGTTTGCGATTCTTTGGTACTAGAGCCTAGAAGTCTGATACCAAGAGGATTCTTTCTTTGATAGCCTCTCTCTGAGGAATATAAAGAAATGTTAAGTATTATCCAAACACGAGCAGCCGTTATCGTCTAAAGTTGGCAAAATTCCAAACTGTCTGATCAAAGAACATGTTAAGGAGGTAACAGATCTGAGCAATCACTCAATATTTCAGTTTTCCAACATTGCTGCACCAAAAAAAGAATAAAAAAATAACCAGCCCTGACCGCTATCCATTTTGTGTGACTGCCTCGGTTCATTCATTAGGAATTAAAAAAATTAATAAATAAAAAATTTAGAAAACACAATTTGTTTTACTCATCCTTGAAAACTTGGCTGAGGACTCCTCATGTTTACGTACAAGAACATGAGGAAATGTCTTCTAATCCTCAGAGTATCTAATAATCATCTTTTGTAAACATCCTCTCATTTCGTTTCCCACCTTCCATCAGACTTGTATCAATTGCTATTTGAAATGGATTCCAAGAATTTCAATTTCTGAGGTCTCTGAGGCAGGCAATCATAACAAAACAGTTGGACAACTGTGGACTATCTTAAGCCTAATAAGGATGAGTCAGTCGCTGTAGAGACTGTCAGACTGAAGCCTTCCTCCAGATTCTGACACACACACTGAGGAAGAGGGTAACAACAACCTGTGGCCATGCATGTTAATGAGGCCCTCCGCTGCATCTGGAGGCCTAATGAATTATGGCTGGACCTCGCTGCTTTCTGCTCTGCTGTCAGACACCTCCGCATAATGATTACACTCATCTGCCCTTGCTAAATGCCAGAATGGCAATTCTCTGTCAAAGGGTTATGTGGCAGTTTTGTCCAGTGCGGCTTAAACTTGGCCCATTTCAGCATCAAAGTTGTGAGAGTAGCAATTAAAGGCCAGTCACGCCAGAGATAAGAGAGAAAAAAGAAATTAATAAAAAAACAAACAAAAAAAACCCTGAAAATGATAAGCAGCACTGGATTTTTGATTCCTGTTTCTGAGATTCCGGTATGATTGTGTACATTTTACTGGGAAAATAACCAAATATTTGTCATTTGGAATTTGAATACTCTATCTGAAGATTATCTGTTAAGCGGTCATTGAGCCGCAGTTGAATAATGCAATCAAAAAGTGAAATCCCCCTCCATCTCTTTTATTAGTTGTACGACATATTAGATGGATAACAGCTCTGATAGATGAGATGCACGGTTTCCTAACTGACAGGGGGTCAGTTTGTATTCCCCCCTCGGCTGATTATCAAATTTAATGGCATTTTTCATTCCTGAAAAAAAAAAAAGAACTGCTGAAGGCGCAAAGAGGTGAAATTATCCGATATTTAACAAAAAAAGAAAGGATAAGCTCCACATCAAAAATATAATCACTCTAAGGCATCATTACTGTCAATGGGTCATTATGCCATCAGCAGTGAAATACACTTCCTGAATATAAAGTTAAAACAGAGTTTTGGTTGTGTTCCAAGGGTGAAACATGTTAACTCTAATATAAATACCAATATAAAGGAATATATTTTCATTTTAGTTGATAATGGAGCTGTCACTTGATTTTTCACTTTATTCTGTTACAAAAACAATTGATACTAATGATATAACTAAAACAAGCACTGGCTTTCAACCGTAACCCTAATCCCCTACATCTAACCCGACGTCTGATATGACAAGCCTGTTGTCTAGCTAGCCTTAGACACCAAGCGCAAATGCTGAACCAAGTCTTTCCATTCTTAGCATGTCCTCAGGTACTGTGTTCTTGGAAACTGACGTACCACTTACTACTAGCTCTACCTCTACCAAACACAACAAGAAAATGCTTATTACACATTGTTGCATTAGTGTTAAGAATCTAAAAATGTCATCTCAATCTCAGTGTCCTTTTTTCTGCAAAGCAAGTGCTTTCAATTTTGATACTTTAAGAACAGTTTGCTGCTAATACTTCTGTTCTTTATGTAAGTGGGATTTTGAAAGCAGGACTTTTAAATGTAGTGGAGTATTTGTCCTTTTTCATACTGCCACCACTGTGGAAGTGACACACAATAGCGCAAGTGTACCGGAACCTGTGCAAAATTTAACTTGCCTTGACACAAATCTAAATAAAATCCCCAAGACACCATATTGTACACTTAAATCAAATCCTAAAGATCACACACACAGCACAGACACGAAAACAATTCCCGATGAAGACACCAGCACACATAATGCCTCACCAGCCAACCAGCCCTGGAGCTGCTTCTAATGATTTCTCCGTCACTTAGTAGCATCTGCCAACAATGTTGAACAGCTCCGTTTTAATAATGGAAAAAAAATGAAAGAAAAAAAAGCGGCTCATAAATCTGCAGTTCAGCTCGTACATAAACAGCTATGGGGGGGGGGGGGGGGGGGCTGCTTTTCATTTTCTAGCATGTATCAATATCATACAGAAACACCCCTCAGCCATGGCCTTTCACTTGACTAACAGAGGGATTATCTTAGCTGAGACAACACAAGGCCGGGAAGGAAAGGGGGAAAAAAACAACCTTGCTTCATTATGGTCTGGCTCTGACTCCAGGGCATATTTTTCTCCCTCACTCTCTGGCTCTCTGTGTATCACTCAAGCAGCAAATGCAGACACATACAGAAAAAAGGACGCACACTTGCTCTCTTTGTCCCCATCTTGGCAACAAACACAAACACACACCATCAGACCCAGCCGCTCAATCATACACAGCCTTTAGCGTTGATTCAGAGAGAGTCTGTGAGCCGCGGGACTGTTACTGCTGTTACTGCATTCTTCCACTACCGCCCTCTTCTTCCTCCTCCTCCTCCTCCTCCTCCTCCTCCTCGTTGCTATACTCAGAACTGCTCTTGTGCTCCCATTTGCTGAGTGCTGGTGACAATCAGCACCACGATTGGCCAGAGGCAGAGGTAGAGGACGCAACGTCATGCTACTGTGGCTTGTGGTGGTGCAGAATTTTGAGATGTGTTCTGAGTATTGGCAGTTTTCAGCAGTGTAGAGTATCATGTTAGATCATTACAGGGCTGGAGGGGCAGGCAAGACACCAGATATTAAATAGAGAGTTTTAATTATCAATTATAAGCCTCCCAATTTGCATCTAATTTCCTAGAAAGAATTACGTGAAGTGATAGCTCAGAGCAACAAATGTGCATTTATTGAAAATGTCATATTGAGTTTCCCACAACTGATACAATTAATGCTAAATCTGAGAATACTAGTGGATATGTTAATACAGAGATATCCTGTCATGCCTGGTGATGGGCAGAACTACTTCTTAAAGAGCTGAAAAGCTCAGTAAAAGGTCAACTATATCATATATTTTATTTAATTGGAACACTTGATAGAAGAATGTAGCTGCATGCGTGCTCCTTGTTCAGAGAGTAACTGTCTTTTTAATGTTTATTTTTCTGTTTGTCTGCTATATTTGCTGTTTAACTAATTAATCTGTTTGGTTGTGAATAGAGAAGCTTTGTGACCAGTGTAGGCAGAGAGTTCATTGATTCATGGTGATGACGCATGATTGAGGCCCCATTTTGGGGAGAAAAAAAAAAAATCAATATAAAAGTTAACAACAACATTTTCCTCTTACTTTCTCCTTTGCATTTGTCTGAAAGAAAAACATCCCATCAGACCCAGAGCAGAGATGGTTGAAGGCGAGCACATTTGTTGAAGCACAAGCCTTTGATTGGCTGCCCACTCTTTTCAGCACAAAAAGCCCCTGTACCAGACCATGTCATTGGCACCATGTCCTTGAAACAACAGAGAGCAGCCCCACTGTCTCTGTGTGGACAGAACCCTGCTTGGACAAATAGCCTTGGACTGGCTAAGTTTTTGTTTTCCTAAGGAGAGCACAAGGATGCCCACCTCTCTGCAGCTGCTCAAAATTTTTTGAACTTTTATCGGGTTTGCAGCTGAACTAAAGTTCCTGCAATCAGGCTTTGGCTCGATGTGAACTGGGTCCACAATATGTTACGTCCAAAGTTGCAGGAAAGATTTGTATGAGGTTGAATTAAAGTAAAGAACAGTATGGTCAAACATTGAAAAGCTGGAGTGTAAACATCCATTCATTTGTAGTACTACTTTGTAAATTTGCTTTTAGGTGTGTATCAACCTTGAGGCATTTTCCCCACAGAACAAGGACTGCGGATTTTGTCTCTTACATTGGAGCTGCATTAGGAAGAGATCTCTCAGTAGACAGTATGAACAGGATGAATGACACAGCAATTCACACCTGTTGCAGTGTAGGAATGTAAGTGATGTTTCAAAATAACACCCCTTCAAGTCCAAAGAATTTTTTTTAATTTCATCATCTCTGAACCCTGAAATTTCCACAGTCATAAGATTCATTCACTGATTGTATTCACCATTTTTTCAGCCAGTGCTCTCACTTGCACATCTGTTCATTGCAGGGTAGAAAGCGAACATGGCTGCAGGCACCAACATCTGTTACCACTGGTGTCACTGGCACCAGCAGATCTGGTCACACAAATTCTGGATGTTGTAAATGGGAAAAATTTGTTTCAGGGTCAGCTATAAATCAGTAGGTGTATTTATGGTTGAGTATTAAAGTTGTTTGGTTTAAGTTGTCTCTGCTGCAGCTGGTTCTGTTTTGTACAGACCTGAGTGAGTACAGAGTGATATAATTAAAGGGCGGTACAGTAAACGTTGAATAGCAGAGGAACTACAAGCTGTCTCATTGTCTTGTTTAATAAATTGAAGATCTGCAAAATTATGTTATGCGCCATCCAGGTTCATATAGAGAGTCGATCAGGAGCCCGATCTACCTCTCACAGGACAAGAAGATGACACGGGCATTTAAAGGACTGGTAAGAGAAAAAATAGCTCCTAAATAGAAAGTGACATTTGAGATGGACATGGCAAATGAAGACAGAGCCTCCAGGAGGTCTCAGGGCAGTTGTCAATCACATCAAACTGACTCTCACACCAAATCATTGCAGAAAAGCAGAAGCCAACTCCTCTGACTCGGGATCTAACTGAATGTGATGCTTCTACTTAAATTAAAAAGGTTGTTATTAGTAAAAAACTAAGCAAATCAATATTCTGTGTCCTTAAGGTGGAGCTTACGATCACTTCGATGGATGGTGTGCCTGTAATTCCTCTTGTTCTAATCTACATGACAACAAGCCTCATCACCATGGATGTATTAGTCAACTGGCAATAACACTGCTGAAAGAAAAAACAATTAATGACTCCATTAGTACCTAAAGATGTAAATGGAAAATGGACCAAATTTATACAGTGGATTTACCATGTGTCACATGCATCTGTGCACACACATATCTATACCTGCATTAATACTTCACTGCTGTTGCACAACCGTAGCTTCATTGACAGAAGACTAAACTTGACACTGGACTGGACATAATTGTATTGGACTTCTGACAGGTTTCTGATGATGACACAGCCAGAGTAAATGTTACATGAGAGACATAAAAGTGGAACAAGCCTATCTACATGTATTTTGAATTATTACCTTAGAGAAATAGTCCGACATTCTGGGGAATGCTTATTTTCTTTTGCTGAGAGTTACTGTGACCACACAGACATGAGAGTGGTATTGAGCCACTCATGATGAAAATGTTTTCTCTGTAACAACCCGTTTGACACCAATATTTTCTGTATTTACGAGCTATATATGCTCAATTTACAGGTCTGTCTACTGCCTCTTTATATTTTGCCCTCATCCCATGGTCAAGAGGGTCGCCAGGGGCTGGAGTCGGCTCCAGCTGACAATGGGTGAGAAGCGTGGCACGGGGCCGACATACAGATGTTTCAGAAAGGACTCTGACCTCTTTTTTCTATCTTTGATTGTGTTGAGGATTTGATCAAAAATGTACACCTCACCTGTAATGACAAAGTTTTATATGTTTTTACGATTTTTTGCAAAGTTGTTAAAAATCAAAATCAGTCATTTGTATTAATGCAGACTTTTAATTTAATGTTTTGTAGAAACACATTTGGAAGTAATTACAAGTTATTTGCAAACATTTGGTGTTTTGTCATTATGGGTTTCTGACTGTACACTGATGGGTAAAAACTGGAATTTATCCTTTAAAGTTGAATATACAACACAATAAAGAAAGAAAAAAAACTGAAGAGGTCTGAAATCTTTCTGATGTGTATGTTTTAAGAAAAACAGTCACATTTGTAATTAACTTTGGGCAATTTAGAGTAGCATAAATGGGATAAACTAGCTAACCATGATGAATAGATTATCCTGACAAACCATCTGATTGCTAACAATAAATCTTACGTCCCCCGTTAGCTTGTCACTCAAGTGGTCGAGCAGAGGCACAACAAATCAACAAAACAACGCCAGTTCCTTGGGACTGGCTACATCGGTACATATTAATGGAATGAAATAGAAAATAATCGTACCTTTTCTTGCTGAGAGTTTGTATGGTAAATATATACAGTAGCTAGAGGTAGCAGCTGGTTATCTTAGTTTAAATTAAAGATTGGAAAAGGGGAAACAGCTAGCTTGGCCTTTTCCCAAGGCAATAAAGTATGTCTACCACACCTAATACTAACTGACATTTTGCTAACCTCAATCCCTTTGTTGATAGCCACTGCTAGCTCGTCAAGCTGACATTAACACACTCTCACTAACAACAATCCCTGAAGAAATATTATCAAATTTAAGAAAAACAAAAAGCGATTTCAGAGAGGAGCAGACAGAGGGTCTACAGTATGTGTTTGAGGGAGTTATCCAGGATTTCAAACTGAATCAGCAGCAAAACACATCAAAAACTTAAAAATAGAAGCTAAAGTTTATAGATCACAATGAAAAGTGAGCCACCTCATCACCTGGTAATCGAGACAGAAGGTGATGAAATTAAAGAGCAACACTGTTCCTGTAAAGCAGGTTAGGCTCACTGTTAAAAGCATTAAAAAGCAGCAGGTTTATACAGTTTATACCCTCAGTAGTTAGCAGAGCACAGAAGCACTAGTTAGTGACTGGTGCGCTGTTTTCTGTTAATGTGAGCTTCACGGGTGTTCGCATCCAAAAGATCAGACTTTCTTTAATGGGTATCAGTGTTAGATGTGACCTAGACACAAAGTTTAACCAAGACTAGCTCGAAATCCACAAAACCAGCCTGAAAAATGGGGTCTATGGGGTAAAGCCACACAGTTGGCGGACCTGGTCCGAGCCGGCTGATGCTACGCTACGATTTCACAAGTGTAAGAAAACCAAGTAGACTGAGTTTGGCCACAGGAACTTGATGGAGTCCTGTTGTGACCATGAGGTATTACACTTAGTTTCTGTATAGATAAAACAAGCAATGCCCATCTATTCTTTAAACAATTTACCCGAGTGTTGTTTTATTTTTCAACTTGACTCTTCGGAAAAAATGACGGCCCAGTTGCATGGACTGAAGGAAGTTTGTGAGCCGTAATGAAGTAGCACAGTCGCATCTGACCAAATCAGACAAGAGGTCATCATGTGAATTACAGTGTGGTGTCAGAGTAAAGTGAGAAAGAGACATGACTGATCTCGACCATCGGGCATCACTTAGTGTACAGCCTGTTCTCCTGCTACAGCAGTCAACTAATAACATGCAGGCAGCTCTACTTGGTATTCCCGGCATAGCTCAGCTCAAATGGGACATCTGTTAGCTTCCTGCAGCTCAGCCTCCATAAACCCACCTCCCTAACAATAAGGAGTCATATGCGGAATAAAGATGAACCACTCAGCCGCCCCAATTAGTAATACAAACTGAGGGAATTCAGTTAAGATCACAGTTTGGTGCACTATTGAATCGCTAAATATGCCGTGATAATAGGGACCTACAGGTAGATTGAGTGGATATTTATTCAGGGAAGAAAAGAGTTACTGTATTCAGATGTAGAGAGATTAAAGTATAAAAAGTGCCAGACCTGTGAATTGATCCAACACCCATGTGAAGTGATTCTTTGAATCTGAGAGTCTGCTGCCCTGAGGCAACGACAGACTGTACATCTGGTGCTTCAGGAGGTCTAGAGAAGATGCTGCTAACAGGTTTATCCAGTTCAACGACCTCTAATCTACTCCTCTGCTTCTGAGAAATGTTCAAAGTGCTCCTCCCATGCCAGTCGCCATGCTGTTTCTCCTCTCCCTGTTGATGTGCAGCTCAGTAAAAGGTTTTCAATTGAACGTTGAACCCTGAAGATGTCAGTCTATCAAAAGAACAATTGTCAGTTCATGAGTAGAGAGATAAACCATTTACCTGCAAACTGCGATTTTCAAAGACTTGTGATTGCTCAAAATGACAGTGTTTAAGGAAATGGCAGAAAGAAAATGGCCTCGTCCTCTCAACGAGAGCCTCTCTCCTTTAACCTCTTTTTTTTCCCCAGTAAGTGCTTTCTACATCTCTTCCCTGCAATCACAAACCAGGCTGAAAACACACCATTTACATTATCTATACATTATGTGTATATTTATTGACCAGTCAACAATGAAGCAATTATGGCAAAGATGCAACCAAACAACCTTCGACATAAATAATTACTAATCCGCAACCACTGTGAGCAGAATGAAGTGGAGCACTGATGAATGCAGAACTCCTCAAAAGAGAAAGATGCTCAGAATTGTTCATGCTTCGGAGAAAAAGCAAGAACTGCAGAACTGTGACACCTCACTGACTAGCAACAAACTTCTACTCTCCAGGTACATTAAACAACAGTACACAACCATTCATGCTGGGCTTTACACAGAGGCTTAGCTGCTTTAGCTTAACAGTAAACATTGAAACCACGTGGGTGACCTGCTAGACAGATTAGCGATGCTACGTGCGCAGACACACACATACACACTTTGACACAGGCTATTATTTTACGTATGTGCCACATATCCTTAGGATTGAGACTCTAAATATGGCTGGCAATAGTTATCTACTCTGCATTATCCTCACTAATACCAAACAATAAAAAACTAGACAGAACAGCTGTTTATTTTTAGCCTTAAATGTATCATTTTGAAACAGATAGATGCTGTAGGACACTGAGAATAAAAGGCCGGCTGTGGACGGGATGGGTGTTTGTGTACAGTGACTACATATGGTCTTGTTGTACCATCTATGTGAGCCTGGCTTTGTCAGAGGATGACAAAACACATCCACCGCACCATAAAGCTCACTAATCAACACGTGTCGCCTGCTAAACTATTAAAGGCAAAGGTGCAAAAAAATAGCAGAAAATAAATGTGTTACAATAAAAGATTAATCCAACAGCTCAAGCTCCAGTCTAGTCCCCATGTTGTAGTCTGACATGGAGAGGTGAATCGCTGCCTCTATAAGAAGGACCCAAGACAAATTTTAAATACCAAGTTTCTCAAGGTATAACTTATTCTACAGGTGTTTTTGTTGTTTTGTCTACCCACTGCGGGATTTGCGCTTAGGGTCAGTACTAGGGTTAAGATTAGGTTTATTTTAGAGTCAACTTCAGGGTTAAGCGTGTAGTGGTGAGGGTTATGGTCACAGGTTATGGATTAAACCATTAGAGGGAGCTTCTCATGAGAATCCAAGTGTTAAGATGTTTACACGTGTGTATGTGTGCATGAGAGTGGCTGTCTGGCTATTGAGCCATGGTTTCGAAACCTGTTGAGCTACAAGAAGGCATGGACGCAGGACTTCGAGTGCCCATGAATCCAACAGCGAGTTTAATCTTTCTCCTTCACTTGCCGCTGCTGATGGCCGCTTGTGGCAGCCATGGTGTTTTGATGTGGAAGGCTGCAGCCATAGTACAATGTGGCCTCTTTTTTTCCCCCTAACATAAAAAACAGTACACAGTAAGCCTGTGGCCTGTCTTTGCTTTGTCCTTGTCGCCTCGCCTCTCAATCCCACCTTCCCTTCCTCCCCACACCACGCAACCACCGCCGAGCGAGCGCCTGTCCACCCCAGCTGGGTTTTCAGATGCGGGAAGTCGAGCATGGCTGCATTGAGCAACAACTTCTCTCCGTTCTCGCACTTTCCCGCTTCCTCTCTCTCCCCCAGGAGCGTCTTCTGCACCACTGCTCTGCCACCATTAATTCATCAGTGGAAATCTCCTGCAAACTTCCTAAACAAACAAGAGTGCTGACTTCTGCTCCACAACACACACGCAGAGGACACCCAACTATAGACCTCCTCGGACACACACACACACAAAGTTGCCGTCTGACACATTGAACAATGCTTTATTGATAAATGTTCCATGACGTAAACAGAAACAGACAGACACAGACTCTGTGTTTGACCTGATAGCTGCTGACAAAAACACTACATGTTTTCTTATTCAGTGCACTCCGAAAACGGAAGTGCAGATATGTCTGTTTAATGATGAGTTGCTAATGAGTTTATCCAATTCGTACTTCACGTCCGTTTTGTTTACCTCACTCCACGGTGAATCCCCTCAGGGAACATGCAAGCCAACACAAAAGCTATGACCTATCAAAAAGAACTGAATAGACAAATCCCATGCTCTTGTATACTGTTTTAATTTCCAGTAGCTGATAACAGTTTGGAAAGCTTCCACTGTTTGCTTTGCTGACCTTTGAACTTTGCTATCACAGCCTGTTTGTTGAGAGCTTTGGCGCTTAATCACTTGCAGAAAACCTGAATCAGGACATTAGGTGAATTTTACCTGATAAAGGAGTGAGGACCAAAACGTTAAATCAAATACAAGTTATGTGTGTGCAAGATTTTTTGTTCTTTCATGGTATGAGTTTATGATACCATGTACATGTCCTTAAGACTTTCTGAAGTTGAAAACTTAACTGAGAGGTTAAAAACAAAGATGATTTTCTGTTTTGTTTTGGGGTTGTTGTTTTTTTTTAAATAAAGGGTTAAAGATATTTTGGGATTCCTTGAATTTTGTTGTTTAGACGTTACTATGATATGTTGAAAAATAAAAAATTCAGTTCTCTCCAGTGTCCAACCATGTAATGGAGACACTGTTTCTAAGTGAGCTCAAACTTATCTTTGTCCAATTAAATACATTTCAAATACAATTTTTATTTTATTACTGAAAGAAAAACAAAAAGTCTTTGGAGATTTTCTTTTAGCCTTCAAGTCTCTGAGTGGGTGGGTCTATGTACATGTTTGAAAGCTAAGCCAGAAGGCAGACAGAGCAACAACGTAAACAAACATAGAGGCTAAGGAAAGACAGATTTACAAGGGACACACAGATCCAACTGTTCCTCCCAGCTACGATTTTTAGAAACTTGACTCTGCATATCCAATACATATAAATAAATATCCAATATATTTATATCCAATATGGCCCCTGGCATGTAGTGTTATTGCAGCACAAACTGTAACTGCATGAATGTGAATTAAACCAGAATTAGATTCAAACCACTGAATTTTATTACAAAATAATAGTTAATGCAGATCACTGGCATCTTGCAGGTACCTGATCTGCTTATTAATGTTAGTGATGGTGCCACCTGGGTATCTTTTGAATAAAGCATTTGATTTAACTGTTTCCAATGGCTTTATATAAATTAGTTCAAAATGAAATTATTTCATAGGCTATATGGAAATAATTTCTTGTCGGTGTAGACTAAGACAAAACTGTATTCTCACTGGTCTATGTAAAGATGGAAGTGCCACAAGAAAACTAAACAATACTGGGTCAAAACCTGGTATATGACTGGACGACCCTTTATTGGTTTGCTTCTCTCCTACTCTTTGTGCTCATATATACAGTATTTTAAAGCAGCTGAGTTCCCAATAAAGCTGTTCTCATTTACATTATTATTGTTATTGTGTTTCTGTTGTCAGACAACGAAACGAGTATGAAACACTGCCCATTAAGATGACATGTTTACCAGCAATCACTTTTAAGCCATTTCCAAGCTAATGCTTTCCTGCCAAAATCCTGATTTTATAACCTCGACTTATTCTGACAAAATCAACATACACATTAGATAAAGACAATGGTACATTGACTGGTAAAATTATCACTTAGAGAGACAGTTAGAAGCTCATTTACATCTGTATCAGGTTTTGTGCAGTTACTTCAACGAGAAATACAGGCAACTTTCTTCTATGGAAAGTAGTTAAGGTTGGTCCAACAAGTTGTTAGATTTGTTGCTAGGCGCTTTTGTCAAGAAAAAACACAAAAAGGTGTTAAAAGTCTGTAAATCTAGTGTCAAAGGTGCACAGTTGGCAACACTGCCTGTAAACGACCCCTGAAGAAGGAATGAATAACAATAAATAAATAAATAATCTAAAACCAGATTTACTGCCTTGTGTTTGAATGCCTTTGCCAAGCAGTCAAGTTGCAGTTTACATCTATGTCTGTCCACACTCATAATTAACTGCATGTAGTGAGGACTTTGCAGGAAATTGATAAAAGGTATAAAGTGTATTTTGTCATAATTAGCGTATGAATTCTTGAGTTATGGCCAAGGATGTATTTTGTGAGGTCATGTTTAATTGACCTTTGAACAAATTTGAGGAAATTCCCTTATGGTGTTCCTGAGATATTCTGTTCCTGAGAGCAGGATGAATGAACTTACAACTAACAGACAACATGAAAATATAAAACCAAAAAATAAACCATTTATTTTTGGTTGGACTTAAATGTTGGAAAAGTGCATGGCTTTCCGTCAAAGAAAAAGAAGTCACTTTCTTGTGCCATCTTGATACTAAATCGGAATAGACTGGGCTTGCTCATTATTTTTCTCCATGCCTCAGAGCATGATGGGATCTACCATGCAGTGCACCTGTGTGGAAGTATGTGCATTTGTTATGTTTCTCCACTCATTTATTCAGGTTTTTCCTTTGTCCTTGGTCTGTTTATTAATGGACAAGTACAACACACAGTAATATGTGACTCAGTTTTTATTAATTCATTCCTAATAATCAAGATTCATAACACAGTTGCTGCATAATTCAGCATTTTCATCTCCATTTCCTTTAAATAAAGCATGCGATAGATCCAACCCTAATCTGAGGACACATCCCAATATACAAATATTGTACTGGGTACCACATACTCAGATGTTCGTACAGCATCTCTCACCCTTCCAGGTAAAGCCCAGTCTCCTCAACTACTTTTCTCTTTGGGAAAAGATGGTGCCATTCAGTCAAATGGCCCAGAAGCGAGGAGTAGAAACATCTCCTCTGGCTCTGGGTGTGTGTGTGTGTGTGTGTGTGTGTGTGTCTGTCTGTCTGTCTGTCTGTGCGCGCAGAAGCATATGTCATGTTAACGTACATGTTCATCTGAACAGATTTACTGTGGTGATTCCAGGCATCATTGAGTATTTATAATCCCTGTGAACTTTACACATGCTGGTGTTGACATAACAAAGCATTAATGATGCTAAAGTGATCGCCGTCCAGCTTCAGATGAATATAGTTAAGCCACTTTTCAGTAAGTTTAGTAATTGTAGATTCCTCCCACATGCCATGTTCACCCTGCAATTGGAAAGTGTTCTCAATTCTCAACTTTCTTTCCCTTTATATGAGATTTGATTTAACATTTATATGTGCACCATTTATCTTCAATCTCAAACTAAATCCAACACATATATGACCTGTGGCCATCTGACCGAAGACTAAACTGTCAGATTAAATGGTTTTCATGTTAATTTGGCGTGAATGTGTTACATCTCTGTCTATTTGAGTAGCTAATATGGAGTATGACAACATCCTATGAGGGATGTTGAGGGTGCAACTTTAATTAGCATTAGCAGATAACTGTGTAATTTCAAGAGACACCTGGTCATATGCCCTCCTCCTCTCCCTGTCCTCACAGAACTTTCATTAGACAGTCTATCTGAGCCACCAAGTTCCTGCTCACATGTAACGGCGTCCACTTTTTATGATCAGAGTGGATTAAAGGTACAGTGGTGAAGATTAGAAACATGCCCTGGAGTGCTCATTTCACTTCCTCTACTAGGGCCCGTGTCAACCAAGTTATCATTTTATACAAGTGGATACAGACCTACTTAACAAACCACTGGGGCACCAGGCCCTGGTCAAAACATTAAGACCAAGATCCAATAAGATTGCAATAATAAGGATCAAATAAGGATGGACATTGCACCCCAGGTAAGGTGTGGATTTAAAGTATAAGTCCTCTGGGAACTTGAGTTTCTTTGGGTTTCCTTGCAGGTTTATCTAAAATAACGGTGGTACAGGGTCCAGTATGCTGCAAATGAACTAGGTCATAAAACATTACTCTGACCACGTCTAAAAGCCGAAGTGTTTATACCTGTTCTGAATGGCAATGCTTCTCCAAATGGGGAGAAGGACTTTGGAACAGTCTTTCCATGAAGACATTCAGGCATTTGCACTCATATTAGTGCTTCAAAAAAGCCCAGATCAGAATTTTACATGTAGACTCTATAATGCCATCTAAAGCAATATACTTAACTTTTTAGATTTTTCTCTGCTATAGATATTTTTAATTGTTATAAATACTCCTTTCTTAAATACACCCTATGTTCTCCATTACAATTAGTTATGTAGATAGGTCATTTTCAGACAATGATTACAGCCTGCCATGCTGCTATCCACTGTTACGCTGTGTACAATGACATGCCTGAATTAAAGAAGGTCCAGTGATTCAACTGACCAAATGAAATTCGACTCTGTGGCTTCTTGAGTGATGGGGAACCCTTAATTCATATACAATAATAGTGACGAAAATAGTTGAAAGAAAAAGGACCTAGGAAAACTTGAGAAGTTCAAACCCTCCCTTCATATGCTTTTCCACCTCTGCACACCTGGCTAATTGCTGTGTCAAGAGGGTGGCATAGTTGGGTTGAAGGTTTTCTAAAATTGATGGATGAAACCCCCACCCTGAATTTAACAGTCAAAAAGAGTGTATCATATGCTGTTTGACATTCATTACTTGGATTTTGTTTGAAGTATACTAAGGCATTATGTATTCATGCATTCCAAATGTTGCAGGGCACCAAACATAATCTGTTTACCAATCACAATATTTGTTTGTAAGACTTGAAATTATTGCCTAAAGGATTACATGTTTGTCATTATGCTTAAACCACCACTTATTTTGAAAAGTAAAAAGCCTTTCTCATTATGTGGAACAGTTTTGCAGCTGATTTACATAGGTCTTGTTTTTTTTTGTTTTTTTAAATCATGCTCCAATGATAGTAAAGGTTGTTTTTATACTTTTGTACTGCAGCATACCTTAAATTTTAGAACAATACATTTTCTTTCTTGTAATAATACTTACTTTATCATGATGAAATCTGGTACTCTGCTACAATAGTTATGCAAAAACTTTCAAATGCAGTTAATTCAATGCTCACTTAGTTTTGTCTCGTTGTTGGATCAGCTACATGAGTGTTAATGAGACCAGACATGACATCTGGCAGTATAAAAACTCACATAAAAAAAAACAATACTTCCAAAACAATCAGCTTCTCCATTTTTATAACCACTATGGTCCTTAAAAGCCTTGATTCCAATATGCCCAAAATTGCTCTGAGTTGCTGGTAATGTCGCACTGAAGCTTTACGATTATTCAGCCAGACGGTCCTGATTTTGTGTGATTATAGAATAGCAAAGAGATGATTTCACAAATGAATGATGTATCTGTGAAAAGCTAGTGTGTAAAGTGACACACAGCTCTCTCTGCTTCAGAAGGCTCGTCGTTGCAGCCTAATGACAAATGTACCATCTGGTGTCAAAAACCAGACGGGTACATTCAAATGGCACTATTGAGACACTATAGTCATGAAAAATGACCTGTTCCATGATAAATGCTTTCAAACCAATCTCTGACAAAATAATTGTTTCCTCCACAATCCAACTAAGCCTTTCAATCTCTCCATTCTGCTCTCTGGAGAGGACATAACAGTGTTGTCAACTGTCTTTTCATTTACATGATTTTTTTTCCACTCCCCTAGTAGGAATGATTGAAAGTGGTTCCCAAACCACTATCAGAAAGGGTCTGAGGCTTGTTTGAAGACAGAAAATTCTTGGAGCATTAAAAGTGTAAAATCAAGAACATTACCTAGTACTTAAGGAATTTGATATTAAATAGTTGAAAACCCTGAGCTTTGGGAGTTCTTACCAGACAAAACTAAATGGTTCCTCCTATAATTTACTTTGTAAAGACCACCAATAAAAACATAGGTCCCTCCACTATTCTCTTCAAGTCGTCTCTATTAGCAGAGAAAAATGTGTCCTCATGCTGTAACTTTCTCATCATGCCTTCAATTCCTTCAAAACAAACCTCAAATTAAACTAAAGCTACTTTTTAGGGAAAGTAAAAAGAAAAATCAGTGAAAACAGTTGGTACATACCCATCAGGTTCCAGAACGGGTTCCATTGACTCCAGTGCAGAGGAGATAATGGAATCGATCCCTCAAACTGCTTAACTTAAGCACAGGAAAAGGCCTGTCATGTGACCTTGTCCTCATTAGGGGAGTGGGGCACTGTGCTAATTTATTTACCCAACATAACCTTCACAAGCGGGGACGAACAGACAGGGGGAGAGGGAGCCTTGAGCTGGCCAAGCCGATTTGAGCTTGTTACTGAAGCCTGAGCCAAGACCTCAGGAATGGGGGGAGGAGGAGGAAGCGTGTGTATGTGGGGAGGTATGGTAGATGGGAATATAGACGAAAAGACTTAAATGGACTGGACAGAGGGGAGGAGATGGGGAGGATGTCAAAGCTAGCAGGACAGAGACAGAAGTCTAGCAATGCAGAAGCAGCAAAGGAAAGAAGAGATGGAAAAGTTCCAGGCTGGGTGCAGTAATGACGTAGCCGTGTTACGTGCCTCGTAATGCCTGGTAGTCGCTATATATCACGGGTGGCCGGGCTCCAGGGGCGTGTCACCTGGGACTGTTCCAGGTGGTAAAGCATAAGGGGCTCCTGGTGGCGGGGATGTGCCACACTCAGCCATCTGGTGATGAGTCACTCCGTCTCTGCTCTTGTTTGCACTGACTGGGCACGAGATCGCAGGCCATCAATCTGTGTGTGCGTGTCTTCAAAGCCTTAGCACCCCATTTTATGAGATGGAAACTCAACAGGGACATGATCAATAGTGTTTGCATGTATCTGGATTCCATCTGTGTTACGGTGATGAAGGAGGCCATGACAACTCACTTTATTTAGCAAGGACTTGACCCTCTTAAAAAAAAAAGAAAAAAGAAAAAAAAAAGAGTTCTGTGTCAAACTGTAACTGGGGTGTGTTACCAGAAGGGATTAAGAGTCCTGCATCACATATCCTATTCATTAGGAACAGAGGCTGGACATATGCTAACACTCGAATTTGGTAAAAATGATAGGGTCATGGAAGAAAGGGAGACGACAGAAATGCAAATATAATACACAGCAACACATGGCTTAAAACGCACCTAAAAGTATAGGAGACGGGCTGAAGGCGACAAACACAGTAATCTCTCCAGTGCTGTGAGCGCCCGATGGCAGCATGCATGCTGCCACCTAGATAGAAACAGCCAACTAACAGACCTGCTCCTGCGTGACAGCCCCCTCCTCCAGGCCACAGCTGACCCAAATCTGTGTGTGTTTTTTCTCCTCCGCTTTACCCACAATTATAAACCCACATCCAGTGCTGGGACACTTGGCACTCCACTCTCTCGGATCCCAGTACCATTGCTAATACAATTATCATACTGGGGAGACTGGTTTAGAAGCCATACTTCTACTGCCCCCTATCCACCAACACGTAGCCTTACTTCAATCTACAGACAATTATAATACATACTGCAGATACAGTACAGGGCTTTAAAAAAAAAAAAGCAGGATACATCTTCAGAACGTAGATTTCGAGATTAATATAAAGTTTGAGATGAATTTGTATAATATTATAGAAATAATCAGCTCCCACCATATGATATCTCCACTGTAATCTTATGCCTAACTTCTCAGTTACAAAGTCAAACTGGGAAAGTAAGAATATTGCAACTGTTTGTTATGATAAAATAATTTTATTTCTAAGAATTTATATGTTGTTATAACTGAGTGTCTATATCTGAAAACAAGAAAGTTTAAGAGGTCAGTGCAATAGAAATAAAAAAATGAAACTTGATCGTAGAAATCAGGTTCAACCAATTTCTACTCATTGGAACTGGGATGAAATAATGCTTACTTGGACTTTTTTCACTTGTAGCGAGACAATCTAACTTTCAGGGTTTAATTACAAACAAAAATGACATTTGCATATTGCATATGGAATTACAATGAGATGCAAATCTCCTTGGGGAAAAAAAAAAGTTTTTTTCTTTGGCTCTACCTCTATGCCATTGCTTTTGTATCTTAGGTCTCTGTCATAAAGATCTAAAATTATTGAAATTGAAAGCAAAACTCGTAAAGCCATTGAATCCTATAGGGAAAATACTGCCAGTGTCAATTCGTCTTTCTCACATAGAGACGTTTTGACTTGCTTTCCAAAAAAAAAAAAGCCCATTAGCCGTGGCTCTGTACAGTGAATTAGCATCTACAGTGCTAGCATACTCATACCCAAGTGCTCAATGGAGTCCAGTCTTTTGTGGAAAAGGCCCATGGATAAGATTCTTTAAAGCTGCATGGCCGTGGAGAAGCTGACAAATTAACTAACGTCTTCATACTGGCCATTACTAGTCTGGTTGGAGAGGCATATGGCTCAGCAGTTTCTATGGCTGACTAAACCTCAAGGCTCTCCGTCACTGTGAAACCTTGTCAGAGAGCTGCAGAGAGCAGAAAGAAGAAGTTAGGACCATCTCAAGTCTCCATCTTCCTGAGAAACACCACTCTCACCCTGAAATATACTGGGTAATGAAACTCTGCTTTGCCAATCTATATTCTTTGCCGTTTTGAGTTGGGCAGTGCATAATAATGTTTCTGAGCAGAGGGAGAAAAATGCCTGAGAACTATATTGCCTTCCTGAGAGACAAGCACTGCAGAATGCTGATCTACCTGCCTGGATGTAAATAACTTAGAAGAGAGAGTTGTAAGACGGAAACCTGGTCTTCTGGCATGAGAAAAAAACATTGATAAACAATGAAGGCATTTACTTTTGCCAAATATGAGTTTGCCTGAGTTTACAGTAAGTATGTTGAAAGCAGTCTAGAATAGGTCAATGTTGGATGACCAATTCCAAAACAGCACCCTGTTTTCTTTGTCCATATCGAGGAAATACTGAAACAAAGGCTCTTTTTGAACAAATGGACTCCCCATGTACACAAAGACATAGATTGAGAGTCCAGCACTAAATCAATATCTCAGGTGATCACTTTCTCCCTTTCTGACTCAGTATTATCCATCCATTTTGTCTAGATCCTGAGCAGAGCTGTAGGGTGTTGAATCCTTTCCATGCACACCGGTCGAGCACTCTAGTTATGACCAACCAAAAAGTGATGCAGAGTTTGGTCCTAAGAGCAACAGACAGCCTTATTTTACTATGATCGCTACATAGGTGCTCTGTGTTGTAGAACTGCCTCATTTCAGAGAAAGGGTTTTTCACATTATTATACCTGACACCGCAGGTCATGTTATATACAAAAATGGATATAATGGTTGATATTCTCAGTCAGCAAACCGAAAAACATTAGTACACCAAAGAGCAGTGATGTACAAGCTTACTTCTAGATACTGTGAAATCATTGGTTTGGGTGGTTTCAGGTACAACACGGCACACTTCTGATCACATCCAACCACACTTGTCAATGATGCTGCACGTTGACAGAAGTGAAACTGACATTCAAACAGAGAGGGTCGCAAAACACTGCTTTTTAGCATGTGTGAAGTTACTCTTAAACTATGTAGATGTGTATCTGTAATATCACAACTGTGGTCTTACTTTTGGCTTTGTATATACCTCATATCTACATGCTAAATGTCAGATAAACCAGTAAGACAACCCTGGAGGGGACTTGTGTTATTAGTGTCATGACTTTTCAATCAAAAGATGAAAAAAAACAACAAAAAACATGAAAAACATGAAAAACATCTGTTAACTTAAGAGAACAACCAGTGCAAATATCAGAATAAATCATTTGTTGATGCAGAGATCCCCCCCTCTCTCTCTCTCTCCCTCTCTCTCTCTCCCTCTCTCTCCCTCATTATATAAATAGTTTTATGCTGCATCAAAATTCATTATCAGACGAATCAATCTTCTCAGATTTATATACTTAAAAAGGATTTACATCATGATGGGAAACCAGGTTAATCGTTTACAGTGTACAAGTACAAACACAATTGTTTATGTAAGTCACTACAGTGACAAAGTCATCATATAAATACGTAAATTATGTGTATCCTCTTCTTATTGCCCTCTAATAGTGACTAATTGAAGTGCAACTTAACAGGCGTCCCCTCTTTTGGTAGCCCTAACTTACAGTCCCATTTCCAAGATAAATAAGCTTTCTAATAATAGTATCCTGATAGAACATGCAGGCAGCATATTTTGCCAGGCAAATGCTGGAATTGTAAAACATTACGGTTTCAGATCAGCCCCTTTCACCGCTTCCATCCCAACTGTAACTTAAACCACGTTCTACTTGTAAATGATGTGGCGGAGGATGCAGGCATCTGAACTTACTCAACAGTAAGCACGCACGCACGCACGCACGCACGCACGCACGCACGCACGCACACACACACGCACGCACGCACGCACGCACGCACGCACGCACGCACGCACGCACGCACGCACGCACGCACGCACGCACGCACGCACGCACGCACGCACGCACGCACGCACGCACGCACGCACGCACGCACGCACGCACGCACGCACGCACGCACGCACGCACGCACGCACGCACGCACGCACGCACGCACGCACGCACGCACGCACGCACGCACGCACGCACGCACGCACGCACGCACGCACGCACGCACGCACGCACGCACGCACGCACGCACGCACGCACGCACGCACGCACGCACGCACGCACGCACGCACGCACGCACGCACGCACGCACGCACGCACGCACGCACGCACGCACGCACGCACGCACGCACGCACGCACGCACGCACGCACGCACGCACGCACGCACGCACGCACGCACGCACGCACGCACGCACGCACGCACGCACGCACGCACGCACACACAAACACACACACGCATGCACGCAAACACGCACGCGCACACACACACACACACCTCTGCGGGTGACTTCTCACAGGTACACCAAGAGATGACTCTTCATTAGCAGGAGAAATCACTGAATAATTTATATCTAATCAATTTGAGACACCGACACACACATATTAAATTAGCATTTGCAGTGTTTCCTGCTGAGCTTTAGAGCCTTGATACAATTTCAACTGGCTACTGATTTTAAAGACTGAATGAAGCTTAGACTTCTCCCATTTCTTTGAGGAATATTTTTAATTTATTATTTTTTTGGCAAAGAAAAAAAGGTAATTTCATTGAGACTGAGCAGATTGTTTCTAACTTTGGGCACACAAGAACAGGTCCAAGTACACTTAATGTGCTTACTTAACAGACAAATGTATGTTTTTCTCCAGTATGAGTCATCAAACATTATCTACAGGCCAATTGTTTAAGTGGTGACACCATGGGGTGAAAATTAAGGGCTAAAAACCCTTGCCTACTGTGAGTCAGGCAGTTTGCTGGTATGGCTCCAACTGCGTCCTTCACCCATTTGATTCTGATGATTCTGACATAAACTCTTCAGACGTTTGCCCTGAGCACAGCAGATCTCTCCTTTATCACTTAACCAGAAACTAATTTAATTAAATTCAATGAAATACCATAACGGGGATGAACGAGTTACCCTCTATCTGGCCAGCAACACAGTCTACAAGAAAATATATTGTATCCCTGAGCTTGTTCTCCTGAATTATGTATGCAACGGAGTGGATGCACCATATTCTGAAACGCTAAATGACCTTTCATGATAATTGTGGCTCAGTGTCCTTGGGCTCTCAGCCTGGGAGTAGATATTATGCAACTGGGACAACTACACTCAACTTCATGTTAGTTTCAAATGTCAAACATGTCAAGGATAACAAGGCCAGATAAAGAGTGTCCTTTTTGTTGCATCTATTATGGAGACAGGCACAGTATGTTAAGATACCTCTGGCCTGCTAAATTAATTTTCAACATAAGAAGGCTGCCTAGGATCCTGCTGCCTTGTGATGAAAAGATGGTGATTGCAATTATACAGAAGACTCTGGTAGTATCACAGTGTGCATTCATGTGTTTCTGTATTTCCTTTTATGCTGTCTGATCTGTCTCTTTTCTATTTTACATTTAAATCTCATGATCATTGCTTCATTTTTTATCTGCTCTTGTCAATCTACCTTTATATATACACTCACTGAAACACTACCAATACTGGGTAGATTCTCCCTTTACTCCAAAACAGCCTCAGTTCTTCATGACATAGATTCCACAAGTTGTTGGAAACCGTCTTTTGAGGTTCTGCTCCATGTTGACCTAACTGCATCACATCATTTCAGCAGATTTGTCAGCTGCACATTCATGCTGCCAATCTTCTGTTCTAACATGTTCCAAAGGTTTTCTACTGGATTCACATCTGGTGACTGGCGAAGCCGCTGAACTAAAGTGGACTCATTGCCATGTTCATGAAACCAGTTAGAGACTTTTGCTTTGTGGCATGGAGCATTATCCTGCTGGAAGTAGCCATTAGAAGATGGCAAATTGTGGCCATAAAGGGATGAAAATGGTCAGCAACAATACCCAGATTGGCTGTGGCGTTCAGACAATGATTGCTTTGTGTTAGAGGGGCAATGTTCAAATAGGGGGCAGCATATGACCAGAGAGTTGGGCTGTCAGTACCTATCATACACGATCAAGTCCACAATCGACTCCTTTGCATTACGTAGAGCGTGAGGTTGCTCTACTAACACCAAAATGTCAGCGCCCTCACCTCTGCTCTGCAGGCGCACACGTCTCCGTCTGTGATGTTGTGATGCTGTTGTCGTTAGAAAACTATACGTCAACGTTGGCTGAATGTCATTGTGGAGGAGCTGGCATTGTCGAGCCACACCTTCTGAAGTCTGTCCGTCAGGAAGTCTAGGATCAAGCTGCACAGGGAGGAACTCATTTGCAGGCCTTGGAACTTTGTGGTGGGTCTGGAGGTCACTGTTGTGTTAAATGCTGTGCTACTGTTGATAAAACAGCATCATGACAACCGAAATAAGTGCTATTGGGCAGTAATCATTTGGGCAAATTACATTTATTTTCTTTGGGATTGGGATGAACATGTGGGGGCTACAGACTAGACAGGGCAAGGTCGAAGATGTCTGAATACACCTGCCAGTTCCTAGGTACAAGCTATCAGAGCACACCCCGGAATATTGTCTGGTCCATGAGCTTTGTGTGCATTTACCTTTTAAAGGATTTACACAGGATATTTGAAGCGACAGTTGTCCTGCTCTGGTAGACAGTCTGGCCTGGTGTGGTTCTCCAGGCGAGCGTTATGGGGAATTTAGCTCCTCTGGAGAAGAAGCAGGAACCTCGGGATGGTCCTTAGCCCACTTCACATGTACCTTGTGTTGGAGTCACGAGACTCCACCTTTTCCCTGTGTTGTCTCTGCTATTTTTTATTGTTTTTCTTAGCTTGTACCGAGCTTTCCTGTACACGCCTGGGTCTACAGAGTGAGAGGCAGCTGTCCACGCTCTGAGCACCAAGCCCTGTTCTGTACTAACCATTGTTTCTGGTTTGGTTAAGTCAAAATAGTAACCCAAGGAACAACACAGTCAATACATTTGCTTATGTATCTTATTAAGTACTCAGTGTATTTGCTCAAGTTGTGGTACACTAATTTAGACTGTTTGATCAATGAAATATATCCAAGTTCTTCTTGTTGTAAGACCTTAGCCAACCCAGTTTAAACTCCAGCTATTAACTCCTTCAGTTGTTTGACAGCTGCAGAAATACTGAGAAATGTTTACAATAACAACCGCTTTAGCAGAGTTTTGTCCCAGTGAGGCGCTAACTTAAAGGCTTAGATAGGATTAAGTGGTACCTCTCAGTAACAAGGGAACTCTTCTCTGGCCAGTAAGAAATAGCCAGATATAAATTACACCCCATTTCTTTTTCTTGTAAGGCAACTAAGTCCTGTCCCTCGAACACAGAACGGCCAATCATAGCATATCATCAGCCAGGGTCTGACAGCTACACTGCTGTCCTCCATTGCCTCTCATGTAATCATCTGGATTTTCGTCATTTTCAGGCTGGTTTTGTGGATTTCGAGCTAGTCTGGGTTAAACTTTGTGTCTGGGTCACGTCTAACACTGATACCCATTAAAGAAAGTCTGATCTTTTGGATGCGAACACCCGTGAAGCTCACATTAGCAGAAAACAGCGCACCCGTCACTAACTAGTGCTTCTGTGCTCTTCTAGCTACTGAGGGTATAAACTGTATAAACCTGCTGCTTTTTAATGCTTTTAACAGTGAGCCTAACCTGCTTTACAGGAACAGTGTTGCTCTTTAATTTCATCACCTTCTGTCTCGATTACCAGGTGATGAGGTGGCTCACTTTTCATTGTGATCTATAAACTTTAGCTTCTATCTTTAAGTTTTTGATGTGATTTGCTGCTAAGTCAGTTTGAAATGCTGGATAACTCCCTCAAACACATACTGTAGACCCTCTGTCTGCTCCTCTCTGAAATCGCTTTTTGTTTTTCATAAATTCAATAATATTTTTTCCGGGAGTGCAGTTAGTGACAGTATGGGCACCATTCAGCCTGGATAGCTTGATGGAAAAGCAGCAGCTAATATCAAAGGGTGGAGCTTAGCAAAGGGTCATTTTGACGTCTTTTTCAAAAGAGGGCAGCTTGATGAGTAATTTCTTGCAAGTTTCGTCAAAGGTCTGTTTGATTTGTCCAAAAACATAACAAGAAAACAATTACCTTTGACCACAAATCCACATCCAACCAAATTCCAGAACAGGACAGGTAGGCATTTTAGTAAGATATCAAGGGGAGGAGGTTTGGAGAGAGATTATTGGCACAAGTTAAATGCTCTTCCTCACAGCAGCTTCTCTAAAGCAAATTTTTCCCCAGTCATGTCAGGCAGGACCATCTGTGCCTGCAGTTGTCACATTTCACCTTCTATACAACCATATGGCAACACAGGACAACCTCTGGACCAGCTGGCTGCAGGTGCAGCCTGCTTTTAGACAGGGACAGGTACGAGGTATTAATTGTTGACATCATGCTTTCAGACACAGATGTTCTGTATTAAAATACACCTCTGTTTATAATGATCTTTAGTTTCTGATATATCTTTTGACTAAAAACAGTTTAACTTTGGACTTCTTACTATGATAACAGCATCCCTTTTTTATTATTTCATAAAGGGATTATTTTTAAATGATGTAATTGAAATTCAAAAGCACAAGCTCGGGTCGGTGTTCTCTGGGTGGTTTCATTCTGGGGACTATTGTCATGGTCATTTGCAGATGTTACATATATCAGCTCTACTTAAGGAAAATTGCTCCTTTAACAGCAGTCATAAAAGTCTTGTTGGTTTACACCGTGTTGCCTCTATCGTCTGCTTCCTGCACCATTCTCTAGGGTGAGAGCACACATCATTTATCAGGCCTTGTTAAAGCGACTGTTAGTCACACTGACTGTGTGTGTGTGTGTGTGTGTGTGTGTGTGTCTGTGTGTGTGTGTGTGTGTGTGTGTGTCTGTGTGTGTGGGATGATTATTAAGGGGCCATGGACCTTGAATGACCAAACCTGTTTTGATGACACAGAGCAACACACAGGCACTTTTTAATCCTGACACTGGTGACATTCACTGTTAATAAGATCATTTCTGTACAAGTCTCACTTATATAACATACTCTCAGTAGGTGAATTTACACAATAAGGCCAAAACTATGTGGAAACTCCAGTCCAAAAATAGTAGGTAGGGGTCTTTTTCATAATCTGCGTTGTATCCCCTAGCTCAATTTAAAAAAAACAACATTTGAATACTCCAGCATCTATGTTGTTTAAGACAACAGCGGGTTTCCAATTTTATGTCAGCACGTTGGGGAAGACCCTTCCTTTTTTCAACATGACAGTGCCCCCATGCACAAAGCAAGGTCCATAAAGAAATGGCTGTCTGACTTTGGTGCACAAGAACATGACTGGCCGGCACAGAGCCGTGATCTTTAGCCTGATATTTTAAGTAAGCTAGTACAGTCCACGTTCTAAATGTGCTAGTTATCTCATTAATAGTTTGATATCTTAATACCGAACAATTATTGACATATCAATATTTTAATAATCAAATCATCATCAATTTCCTCACCACTTCTATGCTTCAATCTCATCCATTTTGCTGTCTTTATTTTTCATATGTACGGAGACGACGTCCCCACTCTTAATCGCACCAGCAAGGCTCTGACTGTTGATTGGGTCTTTAACCAGTGGAACCAGCTGTCAGTGGCACAAACCCAGACCTATTTGAATCTATGAACAAATCTGCAATGTGGTCTGGAACTCCACCACCTGAAGACTACCCATCAAACAAACACCTTTGAGATGAACTGGAACAAGCACTGCAAGTGGGGCCCTATGGCCCAACGTCAGTTTCTGACCTCACTAATGGTCTTGAGGTAGAATGCCAGGTTCAACACTGTGAAAAAAGCCCTCACAAAACAATTATAACTGAATGTTGTGCCCCGTGGTTTTGGAACGAGATAATGCAGTTACATATGGGTGTTATGTTCCTGTTGCCACATAGTCTATTTTTCATATAATGGAAGTCATTCCTTGTGTCATTTCAAAAACAAATTTAATTTGATCTAATTACATGATGGAGCACAGGATTGCTCTTGTAAACAACAACAATAAAGCAAAGTTTCCAAGCAAGTAGCACAAATAATTAAAACCCCAAAGATAGCTTCTAAACACTTTATTATTATCACAAAGAAGGTTGCAGTAGAAAACAAAATGGTGCTAGAAAGAGGGGAGACTAAGTACTAGCAGTCACTTCTGTTCCTGGAGACTAGCCTCTGTGTCGGGCGGCTGATTGGTGAGATCAGAGGACAGTCTGGTCTGACCTCACCATTTTCACATCATCATTAAAATTAAAGCCACCTGTCTTTTCTGGATGGATACAATCTGTTGGTAAATATCAAATCCCCAAAGAACAAGGTTCATTACATCTGGACGTCCGTCATTATTTAAAAAGGAAAAAAAGAAGAAATATCATGGTGTCTATAATTGAACATTCATGCCCACGCAGCACTGAATCTCTGTTACCCTGTCAGATGCAAACACTGGCAAGTGATACTTCATTTATGCAGACAACGACGACTATCTGTGCCTCTGCTGGCTGTAAGGCAGAATGATTTGCAAAGCTACGCTGCCATAGAGACAGCTTAACTCATGACTGACCTGCTGCTACTACACTGTTGTTGCGTTACATGTACTTTGAATGGTTGTGAAGGCCCCCGTGGAACCCGTGGAACCCGTGGAACCCGTGGAACCCGTGAAAAACAAGGATGAGACATCAAATATGAATATCTGATGGTGGCATGCTCATGCATCACTCATAAATTCCTCCGATCAGAAGGAATTTCTGACCCTGTTCCTGGATATTTTCCTCTACCAGAGGTGATTATCTTGCAGTACATAGAGAGGCACAACCTCAACACTTCTGTTCATCATTGTCTGAATTATAAACAGTTACGTAATAGAAGCTCAATCTGGCATTTTTACAATTGACTGTTCCTAATCCCTACAGCTCTTAATGCAGCTTTCCAGTTGCCTGTTAATAAAAATGTGCAGTTTAAAGTGATACCAGGAAGTTTTACCTACCACTTGAAATTCTTGGCATTTTTTGAAATAATCAATCATTGAGTTGAAAGAAAACGGTCTACTAGCCAGTTAACTTTGATTTCGCTAGCACACTTCATCAGCTGTAGCTAGCTAATTGGGCTACCTAGTGCAGAACCCATTCAAAAAGTGCTTGTCGTCTCATTATTAGTTTAATATTTTATTCAATCATCGAATCTTCATTGTCGTAAAATTACCACTGCTGTGCTATATTATTAATAATAAAAGTTAGATATAGATTTAAAAAGAAAAACAAAAAAAATTACATGCTTAGTTATAGTTGTTCGGCTACAATTGAACAATCCCTGCTTCAGAGAGGGGTTTTGCTAAGGGAAAAACTACACTGTAGGATCACTATCCCTAAGTTCTACAATTAATGGGGAAATCCAGGCATTTTTCTGATTTCAGCTATTTTAAAGTGTAGTGCTAATTTGCTATAAAGAGAACAGATCAGCAATCAGTTGCTGCTGACTCTGTGGCACATCTCATGTGTGTGAAGTGTTAAAGCTGATAATGACAGGACCTCTCTCACCTCCCCATTTTAATTTAGCTGTGGCTGGCGGAGAACAACCTTCCCAGTGCTTAATCAGCACCATAAGACTGTAAACACATCGCACACTGCAATCAGACTGCAGAGAGCTCACAGCTCACAGGTCAGGAAAGGGAATTAAATTTGATTAGAGTTGGATTTATGAGTTAGCAGTTGCTCAGATGTGGGTAATGTACACACACCCCCACCATGCACTACAAATGACTGTGATACCCAGATAGACAGAGTAGGAGTGCGAGGTCAGGATGGCGTCACTATAAAGCCAGGAGTTGTGAAATCAGAGAGAAAAGCTATGAGTCTAAGCAGATTTATTTTAAAGTCTTCTGGTCAATGGACAGAAGAACAATCTGCAATTCACAAAGTATACGTACAGTAGAGCGGGGAAATGGTTTACAACGAACTCATGTTTGATGAATGTCAAATGTTCTTTGCTCTGACACTCCTCTTCCAGATATAGAACTAGCAAATAGCTTCTATTTTACGGCAATTCATTGTGCCAATTTAAAGATTTGCTTTGACAACTGGAAACTGTAGGCGCAACGCTCCTGATTTTTTAAAAAGGTATTTCATGCTTATTTATTGTGCACGCTGCTATGTATGTGCTATGCACTGTATATTATGAAAACCTAATGAGGAGCAGATATTACTGATGTCACTGATTATAGTAAATTACCCAAATGAACTCATTCACATTAATGGTGCATTTCGAGGAGATACAAGTGAGACAGTTTAACATAACTGATCATAAGGACACAAAAATAAATTCATCTTTTAATTCATTATTCCTGATGTTGATGGCACAGGAATATCTCCTTCATACACATCTTTTCACGAAGCAGATGGGTTCATCCATATTGAAGTTTTTCTATACTATTGTATTCTTTTTTATAATATGCAAATAGCATATTTGAGTTTTTGCTTAACATTTGCAATTAAGACTCAATACATTTATTATTACAACATTATTAATAAATTATACATTTTTCACAAACTTAAGACAGGGTTTTATCATCTTTGTACTATATGAACAGGAAACCATGAAGTAAAATGTAAGAAATAATTGAGGATTATTTTCTTATTTTTGACCTACTTTGGAAGTCATCTAAATGCATATAGTAAAAATACTGTGAACGTCAGCACAGCAGCTATGGAAAACGCTATACCATCCTTCACACAATCTATTGCTAATCCCCCTGTGCACAGTCTCATTAGTATGATTCTGCAGTAGAGCAGGCTCAACTCGTATACATTCAAATGATGTCCACAGAGCACTCAGTTATTGAACTTGACCTTATTTCCTTGCTCTGATGTTGTATATTTTTCCATGCGTGCCACGTGCATAGTGTTAAGACCACCACCACATTATCTAACCCTCCTCTGTGATGAGTCACAGGCTCAACCTTAGGCAACAGAGCCCAGGAAACAGGAGAGATGTGATTTGAATTCTGCAGTCAGGAGGAGATGGAGGGAAAAGGGCAGTTTATTTTAAGATGCCTCTGTACCACTGGGTAGATTTGTCAGAAATCATTTAAAGTTGCTCCAGTGGAACTTAAAAATAAGAAATATCTGGATGAATATGCAGTATAGGTGAGTGAGTGTGTGTGTGTGTGCGTGTATCTCATAACCATGCAACTGTTTTTCAACTTTTCTCTTTCTAAACTGCTGGTCTCTGATTAGCTGTTTAGCTTGCTGATGAAAATTTATTGCCGATGCATCTTAAACGTTGTTTGAAAATACTTATTAGTTTTATCATATTCTATGAAACTAACTGTTCAAGATTTTGGGGAATACACGTATTTACAAGAATTAGGGGAGAAGATTGATACCAATCTCATGTCTGTGCGGTAAACGTGAATTTGCCGCCAGCAGCTGGTTAGCTTAGCTAGCACAAAAACTAAAAAGCTAGCCTGGCTCTGTCAAAGATAACAAGACCTTGCTACCAGCTCCTCTAAAGCTCACTAATTAACAGTGATTGTTTATATGACTTAGAGAGCAGAGAGTACAAAGTACCAGGTTGTGGTTTCATGGCTGTTAATATGCCAGATTATATTTGACAATCTTACGATAACAACATGAAGCCAAATCAGCTGCTTGCACCTGTTTTCAGTCTTTGTGCAAAGCTATGCTAGCTGGCTGCTGGCTGTGGCTTTATATTTAGTGTACAGACAAGCTAGATAGGTGTTGATCTTCTCATCAAACTCTCAGGAACAAAATGAATGAGCACAAAATTGAATTAAATTACAACATTAGTGTAGCAATTTTCTTTTGTCTTATTTATTGTAAACTACGTGTGATCTAAGATGTTTTATCAGTACCTCAAACAAATGTACGGTCAACTACTTTTTACCTGCCCAGCTTTGGTAGATCAGACCATCAACCTCCCTTCTTATACCTTCTTTCTGCATACCAGGAGCAAGTTCAGCCAAACTAAAGCACATGGTCCAATCTCTGCAGAACCCCAGGCCACTTTAGTTGCGCTACTTTAGGGGTGAAGGAGGAAAAGGAAGAAACTGGCCACACAGTGGAGTAAGCGGAGCGAGAGGCCGGCTCTGTGCGGGAGGTTGATGAGCACTGGCGTGTCGTTGACGGTGCCACCTTAGTGCTCCTGTGAACTCCGAGTTAAATGAGTAGAACTGGCACCCTCGTACCTCGGCCCTCATACCCCCTGCCCACCGCCAAAATGGGATTCCTCTAAAACTCCTCAACTGCCTGTCAAACTATACTTAAGCACCACAACCGGTGGAGAGAATGCTAGCAATTGGAAACTGGAGGGCTTTTTAATAAGATAATTGCATCTGTAGTGCTCTTTGTGAAATTCACATCATCCCTCTATTTCATACTGCATTCTCTGACAAATGCAATCAGCTGCCTATCTAGTTTTGTTTTTTTACATGTGTTGTGGTTGTTCCGCATAAAGAGGTCCCTGTAGTGTTTTCACCGTTTTAAGAGATTAGTTTGAGAAATGACATTGACAAATTTCTATGCCATCTGTTGTGAAGTCATATATCTGAGTCCATGTCACATTGGGTTACAGTTCACTGAAGAAAAGCTTGTAACCTTTCAGGTTTTAGTAGCAGTCTGAAAACACTATATATCCTCCTTATACCTTACTGAGACCTGTAAAGTCAAGCCCATACAAGGGTCTGTTGACAACCACTAGAGGCTGTACAGCCAATCAGAGTAAAGTGTCTGACCATACAAACCAAGTGTCTGATGAAATGATTTGTACGTTTCAAGGTTTAAAACCAGAAAATTGTTAGAGCTACCTACTGAATTATTGTTAAAACAATGTTTTTGTAATGTGTTAAATAAAAACATAAATGTATTTAAGTAAACCAAATAATAGCTTAATTATCATAGTTTATTTACTACATAAGTACAGATTGTGTTGATGCTATTTTTCCTTATCTAACCCATTCCCTTTTGGGACTTTTTAGGACATCTTTGTAAAAACAACTGTGTCCAACATCTTCATAGTTAATTATACCTCTCAAACAGCTTTCAAATGAATCTTTTTGGTAATTGGAAATCACGTTTGACCATACAGTGCAATAGTTAAAAATCCACACATCAGAACAACATAGGGGAGCCTCGAATTCAACCCTGGTGCTGGGGCCAAACAGAAGTTTAAATGTCCAGCTGTTTTTTTAAACTCATTTAGTGACTTTGGATTTAAGCTTAGAGTAATACTGTTACACATACAGATAAGGTCTACGTTTCACATGTGAGTTATAAAGTAGATGTGTAATTTTATTTTTTTGCCAATTTTCATGGATATCTACAAGTCACAAATACATGTGCAACAGGACATTTATTAGATTGCTTATGTAATATGTATGCTAAGGAAAAAAAATACTATCGGCAAATATATTGTTAAAGTGTTAAACTGTTTAAGTGTTTGATCATTAGCATAATCTATGCAACTAAAAATAAACAGATAAAAAGAAAATACTTAGCTATAGAATTTACCCTGACAAAACATACCAATAAAATCATAAAATCTAACAGAAACTGGCAGTAAATTTGTCTTTTTTTCCATTTAGTTAATCTAAACTTGAAATCCATTCAGATTAGTTAGTTTTTAATTTCAGGTCAAATTAATGTTTTTGAGCAGTGAAGAAAGGCAGACTATACATGATTTGCGTAGGTGTGGACCACTTGTGAACCTCATTTTATACAAGAAAATTGTTGAATTCCATAACACTCTAAAAATCACTTGTATGTGCTGCATGAGAACAAATCTTTCACTCACTCATTTTGTCAGTGTATTTATATTAATGAGTAATATATGATGATATGATATATAAAGATGATTCCTATTTGCTCTACATCCTCGCATAACTACCCTAAGTCCTTAATTTGAACCAGTTTGAATTTTGTCTCCTTAACTCGTTTCAATGTCCCTTAGATAACACTGTCAGTCTGTCAAGCTTGGAAAAGGCCGAAAAACATAGGGGATGATTCATGTTTTAATGCCTCCTGCCAGATAAGGATGAGCTCAGAGCACATTCATCAAAAAAAAAGCAGAGGACCTGCAACAATAAATTCAGCCACTGCACTTTTCCATGATCACAAAAAACACCACAGCGGTCAGCAAATTGGGTTAGAAGCAATGGCAGAAGGAGATAGTCGTACACGCTGCATATCAGACTCCTAACTGATGGCTGTTTGAAGCCATTTTGTCTGGACTGGCAGTTTAATCTATTTATTTATTCTTAAATCCTTCCTTATATAAGATATGGAATCATCTGAGCCAAGAGGATGAAAGCACAGACAGAGAAACGACTGCACAGTTACAGAGGCGGACTATCTTTGAAACGGTGGCGGATGTGTTTCCCCCTCTCTCTTTCTCTCGCTCTCTCGCAATCTCTCCACAGCGAATTACCAGGCTTAACAAAAACAACCAACCACCCGGAGGCGCTCTCTCTGCTGCTCTCTGGCTACTGCAGGCCCAGTCTGTTTACATGACAAAATACTCTACCCTCAGATATAAAGAGACAACATGAACAGAGCGTCACTGTCGGCATTACAAAAAACTGCTAACATCTAAAATACATGGAAAATTTTAGATAAACAGCAGCTTTGCTTTCCCAGCACTGCGGATGTATATTTGTATTGTCTTCCTGTGCTGTGATTGTGCTGTTGATGATTTTGTTGTTTCCCCCTGGTTGAGCAGCATTTACCCTCTGGATGACATTGAGGACTGCTGCCGCTGCTGGTGTTTCAGTGTGAGTAATGAAATAAAACGTTAATTTGACTCTTCTTCAGCGTTCACCCCAGGTCAGCGATCTCCTGGGGCACCAGCTGCTGTACCTTGCAAAGCTGTAAACCATCCATCCAGCAGGAGGATGGGAGAAAGAAGGAAAGAGCAAGAGGAGCAGACAGAAGGAAGGAGATGTACGAAGAGACAGAGAATGAGCTGGAGAGAGCGGTCGTAATGACGAAGGAAGAGGCTAATGGGCAAGGTTGACTATACTTATTCATATTCATCATATGCCAGACTGAGATCACAATTTTCCAGCACAATTCTCATCTGCACTATTTTTTAGAGCTAAAACAATTAATCAATTACATCAGTTGACTGACGGAAAAACAACCAGCAACTAGTTTGATAATCGATTAATTGCTGTCAAGTAATTATTCACATAAAAAAAAAAATTTATTCTCTGGTTCCAGCTACCCAATTGTGACCAATGGCGGCTTTTTTTTGTGTGTAAATTGAACATCTCTAGGTTCAGACTGCTTTTTGTGCCAAAACAAGCCATGTGAACATGTCAATATAAAGATAAACCTCAGGTTGTCTTTATGCACGAATCATGATAGATCTGTCAGACATGTTTGAGATGGATGAAAGAAATGTGTCTGAAATTCTTCCTGTGTAGACAAGCTGTAAGAATAATCAACTAGGTCTCTTATCTGCTCCTCAGAGGACCTCTGAACATTAGTTTTCCTATGTGCATGTATTCAAAAGAGATAAAAATTTCGCCTAATCAACGGCTCACTCGTAACCACATTATCCTCTGCCCAAAAACACCAAGGTCCTAGTCTGGTTATGAAGGGAGATCTGTCCTCATACAAACCACTCTGTACCTCTATACAGTCATAGGATAAGATAGGACCCTGCTTGAGTCCTGGCTAAACCTAAAAGAAGACATTTGTTAGGCTCAGACTGTCGGTAATAATTTGTTGTTCAAAAGAAGCCTTTTCTGTGCAGTAACACACTTGTCATTTGTTGCTGCAGTTTAAGCAGAAATAGTTCAGATGCAAGGATCTCTCCACTAATACAAGCACAGTAGATATGCAGCAAAAATGAGATTTCATAAGGCCTGAATTGAGATCGTGATAGCACTCAACACACTGAGACAACTGAAATGCACAACCAAAGAGATGCATACACATCAGATTTAGGTTATGGATGCAGATGAGCAGCGGATATTAATACCATCAAACATACACAGCATATCAAGTGTTTATTCTTGGGTAAATCTGTCACCAATCCAGTACCACTTAAATGGAGAGTGCTGGCAGTCCTGTATCCACCCCCCTCTCCATCAATCTCTCATCTGGCCACGAGTGATGAAATCCCTAATCTAATCTAATCAAGACAGCCACACACAAACCCTTTGCATATCTCACTTCATGGATTAACAGAGCAACGTGGGAAAAGGATGAAAAATGAAGTGCCAGAATGGAACCGATTGCTTGAAAGCCTTCTGAATGAGGGTAGAATGGGGTAAAACCCAAGAACAAAATTGTCAGGAACCTTAATATTCGGGGGAGTGGCGCAGCTAGGCCTGCTACCCCCAGCAGTGGTGAAAGCTCGCCTTTGAAGTTGGAAACGGAGCCTGGAACGTAATCCTGTAAAATATAGTTCTAAATAAAGCTGCATCAAAATTTCATTAGCCTGTGGCCATGGCCTGCAGACTCACTTTCACCAGTTTCACTGGGTGACATTCAACCTCTGTACATTGCTCTGGAATACGAGGCGATGCATTTTGGCAAATTAAAAGCTCATGAGGATATGTATAGCGCTCTTTCCTTTAAATCCCCAGCATACGCTTATTGAGGGGCTTCAGTTCAGTTGCAGTTGACTAAATGCATATAACAGTCCATCATCCTAAAGATACAACATGCACCAATTTATAGATTAAAATAACAATTATTAGCCTGTGTTTTATATTATAAGTCATGCATGTCTATACATGAATTATACTCCTGGGGCGTATAGCATTTGCTGTTGTCATGCAGCTGTCAAACACAAAAAGGTCACAGCAACAACAGGGGGAAGCAGTAAGGAACATGTGACCAGCAGAAACACTGGACATTTCTGTTGTTTATTTTTCTCTCACAGATGTGTAGCCTAGAGCTAGAGGTGGAGGGTCTAGATTCCTACATCCATATTATCAGCCTGTGATAACATGATATACTGAATGCTTTAAACATTCACATTGTTCTTCCTGGAAAAAAATACATACACGCCCTGCGTTTATGACAAGATACCGCATCTATAAAAGCTGACAGCAAGCAACGACAACAGAAAAAACTACAAAACAGAACAGTTACTTGCTGAATTTTAGGGGCCTATACCCAACATTTCTGAGCCAGATGGACACATAATTACAGTTTCACAGTCCACAAAACTCATTATGTCTTTATTTAATTCTAGAATACAGACGGTAATATAGTGCACACAGGTAATCCAACTCTGTAGTTCCCCTTAGCTCTATGAAATATTTTATACCCTTTATAGCTAATTGTTTTGGAAAAATTACAGATGACCTCTTGCTTTCGTAGCCGTAACTACTGCAAAATTAGCATGACTCAATAGCTTTTCCACATCTTTTGAAACATTAATAGTATCTACTCAGGTTTGTGGGTTATTTATCTGATTTCCATGCAGGAGGGCCGCAACTACCCGTTTCCCCTCACAACTGCAACCCACATAACAGCATAAAACAACAAACCATTCTGGTGTTGTATATACTTGTATGGAGATCATGATTTTCAAAAATGAGAAACTGAAAAAGGCCAGAGTTTCTATTTTGTAGCCATTTTTCATCAGAAGAGAAAGCAAAGCCCTCTGAAATTTATTCTGAATAAACTGGGAGGATACAGTCTGGTGTGAAAGTTGCTAGAGTGCACTAGAAACAGACCAAGGGCATGTAAGTAAGAAAGCCACAACATACATCTACTGTGGTCAAGGTATGGGTATTCATCCTTATGATGACTAGAGGAGATAGTGTAGTACAAGAGGCCGGAATATTAATACAGTAAGACTCGTCCCCATTAAATACAACAAAAAGCATCATCTTGTCTACAAAAGGGAGTGACTGTGATGCTGTTCAGTCCAGCGACTGAAACGCTCAGCTGGTGATCTGCACGTCAGACCAGTGCAAGAGCATTTTATCTCTGGCCACTTAATACCGGTCATGTTCCGTTCATCGTCACACCAAAATCACAGACTCTCTCTAAATAGGATGTAAAATCAATACAGTGGTTGAGTCAGTCAAATCAACTGCCTTCAATCAATAAGAGAAGCTGGATTGAATGTTTTCATCATAAACAGAAACGGTCTTGTGCAGTTAGAGCAGACAAGGGGATGTGGAACATAAATCAGCCAAACTGAGTGACATTACCATCACCATCAATGAAAAGATACTAATGGAATATAATTACGGATATGTACACAGGCAGTCTATGACAGCATATCTGAGAACAAGTAGATATAGTATGTTCTTCTACACAAACTGTGACACAAAAAAGTTATTTTCCTAAATATTTGTTAAGTCTTTCTCTGCTTAGGACCATGAAGAAACTATAGAATTAATGTGGCCCTTGACATTTGATACCTCCCTCTTCCCTGTGTCAGCAGAAAGCCCTCTCCTCATCAGTTCCCTGCAAAGTTTAGCAGTCCTCAGGCTCTATTACTAATGCTGTCACGTTCTATGTCCAGGACCTGCCAGATTTAAGGCTGGCTGATCAAAATTCTGCTGCCGTCTGCATTCTGAAACTAAGCAGCAGAGGTACAGACTAACTTGGACATCTGTAGCCAAGAGACTGATTATATCCACATTGTTCTTGCAGGCTTGCATAGTAGCCTCTCGTCTACTCCGGGTATGTTCTCAACAGTTCACACAGCCCCTCCAAGGCCTGCATACACATGTGATTCCATTTTTAATACAGTGTTTTACCGTGATTACAGTCTACCCCATTTATTTTTACTTCACTACAATTTCCTACATCTCTTAGTAAGAACTCTCGGAGTGTAAGTCCCTTTAAGTGTGGAAAATCCGAGTTTTCCCACATGAGAAAAATTCACTGTATATTCCTTAAAAGACCACACGTCTTGTAGCCGCATTATATGTACACACACACACACACACACACACACACACACACTTGCAATCAATTAGTTTTCTCAAAGAGCAAGATTCTGCTTCAGATGACTTCTGTATGAGTTGAGTGATACATAAAATAGACACAGAAAATGCATGATGTAGTATGTGTGTGTAACAGTGTATTTTGTTAAGATTGCCATGTCACAATTGTTCAACCCCTATATAATATTGTTGTTTTCATAGCTGTCTGAAAGTTTTTATGGCCTAAAGTGGAGTTGAAACATAACTAAGCCTTTTGGAAACTCTATAATGATCCTTCATTTGCTTCAGCTGTGATGCATATAGAAACCCCACCCATGAAGGTATTCAAGGTGAGTTGCAATCATGGGAAAGACAAAGGAGCTTCCACAAAAGCTTAGATAGGAGATTATTCCATCACACCTGAAGCGCCATGGGTGTAAGAAGATTTCCATAAAAATTAAGATTCCAAAAGACCACAATGGGAGCATAATAAGGCAGTTTGAAACTTATGGAACAGCTGCAAACCTGCCTGGCTGTGGAAGAAAGCCCAACATTTCATCAAGGGCCCTAAGCAACTTAGTCAGATCAACTAAGAGAAACCCGTGTGTGACTGCAAGACCCCTACAGGATGACCTGATGAAGGCTGGTGCAAGTGCTTCTGTTGCAACTATAAGACGTGTGCTGAATAAACAAGGACTTCGTGGCCAGACTCACTCACGCACTCCACTCTTGACCACAAGGAACATCGAAAGGCGACTAGAATATGCCAGGAGGAATTTGGATAAGACTACAGAGTTTTGGGAGACAGTTCTATGGACTGATGAAACCAAACTGGAACTGTTTGGACATATGGACCAGCGCTATGTCTGGTGTGTAAAAGGCCAGGCTTATGACCAGAAGAAGACCATCCCCATGGTCAAGCATGGAGGTGGGTCGCTGATGATGTGGAGCTGTTTTCTGCGGCCGGAAGTGGAAATCTTGATTGTGTACCTGGCATCATGGATTACCAGGCCATATTAAAAGATAAACATGATGTCTTCTGTTGAAAAATTAAACCTTGGTGATCATTGGACTTTCCAGCAAGACAATGATCCCAAGCACACCTCCAAGTCAACCAAAGCTTGGTTGAGAAAAAGATCCTGGAACGTCCTGGAGTGTCCTTCTCAGTCACCAGATTTAAATCCGATTGAAAATCTTTGGTGGGATTTAAAGAAGGCAGTTGCAGCACGGAAGCCATCAAACATCACTGAGCTCGAGGCTTTTGCAAATGAAGAATGGGCAAAGACTCCAATCGAGAGGTGTAAGAAGCTTGTCAGCACTTACCGAAAACGTTTGTTCGAAGGTATAAAACCTAAAGGATGCGCCGCAAAATATTGAAGCTGGGGGCTGAATAATACACACACACGTTACACACAAGTTACATTTTTCATTTGAACTTCAAAATTAAGTCGACTTCAGTTGTCAAAATAACTCAGATATGTTTAAATAAATAATTTTTGCGGTTTAATGAGGTTTCTTGTTATTTATTGTCATTATATTTCATCCACATCACTATAATGTCTTTTGAGGTGAGGGGGTTGAATATTTCTGATTGCATCTATCTATATCTATCTATATCTATACACACACACACACACACACACACACACACACACACACATATTTTACATATATACATACATACATAGACACATCCACATCAATCATCACCCTTCAAAGTCAGTCAAAGGACAGTCAGCGTGTGGAGTCAGGATGGCAGCCTGTTCATCATGATTGGATCAGCAGGCCTTTGTGGGGGGTTAACACGTCCCAGCATGCACTCTACTCCCCAGATACCATTCTCTTCCCACCACATACATAAGTAATCAAGTGCAAGGCTCCTTGATGTCGATCATCAGCTCAGAGCTAAAGACAGTCAGATATCCAATTACTCCTTATGAAGGTCAGGAGAAGTGTGGTGGTGGGGGGTGGGGGGTTAATGTCACAAGGGGTAGTTTGTTAAGTTTGTAATTACCAACATGTCATTATAAGCTTAATTACCATGATGAAGATGTGACATATTGATTGCTGTATAGATAAGGGCAGAGTTGTAGGTGCATTTACCATTATGCATGACATAATGGTAAAAGAACATGCCAAGGGCAAAAAGGTGTACATGACAAGAGATTATTATTGTTATTATTGTTAATAATAATAATAATAATAATAATAATAATAAAAGTATTTTCTGTCTTTATTGTTTGCATTTTTGTAAACAGTCATTCAAAGCTACCAAAGGAAGGCACCATTCCACAATGTGTCACTATAATTTGACATCCCACATTGTATGTTTAGGACACTTCCTGGCCGCGTTACAGCAGAACATTTGCTCGGTAATTTTAAATGAGGAAAAGCTTTGGATAGATTTTGTGAAAAACCCTCTTCAGGTCCAGCATTTTGCTGCTAATGAGTCCAACTCACATTGCAGTAATTTCATTACAGCTCCCACTGAAAGTAATTACTGGTCCAGTCGTGACACCTTCATGCTGGCTCTCCAAGATCTCTGTCTGAGCTACTGCCAGCATGACAGTCATTTCCTGTTCCTGTCCTGATAGTTTCCAAAAACAGCTGCGAGGAACCAGTCATGAAACATGGCTGACAACCAAGGATGGAAAATGAATTACTCTTTGTGACAGTCCAAGCAAACACCTCCACAGCCTGGGTAGATAATGTTGAGTGACTCCAACTGGAAATCCTGGGGTCAAACTGAGGCTGTGTTGTATGCTAGAGCTAAGGCTACAGGACACCTGCAACATTTAGGTACAAACAGACTGAAATTAAATACAAACAGAACTCTATGCAGGGATGAGAATACTACAAATTGTTCATTCTTATTAGTTGCATGTTCTAAGAGCTGAAGCACAATTGTAGTGTTACCTCTCAAGGGTGTATCATGCAGATGGTACGTAGATTAGAATAGAAAAGGAGAAGACAGGTTGGAGTAAATAGTCGCAGTCAAATAGCTGACAACTTAGCAACAACATTCCCCTAGATCCTGAACTGAATCCATGTCAGCCCACACTGGTTCACAGGCCTGGAGCCACACACCATGTAATAAACCTTTTTGCTTAGAGAAATTACAAAAATAGACACTAAACAAACACCTTTGCAAAGGTTGCTATAAAATATCTAGAGTCAGAAATATTAGGCCAATACGCCTTTTTAATTACTATGGTCCAAGTATTTGTCACTTTGCACTTTATATTGGTTGTAAAAAAAACCCTCAGTTTTTCCTTTTTGGAGTAAAAATGAGGGTAAATGTTATGAAAGTTAAAAAAATCTTTATGCTGTGAAAATCAGTTTGGTTTAAGATTAAATGGTGCACCTGCCAACACTGCTATAAATCAGTTATTCTTTTATTTTCATTACATCAGGGGTTTGGATAATCTGGTTTGACTGGGAGTTCCTCAACATCTTGTGTTACCCTTGTGTAACTTGCCCCTCTGACAAAACTAAGAAAGGTCACTCAGTAATTTTTAGTTTGTGTTGCTTCACTGGTTTTATTGATTACCATGATATCTGAACAGTATCACTTTATTAGATATCAAAGTTTGTTTCCCTAAGTCAAACTTCTCATCTGAACAATGATGTTTGGCAGGATTTAGTCATGTTAGAAATTTATGGGTTTAAGTTGTCTGGTTCGAGACTCATCAAATATCAGATTCATTTAACAATTCAAACAGGTTTGGTGTTGTGCTAGGCAGGATTAAATGCATGCAATTTCATGCATTGGATTTACAAAGGGCCTCAGAATTTCAAAACTAATAGTATTGTAATGCCTGATATACTGTGATTGGCTAGTTCATTATTCTGATCTTTATTGAAAGTTATTTGTCAGTTTGGTGATATGGTGTTGGCATATTATGAGATGCACTGGTGATCTCTTGATTGCAAGGAAAATTGTAACGGCCATGGCAGAATTTAGGAGACATGACAGCACTGCTCAGAAGGGAAAGCCTCAAAGAGACTTAGCACAAGTTACTTACAAGAAATACCAAAGTTAACAAGATTTTTCAAAAAAACTCAAAACACAAAGTGGTAGTTCACACGACTATGTAGTTTTGTTAGCATGGTGCCTCGACTTCTAACCTGACAAGATTAAATTGTCCCACTGTGCACCACAAATGGTACCAACTATTTATATAAGATTATTTTTTTTCATATATGAAGGAAAATCTAAAATAAACAGACCAACAAGCTTTATCGTTAGCTATAAATATTTTTCAATCTGCTATCATCTGATCAATATGGATCTAAATATACCATTTGTTTTACTGACTGGAATGGACATACTATGGTTAGAGAAACAAACGCAGGAATAAACTTACTTATTCTTGTAAACTTAGATTGTCAAGTTAAATTACTTAGATCAAAACCAAAGGAGGAGGAGTTCCCAGACAAACAAGCAGTCAGGATTAGTGACTGGTTGCTAACTACGCACCTTCACAGCTCATACACAAGTCTTTCTGGCTGATGACTGTTTAGCTGAACCTGCTGCTGCCCTCCCTGATTCAAGGACTGCACAGAGCCACACCCACAGGACAGTGTTCTCACTGAGAAAAAAGATTTGTCAGTAGGCATTTTTTTTGTTTTGTTTTGGTTTCCATAAGGGGGTCTTAAAAGTCGCCAAATCTAGCAAGAGAATTGTCAAGCTAGCAATAACATTGGGCTGCAAAACACAGAAGCAAAGCCATAACCTGAGAACTTTCTTGGCTTTCTTGCCCTCTATGAGCACTTTTCATTCAATTTTCGATCACGTTTTAACCTGCTATCCAGTTCCTGTCATATATCTAGGAACTGCATCCTTGACAAATGGTTACCGAAAATGACCCCAGAAATGGTGCCCAAAATAGGTGAGATTGACACAGCTGTACAGGTTGCTCTAAACTGACTTACACAAATAACTCTTAAATCATAGGATTTCTTCCACCAAAAGCTAAACACCACCCCCTAACATCAAGAAAGCAGCTAACATGGACAAAATATTGGGGTGAATGAGTGAAGTGATTGATCGCAATCGCAAGCAAATCACACTTCTTCTCTTTTTGGATCGGATATATGCCATCAGGCAGAGGAAGATATAGTGAGAGAATATAAACTCAAATCAAAGCTGTGACGCATCACAAATTAATGTCCTCAGTCACCAATCATCAATAAATGTTCTCATCGAGAATGAAAGACTCAGATTAACAGCGATTCAGTTACATATTAAGTGACATATTAGACACATGCACACTCAAGCTGTGGATATGCTTCACTCTCATCTTATCCATATCAGTACAACAGTTAATATTATCAGAGGAGAGGGAGCATGAAACAAATTCAGATGCACAAAGTGCTAATCTTTAGGATTCATTTTGACTGCCTCTGTTCTAAATTTCATTCCATTCAAATCAAAGGTAAACTGCTAGGTTAAGATGTTTGACTGATTAAATTTTAATGAAAAACTTTAATTACCCTCTTGCATTGTACATAAGTGGTGTTGGAGCTGACTCGAGGGAACCTTAGAGGAAAACCAATATTAAAAACCCACAGATAAAGCCACAACAGCACATTTCAATCTCTGACAGATACACAGATTTCCTCAGCCACTTTATGTTCCGTTCAGCAGTTTAGTGAGAGAAATGCATTGTTTCATATTCAGCAAAAAAGTGAATGAGCTTTGAATTTCAAGATGGAAGCCTATTACAGGCATCTTGAGCGTATCCATGTCATCTACTGTGCTGACACAGCTCCCTGAAGATGGAGAGCTGGCTTGGTTTAATCATCTTCTCACCCACAGTATGAAGATCGCACACACATTGCGAGGAGACAGGTGGCTGGATGCAGCACTGTGACCATCACATAATGATACCTTAACTTGCCAACAACATAAACTTCCTCATGTAAACACACCACTTTATCCGAAGTGATGACATCTCCCCTTGACTGACAGATACCAACGACCTAACACAAACCAGGTGCGGCTTCCGTGACCATCAAATTGTAGGCAAAGGAGCAACTGAAGTCTTACCAATTTTGTCCTGACTCCTCTTGACAGTATAAATCAGGATTTGAGAGTTGAGTCTTACATGTGGTTCCCACAGTGTAAATTTCTGCTGCCATCAATACGGAGGCCTTTCACATCCCTGTGGGCTTAACTACAGATAACAATTATGATACTGGGAATAAAGGCACCATGCACCACTTCCACATGTGAGGGAAATCCAAAGCAGACCTCCGGGGCCACAGGTGCCAAATATTTCCAATGAAAAAGTTGCTAGATGACACTTAATGTCACATGCTATTTTCCATATGAGTGACATGGCATTGTAACTACTGTATCTATTTATTTATATATATACACATATACACACACACACACACACACACACACACACACACACACACACACACACACACACACACACACACACACACACACACACACACAAAATCACAGTCAAAAATTATAGCTGGCTAGTGGACTGGGCATGCTGATGCTCTCTCAATTCTCTGACTGTACCATCTACATGTATAAATGCATTTCTGGAAAATTGGAGCACATATACCAAAACATATCTTTTAAAAAAAATAACAAAATAAATGTGATTTTCTTTTCCTAGTGTGGCCTGATACATATGAATGCAAAAGGATATTTCACTCTTTCAATTTCCTGTTGAAAAAACAAAATCCAGTCGGGCAAGCTGCAATTTCTACATAGAAACTCACTATAGGTAATACAGCTGAAGGCTGTTAAAACAAAATGAGGTTTTAAGGTATTACGACTACACATTAAAACGTTATTGATTCAAAATGCACCGTTCCATTAGAACTCAGGAATTAATTATTCAAGAAAAACTAAATTGTATTTTTAGTCAGTGAACTAATGAGCTGCTCTCAGTAATTTATCCAGTACTACATAACAAAACATAAACCAAAGCCAAGATGTGAACTGTTTCATCTCAGATTAAAGTAACACAAAAGTAACAACCAATGGCATTTTATTTTGTTCCAGGTAACCCACATACAGGCTAAGCAATGTTACCACTTCTACCTTACAGTCAACATCCAGAAAAGCCAAACTGATAAAAGATTTATGCAGAGTCTACGCTACCACAGACCACATTAAAAATACAGAATGTACACACAACCAAAGAACATTGTAAACTAGGTTCCTTATACTTCCTACGCAGGTTGAATGAGAGTATTTACACTTCTGTTTAAAGGGTTCTCAGGGGTCTATTGTTTTAGAAATATGGTAGCTAGGAATATCAATTCAAAAGGTTGATATGGGCAAAGATATGTATCAAATTATATTATTTTGATGTATCTATTAATAAACTTGGAATATGGAATATGGAATATGTTAATACCCTGAAGAGATAATGAGGAAGAATGTTATTTGTGTACATACTTGAAATGTACCATCAGTTTTCTTCACATCCTTTTGACCTTTTTACATCCAAAGTCATGTGTGAATGTAGCTGACCAGAAATGCCAGCCATTATCGCCTTTTTCTTGTTTTAAATGAGCAGATAAGAATAGATCAAAAGTGACACTGTGCTGACCTTTTGGTGCTGAACATTTTGGCAGCGTCTTCTTTCTCCTGCTCAGTGGCTCTGGGAGGGTCAAGGTTTGATGTTGAATCCTCAAACCTGCAGGACACACGCACGCACGCACACACACACACACACACACACACACGCGCGCACACACACACAAAGCAAAAGACAGGGGCAGGGGACATAAGAAGATAGTGAGTTTTTCAGCATCACAGTCAAGTTGCGCTCAAGTTGTCAGAATGCCTTGGCTACGCTGACCTCAACAACCTCCATTAGCCGGCCTCCGACTGAGCAAGGCAAATTGACTGGGCATGGCAGGAGGCAATGAGCAGAGCATAGCTCAGACAGCATGACAAGGACAAAGCATGGAGGCTAATAGCAGTTTTAACAGCTATTAGGTTTTACATTGCCACAACATCACTCATTTAAAAACAGAATGGAAACGATTAGCGCTGAGGCTCAACTTGAGCAACAAGGAAGAATTAAAATGCAATTAAAAAAGCAGAAATAAATACCTGCTTGTGCAGACAAACATATCACACACAGGCCATTTTGTAGCACGGTCTCTGAATGGTTAAATCCCTGAACTGGGTCCTCGTCTATACATCCGTGCTATACCTACCAAAATGTATAATAGGTGGAAGTTAACAATGCTAAGGTTATCAGAGACTGTAGAGGAGGAGCTTGAGTAAAAGAACATAGGGTTCAATAATTAATGCTGAGGTCTATGCAGGCCTCACTTCTCACCCTCTCCTGTCTGTAATGAGATGAGTGGAGGGCCAGAGGGAAGGAGGGAGGGAAGGGGAAGGAGAATGGGGCGATTAGAGCACCAAGCTCGGTCCTATCTACCTTCTTCCCTCCATCAGTTAAACACACAAGCGTGAATGCACATACACACCACCTCATTTTTAAAACTAGGGAGTATGATTTCTCTCTTCTACACAGTGGCATGGAGCAGAGGAAAGTACTGATTAAGCAGGCGTAAAGGTTAACAAAGTAGTGTGACACTGGAAACATCAGATAATTCCTCCTGGTGACATGAACCTGTGGATGTACTCACGTCTGTGAGTAGTCTGAGCAAGTGTAGAAGCCAGCTTTGTGGCTTCCATCCCTCATTGACAGTAATAGCAAAGGCAAGCTGCCACAAAAATGTATTTGTTCATCTTATCTTTGTGGACTGTGCTAGCGGATGAGAAAATATTTCAAATACAGCCCGCAGGTAAAATTAATTGTTCTGACACTTTATTACTTTCAAGATATGATGTACTTTTGGTAGTTCAATTAGCTGCACTAAGGATTAGAGCAGTCGCCCTTTTAGACACCGCACAAAAACAAACAAAGAAACATTTCAGATAAGGGTAAAAGCTGTTGTCAACAGTTTGTCACCAGTTTTATGCTCCACCAGTGGTGGTTTCACCACTTTACACAAAAAACACAATTTAACAGAAGCGCTAGCTCAAAATGACATAGCTAATATGCTGATGTTTAGCAGATATAAAGTGAACCTTGTTAGCCAACTTCATTTAGGGTCTTAGCATTCTAATTTCCTAATTAGCCATAAGCTCTTGCTCTGATGGGATTAAGCTGCAGGTATTTGGACATAAACAATAAAAATAAAATAAAAAAGCACACTAATTAAAAGTTTGACCTGGTGATGAGACTATATCATCAAAGTTGAAATGTAAAAATTTGGTTGATCCCATATCTTCCAATATTGGAAGTTATATTTATACTTTTCCAAGTTCAGAGATTTTCTGGAGATGGACATTTTCATCCAAACTTATATATCTCAACAATTATTGAACGGATTGCCATGAAATTTTGCACAGACATTCATGGTCCCCAAATGTTGGTGATTCCTGATTTTTTTTCTCCAGCACCAACATGAGACTGACACCTGTGATTTAAAAGTCAAACTGAAGTCTCATTCGGTCAAACCCCAATTATGTTTGTGTTTTGTTTTTTTCAAATTTATTGTAAATTGATTTTTATGGTTAAAAGGGAGAAGAAAGGTCTTCGGGGAACATTAGAAATAGTCACAGCGACTGTAGGGGCGAGTCGTTGTCTGTGTTTAATTGACAGTGGGTAAGTTTGCATGTCTTTTTATGTTCTGCAGCTGAGCAGCTAATTACCTATCTAGTTTTAAAACTTGTGAGAGCAGCGCACAGTTCTCCACTGAATGTTTGTTTGGTGGCTCATTCAACAAGCTAAAGAGCAAGACAAGACATGTTGATGTACGTTAGATAAGAAGGAGACTTAAGCAGGAAAGCTAATGTAGGTTGTTCTTCAAAGTCTGTGGCTCTTGAATAGTGTAGCAGGCTGGTGTCTGCTTCGGTGTGACCATTTACCATCGGTTTAAAAGCAAGAAAGAAACTTGACTGGCTGTATAGAACCAAGTTCTCCATCTATGTAGACAGGGAGCACAGTATTCAGACAAATTAATGCTCAAAGATAGAGGTCAATATAATGAAACCAAAAACCTAGAAAATATACATTTCTCCCTCGTTTTGAAAATTTTCTCTTAAAAGGATGTGATTTTTAGCGAAGAAAATGACTCACCATGAAAGGCTACAGGTACATGCACAGTGAAAGCCAATTATTATTACATTTTCATTTCATTAAAGCAAACTGGTTATCTAATAAGAGGGAGAATTCAGAGCCCAGGGAGTACAGAGTGATAATTTCAAAAGAGTCGCCCAATTTCCTTTTCCCATTTCTGTTATAATGTGACTCATCCTCCTCATTGTCACAGTGTTGCAGAGTTTTGAAATAATTACACAGAGTGCTTCACCAAACCCAACACTCCCCTCAGAAAAATAACAACAAGCCTTCAATCTTTCAAGAGTCTACACTGAACCAAGACAAAAACAGAGTTATTTTGACATTTCTTGGGATTATATGAGGACAGCTTCATTTGCCACTGGGCTTTAGAGCAAACCAATAGGTTTCTTTTTTCAGCAGTAAATGGCAAAATGAAAGTGAAGGATACCAAAGAAAAGTAAGCTTTAACCATTAAATGAAACGGGACCAGCTGTTGTGCATTCCCTTTTTGGGCTCTAACACTTAAGTGCATTTGGGTAATATCTAATTAAAGTCATGTGACGTGAGGTTTGAATGTTCTTTTTACTTAACTTTTCTGTGAACTGTGACGTGAGGCACCAAGCTCGCAAGCTTTCACATCCAATCCTGTGAGAAAACTTGTACCGAGTTAATGTTTATTGTCTGGGCTCTGACCTTGTCACGTCCTATAAGTGTATACCAATCTCACTGCAGCAGAGATTGGGCAGTGACCAGTAACAGTATAATCCTGCTAGCGGAACTTAGACGTAGTGCACAGGTGGCTGCTGGGGTGTAGGAGGGAGCAATATTGGCAGCTAATAATTGCAACAGTTATAGCAGACTGCTCAGGTGAGCAGTGTACTGAAAGCTTACACTGACCACTCTATTAGAAAGAAGATGTTAGATTTATGTTAAAGAGTATGTCCTGTGTATCAGCTAGCACTGGCTTGCAGGCTTCCTTCTATTTTATGTGAGCATGTAAAGGCTTATTGTAAACAGACTTATTTTCTATCAATCATATAAGTCATTAAATTTTATTTCTCCTATCATTTCCACATTTAATCTGTAATTTACTGGCAGGTGTGTTTACCTTTATTTTCACTTTTTTTCATACCTAACAAGATAGAAGTTAATCATATAGGGGATAAAATGTAGGCTCTGTTATCTATTCATTCACTTTTTTAATAGGTTTCATATATGTCAGTGTTTCTTTTTTAAAATATAAATACAAATACAGACGATCATCATAAGTAAGTGCTAACCCTGACTTTTCAATCATGCTGCCATAGTTTTCAAAATATTACCAACACTCTTGATAAGTTAAGCAATAGACAAGAACAGTCTCTGGACTACAACTGCATACTCCTCATAATTCAGATTTACCTGACCCGGTTTATGCAACAAATTCACTGGGAGATACAAAGCCTGTGTTTCATTTAAATATACCTACATACTTCCAAATGTGCCTGCATTCAGATTAGCCACCTTAGCTGCCTAAAGTTGTGCCCAAAATCCTATATATCATTAATAATAGCCATTTTAGCTTGATCTCACACTCTGACCCCAGATTACTCCGACAATAACTGAGACTGGACTAAAATGATCAAATTCAGATGACCTCTGGTCAAAATATGGCACTTGTAGGAGTTTTGCTTTACACATTATAGACAAATCTGCTTGGTACTAAGGATGCATGTGAAAAGTTAAAAAAAAACAACATATCCTTGCCCAACCACTTTTCCTTGACCTAGATGGAAATCATCTTGAGCTCAAAGAAAGACATGATATAAAATAGACGAAGACTTAGGAAAAGTAAACTGCGGTGTTAAAGGAATCTGCCTGCAAAAGGCTAACAATAACACAAAAGGTGATTGTTATTGACATGGGTCACTTTAAATAATACTGCAACTAGGAGTTGTGGGAAGGCATTATCTCCACTGTACCCTATGGTAAAAGGGATAAGTTTTGAAGCACTGACACAGCTTCGCCTACCATTTAGAGAATTCAACCGGCTTGTGTCATGGTGGCCACTCAGATACTTGCTGATCATTTCATTCAGTTAAGAACCCTCCTAAGCAGAAAAGACTTTTTAAGTGCAGCCTAAGACTCCTGATGAACTCCTGTATTGCAGCAAATGGTGGGTCTAAAGTGGCACTTTGAGTATATCAGTAGCGGGAAATTTGCAACTATGTGTATAAAATCTATGAAAGGTTTTATTTAATTGTTTAATCTGTTTTTCTGCACTATCACCAGTGCATATACCTAAACCAAAACAGTGCACCATCGGAGCCCTGTGGGTGCCCCTGACACGGATAGACCTCGTCTACCTCTGTCTCCAAGCCGAAAGAACCTTGTTTGAGGATGTTTTTACTGCCGAGCTTCATTAAGCGAGCCTCGTGTTTCAGCTTAATTGTCTCTGGGCATGCAAAGCATCCTGACAAACACTATCAGCATCCAAGCATGTAATGGATTGAGGTGAATCCCTCAGACAGACACAGGGACAGCAGGTATTGTTGGTGCTCGGGTCTGCACTTCTGCTGAAAGCTGCCAACCATAAAACAACAATGACACAGGGGTGATGTGTTCGACCTAACGCAGGATGCTTTAAGCCGAGGCTGACACAGCTATTTCACACAAGACAAGGATGAGCTAAGCATGTATCCAGTGCACGGTTAACATGGCAAACTGCAAACAATAGAGCCCAAATGCAATCTGAGTCAAATCAGGTAAAGTATTCACTGCATCATATCCATACTATTTAAAATGGAAATTCTAAGTCTCCCTGCCATTGTGTTTATGAATGACTGGCGAGAAGGTAAATAAAGATGTCAGTTGTGCTGCTTTCTGGATGAAATCCAGAGTATGAGCTGGAGAAGTGGAGTATTGATCAGGGGTGGGATTAGCTGGCCCAGCATGCAGCTAAATCAGTAACAGCCGTGAAGAAGGGCAAAGGAAAGAAAACAACACCAGCCGCGTAATAGGCCAGGTGGACGTGACATATCATTCCTAGGGAACAAGTCGATTTTTGTTCTGTATACCTCTGTATACCTCTGTATTCTGTATACATTAGGGAAAGTCAAAGAAAGAAAGAAAGTCTGAACTGTGGTTGCAGAACCAAAGTATTTTGTATAACTTACTTTCTAATGTTGAGTCGGGGTTGACTGTATTGATACTTGTGGTAGGCTTGAAAGGTGATCATCGTATTAGCATCAAGCAGCTGCACAATTTTCTTTTTCCTTTTACTAATTAAAAAAAAAAGCTTTTAAGTATCTTTGTATCGTTATCATAGCTTTCAAATTCTTTCTAAAATCTAGCTTTTATTTCATTTTATAATGGTCCACAGGTTTTCTCTTATTATCGGCTTATCAGATATCTGTGTAGCACTTTGAACTGCACTAATTTGTATGCTATACAAAGAAAGTGTGATGATTTAAAAACGTTGATACAAAAAATGTACATGTTTTCTCCTGGCACTGCACAAGAATTCAAAGGAAGCGAGAAACCCAAAAGGATAGAGGAACAAAACCCTAATTTGATATTACAAATATTTGCTTAGCATCAAATTCTAACACTGGCCAGAAAAAAAATCTAAATATAGCCAAAGAAACATCTATGTATCCATTAGCTGCATTGGCATTTCAATCAGGGCCTGGATTGCTGCAGTGATATGACTCATCTTCCCTTCTCTTCTCCACCCGTCCCCCTGGTTGTCCCATTGTCTGCATCTCACCATTGTTTACATCTCTGCCCCTCCAGTCCCTCATCTCCACTTTCACCAATTCATTTCCTTGGCTGTGTCTGGCAGTACACAGAGAGCTGATTGCAGTATGTTTCCTGATCTAATAGGGGTCACATTAACCAGGCAGGAAACACAATGCCATTATGGAAATGCTCAGTCAATTACTGGGCAATGCATAAACACCCTCTCTGTCATTTTTGACTCTCAATATTTGTTGCCCTAATGGCTGCAGTGCGTGGTCGTTATCTTCTCAGGGGTATCTCATCTGCGTCTCCCAGACAAGCTCAACAATATGCTTGAGGTCAGTTGTGTCTTTGGCAGATTGTTAAGCTGCCCTGAACAAGAGCATTTCCCTGGCAAATGAAAGATCTCAAGGTAAATATTGGGGGCTGCTCATTGGTGGAAAGGGATAATGAATTCATCTTATCTGATTTCATTAACCAATCATCACATACACCCAGAATAACTATGGATTTATGTTTGACTTTTGAGAATTTCGTTTTTTTCTTTTTTTTAATGACTGGAATCATTTAGACAGAAAAGCTGAAAATATGATTAACTTACTTTTACATTTTATAACAAAAAATTTAGAGGCTCACTGCAACTAATACATCCGAGCTCTTCTGTTTACTTCCACCATCTAATGGATGGAGCACTGGGATTATCATTCTAGTTTGAATTGTAACAGCAATATCTTTTATTGACAGTCTCTTTTGGGTGATATTAGGGCCACAATCGATGCTTATCGGAAGGCCACCATGAGTATAAAATATGGAAGACTACAAACGTTTCCTAAATTACCATTTCCAATAGAGATAATATGAGTTCACATTGTCTGAGTTCATTTCAAATGTTTTGATACATTTTTTGAACCCAGTCCAATAATGAATCTAAAATACAATATAACAGGTTAAAAAATGTGGTTGTAAAGTGAGCTACCTGTTAAACCAATGGTCTGAGAATTCATTTCTGCAATAAAAAGTTCTGAGTAACTGTTGGATTTGATAAAAAGAGTGGTCTCAAGTACAAAATTTCTGATTGCCTGTCTGGTAGGTGTGAGTCAAGCTAAGAACATTACCAAACATTACGTATCTGTGTACAGCATGTATGAAGTAAAAGACTATTTCAACCAATTTACACACTTTTTGAACTCTTGATGGAAATTAGCAGATATTGAACAACTGACTAAATGACAAGGACAACAAAAATCCTCAATCCAGTAAAAACCAAACCTCCTGCATGTTCCTAAACCAAATCAGCATTTGCCATTCATCAAAACAATTACCTATATGAACTCTACAGGGAAAATCCCGAAAGAGTAAATTTGGATGAGACTGTAGATAAATGTTGACAATAAAAACTGAAATGTCTGAAGGCAGAGCCAGGGCTGAGGGAACTTCACATTTTGGGAAATACGTTGGATACATTGGATACATGAGATGATACCACGCTCATGTCGGTATGATAAATATGAAGCTGGAGCCAGGATATCATTAGACTATATTGGCTTTATCTTATTTTTAAGGTTTAGAAACAGGGGGAAGCAGCTGGCCTGGCTCTGTCCAAAAGTAAAAAGTGAGGAAACTAGCAGCTTTAAAGCTGCTACATGCTATATCTTGTTTGTACATCGTTTTTGTAAAGATTAAACAAACAATTTGCAGTTTTATAGCAGCTTTCGTGCTTCTTCTTAGGTAGGTGGATATTTGTGACTGGATCTGGCTTCATATGTAGCACACATCCATAACAGTCATATCTCTTGGAATGACAGCAAACATGCCAAGATGACAAACTTTTTCTGAATTAATTCCTCGTTAACTGTGCCTCTCCTTTCACACATGGTGAACTACTGTAGGATATAAAACAATAACATTTTACTAAAGATGCTACTTTTTGTTTTCTTACCATTTATGATTATTTTAATTGGGAAAAAAATATCTAAGAGCTTTTTTTTTCTTTTTTTCAGAAAAATGCATGACAGAATAAACTCAGTTCAGGATTTCTCTTGCAAACCTTTCCAAAGCTTACAGGCGAATGGAACTGAATGAGGTGTTAACATGTGACCCAAGTGTGAAATGCAGTCACATAATGACAAGTGGTTGTATAAGAGGGGTTGACTGTTACACTGTTGTCTTTAATGTGATGTTGGGATACCAACCTCTCCCCAATATACAACCACCTGTGATGACACCTGAGGCAGTTCCACCCGACAAGACTGTCGTATATCACATTTTACGATGTTATCTCCCAGCCCTCAGCATCAACTGCACAAGACTGGAATGAAATTGTTCTGACTGGTCGTGACACCCAAATCCTAACTACCCTATAAATCAGCCTATAAATTAACATACATGTCCACACCTTTACTTTTTGTTTGCAGTATGGAAAGCAGCAGAATGCCAGAAGGTTCCCTCTCTGAACATTCACCACTGATCCTTCATCTTTCAAGCCTGCATGTGTAGTGCTGTCTCCTGCACATTACATAGTGAAGCGATGTTAAAGGTGACACAATCAATGTTAGGGTCGATGAAAGAAATGTAAGCATTTAAAAAATATTGACATGTGGGTCCAGCAACAAGTCCTTCTTCACACCAGGGATGATGACACTCTGTTCTTGCTTGCTTACACAAAATAACACCATTCTACTAACGACCACAAGATCACATTATGCCAAGAAAACTTCTGAGAATTTCTCCTTCAGAGTTCAGTATTAACCTAAAATAAACCTCTGCCTTCCTGGATTGATCCATTTCATCTGTTCCTGAGGTTTCAGCATACATGGAAGCTGCACATGATGATGACTATGGTATTTAAAAAAAAAAAAAAAAAGAAAGACAGAAAGAAAGAAAAAAAAAGTAAAACTAAAATTCCAGAAGTGTAGCTAATGGCAAGGTATGTACAAGAGCTAGAACACTGTCAGTTTGAGTTAAAGATATGTACAGCGTTGGGTTGGGGACTACTCTCTGCTGAGTCACTTCACTGCATGATATTAGGCTGACAGAGACAAACGCCCGTGGAGTGTCAGTCAAAAATGACCCCATGCCCTTGCTTTGATCAAATTAGCTTTCAAGCAGTGTCCCAATGTGGAACCACAGGCAATGTTCGCTCAACTTAAGTGATGGGGCCAAATCAGATTTTCGTTTGCTGACAGCATTGCCTTCTTCCCATCAAGTTACGTGGCACGGGTTATGTGATGTATGTCTTCTGGTTGGCACATTATCACTCCATTCGCAAAGGGGGTAGTACATTCAGAACATGCCCTTAATGTACCTTTGGCAGCTATTTGGATGATAAGTTTTTGTCATTAAGGTAAAATCTGCAGATTTATCAGAAAATTTCGGCCTGAGCAGGAGTGAAAAATGGGGGAACAGAGGAAATGAGCACAGATTCATCACTCTCAAACCAATTGGAGGGAAACAGATTTAATCACTTTATGAAACATCAACATCCAAAGAGTGCCTACGCCATCCTTTATCCGATCCATATAATCTGTGATTTGGGTCACATGGCCAGCCTCCAGTGAATCATGTGCCATTAAGACTACAGGAGGAGGAGGATGGTTTGTTGCTCTGTTCAAGGGAGGAGTAGACATGAGGGGGTCACTGGGCTGGGTTCCTGTGGCTTAGCATGGCAAATCCTCTGTAATCCTCCAACCAGTCCCATGGTGCTGTTTACTGTATGTAGGTAAAGCTATCATAGACCCAGACCAAGCCCGCCCCGCTACCATGTAAACTACATCCTACTATAGCTATACGTTTGTCCTCACCTGTTGTTCACCTGTTCTTTCTTTTAAAAGGACTGCTGAGGTTGTTCATCCTCTCTAAGTCTCTTTAGAGATTATCATCATTAGACGCTGGGATAACAGTGAGTGAGGAAGACAAAAGAGATGGAAATCACACAGAGGGGGTGAGAAAGGGGTGAGAACACAAAAATGGTATCCAGTATAAGTTTGAAGTCTATTAGAGCATAGAGCAATAAAGGAGAAAAAAAAATGGAGAAAACAAACAGTCCTTCCTCAGGGTATTCATACTGAAGTGAGGAAGGTCTGAGGACGGTGCTTTATGGCCTGGTGTCTTGCTGCATGATCACAGTTTTCTTTTCAATATAACATAAAACTCTCATGAATGAGTGGAACCTTCTCGTTGACTCCAGATTATCAGTTTTATAATCTCATGAGCTTCTTTGTAAACAATGTCTGGAGCCAACATGGACCCATAAAGAAGCATAATAGAACAATGAATTTCTTGAGGACTTTAAAATTAATTTTCATCAATTTTCTACTGGATTCCTAGAATCACATTACAACAGAAGACAACAAATTATTGTGTCAGTGCCTTTGTCATTATCTAATTGCTTTCTAGTTGATTCAAGATCCTCCCTCCCTCCCGCCCTCAATTCCCTGTCTGTGCCCCTCTCTCTATCAATTTTTGCAACACCACCCCTACAATTCTCTATAAATCCCAAGAACTCAGCATTACTAAAAAGGTACAGTCTGTGAAAGACTAATAATTGCAAAAGATTAAACACAAAACAAAACAAAAAAAAGAACCCAAAACAAAACAAAACAAAAAAAGAAAAAATTCCTTCACCTTTTATTGCTGGCACCAGGGCTTAATTCAAATGCACATGCAGCTGATTTATTGGAGGGTCTCTCTTTTACTACATTTAAAATGAATAACAGTAAAATATACAAATGAGAACATTTCAGGTAAAGTAAACAATTATGTACTTAAATAATTGGAAAAAGTTAATCTGCTATTCTGATAAACAATCAAATTTTTTAGTGATATTTCAAGCAAAAAATTAAATAATTAATCTGTCTGCAATATTTCTAATGTGAAATCTTCCCATTTCTCTATTTTATGCCATTTTGAACTGAATATTTTTTTGGTTTGGGACTGTCGGTGAAAGGAAACTTGATGACATCAGCTTGAACTCTGGGAATTATAACCACTGATAAAACCAAAGGCTGGTTATAGGCATTTTTCACTGATATTTAACGCTTTATTGTGATTTATTATTTTCAATGAAATTAAAAAATAATAATTTTATCAGTCCTCAGGCCTAGTCTAGTGATTCTATGCCAGTAAACTGAAATCTTTGGGTTTTGAATGTAAATTGCAAACACCAAGACATTTGAAGATTTTACCATTGGCTTTGCGAAATTGTAAGGGGGGAGGGGCCACCATTTTCTGACATTTTAGAGACCATACAACAACAACAACTAATCAGTTAAAATCAAGAAAACAACTGACAGATGATGAAAATAACTGCGACCTCAGCCCTAGTCTATTGCACATCACAGTCGGTAATATTCTTAGGAACACACCATTATTTTGAGTGGCTGCACATTAAATTGACTGATTTGGAGATGGGCTTGGCTGAGTGATGCTCCCAATTTATCATTTAACTGGTCTGCTAAAGGTTTTTCTTTGATTTTAATCGGCTACTGTGGAATATTGAGCAAACTAGCCTGGTAAACTGCTTACATGGTCTCTTGGCTACAATTGATGTAGCCGCTGATTCTGCAATGCATCAGTAGTTTTTAAGTACTATAGGGTTATTCAATTCAACAAATTTCATTTATCAAACAAAGTTTTAGACTATATATACACACACACTTCGTTGGCCTCTAAAATACCATTTTTTAGAGTGAAAAAGCAACTACAATGCCCCTCTTAAGCCTGAACAAAGTGCACCACAGAGTCAAAATGTTGGCCCATGATCAGAGGGAAGTTGATTTTAGCAGCAGACAAATCCTCTTTTAGAGATTCATTATTTAAGAATATAATTCTCACGTGGCAGCAAACAGCGTCATTCCGCTCAAATGCTTCCTTAGGCTTTTTCATGGCAAGAACTTCTACAACCTCTTGAGTTCAAGTGCAGGTTTGAATGTGGATTAGTACAAGCCAGGTACAAAGGCAGATTTAGGACTGTCTCCACTTGTGGATGGCAATTTATAGAACAACGAGAACTATGTTTTTCATTGATCCATTAGCTCCTTTGAGGGTCGCAGAAAGTGCTGAAGCAAAATGTCAGAACCAGCTGACACCGACTGAGAGGCCGGGTGGACCCTCGAGGGGTCTCCGGTCTGTCACAGGGCTGACACGTCGAGTCAGACGCCCACGCACACACTCGCATTCACACCTACAGGCGGTTCAGAGTTGCCAGTTAACCTGTGGGAGGAAGCCGGAGCACCCGGAGGAAACTCATGCAGGTAGAGAAAGGGTCCGAACCCAGAACCTTCCCACTGTGAGGTTAAAATGCTAACAACTCCATCACCATGCTGCCCTTTTATTTACTCAGAGGAACATTATTCCAGGATCAGCTATTTTTATACAAAAGTGCAGTGCTTAAGAAACCAAAGAATTGCCATAGGATCACATTTATGTGCATGTAGACACTCAGGATTCTCTAGTACCACTAATTTACCTTTATATTCTTGAAAGTCAGACAGCATCAGCGCAGCGTAAATGCAGTTTTTACTATATATTGTCATAGGAGACACCTCATTTAGGAGTATAGAAACAGCGGTAGCCTAACACTCAATTTAATTTTCCACAAAGTGTGTTTTCAGGAAACACTCTGCCTGGCAACAAGTCAGAAGTGATGTTAGTAATTTAGTGTTTGTATTCCTTAGGGTAGCACAGAGGTTCTAGGCTCTGCCTGAGATCTGTGTGTGTGTGTGTGTATGCATTAATGAGGTTACAGGGATAGATGAGATAGTTGCAGCTGTTAAAACGCCACATGACTGTCACAGATGAATCTCAGAGATACAGAATTTTGTCATGGCCATCTAGATACAACATCAAGCGTCATCCCTTATATCCTCAGCTTATCAGCAGTCCAAAAAAAACAAAAAACAAAAAAACAAACATCAAAAGGCATGAAAACAGTTTGATCTACTTGAAATTCAGATAAGGAAGCATTCTTTTATTAGAAGCCAACAAATTGAATTTGCTTCTTTTTAAAATAGCATGTACGTAATAATCTCTACAAAGTGAATATAGTTCAGTTTCGTCAACATGAATCTCAAAGCAGTAATCAATTGGTAACAGCAAGCACTTACTGATGACGGCAGGGTGAAGGATTAATCAAAGCCAGCAGGACCATGCATAATTTGAACATGAGAGTCATCATTCAAGGTGTGTGTGTGCATGTGTATGTGTCTCATCGCCATCCTTTACAGCATCTGAAAAGGTGACGGTTGTGGAATTTTTATTTCATCCTATTTGGTTAAATTTCAATTTGAATCAGCCATATCGATCAATCAAAGTTCAATTTTAGTACAGGTACAGGTTGTACAGGTTAGTGAAATTCTAAGTGCTCTACAAATGACTGACCAGTGAAGACGCAATAATAAAAGTCATAACTTAGATTAAAAGATAATAAAGCAAATAGATAGGTGGGAATTAAAACATTTTAACATCAATTTTATCTTATTAAAGCTATTGGCCATGGTACGTGATATGCAGCATGCACATGATGATTAAAAATGTTTGAACAGCTCCTGGTTGGAGAATATTTCTGCATGGAACAGTAACACAAAAATGTTAGGATTAACAGTAGTTGGTCATAATGTAACGTTGTAACATATACAACCAAATACGTCTGATATGGAACAAGTGGAACAACACATCATACTTGTCAACTCCTCCATCTCTCTCTGCTTTCAGCCGACCTTGAACATCTCACTGACCTTGAAGAAACTACCTTACACAGTGCACAGTGTATCTCTGGATAGTAACACAGCCCGAGCAGCCCTGAACATACTGAACGTGCTGACCTGGCTATGGACTGATAGGTTTTATTAGGATGTATATTGCAAGCTTAAGGAGCCTGGGTGATACACAGTACAGACTTCTGCCCATCTTACCCTGGAGGCAGCTCATTTTTTACCTTATGGGGCTATACCTTGTTGCATTATGCAACGGTGTAATAGGCTTAGCTACATGCCACTCTCCGTGGGGGGGGTGCACTCTGATGACTCACTTCATTTACTCTCCCTTCCTCTGAGCTTTCTGGCTGCTGAGGAATGAACTTTCCACTGACCTTAGATAACATTTACAGTAGAGTAAAGAAGGTAAACATTAAATTATCAACTCACTATAACAAGGCTTTACATTAAAATGATTATTCAAAATTCAAATTTCAGACTTAATAATGGCCTGATTTCAATTTACGACATTTTTGTTGCACTCTCATGCTTTTTGTTTTGCATCCATATTTTTCAGTAGAAAGTCTATAGTGACCTTATTTTACTTAATGTTATCTTAATTGTGCTGCGGTACGAATAAATGTCCCAACAATAATGTTTCAGGTAGTTTCAGCCTACTTTTGCTGGGATATTTATTCACCAAAGCTTGTAAAAACGTATCCTAGGACAAAGCAATGACTGAAATAAATGTTACGGGGAAAAAACTATCCATCAATAGTAATAAAAAAAATACAGTCAAAAGCCATAAACAGTATAAAATGGCGTGTTTTGGAAGAATTACATGGACCCTTCACCTGAATTTCACCTGCACCATCTGGAAGCATCACAACAATCAGCATCCTGAAAGAACTATTTTCAAAGCATTTCCAAAGCATCTGGGCTGCACCAGCTGCAGGGAAACACGACACTTGACGAACATCAAACCCCCATAAGAAAACGACTTATCCGGTCACATCGACACATAAAGCCGGGGGAACTGCCTCGGAAATAACCAACGCGTCGCTGCACGTCGGCCGGCTACTTACTTCAGGGGGACATAGCGCGACGAGCCGCTTCAGACGCTCGCAAACGTATTCGGATACGGGCTCGGGTATCGGACGCGTGTCTTCACCAGGCGTGCACGGCAGCGGGACTGTACACAGAGGAGGACATGCGGAGTCATTTGACCTTCTCCCAATAGAAACTACCATCGGTGAGACGTAGGATGGGGGAGGAGCGGACCGTACCAAGCTGGCGTCCCGGCCCCACGCCGGGGGGCGGCGGGGACGAGGGGACGAGGGGGAGCCGTCGTCCTGGATGCACCGCAGGGATCGGCGGGGTACGCGGGGGGCAACGAAGGAAGGACGCGGTCCGGACCCGCTGTCTTATCTTACTGATCAACAGCCATCTGATAAGTGCAGCGCAGCAAAAAGTGAACATTTTCTCTGTGAAAAGCACAAAGTAGCATCAAATGTAAATACATGTGCAAAGAACAAGTACTTTATTATTAATTTTGCTTAGATGGTCGAGCAAATGCAGGTAGTCACTTTCTTCCTCTGTTGGATTTTAAATCATAAAGAAACTGAAGTCTGATTGGGAATAAAAATGAATCCAGTTTTAGTAAGATTTCAGTATTTTTACAATAGAAATGACTGAAATTGCTGTTACTTTTTTCTCATCACATAGGCTGGTTGCTGCATCTGGGACGCTATAGATTATCAGTAGTTACCGATAAATGTTAGAAGGGTAAAGTAACTACAGTTACTGTAAATCCCTTTATGACTTTTAAAGAAAGAAATGACATTCAGGGGAAAACAAGGGGGAAAAGTCAGTAGTGAAGCAAAGAACGGTTACAGGAAAACCAACTACTTAAAAGGCCTATCAAACACACAGTTTATGTACCATATATTATATAGGTGAAGTATAAAAATATAGCAGATAAAAGGACACTATTAACTCAATTTAAATCACTAGAACTGTCCAAGTTCAAACAGGAATTTAATGTGACAGCACTGCATGTAACAGTAACTCACTTATCCCACAGAGATGCCATATATCCTGTACGATTACTGCTTGAATATCCAGTAGTAGCCAAATGGTGCACTATTAGTTCATTGACAAGCTTTATGAAATATTACATCTATCAGCCTCTGTAGCTTCATCAGCTACCAACTTCAGTCAGGAAAATACTCTGCAAGGTTGCATAAGTACAGGCCTACAAAACAAAAGTTAAGTCCCAGCAGTGCTGAATTGAAGACACTTTAGGCTTTTGCTTTACATAAAGTGTGTGGTCTTGGGGGAACACACCCCCCAATGAACCACTTCTGCCTTTCCAGGGGGTCGCCCTACTGCAATATAAATACCCATATATATAATGGCTGGAAAGAAGAAAACGCAAAATCTAGATATTGATGTGGCTCATTGTTGGGACTCTAGGTTGCAGAAAAAGCATTCACCGTGCATTTGGAATGTTGCTGGTTATGATGTGCTTGTATTTAACATCTTATTGTAATGTGATGTAAGTGCTGGTGTGGTGTCATGACCTGGGATTCATGTGTCAGTTGCTGGGCAGATGAGGCCTAGGGCCACATACAGACCACTGCCTCTCTGGCTGCACTGACAACACCAGGACTCCATGCTCACTGAGTTGGAAACTGCATTTCTCAAGTATAAATGAAGACTTGTTACTGTATTGATTGATGGCGCACTTCAGCAGTGAGGGGCTAAAATCGATGAGTGCTGCATGCAGTCTGAGTGAGGGCTGAAGATTGATGTCTGTGATGCCTACCCTCCTGAACACCCCAGAGCTCACTCATAAATAAATAAAGGAGACAGTGCATTTCCTGAAAAATTGCTTGCTTTTGTCAAAGGAAGGGCCTCCGTATACGTTTTCACACTATATCATATATAAACAGAAAAGTGCTGGGTAAGATATTAGAGATTATACACCCAACAAATACACAATGTAGCCCTGTTTTTTCTTTTTAATGGAACAACAAACCCATTCATCAGATATTAGTTAAAGAGGCACTTCATTGCAGCAATAACATAAAGTGTGTGTGTATATGCACACTTTTTCTCAGACCCATCATAAAACTGTATCAGCCTTGGACAAATTAATTAGGATTGAGAGTTATTGCGGTTACAATGAAAACTTAATGTGACTACAGGCCTCTTGGAGGGAGACTATAGACTCATATTTAGTCAATATACAGTAAATTGGACAATATCTCGACATGTTGCTGAATGTATTACATTGGCATTAATGGTGGCAACAATATGATACAATAATCAGTTGTTAACTTTGTATCAGCTGCTCCCTCTTGGTTGTGTATACTCAGTGAGTCTGTGTAGTAAAAAATTAGAAGGTTGAATGCAGTTGGTCAGTGATGAGGAAATGTTTGAAATGACTGGTCTTTCTCTGTGATCTTGTACCATTTGATATGATGACCAGGCAGCTGTTCCAGCCATTTATGATATATTCTCCCTCTTAGTTTTTGTATAACTACTGAGAAAAAGGAGGGAAATTGAGATATTTAATTTGGTTAAATTAAAAACTTAATATATCATCACTAAACTTAGTGTGACTCTAGAAAAAAGATTTCAAATCTACACCTGTAGTAGCAGCTGTGTGAGCTGTAGACACAGTAATGCAAACGCTAACATCTGTATGACCATTGCCCTTTCCCAGTAGAGTATATAACAAGCTACATTTATTCAAGCACTGTACTTAAGTACGATTTTGAGGTACCCGTGCTTGGGTCTTTTCATTTTATGTTACATTATACGCCAAACTACAAAAAAAAAGAAAAAATCATTTCTTGTACTCTACTAGATTTGTCAGCTACAGTTACTAGTTGCTTTTTATTTTCTACTTGCATAATAAGATTATACATTCAAAATATATAATCATTTTATAAGACAAGATGCATTTTTATAGATTAAACAACAAACCATATATAAAGATATTAAAATTAGATATACATTAGCCAGCTTCTTAGCCAAATTCTTAGTTATTCAATATAATAATTTAACACTGAAAGAGGCCATTTGTTTTGCACAATACATACTTTTACTTTTATACTCTAACTGCACTTTGCTGATACCTCTGCACTTGTGCTTGAGTGAGATTTCGAATGACAGATTTTTACTTTCCATTGTGGCAATAATCTTTACTTAAGTAATAGATTGAAACACTTCTTTTACTACTGCCCTTGTTGACCAAATAGTTCCAGGTAGGGGTCATAGGAAGTACACTCAGGAGCCAAAGTAAAAGTCCCCTTTGCACTAGTGCTGGGATGTTCAAGTGTTTTTTTTCCTACTGGTACCTACTGGGTCAGGACCTCAAAATATACTGAGTATTTTGAGTACTTCAAGTTTTCCAGTATTGAAAACGTGCAGCCTTCAGGTCAAAAGAGTACAGGATACACTAATATGATATGCCAGTACTGAGTGAAAAGTAAACAATATTCCTCATTCTTCCCACTAAATATTAAGTGTTTTTACTTTACTTACAGTGATAATTGTGTTAATGCTATATGTGTATTTTTACAGTAAATAAACAAAACTCTACTAACTTGTATGTATGCTGTATTATGACAGAAGCAGAAATAAAAATAACCTGTAGATTACAGTAGCATTTAAATAAAAATGTAAAAGAATTATTAACACTGACAGGCCCTGAGAGTTGTCTAACATAAAATGAGAGCAGCGAGTTCCTAAAATGTCCGCAGGAATCAGGGATAATATTCACAGGCTAACAAGCACTGAGTCTACTGTCTGACTCTGAGCCCTGAAGCTCCTGTGCAGTCTCCTCAGCATCCTCCAGCATATGGGTTGTAGTTCAGCATGTACAGGAAGCGTCGAGGGCTGCAAGTCTGTACAAAAGGCTTGATACTGGGCAAGTTGAAATTATTGGTGGCACCAGATAAAAATTCACATCACCTAAAGCTATAGGGTTCATCATTTGGGACCATGGTAACCTGATAAAAAATTTTTGTGATAATAAATCCAATAGCTGTAGAGATATTTCAGTCCAGTCCTAAGTGGTGCACCGAAAGACAAACTTTCCAGACCAACAGACCAATATTTCCATCCCACATGGCTTAAGATCACAGCTACCAAGGGAGAACAGCAGTTTTTCTTAGCTTCTTTGAGCACTCAGTCAGGATTTAATAAAGCCAAGCCAACATGCTGTGAGATATGGATGCCCCAGCAGTATTTGGCGATGGCCTTTGGTGATAGAGACAGCCAAATGCGGAAATGTCACCCAGTTAACCTGCTCTAAGTGACAAAACAGATAAGACAAACAGGAAATGGCTTTTTATCTGCCTGCCATGCTATCTCAATTATGATTTGATTTCATGACCATGAAGTAAAGTCTCCCTCCATGTGTGTCAATTCCTTGGTGTGATATGATTTTTTTTAATAAATCAATTTTCAGGGTTTGAGATCAAACAGAGGGGCATCGCTTGGGAAAGAGCTGAAACTGGACAGAGAGAGACAGGAGCTGAGGCATGTGAGAAATGTCAAAATAATAGGTTATTATTTGCACTCAGACTGTACTCTGCTCTCCATTCTTAGTGGCTGTCCCATCCTATATCTGTTGTTTTGGGAACATTCCCTGTAACCAAGGATGAAATGCATTGTGTGAGTCTGAATGTCAAGGGCTGAGGGGGGAGATGCAACACCTTAAAAATGACTCCTGCCCCCAGACATGGCAGAAATGGCAAAGATGGTGTCAAGGTGACCTGGCACTGAGGGAATGGCTCTTCATCTCTGTGCACCAGGAGTGCGAAGATGTTAAATGTGGCTTGAGGGCAGATGTTGTTTATGAGCAATATCCAATTAGAAATTCAAATTGTACAAAGCAATAAGCAGTAAAGAACCTTCTCTTCTTGTTCTGTTGTTGCTAGAGGACATGGCAACATCATGTTAATCCCAAACAAAAAGAATTACAATCTTCTTTTCATTAACATTAACAGTTTTATTTGCAAAACACCACAGCAACATAGACATAAGGACTATTATAACAGTGACTTAGGGATTACAGTTGCATCAAAGATGATTTTAATAATACAACTGATTACATTAAGGTCAATGTAAATATAGCAGAGCATTAAGCTCACTTAAAATCCCCGAAAGGATTTTGCAGGAATATTACAGATTTTTTTTCATCAGTAATGTTACAAGAAAATAGAAGGAATGTGTATTTCAAAAGGAAGCAATCATATGACAGCATTGCAGGTCACATTTGACAATCTCAGGGTGCAATCACTACTGGGATCTGTGGGTTTGATTCAGAGCTTTGTCAGGGATGTATAAAGCCCTGAGCCTTGCTCTGCTAATCTAACGGGCAAACTACAAATACCAACCTTTAGTCAGGCAGTCAAGGACATCATGCATCACCAGAGTTTTTCTTTCTCTCTGTTACTATGGCAAACAGTGTTTTTTTAAGTCTAAACCTTTGACGGGGACAGACAGCAGCGGGCTCGTATGTTTTGTTCACCGCTGTTCAAACTGACAGGCCACATTGAAGTCAAAGGCTGGGCGACTGTTGTTTGTTTGAATGGCATCAACAAACTGTAGAGGGGAACTACAGCTGACTGATTAAACCATTCTTCTCTCAGTCCTAAACACGTGGAGCTGGAACAGAAGCATGAGGCTGAGAAAGGCCCTTCGTCATTAGCTTTAATCAACCCTCGATACCCTGAAAAAAAATAGCATTCCCTACATGGTTCCAGCCATCAGTCACCTGCCATCTAAACAAGGTTTATTGTTAAGGTTTTGCTACACACTATTTAATGAATAAATTGTTAAGAGCTGGCATTGTTCTCTCATTGGTGCATACTTAAAGTTTAGGGTAAACACATATTTCAGAATTCTGAATAAGAATAAAAATACAGTTTCATAGTCCCTTTATGATGACAGTTGTGATGTCATGGGTTGTTTAAAACTTGAATCTTTTCCTGAAACCACTAGGCTTAATTATTTTATGTTTCTCTGACATGGAACACAGTACCAATTTGCAACGGTTGTTGTGTGGAAGTCTATGTGAATGATGCTGAAACTCATCAGTTTGGGTATCACAGAACCTGAATGACGCTAAATGGCACTCTGTGGCGGTGTCACAGACGTATGACTGTATAAATACACCTATTTGCATTTATTACTTGTCTTACAAGCAGCTACTCTGCGCACCATAAATGCATTATTATACATGATGAGGTTTTGATTGGCTGCTCCAAGAGGAGCAATGGGACATGCAATTGGTTTCTAATTATCTACACCTATTTGGTTATATCAATATGCAGTTCAAGTTTCCATATATCTAGTCAATGACGTCCACATTGCATCAGGGTAATATTTCATCTGAATGTGTCAGATATTAAAACAAAGTCTGACGTGGAACTATGTTGAATATAGGACGAGTTTATGGGATACAGCGACCCCTGCAGTTTAGTCGTTGTACTGCTACAGTCCTAAGTACACCCTACGGAAAGATAGCGAGAGATTAAAAAGCAAATAAACAAATAAACAAACAAATGAATAAATAAAAAAAAAAACATCAACAACAAAACAACAACAATAACTGCAACCTCAGCATATACTACTACTACTACAACAACTACAAATAATAATAATAATGATAAAGATGATGTCATATTGAATGTCTTTAGTTAACAACCCCTGAAAACAGCTTTGGCCTTAACTTTACATACTGTGTTATATATAGTGGCATTTTTTCTGAATCCAGGGGTACACGCTAAAATGTGAGTTGTAAAATCAAGTGTGACGGTGAAAATTATATTAAAAGTAAAATGATATCTTTTCGTGATTGACAAATAATTGCAATGAAAAGACATCTGAGAAAGGACGCACGCGCATGCAGACTAATACAACGCACAAGGGAAGGTTTGTCTCCCGTCGGCTTCTGTACCTCCACCAGGAAGTCGCTGCAGTTCAATTCATTCTGCTCGGTTTGAGCGCGTAGTGTTGTAACATCACATATTTTATCAATATGCGCCGGAGAACAGAAGCTCAGACATCGAGCAGTGAACCAGATAAACCTGATAAAAAGGTATGTCACGCTAAGCTGGTCAGCCTCTCGTCCTTAGCCACATGTGACAGGTTGTTAGCTAGCAAGAGCTGACTGACTCTAAAAGCTAAAGAGTAGCCGACAGCATCCCTCATCTTTGAACAGACAGGATAAGCCACACTCCCTCTAAAAATCAGCAATTTTAATGAGTTTTTGCTTATTTATAGCTTATTCACGTTCCACAGTATCATATTTCACAATTATTACAGGTCATCGGCAGCAATTCTTCAATTCGGCATACACCCAAAACAGTGATCAGTTTACCTCCTATCTGCGAGATGGTAAAATCTACTAAAATACACTGTTTAATCTTGATGCCCTCAAGTTAACTTAATGGGTTTTAATAATTGAATGTTATTGTAGGGCATGGAATTACAACTAAAGCTGCTAACGCAAATGTACAATTGGTTAGAATTATATATAAATATGGACAGTGTTGTGCAAAAGTTTTAGGCACTAAAAGTGAGGATGCTTTTATACATTCTGTGTCTATTTTTTTTTTTTTTTACTAATCATTTAAACAACATTCAAAGTGCGATATAAAAACCTAAATCAAATCAATATTTGTTGTCACCATATTTAAAACATCACCAATTCTCCTAGGCACACTTCTGTATGATTCTATATGTATATGTGTGTGTATATATATGTATGTTTATATATATATATATATATATATATATGTATGTTTATATATATATATATATGTGTATCTATATATATATATACATATGTATGTATGTTTACATACGTATATATACATATTATATATATATATGCATGTATATATATGTATGTATATATGTGTATATATGTATGTGTGTGTATGTATATGTGTATATGTATTAATATATGTGTAAATATATGTATATATGTGTATGTGTATATATATGTATATATATATGTTTATATATTTCTGTTTGTGTGTGTGTGTGTGTGTGTGTATATATGTATATATGTTCATATCATTTTTTTTCAACTCTAGGAAAAAATTATAAAATGAGGCTGATGTGTAAATTAACATCACATTTTCTTCTCTATATAAACTAGGAACCAGATCAAAGAATTCACAGCCAGACTGAAGCTAAAGGCAGAAGTTCTTATGTTTCTATCCTCATAAACATTGGAAAATGTTTACTTTTAATCATCATCATCCCTCCATTCCTCAACTATGCATCACTGCAGAGAGAAGGACAGATGCTCTTGCCAAAAGGTTCTCTTAGCTAAGTCCAAGAAAGTTTTTGTTACTTTCACTTTATTTCTGTTTTTACCTGAAAAGCAATTTCTTATATAACTATTTTGTGTTAAACAGCTTCTGTTGGGAGTTTGCCAGCAGGTTTCTGAAGTTTTTAGAGCTAACTGAGAAATCTTCTGTGAAGTCTTATCTTTTTCTCATTCCTTCTCCATCTTATGTTCAGATGGCCAGATTATTGATGTTAGTTTGGGTCAAAAAATGCATCTTCTATGTAAAGGACAAGGAAAACCAGTTGGTAATAGAACATTTTCTCTGAATCTGCCATAAATAATTTACAAGTAGATTTTTATGTGTCCCTTAACTGAATTCAGCTTCACCATTTTTTCCTTTTAGTCATACTTGATGCACCGACTGGAATGTCCTCAGACATTTGGTTACATGTCCAAGAAAGTGTGGCCACACTAACAAAGGTGGGGAAATGACTATGGATTGTGTCTAATGCCTGTATTTTGAAACTATTTACCAAAACTATTTACCAAAAATATTCCTTTTTATTAATCTGTCCCAGATGAATCACATTCATAAGATACACTGAGGGTAAGTTAGCATACTGCCATTGGTTTGGCTTTGACAAAGAAAATTGGCTGTGGGGAAATTTCTGGGGGATCAGCTATTACTAATGCGCCAATGTTATTTGTCACGGCCTTGCAGTGGCTTTGCCACATCGTGTCTGCTTAACAAGGACTCAGTACAGCAGAAAGTCAGGGCTGACAGCCTGCCCCATGTTGTTTGTGTGAAGCATGACCCAAATGATGTCACAGGCTTTTTGGGGAAGGGCCTAGTTCCATCTAAACAACTGCATCAAAACCGTAGATACAAAAACAAACGTACAGCTCTCTGTTTACACCTGTAGATGTATCTTATTTTTCAGTCTTGCACAACCATCGATGTGCCTGTACAGGATAGGGAGTAGCAGGGTCCTTACTGAGAGCATCTCATGTGTATGTAGAACATATTGTTATTTAAAAAAAAACCTTCTAAACCTGTGTTGTTGCTGTTTGTCACACTGCTCAGGTTTGCACCTATGACAGAATGGGACTGGGCTTCAGCAAGCGGGTGATGCAGAATGAAACTACAGGAACTGAGAGAGTTTGGGGCATGTCAACAACTGGACGGTGAGAATAATACTTTATTTGGAAGTCCTTCTGGGTCCTTGTAATATATAAAATGTAGGATAACGCTTTCTTTAGTACACAAGTCTATATTGTAAACATAATGTCAGTGTCATTTTGAAATCAATTCTTTCAGTGCCATGAACTGGTTTAGAATTACTGAGTTGGCTGTTGAATTTTTAAAATTGTGGAAATTTTAAGATGTTGATGTTTTAGATGAAGGCCAAATGTACAGAACTCTTGTGTGTGATGCAGCTGAATCTGGATCTGATAGATGCCGATTTTGAGAAGCAAAAATCTACTATGGGGCCTCCTTCACATGAAACAGGCCTGAAGAAATTACGCTACTTCAGGTTCTGTGGTGACTTATTGTATTGCTTGTGTCAGTTTCTGTAGGCTTTTGGGAGAAAAATGTTTTAGAACTTTGGCAGGGTCATGTGGGAGCAGAAACAGCAAATTATATTCCTTCTCATCATGAACAGAGGCTGCTGATGAATGTCAAGGATGGCGTCACCAGTGGGCTTGTGCACGTCCTTATTAAAACCAAAGGGGTACCCTCAAATAAAAACATTGCACCATAGCACCCCTAGTGGTGGATGACTCCAGAAAGTGAGTCCAAAAATGTCAGAAAATAGTTTTAAAATGTCCATCACAGTTTCCCAGAACCCAAAAAGATATCTTTATATAGCAGATTTTCTTCGACCAGCATTGTATAACTGAAAGATATTTAGTTTACAAAAATCCAGAACAGGGAAAAGCAGTACATCCTCACAAGGATTATTTTCATCACAGATGCATTTATCGTTTATTATTCCTATGAATCAATTTTTTTTTTGATCTTTAAAACATCAGAAAAAATAGAAAATGCCCAGTATAATACTCCAAAGCCAAAGGTGCCTGTTTTGTCCGACCAACAATCTGAAACACAATGATATTCCAATTACATTTAAATATAAATTTAACCCAGGAAAAAACAAAAAAAAATAGAACTAGATAACCAGATACTAGATACAGAGAACTAGATACAGAGAATGATTAGCATATTTTCCCAATAATTAACTCAAAATATGCAATAAGTATAACAAATCCAATTATTAATTATCTGTTGATTAGCTAATCACTTTATTAGACACATTTTTTCAGCTTAATTAATAACTAAAAGGAGTAATACATTACAAAAACTTTCACAGGTTAATAATTTTTTGATAAATTTGATCATTTCACATTACCAAGTTCTGTTCTGCTCCATTGCGGTATAACCAGTACTGCCATTATGGTGTAAATGTCCACAGGGAATCAATTTTTCTTTGATAAACTGGTTGTTTTGGATTTGTCATAAATAGTTCAGCCAGCAGAGACTCGTGTGCATGGACACTTTTGTGTACTGCCTTCCCCTGCAGAGCACACCACTGCCCTGTCCTGCCCTGTGTCACACTGCTGTGGGATGTGGCTTTAATTTTCCTTTCTCTGACATGGTAACATGTTTGGAACCTTAAATCTCCCTAAGGGATGAGCAGGTGTCTCTGCTGGTGCTCAGCAGTCTAGTTTACCTTGGCATCTGACCCGGAAAGGGGAAATGGGTGGGCAGCCACTTTCTCCGTTTCTCCATTCCAAATATGGAAATTCCTTGAGTCATTGTTATTATGTATGTTCTAGCTCATCCAGACAGGTACATAAATATTTTGACATTGACACTCGGGTTTTAACAAAATTATTACATTCTGTGGTCTTTCAGGCCTTTTGGTGTTGCTGAACTCACCAGTTCATTCCTTCTTTTTAAGAATGCACCAAACTGTTGATTAAGTCACTCGCAAAGTTTCTGCATCTGTCTGATAGGTTTGTTTTGTTTTTTCAGCCTAATGATGTGTCATTTATTCATATCAAAACCTCCTTGGAGCGCATATTAAAAGCCCCCGTGAACAGCTAACAAATGCAAAATTCAGCACTTGCAAACAAGTCTTTTATTTGCCTCATTTGTCATGAAATAATGAGTGAACAGGCAACAACCCATAGGGAAAGTGATTGTCAGTCAATTGTCCATTTGCGTTTGAGCCTCTGAAAATTAGAGACTGCGTATAAAAAATGACTTCAGTTCCTAAATGGTCAATGGAATATTTTTGTTCAATGGAGGAGGGCTAGTGTTGAGTGTACTGTGAAGGTTTTTCCTGCTAATTGTCTGTGGAGGACCCTATTCAATGAACCTAATGAAATAGCTTTTGTTTCTTCCTTATATGGCCAGTCTGTATAGTTTTCTTTGACTGAAATATGAGCACCTGCATGCTGGTCCCTTCTTCCAACTCACATGTCCAACCATCCTCAAAAACAACATAGCACAACAAACCCAGGATGACAGATGGCTCTCAGAGAGGGCTGCTGCATCACATATAAAGATGATGCTCCATCTGATGATATAAGTTTGCTGGTGATTGTTTGTCCTGTGGTTCTTTTGCAGTGATAGGAGCCAGCAGTCCCCTCTTTGATGCTCTACTGTTTATTTTGGTGCCATGCCTGGAAACTGATTGAATAGAGAACTGAAATATGGCTCACATTAAGTTTCATTCAGTTGTTAACAGTCTTCGTAATTTCTTTATAATTTTAGGATAGAATTTGTAACTGTTTATTTTTTTTAACCCTTCCTCCCCTTCCTTTTTTAAAGGTCAATTTTGGATTTTAATAATGGCTCTCCAGTGGGTGTTTAATAAACCTGTTCCCACCTAGCTGAATAAATAAAGCCCCTGGCCCAGTTTGCAGTGTGCCCTGGTTCTTGCGCAGAGACAGATGAATGTTGTTGTCTTCCAGGATGGTGGACGATCTGCACCGACTCCTGCAGGCAGCGGGCATAGCCAAGCCCTTCATTCTGGTGGGCTCCGAGCTTGGTGCACTCAATGGCCGCTTCTACAGCCACATTCACGATGTGTAAGTATTGCACAATGGAAATACTTAATAGGTAACCCCACCAATTTTACACATAAATGTCAATTTAAATGTTGTGAGGTGTATTAATGTGGCTCCGGTGGAGCTTCGTCAGGTTTGAGAAGGCTGATGATGTTGTCAGGGTTTCCTTGGCTTGGGCTTAGAGCCATGAATTTTTAACAAAAGCCTGTGTTAAAAACAATGATTCATTGAGTCAATGATTTGAAGAAATTAGTGTATACCAGTAGGGTTGAATGAAAAGATATTACTGATTGCATTATGGGAAATGTAGGACTCACTGCTTTTGGAGCTTGACCCACACTAGGGACTTAAATCCAGGATATCTTGGCCTCACCTACTTGAATTCAAACATTCTTTTATCATCTGTCTCTGACAGGTCCCTGCCATATTTAACAAAGTTTAGTAGTTCATTTCTTAAATACTTGTTTGATTACAAAAAAGTCTAATTAATTCAGTATATAATTAATTTTGAAAACAGATTTATGTCAAATACCACCTATAAAACTTATTTATAATTTACTCTGCTTGGCAAATGTGATGCATTAGTTACTCCAGAATCACTTAAATAGTTTACAATCATGCATAGCAATAATAAAATCAGAAGCAGGGCCACAGTAAAAAACGCTTACATGTACTGTAGGTACATAAGGACAAACTGGAAGGAAAAATTCTAAATAAATAGTGTGTGTCCGGTTCTCTAATATTTGTTGGATTTCAGCTTTAACCAAGAAGGCAGCCTGGCCAAAGGCACGACCAAAATGTGGGAAAGTTAAAGGAGAAAGCTGATATATATTCTTCTTATTGTTGACAAGTCCTGTTAGAGGACCCAAACCAACAATGTGTTAGTCCATCTGTAAATACTTTCTGACTTCTCCACCCTGTCTGTGTCTCTTCATCCCAAGTTCACTGGTTCTTGCTGAACATGAAATCTATTAAAATAAAAATAAAAAACAGAGACTGGATAAACTAGCGTGTGAGTTAATGAAGGAACTTGTCAACCAATGCCACAGTGTGTGTCATTTATGTATTTTAAACATTTTTTTGGACAACAGTGGAGGTCTACACACAAAGTATTTTTTAGCTGGATTGGTTCATTGTTGGTTTTGTTCTTTTCATGAGATTTGTTGACAAAAAACAAGACTATTTCAAAACCTAGTATATGGCTGGAAGACCCTTTATCTCTTTGTTTCTTTCCTTGTGACTGAGCGCAGCCCATTTAGACAAAATGTTAACCAGCAGTCACTTCAATGCTGCTGTTCTGTTCTGTTAAATTCTGCTTTTACAACTGTGATGTAGTCTGACAAAGTCACCAAGCACAAAGGTTAAAGACATCGAATGTGCTGTGATTTCAGCTATATTCACTTGTAAAAATGATCATTCAGAGAGAAAGTTAGAAGCTCATTCATGTCTGTGTCAGCTGCTGTGTAGTTGACTGAATGAGACCCATAGCGAGGTCTGGCTGTGGAGGGAAAGCCTGATCTTGCGCCCATGCAGCAATAATGGTGACTCTCTATCACAGAAAGTAGCGAGCGTTTGTCCAGTAAGCCATTAGATTTATTACTTGATAGTTTTGTGGAAAAAAAGTCACTGAAGTTTTTTGAAAAGAAAGTAAATCTAGAGACAAGGGCGCTAAGTTGGCAACACTGTCTGCTGCCCCCTGATGATGCATTAGAGACTGTTTTAGCAAATTGATTTTGAAAGAGCAAAGACCAATCGGGAAACTCCAACACTCAGCCAACAAACGGGGTAACGTCAGCCCTCAGTCACGCTGCATTCGGCTGACCATTGGTGTAACTTTATCACTCATTTAATCATTCAGTCACAGACATTGGCATTTATAGGGCCGGTCCCACTGTTGCAGTAAGGCCAAAAAATTACAGAAAATCACTGGACACTTTTAAAGGTAAAGCTTTGGTAAAATTTTAAAATGCGTTATAGCATATGGAATGAAGTGCCTCTCTAACTCACACATAAAATATATTCCAGTGTCCATTCCCATCATCCCCCATAACTCAACCTCCTCAGAGACAACAAAGTGATTAATGTGACAAGTTGCCTGTATCAGGAATGAAAGATTTAGTATTTAATCAGACAAGATATTGCTGCCGTAAAGGGAGGAAATTAATTAGTATTGAGTGGATGACACCTTTCCAAATGGAAATATTGCCCCTGGATCTGGTGTATATGTGTTTATCTGTCCAGTGGGGACACAAGACAGACAAATCTACATAAGGACAGAGGGGAGAACGTCATTCATCTCACACTCATTAAGGCCCGGGCCTCGATGAGTGCAGGCTAAAAGGCAGAGTTAAGTGTACAAGGATGGTCAATGAGGCTTACCTCATCTGAGTGTTTTTATGTGTGTCCTCTGGTTGTCTTCAGGCAAGTGTCAGACCTGGTGCTGATTGATCCCATCCCAGAGGACATTTTTGAGGAGGACCAGTGGAAGGACTACTGGTGAGTTTATAGGACGATTCAGGGGTATAGGTAGGGCAGAGGTGGGGAAAAAGGGAGGGAGGAGGGAGCAGAGGATGAAAGGAAAAAAGAGAGAAGATGGAAAGATGTTGAGGAGGCAAAAAATTAGAGGGGGATGTGAAAAACTTGAATGGAAAAGAAAATTGAGAAGAGAGGAATGTGGAAAGGAGCGAGGAGGATGATAAGGAGCTCTGAAGGGCAGAGAGGAGCAGATAAAAAGCGAGAGGCAGGGAAGAGGAGAAGAAAAAAAGAAATTTATCAAGAAAAAAGAGGATTATGATGAAGAGAAGGGAAGCAGAGACGCCAGCTTGTTTCATGAGTCAGGCTCCAAACCTTTCCCTTATTGCCGTTTATGGTGAGAATAGTTGATTATCTTTGCTGGGTGGGGCTCATTAGCATGATTAATGAGAGGCCAAAGAAACTCATTAGCTGATAGCACTCTTATAGAATGAAACAGATGAGGGGAAAGCGAGGGTTGTGGCGGTTGTCGGGACAGACTGACTGACAGAAAGTGTTATAACACTGCTTTAATCCTCCGGGCAAGATATATGTCGCATGGCAGTGATTGTCAGGGCATATATCTCATTATGCAATAATTATCATACAGGGGGAGGGGTTGTTATTAATGATAGCCCAGAGTGCAGAAGAACAGTGTTGGTAGAAATGTCAATTATGCAACTCTTCTTCAGATTATTTACAAGAGAAGCATGTCATGTGTAATCATTTAAAGCTATTTAAGTCCAGACGAGACGATAATTAGGCAGTTATATAATTTAAAAAACCATGTTAAGCTTTTATTTGTAGCTGACAGCCCAGCAGCGATGGCTGTATAATAAACAAATCTCTGGAATGCATCTGTACAAGTGTTTTTTCTGTCAGTTACAAAGCAGATCAAAAAGGTTTTTTTTTTCTTAGCTTAAAACACAAAAGATATTTCTCTTGCAAAATAGTTGTATCTGTCATTTGAAATGTAATTTATGCTGTAAATGACTACAAAAACAATTATTGACAAAAGAAATGAAAGAAAAGTCAGACAACAAACAATTACTGTCAATAATCCAGTACAGTAGAAAAGAAAAGATTTTTTTGAGACATTATTAAACATTATACCTACTTGACATCAGCATGCTTGTATTAAGTATACAATATAAAAATATACAAGCATTATATAAATATAAAGCTTGTAGAGACTTACTCAAAAAGTCTTGAAGCTGTAACTGTGGCCAAAGAGGCTTCTACAGAGTACTGATTTAAGGGTACTTTTGTAAATGAGAGCTTTCAGTTTTTGATTTTTGATAAATTTGTAAACATTATAAAAACATGTTTTCAGATTGTTATTATGGATTATTGATTGTTGATTGATGGGTAGAAATGCAAGTTTTATCCATTAAAAATAAGATCTACAACAAAATAATTTGTGCAATAAGTAAAGGGGTCTAAATATTTTCTAAGACCACAGTGATTTGTTAGAATCAAACCAACAGAATTTAAACTCTAGATGTTTCAGTTATCTTTTCAAATTATTCAAATGTTTTCCAATTTTATACCAAAAACAAAATGCACTAGTGTTATCTGTAAATGGAACTAATATTATTGTTTTGGGAAACCTTACAGATATGATTTTTGTGCAAAAAAAAAAAAAAAAAAAAAAATTAATGACCCTAATGCTGAGCATTGAGGAACCCCACAAGTAATCCACGGTGGTTTTGAATTGTTTGAATTATTTATCTGGACATATTGATATAATATTGATTTTGAATGTAGCCACCAAACCAGGGGTGTACAAGCCTTCTAATGCTATATCCTTCGAGTATTAAGGCATGGTAGTAGTAGGCCAAGTTTGGTCAGTGCCAGTGAAGTAGTTCTACTGGCTCAAAAAATATTTGATTTTGAGATGATTTAAAGTCACCAGAAAGGAGTTAATCTGCGCTCTGATATGACAGAAACTGGTAAGGTAAACTCAAGCAATCTAATTTTTTAGACATGATTCCGACTCCATGAATAAAGTATATGCATATTTCTGTCCACCATTAGTAGCTTGCAGCTTACATAAGCATAAGTCAGGCCAGATAAGAAATGGATCCCTGAAAATGCCCTAATTTGTGTGTAACTCAAAGTGGAGCAGAACCATTTATCAGGGGTATGTGTCCAATTATCCACTGATTAATAGGCATTCATTTCAATGAGTAAGTGACAGTGAAGCTACAACCCAATTACTCTGTGGAGAAGCCATGGAGAAATGAAACGAACCAAAGACTAAAATTTATTCCATGAAAAACAATTTTATTATCGGTGTCTGATTTCCGTTGGGGAGTAAAAATAGAAACAGCAATGGGATATACAGTGTAAAGATACAAGAGATGTAGCAGAACACAATGCATCAGAGTATCCCAGCATCCCAGCGCCATTGGCATTCTTCAGCATGCTTTTCTTCCTTTCACACCTTCCTTTTTTTTTTCTTCTTTTTTTTTTTTTTTAGAAAGGTCATATGTAGGTGCGTATTTCTCTCTCTTAGATACAGGTTTATCAGCTGTCGGAGGTTTTAATAGTATTTGGTACACAAGATAAGTAATGCATAAGGGAACACGGCTGCACCTGAGCAGGATTTGGGGAGACTGTATCAGCTTTGCACTGGGACTGGAGGATTTACACATCAAAGACCTGCTCATTAACAGAGGCTTGCTCCCAAAATTAGTTCTGTTACATCCTACAAAATGATTTGCCATCATCTCCTGAGAGCAGTATTTCTGTGTGCTTGTGTATGCCAGTGTCTGTTGGTGCAGGCATTCACTTGTGTGCACTTGCTGTAAAGGGGTCAACTTTTTTATTTGGATTTTCCCTCTGCAGACATGGCAGCATGTGTCTCATATCCTTGCAGGCATAGATAATGCTTCCTGATGAAAACCAAGCAGTGTGTCTAGCATCAGAGATTAGGAGAAGCCACAGCATACATCTGGACAAATTGCAGGGATGGGAGCCAGTTTGAGTCACACAGCGCTGTCACTCTTTGTTTCACCAGCACAAGCATAGGAAGCATCTCCTTACTTCAGGACAGACCCCAGTATTCTCTTCAGGATAGACCTGGCTTTATGCAATGGGGCACTGTCATGTTGAAATGGGAAAGAGGCTTCCGCAAACTGTTGCTACAAAGTTGGGAGCGTGCAATTTTTTTGAATATTATCATATGCCTTAACATTTGGATTTCTCTAAGGCTACGGCTATGTTTTCAGTGTGCATTGATTGTTTGCTCGAACTATATCAACCTGCTTTAAGCTTTGAACAAATGTTTCCACTATGTCTCCGTACCAGGGGACAAACCTGCCGAACTACAATGTTATGGTCCTAATCGGTGCCAGGGCCGAACATGGCCAACCTCTGATTTTCAAGATTTTGTATCTGCAGCTCTCAGAACTTCTGTAGCTACCAACCAAATCTTTGTGATGTTGAGTTAACTTTTATTCCTATTGGCCTGTTGGTACCTTAAGATATCAGCCCAACTAATGTTCATTCATCACATGCGGGCATTTATTGGGGCTGTGTGAAGTTAATGCAGATGCAAACTTTTGCAGCTGCATCACATTAAATGTTTCCCAGGGCAGGGACATCGTGATGGCCTAGGGGTCAAAACATCAACCATGAACCAAAATGTCCCCGGTTAATATCTCTCTAGAGAGCTTTTAGTACATTACTTTTACTGACTCTCCCCACATTTCTTGTAATCTCTCTATTTTTCACCTATATAAAAAAGCATAAAATGTCCCAAGAAGTAATTAAAAAAAAATGTGTGGAGTTTTGCATGGACCAGCTGGAGGGTTTATTGTGAAGCAGCTGTAAGTAATGCAGTTGTTTGTTGTATGTGTTTCTATTCATTGACACAAATTGTCTACATAATATGTACATATTCTATGCTGTTTGACCTGTGGATCCATTTTAAACGTAGGGAAATAACTTATTTTACCTTATATCCTGCCCTGTGGAAAACCATTTGCATCGTGCCAGTGCTGCTTACATGGCTGTGGTTGCTAATAGCTCAGATTGGTGTGAGTATCTCCACCTGTCTTGAAAAACACTGATGGTCAAGCCCAAAGTATGAAAACACATGTCCACATAGTTTTGGCCAACTTGTGTATTCTTTATAATAATAATCAGGCTCTCTGGATTCCTTAGATAACCATCATTGCTCAGATGTTTTTCTTAGAATTAGGCAAATGCCATCGAAGTTTCTAGTAAACATCACTAAATGAATTAAATTGATAATTCTTTCATCTTGTATTTAAGGGAAGGCATTGAGCTGTGCATTTGCAAACTCGTGTGAATGTGTGTGTGTGTGTGTGTGTCTCCTGTCTTTCTGCAGCTGAATGTGTGTGTGTGTGGAGTATTAAACTAATTTTACCCCATGGGAAATATATTTGCTCAGAGAGTAGAAACAGTGGGGAATGGTCTCGTCTAATGGGATGGTCCTTACAATTTAATGAATGCTGATTGATTGGCAAACTCTCTGTTTTAATGTACCATTACTGTGTTTAGTGCAACCCAGTCCTCACAGGAGCACCACTTGAAAGTCTCCTTATCCCTTCCCTCTGCATCTCGCATCTTTTAAGTGTTTGGCCTCAGTAGTCTTTTACCCTGGTGATAATTTGAAGACTTAGAGCTTGATACCAAGTCCCAAAGCCTGTAGTTATGGTGTGTTTACAGGTATGTAGCTGGAGAATTTCAAGTGAGACATTTCGAGGATATACAATATGTGTATATGCAGTATAAATCCACGGTATACTCTCTGTGTCTGTGAATGCATGATGCAGTTATAGAGCTGCTGAGGGAGGTTATGAGGTATTGAGTCTCTCAGTGTGGGCCTAACATCTGTGGTTGCAGGCCTAAATGAAAGCATGATTGAGTTATGAGTCCCAGAATGAAAACGACACTTTCTGTCCCATTCATCATCCTACCTGTCATTAATATGATCAGCACGGGCCAGCACACACGCATGTTGCTCATCACATAAACATTTATAGAGGTGCATACTGTACGTATGTATAGCACTCACACTCAAATTACCCACACAGCTTGCTGCAGTGTGTAGCAGATAGGCATGCTTTGTGGCTCACCTGGAGCCTGCTCTGTGTGACAGGCAGCGTATGACTGTCACTTTGACTGACGACCATTCAGAGTCACACAACTGCTCCATTCTGTTTGATTTATAAGCCAGACAGGGTTTAATATTAGGGACAAGAAGAGTGTTCCTATCCTTCCCTGCTGCACTTTGTCAGTGGATAGATTTACAGACATAACAAAGTGGTCCATTCTCTCTTCACTTCTCTTCTCTTCTCCTCTTCTCTTTTCTCTTCTCTTCCTCATGCTGAGAATCTATAATGTACCTTCTTCTTCTACAACATTCTTCAATTCTTTAAGTGGCATTATGTAATCTCTAAGCATTTGTTTGCTCTCTTCGTCTCCTCTGCCTTCATTGCTAAACAGTCAGCAATGACATATCCAGTCTCCTGCTCAGAACCCATTCACTTTCACTGTGAGCTATGTTCATTAACCCACTGGAGCAAGGCCCTTCTCTAAACCCCTCCAGGAATTTTCAGCTGAGATTGGCAGCAATTGACTGGCCATGGGCTGATGGAGGGAGGGAGAGGGGATCATACAGTAGGAAAAGAGAGAGAAAAGGAGAAAAAGTTGTGACAGGGGGGAATAAAATGAAGCGGTTTTGCAGCCTGGCTATAGCATGATCCCTGGATCATGCTATAGCCAACTGACGGACATTACGTGATAAGAAGTGGGGAAGAAAAAACCATGTAAATCTTTAAAATCGTTCATCCCTGTCCACTTTTGCACACAAAATTAGTTTATTTGGTGTAAAACTTAAAGCAAATGTGAATAGAGAATGTATTTAAAATTTATAAATTGAAATTTGTATTTTACAATATATTTTGTGCAATGATAATCCAGAAGCAGTGACAGAAAAAAACATGAAATAGTTTATAAAACAAATTTCACATACATATAGTATTATATCTGAAGGGGTTTTGCTGTATCTGACCCAGCAGGCTCCAACAGAGTCTGGTTCCTTATGCTTGATACTGTGGTTCTGTAAGAGCTCCCAGTGTGTTGGCCTGACTCCTCCCCCTCCCAGCTTCACCCTCCTAATCTAGAGACTCCCAGACGAGTCAGGAATGCCAATTAATTGTAATTAGAACCACTGTAAGCGTAACTATTGCTGTTGTGCTCCACTAATGAAGAAAGGCTGCCGTAGCCCCTGTGTATTTACCCCAGTGTAATCTATAGTATTGATGCAGGCAGGAGGGCTTTAAGCGGGCAGGGGGTGCTGGGCTCAGCCTGATATGGGCTGTGGTACAAGAATGACACCTTGTGTTCAAACTGGGTATTGTATCATTGAATTGCAGTTTTCCTCTGATGGGAAAGTTCTGAAGTTGTTTTATTCTCTGTTTAAAATGATTTTGTAAATACTTTCAAAGATGTTGTTTGCTGTGTTGTTCTTGTAATGCTTAGTTCCAAAGTTACAACTATACACATAGTATAACTGATCTTCACATGATAGTATGAAGCCTGGTTCAAGACCAGTTGAGAGAGAAGGCAATTAAGTCTGGTTAGGCTACTTATAAAGCAGATTAAGTCCTGAAGTGGAATATAAAGTAATTTAGGCAGTTAGAATACATGTTTAGATTTTCTATCAGTATTCTCAAAAGCAGAATCAAGGTAGTTCAAATCAGAAATAACTGTCTCAGTGGACAGAGGTAGTTCATTCTTTTGGTATCCTACACCTCCAAAAGCTATCTGACTGCCTCTTGTTGACATAAAATACAAATAGAGTCTAATAAGCCTAATAGAGAAAACATTATTACTACAACCACAAAACTAAAAAAAAGAAAGTATACAAACCAAACATAAAAAAAGACTATTATATATTGAAGGTATACAAACCTCTCAGTTTTGAGCTTGAAATGAGCAAAACTGATACCATACAATAGTGTCCTGGTCCTAAAGTATGAGTTCTTGAACAAATAATAGTATGTGAACAGTATTTTGCTTCCTACTCAATACAATACAACTCTTTTACCATTAACTGGGTGATTGTGTCTGTTTCATACCATTCTGATTTGGTTTTATCTTTCTTGTAACAGTGGGATTCAATGTTACAGATAAAGCATAAAATACTGCATAAAAACTGAGGAGAGGATGATGAAGATGTCAGAGCAGATCAAAATGATCTGGTCTATGAATACTGAAAACTAGATTTGGTGTTTAAATTTGTGACAAACTTCTATACACTATATATACAATATTTATATAGTATATATATATATGTGTGTGTGTGTGTGTGTGTGTGTGTGTGTGTGTGTGTATACACACTATATATACATATGTATACACTATATATATAGTATATATATGTGTGTGTATATATATGTGTATATATGTATATGTGTATAATTGTGTATATATGTGTGTGTATATATATATATATATGTATATATATATATATATATATATATATATGTGTGTATATATATGTATATATGTATATGTATATATGTATGTTTATGTATATATGAATATGTATATATATATGTGTATATGTATATATATGTGTATATGTGTATGTATGTATATATATATATATATAAATATATATATATGTGTATATACGTGTATACATACATATGTATCTATTTTATTTCAAAGACAACATCATACTTGCTCTAAACCAACACAATAAATTCCTATATAATCATCAATAAAATCACTCCCAAGTATGCTACTCCAAGCACATCACTCCAAACAGTAACTCTGCCTAAGGGTAGTGTTAACTGGTCGGTCCGAGGCTGATTTAGAAAGGTCCCATTACACCTTCTGGTCATTTTAAAACACATTGTTTTTCCCTGATTTCGTCTCAGCCTTGTACTCTGGAATTTACATGTAGAGCAAAAAAGAGGGAGAAAAAAATAGAAACCTCCCTCCCCCTGCAAAAAAAGCAGAAAAGTGAGCCCTCATGTATGTACATGGTACACTGATAATATGATACACAGATAGCAAACATAACCTCATCTTTAACACATAGCCAGCAAAGTCGCATCGGTTGATTATTCTGGAGGTCCAGGGCTAGCTTGGAAAAACAATGATGTATGTTCCCTTGTGTCAAGCTTGGAGCTGCAGTTACATAGAATAATTGTAGCAAATTAAAGTGTGTTTTACTATAGTCTGCTATGACTGTAATTGTGTTGAAAAACCATTTCGAACTTGTGAATGTAGATTAGATTTTTGAATTATAGCATTGTGTTTTGTTTCATATTAAATTCAGGCTGTGATGCTCCATCCTTGTCATCATAGAGTTAGACTTTTAGCTCGGAATCTTTATTTAACAAGTCAGCAAAGATTAAATTTCTCGTATATATGGTCAGTTTATCCTGGCTGCATGAGAGTCAGATGCCTCATGTACCTGTCCACATCCATATGCCCACATTGTTGTAATATTCTCTGGAAGTCTTTGCAGTAACTGTTTTTTTTTTTAGTTTTTTTTTTTTTAAATGTTCCTTTGGTGTAATAGTTAGTTGAGCCTCATGTAATAGTCCATGTTTAAATGTTCTCTGCTCATTGTAATAGTTGGCAGAAGCTCGTGTAATAGTTCGTGTTTTGTGTGTGAGCAGGCTCTCAGGTAACAGAGGCCCTGCATATGAAATGAGATGGTAATGAGGAGGAGGAGGGGAACCTTATCACTACAGGGCCAAATTCCGACAGTGAATTGCGCAGTTGTAACAAAAGTAACAGAGCGTCCATTCAGCCTGCACTAATCCAGATGGGAAAGTCAAACAGCAGAAAGTCCACGGCACAAACTCATTTCATCACTTTATTAATTTAGATATTGCCTCCTCGCTCCTGTGGGGAGAAAAAAAAAAGAGCCCCTCTGAAATGACCAACATCGGTGAGGCGTTTTGCTCTACATGGTTCCCCCACTTCGTCTCCTCCTGTTATCTGTTTAATTCATCCCGCCAATCTTGGCTGTCTTTACCCACTAAATTTCCCTTTGACACGCATGCCTTGCTTCGCATAATCCTCACTCCGGGGCAGAATTAAAAATGGAAAAAAAGAGGAGGGAATAGGACAGGTGGCTGGAGAATCCTTGAAATAATGTTCAATGCCAGACCGAGGAATGATTTGAGCAGATTCAAACTTGGGGGGCTGATAGGGAGACTTTTTTTCCCCTTTATTTTTGGAATCAAGGGGTAAGAAAGGGGTGACAGGTGGAAAATTTGCAGAGACTGAGAGGTCCCTTAAGAGCCAGGTCGAAGAGTCATTTCTAAATTGTGGTGCCAGAGTGACTTCAGGGGAAAACTCTGGCAAGGAAGATGAAAATGTCAAAATGTCACACTCTGGAGGTCTGATTTGAAAAGTTTTCTCTTTCTGCTGACGACTGAATATTAGAACAGTTGACTTATTTCTTTTCCACCTCTTCTCATATCCATTATTGACATGTAGGGACAGGTTCTTGTACCATGAATATGGCAGATATGTTATCTGACACAGCCATTTGTTGCAGCTGAACAACCATTCTCCGCAGTTTCTTTCAGCTTTATCCGAACAATCACTGCTGAAATGCTTTGCTGGAGCAGCATTTGATATTTCAAGCTACAGTTCCTTGGGTAGCAACACGTCATATCAACAACAGGTGAAATAGGTTATTTTACACATGAAAAGTGCATGTTTATGATGTAGGTTTGATATGACCGATACAATGGCAGTGAAACAGTGCTGAAGCCTGCCTGTTGTAAAATGCTGTTTACTGTGGCAAATACTACTCGTTCGTACTTTCACTGAAGATACTGTCAAAAATCCTGCACAATATTATGAAATTTTAGTGCAAAACAATTAGGCGAGTAATTGAATCATCAACTGAAAGAAAGATAAATCAGTTTGTATTTAGGCACAGTGGTGCTTTGAGCTAAATGCTAACATCAGCATGGCAAAATGTGTGCATGACCATGGTAACATTGCTGATGTTTAGCAAGTATTGTATACCATGTTCACCCTGTGGGTTAAGCATTATGCTATGCCTTCAATTGTTAATTAGTGCTAAATATAAACTGCTCTGAATCTTGTTAGTTTTTTAGGCCTTTAGTCATAAACCGAAGGACTGGTCTAATTAGAATTTTAGGTGAAATCATCAAAATTGACAAAATTAACCTTGTAGCAACAAATTTTATAGCAGTCCATCCAATAGCTGTTGAGACATTTCACTGGAAACCACAAATGTCAAACTCATGGTGGTGCTAGAAGGAAAGTCAGGGGATCAACAAAATCAGTAGGATTTATCCGCTGGGGACCATGAAAGTCTGTATGAGATTTTGTGCCAGTGCATTTAGTAGGAGTTGAGATATTTCAGTCTGAACCAAAGTGGTTTTATAGACTAAACTATTAATCAGTTTTTAGTAAAATGATCAACCAATTAATCAAAAAGTGAAATTACATTAGCCCTATATTAATCAGGCTGTAGCACATAAGTTGATACAGTAAAAAGGTTATTCATAGTTATGGATCAGATACTGAAATTTACCATAGGATTGAATATACTGTAGCACAGAAAAACTGATAGGGCACAAGGGCGCAGTGCTATTAGTTGGGCCCAGATCAGGAGTAAGACTAAAACAGGGATGAGTGTCTGCTGGTGCACGGGGGCTGAACTACAGCGTGCTGGCTGCATGTATGGGCAGGCTTCGCGGCACGGCGATGGCGGCAGCAGGCACGCGGCACTATTGATTGGGCTCCACAGGCTGAGACCAGCCAATTCAGAGCACCAGTGAGCTGAGACCGATTGGGCCTCCTGAGTTACAAAATCCCACAGCTCTTCTTCTTTCATCTGCCAAAAAAGACCATTTCTCATTCCCCAGGCAAATGTTTTTTCGAAGAGAAAGTTTCAGATTTTGGGTTGAAAAGACTTGAGGAAGGCAAATATCATGTATGACTTTGCTCGAGTTGCTATTGTAATCGTAAAATCACCCTTGTGTTGGCGCCATTCAGAACTACATGGATGTTTGTTACATAGCAGAAATTAAGACTAAATTGGTAATTTACAGTTTCTTTATTTGTGAAGATTCAAGTACATTAAAGACTACAGGAAAACCAACAGAAGAGACTCTCTAGAACTAATGGTTAATTTGATTGATTGTTAACAACCTATCATATGACTAATGCAATTTGAAAGGCTGGTACTGATAAACCTAAAGAAAATTATCAACCAATTCTTCAGTCTCTCTCAGGTCTTTGGTCCTTTTAACATCTTTCAATATACTGTTTTGGATTTAAGGTCCAAGACCTCTCTTCAGCCTTGCTTCCAACAGTAGCGGGGGGCTGTTTTTAGTGAAAAGGCTCTTATGAATTGACTGTAAGTTGTTATGTGATAGAAAAATAAAGGCAGCAACTAGATGGTGAACATAGGGCATTTAGCAAGCAAAAGAAATGATTATTCTCCTTTAAGAACTCATGAAGACAAATAAAAATAAGAAATTATTTGTTAACATGATACCAAGTGTTCAGCACCATGATATGCCAGTGTGTTGTTTTTAGCTTATTTTGCTGCCTCTACAGGGTCAAAATATCAAGCAATGCAACATTAAAACCCAGTTTAGATGCTTAAAGTTTTATGGGTTAGTATGTGTCTGATTGTTCAGGTATGGGAAGCTGTTGCCGTCGCTCCAAGCCCGACAGTTTTCAGCAGCTACAGGGCTGAGCCGCATGCTGATTATCCTGGGGGCGATTGAACCGACTATCAAAGGCGAAAATGTCTCAGAGGAGGTCGTCCAGCGCCAGGTCAGGCTAATACACACACACACACACACACACACACACACACACACACACACACACACACACACACACAAATAATGGTGAAGCATGTCTTAAATGTTATGACACTGATTGTTCAAAAAATAAAAGAGAAAAAGCTACAGGAATCTTTTCTTTTATGTTGTGTCATACTGAAAGTGACAGTGGGTTAAGAATAATTCAGAGGTGTTTTAGGGGCACAAATCATCAGTGTAAAAAGGTGCTATCATATCATAGATATATTTATACAGTCTGAAGACAGACCTTGGCTTTGTTCCTCTGCTCAGAAAATTTCTGGGATTTCTTTAACCTAATTAAATATATGGAGGGAAAGTGATATTTATTTCAGGCATATTAAATGTACGCCACCATATTTTTCCTCTACAACCACAGGATGGTGCTAGTGTGAGAATAATCATGTCTTCTCCTCAGCAGAGATACAAGTGGATGATGTTTGCAGGAATGTCTGTCTTCATATCGTTAGGGACTGAATTTGGCATGATATGACACCAGACAACTTTTTGAGATAAATTAAAATTGAATCCATTTCTGGAGCTGACATGACAAAACTGCACTGTTTTTTTCAATGCCTTCGATATTGTAAAGCTTAGCTTTTTGACAGGTCATGCAGTTTGTGAAGCAGAGGCTGTTAATATGAGCCACAAGTTTTTTGCTTTGGATTGCAGATGAATTTTCTTCTGCGGGGGGGTTGCACTGCTCATATCTGCTCTGAATCTGTTTAAAAATAACATTCAGTTGTGGTACCTCTGTCTGTCTTAAAGGCCTGTAGTCATATTTTACTTGCAATGGAAAACATCTTAGCCAGAGGAGTAATGGATTCTGGTGATGAACATCAGCCAGTATCTTTGGTAACAGGAAAGTGCTCTTTATAAACTGACACCTATTTTAGTGTTGAAACAAATCTCTAACGTTCATGTGGGGTCCATTAGAGACACAGAAAAAAAGAGGTTATTGCAGGAAAACTAGTTTTTCAGCCATTTATTACTTTAACCAAACAGTCCTACTTCAGTTTCTTAAAATTTTTGTTCACAGAAACAACTTAGAGTTTAGTGGCACTCTGTGAACATTCAGTTACGTTTTTAACATCTGTTGAGAGTTAAAGGTTTTTCTGCATCTGTCTGTATGATGCAATGGTGCGTGTATTGGGATGAATGTGAACAGTTCGTTAAGATGCCTTGTTCTCTGCTACTAGCCGCCTACGATTTGATGGCAGTAGTGATGAGGGACCTATTTCAGCTTTTCAAGTATTACAGTTGTTGCCAAGGAGATAAGGACATCATTGTGCTTGAATTCTCCAAGGACAGAGAAGGTTACGTAGACAGGATAGTGAAGGTTATAACACACACACACACACACACAGACACTCGCCAGCTCGCCGAACTCAATAGAGCATGCAGTCCATTTCTCAAGGGCATGTTCTGTAACCACTGCTTAATTGAACTGGAGCAGAATTGTTTGCTGCTATGTTAACGGCACCAAAGCTATTTGGTCTCATCACATGTGGGTGATAGATACGGTTGATGGGGAATTCTGCTCAGTTTGAGAATTCACATCTGTTCTTGTAGTGTGGTGAACTTTCCCCAACCTGAGCTACAGAATCAGAGAACCAAGACTGAGATTTCAGATGCGATATTTGATTGCTGCCTGGAGCTCCTTCACTGAATGAGCTGGACACTGACTTCACTATATTCAAACTGTCTTGTATAAGCAATAGCTATAGTTAATTTTCCCATTTTCCCAAATCATCATGAAAATGTGAATTTCAGATGTGCAAACAAGTGCAAAAACAGATCTATGAGAGTGATGCAATGTTTTTTGGGTGTGCATAAAATTGCGTCAAAGCTGCCAGTATGTGGTGATATGGTATGGGAGCAGTGTGAAGTTAGGCAAAAGGCTGACCTGCTGTGACTGAGGAATACGTTAATTGACATTCTTACCAAAAGACTTACAGAGCAAATCTTTTATTGTAATTGCTCAAATAACAATCCATTAGTAAGGAACCTTGCAGAATTATTCTCTAAATTTGGTGCAATTTATATGTGAAAATAAATTGCCTAGAAGTGCAAGTTACTTCAAGTCTCTGCTCTTTGAAGAATAAAAAGAAAAATAATCGGGGGAAATATACGAACCATGTGCATACAAGACATTTGACACAGCTCAGTTTTTGTCAAATGCGTACCATCAGTGTATGAGAGTATTACATACTTAATCTGAAAAGGTCATATCTGACATACAGTATGTTTTACACGTATTCATGTCTTGGCTTGCTTTCTTTTGGTTTGTCTTGCCTTTGAAGCTAATGTAAGTAGTGTCTTGTTAGATTTCATCCAAGCCCTGAGGTGTATGACATTTAAATTAAAAAAAAAAAATCATAAAAAACATTAATTCATTTTAGATTTAGTGATTGATTCATTCTCTTTATCTCTATCCCTTATAGAAATACCTACTAAGCAACCCTGCCCACCAAAGCACTGCTGTAGATGAGCATTACTTTCTGAATGAAAGTGCAGCTCAAGTAAGGTATGAAAAACATACTTAGATGGGTTTTTTTCATTATATTCTTTTCAGACCTGCTATTTTAATGTAGAATATAGAAGTTAGAATTGACACTGAGTTACTACAGAAAATGTGTATTTACATTTTTTTGTTTTTAAAGGGACATTACAAAGTTTAAGCCCCTCTCCAGCAGGGTGTCAGTGAGTGTGATCACTGGAGATTCCTTTGACGAGCAAGTGCCAGAACACTTAAACCTGGTGAGGATGTCCTGTACAGCGACTAAACAATACTGTAATAACTGTTGTGTGAAACCCGTTGTAAATCATCTTTTTCCCTGCACCAGATGGTAGCTAAGCTTCAAAAGAAGTTTCTGGAGGAGTCCTACCCATCAGCCAATCACATTCACATAAAAGGAGCAGACCGGCGAATGATCTACAAGAAGCCATCTGCCATCAGCCAGCACCTGAGGAAGCTAGTCAACCAGCGACAAGCCAAACAGCAGAGCGAGTGACCCATGGCCAAAATGTAACTATACCCCAGACCTGGACAGAATAATAGTTGAATATGTTTTATATATTCAATAAAATATTCAAGTTATCTTTTTACCTGTCCCTGCAGCAGTCTGTAGAGATTGTCCACATGTCTGGTAAGGTTCATCAGGGAGTCAATTTTAGAACATATTTTTCCACTGCTCTGCTTCATTGGAAGCTTTTTAATTGAAGATAACTGGAGGGTATTCAGCGTGATGAAATATTTGCTGTCTTAGATTCAGAAAATCTTATCTTTCAAGTTGTTATTTCAGTCTCTTTACCTGATGGGCCAGAGCCAAAAATTAATACATTATTCCTTATCATTGTAAAGGCCACACATGCCGCTGCTCAACCTGATACTTTTTATCTCATTCATTTCTGTCTTAATATTCTGCCATGTTATAGCCACAGGCAAGGGTACATTGAGTTCTGTCTCTGCTGCATCAGCTACAGTCATTTGTTACTGGCATATAATTGAGTTACATCACCATCAGATGTAGAGTGGCAGACATGATCTTTTTTGTATGGCTATATAGTAGTGTGAAAGAAAGATTAGACTGCATTGGTTTATCCTGAGGATTTAAGTTTAATTATGACACCACATCAAAATAAAAATTTCCAACAGATCTGGAATTTTATTCCATCCATATACATGCATAGCAACAACGTTTTAAGAAACATTTTCTCCCATAATCAGGACATTGGAATGATCATTTTACATCAGTATCCCCACTGACCTCCCACCCATCTTGTTTATCAGCAATAAACTTAATTCTTGTACAACTTCTTTTTTTTCCCTATGGGGTTACAAATAATTATATGCACAGTCCCCATTTCATAATACTGCTTTCAGTAATGTTCCCCCATTTACAAAGTATTGCATTGAGAGCAAATTGCAAAAAGGGAGACCAAAATGTATCATCAAACAGAAATACGAGTACTATACAAGAATGCTGCCATCCTCATGAAAACATCCACATCTGAGTTGAAGAAAAGAGACAGGGACAAACAGCCACATATGTATGCAAAGCCATGTGTATATGCCAAAATGTGAGATGCAGGGTTGTGCCTGGTTATCACACCCAAATGGTGATTTTTTTTTTTTTAAGGCTAACAAGTCATTAGTAGCAATCTGCAAGTGACATTTTGGGCATATACAGAAACTGGTACAGCAAATAAGAATACACAAGTGCCTCAGTAGCTATTTTTGTGTCTAAAATGCATCTCATTTTTGTATTGTCTATTGTTTCATTGAGCCTACATTACAGTGTAAACAATATGTGTGCTACACAAGAATGACTATACAATAACATTACAAACAACTCTGATATAAATTTCATTTTGAATTTAAATTAAGATCACTACTCCTATTAATACTGATTGTAAAATAAATTAATGTGAAAGTGGCACCAATATTATTCTTGATTCATTTTTCTTTTCTTTTTATTTTTTAACCAATGGTTTGCATTTTTAAGTCTTAAAACGATGAAAGAAGAAGCTTCTCTTGATTGTCCACAAGCAGCGTTTAGCACTGCGTGATGCACTATTCCAGACACAACAGTGTACCAAAACAAAGGAGAAAAAAAGGTTAAAAGTTGGGAAAAGGTGTGGGAAGGAGGAGAAGAACATGTCTGATTCTTCTAACTTATTTTACATGCTCTGCAGCATGTGAAGAACAGTAAAACTTCTTATGGGTAATAAAGTTTGACAGGTTGTTGAACTGGATATCACAGAGGCGGCAGTACTTGCCACTTCCAGAGCCGTTCACGCCTTTATTGGCTGTGGGTGCCGCTTCCTCGTTTGGGGACTTGGAGGAAGGTGACATGTTCTCATTGGAGTCAGCCTGGTTCTCAGGGGCCCACGTAGGAGAGGGATTAGGGGGTTGGCCGTCTGGCTGAGGCTGGTTCTCCTGCTGCAGTGGAGCTGTTCCTGAACGCTCCTCAGGCTTGTGCCCCCCATTGACAATGACCATGCCCCTGTTTTTGGGCAGTAAGGGAAGGGGCTCCTTACCAGGGTGAGGACAGCCATTAGCAGCAGGCTGCTGGCCCTGCTCTCTGGTTTGTCCTGTCTCTCCTCCTCCTCCTCCGCCTGCACCTCCTGCTCCCCCATTAACGCTCTGCTCTTGTTCGCTGGCCTCTCCCTGCATCACTGGTCCTCCAGTCACATAATCGGTTGGCTTTATCCCAAAATACGGTGATATTTGCTCAGGACCTTTCACCTTCTTTATTGCTCCGGGATAAAGGCAGTGGGGCAGAAACATATTCTTGTTCTCGTCTTTTGATGGGATGAGCTGGGGCTCAGCAAAAGGCTTGAGTGCCGGCACGGGCCCCAGGTGAGGGGGGAACATGCCTCCATTCTGCACCATAACCTTCCCGTTGCCATTCTTCTCACATATGCCTGGGCTCTTATCGTAGACATCATCAGGGTTGTTATTGCCTTCACTCTTCACATCTGGGAACATGGTTGGCTCAAGGCTGCCAGTTTCATTGTGTTGTTGCTGCTGTTGTGGCTGTTGTTGTTGCTGATGAGCGGCGGCGGCGGCGGCAGCGGCAGCGGCTGTTGCGGGGCAAAAGTTCTGTTTGTGCGCTAGGTAGTTCTCCACTTTGTTAAAACTTATCTTGCACACTGCACATTCGTGATAGTCCAACAGTCTTTTAGGAGAGCTACATGTCTTGTCAGGGACTGGCGAACACTTTTTGCTGAGATCAATGGGAGCGTCCAGCTCCTGCTGCTCCACAGTATTGCATTTAGGAGCCAGAATTGGTTTAGTGACAGTCAGAGAGGCCTCCAGGTGTTTGGGTACCATACCTGGGAAGATGTCACAGCGGGGGTGGAAGCGGTCTGCCAGGTTCTCTACAGCTTCCTGGGATGTACAAGGGTTCATCGGAGGTACTCCAAGGAAACCGGGCTGACCCATAGGGGGTCTCTGGTGGTCCTGGTCAGGGAGACACATCTCGTACATCTTCCTGCGCTTGCGGGTCCTCATGGTTCTCTGCATGGAGGGCACCTTGTTCGTTGACATACGTTTCATGGGGGGATCATGACGAGTGGCACAGTAGTACTGCTTGTGGACCATGTAGGTCTCATGACGACTGAAGGTGATATTGCAGGCATCGCAGGTTGTCTTGGTTGGATCATTGTCACTTTCCACCAAACCTGTACTGGGACTTTTACCTTCCATCTGCTTGCCATTCAGCCTTTCCTCAGCCCCGGTTGGAGTAGAGACCTTCTTCACCTGTCCCGGTAGATCCTTATCAGGCCCTTTAGCCCCAGCATTGATCATGTCCAACACATTGGAGTTCAGACAGGCAGACTGCATGAGGTGGCTGTCGGCCTCTGTAGGGTGGCAGCTAGCCAACATGCTAACAGAACTGTGACCACTGTTGGGGCTCACTGCCTCAGGGACCTTATCTGAGAGGGCGGAGAAGTCAGGAGACTTTGCCATGTGCTGCCAGCGACTGTTACAGTAGTGCTTTTTGTGGACCAAATAGTTGTCCAGGTTGCTGAAGGTGATATTGCATTCAAAACAGGTGGCCCCTTTGGGCATAAGAGGACTGTAGATGACAGGGGGGTAGCTGTTCCCTCCATGGCGCAGCCTCCGGTGAACTAGCTCTGACATTTTAGCCAGAATCTCAGAAGCCTGCGGGACTACTGAAATGTCTTGGGAGAAAGCAAACTGAGACAAGAAGGGGCCCATGGGAAATGTAGGCATGTTATGCTGCACAGGGGAGGAGGCCAGCCGGGGGCTGGAGGGCTCAGACTTGATCCTAGTGTAAGAAAAACTGGCTTTGCTGCCTTGGTGTGCATCTCCCTTCTGAACTGACAGCATGGGCTTCTTCTCAGCCTTGTCAGCCTCTCCGTCTGTGCTGGTCTCCTTGTTGAGGGCCCCTTTGGGACTTCCCAGCAGAGCATCCTTCCTGTTGGCCAGCTCAGCTCGGGCCTGCTGCTGCTGCTGCTGCTGCTGCTGCTGCTGCTGCTGCTGCTGCTGGAGGCTTTCCTCGGGCCCCCTGGGGGAATGCTCACTGCCATCGCCTTCCCTGTGAAGTTTGCTGCCGTGCCCATGTAAGTCCTGATGCTGTAAGAGTTCCCTGTGGCTCTGGAAGCTGATATGGCAGTGATTGCATCTGAAGGCCGCCTGTGACAGGTGAGACATGATGTGATGCTGGAATGTAATAAGAGAATCTGCCGTGTAGTTACAGATTGTGCATTTCAAGCTGGTGCCAGGAGGGAGGCTCTCTTCCATTTTGACACCTGTGAAGGAGATAAAAGGGGGAAATGCTCAGAATCTTGCCTCCCACTTCTCCTTTAGAGTTAACTGTGGAAACTATCAAACGCTCATGCATTATGCCAAGCTTATTCCCATCCACTAGGCTTTTTTTGCTAAAGGATAAACTGTCAACTATTTTGGCTGACAGCAGGATATGTATATTTCTGAAAGGAAATGACAGTCATTTTTCCAAACCTGTGTCTTTTTTTAATAATATATTGTAAGACCCTCTTTTTTTAAAAATGATTCAAAGTAGCCATTTCAAAGAGCTGTTATATAAAAAGAAATAAAATCGGTCTTGTTAAAAATCCACTATGCACAAACTCTTTAATCTATTACATTGTCACTCACCGCTGTGTGAGGTGCTCAAGTGCATTTCCAGGGCCCTTGCTCCAGAGAAGCTCTTGTTGCACTGTGGGAAGGGGCAGATGCTGGGGGTCTGGTGGGGTCCGGTGTCATTCTCCTCCACTACCGTCTCTGGCTCCCTCTGTCGCCCACTGCAATAGTACATCAGATGGGCTTGCAGGTTCCTCTCGCTCCGAAACCAGATTCCACATGCCTTGCAGGGGAAGATGTCCTCTGAAGAGAGACAGAAAGGAACAAAGGGGACTTGATATCAGGATACAGACAGTAATTTCATATTTATGCATACATATAAAGATAAAGAGTTTGCACACATACTCCTTCTATACTTCTACAGCTCTGACTCTCAAAGCCTGTGTTAAAAGGGTTTTCCACCAAATCCTCAGCTGCTGCATATTGCTGTGTTGCTACCACTGGGTTTGTGCCCTTTCTCAAGGGCAAACAAGAACACTGGACCATCTGCTTACAGAAGCCTCCCTGTTGAGCTGAACCCCGATAGCCCTCGCTAAGTAAACAAACACACTATTTGCATAAGGCATGTATTTTGCAATTAACACATTAGTTCGAGCCTCAGTGTGTTTATGTGAACCCAAAACTTGAAGGTCGATGGCTCTTATCTCCAGTGCAGAGACTCATCTGGGTTAATCTACACCCGGCGGAGACGACGCTCCTTGTTAAGCAGGTGACTGAGTGCAGGCTGTGGACTGGTGTGTGTGTGAGACAAAAAGGGAGAAAGAACAAGAGCATGTGTGTTTTATTGTGTGTATCTAAACAAAAGCACGTCTCGATCCAGCTCCCGTATGTGCACTTGTGTTGGTGCATGGACACTCACTGTTGACGATGGCAGTGGGCAGGATGGAGGCCATTGCGGCCTGCTGCGGCAGGAGCTGGATGCTGTCCAGCAGCCTGGCTGGGTACATGCCCTCACTCAGAGACATGTGGTTCACTGCCTGCAGACGTGAGTCAAAGTCCACCGCAAACGCAACCAGCTCCTCGCCCTCCATCATGTTCTTGGTGGTTGTGCACCACAGTTGGCCACCTGGACAAAACAGAGAGAGAGAAGAAATTGAAAAGCTGCAGGAATGGGGAGAGCTTTACTGCATGTACACATGAGTAACAGTAGTAATAAATGTCATTGCATCATGCAAAAGGAATGATGTTGGTGTGCGAATTGAACGGCATGCCCAGCATCTTGGTGGCTCCGTATTTCAGTTTTGTGTTACATAACAAAGTGCTGGTTAAACAGGATGGTGGGTAGGATGTAAAGGGAAAAAATGTATTGTTCCAAAATGTTACATGTTACACTGCATTGTCCCAAGGATAGGTTTTTTACACAAAAAACCCAAAGATGATAAAGGGTCAGTTCATGAAAATTATTTCCTGACTTTTCAGATCTCTGCCACCACCATGATACAACGGAAATGAATTGAATTTTTTTTGCTTTTCTAACAGCACTGAAAATGATATTAGGAAAATTCAACAGCAACACCACTTTCCAAAATCAGTGCCCACATTAGTCTGAAAAGTCGACAGAGCATGCTATCAACACTTTTCATAGGGATTATTTTCTGTAGTTCCAAAGAAAGCTCTTCACAGTGAGGGTCTGTAGGTTATACACATCGATAGAGGTACCGTTTCTGGAACGACAAACTGCTATTTAACTTCGTGGATATAATTATCATTGCTACAGTCAATGATGGTGAATGGAATTCCATTCACCTCCTTGTTTAGAAACAGAAATCTCAGACATATATCTAAAAATCTGGTCAAATAAAATTAAATCTAGACCTTAGGTAAGTGAGAAAACATGTTTTTGTAACTGTAAGGGTTTATCCTTTAAAAGGTTATTTCTTTACACTGTCACTCTAATTTCTTTTTAGGCGACTAAGGTTCACATCCGGAAGCAAGACAACCACAGCTGGGGTAAACTGTAGCCTACAGTGCTGTTGTCAGCTACAACACTGAGACAGGTCCTCCATATTATTAGATTGTTGTGTTTTGGGATTAAGCATTCCTCTGAAATCTTCTGAACATATTCATTAAGTCAGAGAAAGGGGGAGGGGGCAGGAGAAAGGAAGGGGGGTAGAGGGAAAGAGTGAAGGTTTTAGCTTAGATAATATTTATCTCAGCACATGACAGGCTTTTCAGCTGCACTTCATTTTCCATTGAAGAGATTAAAGTTTTTAATATGACTATTTACAGAAATCTGGCTGGGGAGATAACAACAAACTATGATACACTCCCGCTAAATGGCAGAATTAGGACATTGTTTCTCAGGAAAGCTGGACAATTAATTAAAGCACGCTGTTAGCTTTCAAAGATGTGCAAACATACCAACAGAGTGTCAGGCTGAGAGGGGACATGTGATTTGAGCCCTGGCTGATGTGGAATAAAGAGAGTCCTCAGGAGAGGTGTGAAGACAGGGGGACAAAGCTAGAAAGCCCCCACACATGTGGAACACTGATTACTCATGTTTACACAAAACCCATGAATCACCAGGTTTAGAACCACCCCATAGACACAGTGAAGGTGCTCAAGTGAGGCTCTGTATGAAAACAATTCACTTCTCTGTGGATTTATTAGAAAAGGAATACCAAAAGGTTGAAACGGTGTCACCATGTCTCTACACCACCACGTCATATATTTTCTATAAATCATTGTTAAGATCCCAGAATGAATTGGCCCGTTATTTCAATTCAAAATTGAATATTCCAGATTTCACATTGCAGTTTTGATTAAAACCTTTCTAGCCCTTCCTATCTGCTGGTGAAGCACTGAAAATTAGACCGGCACAAACGTGTCAAAGGAGTGAAATAGTATTAAAATATGCTATCTCTCAGAGTCTCACTTGTGTGCCTGATTCCTTCCCATCAATGTGTGTGTGAGTGTGCTCGCCCGAGAGTGTGCATGTCAACGCCACTTTAAAGAGCAGTGCCTATCTGTCGGCCAATCTGCTGTGACGAGACACACTTCAGGCCGCTCCACTTCATCGTTTTGATTCTGTCATACCACACACTGCCTGGAGAGGCCCTTTGAATTTTTATCTCCTAATTAAAATAACAAAACTCCCCTCCACTGTCTGCCCAAGTTACCATCAAGGTAGATACAAACTGCCACTGACAATGGCGGGGAATACTATATCGCAGTCATAGCCACAAAAGTTTCTCTCCTCTATATGGATCTCTTAGTTCAGACGCACTCAGCTTACAAAGAGAATTATGAACTAGGCCCTGACACTCAGATACAAATCAGTGTTTTTTGGATCAATCCAAATCAAAGATACTGTATGCTCTCCGCATCTGAAATGAAGCAGATTATGTGGAGTCTGATGAAAATGTTTTACTGCATTTTGACAGCAGAGTATGCACTCAGAGTGCATCCCTTCAGCCAAGAATGCTACAGATCCATCTGTTGTGTGTGAGAATGCTGGAAGTGAGTTTTAGGACTGCATGTCCCAGTTTTACTGAGCTACACAAAATACTGAGGCAGCACTCTGCTTGTTACAGTCACTCAACCAAGACAGGGTAGTAAGATACACATGCTCTGGCTGCAGGATTATGGTTTAAACTGCACTTAAATTGTCATCAGATTTAGAAGTAATTGCTGTTTCTCTCACATTATTTATATATGTATACATACATACATACATACACACAAACACACACACACACATATATATATATATATATATATATATATATATATATATATATATATATATATATATATATATAGACTGTTTTCTGAAATAATTGATTTTGAACATTTCACAAGTCCTTCAAGAATTAAAACTGAAATATACAAATATGATTAACTCTGCAACCATAACATCTTCACATTCGCACAGAAACAAATGCAAGTGCATGTGAATACCCACAGTACATATATATACTGGAGTATGCATACAATATACTGGGCCGAAACATACCATGTTCGTGCTCATATGGAGATGCAAAGCATAGAAAAGCGACTGCATAGAGGCGTCAGGTGGGCAAACACATAATAACAATATTCTATAAAGGCTCTCTCTCAAAAGATTTGTCATGGCTGTTTCCCCTCTGACAGCCTTTTCATAACAGGTGATTTAAGAAACACAGGTGAGCCACCTATGACAAAGGCATGATCTGCATGCATGAAGGACCAAGGGAGGGGGGGTCAAGAGTTAGAGAGAAAGACCAAACCCACAAGTCCAGAAACTAGGGAAAAGGCAGGGAAAAGTGGAGCTTGTGATTTGCACTTGTTTGCCTGCTAACTGTCTGCAGTGAGCTGCCTTTGTGCAGTGGCCAATGCAGTTGGAATGAAGGCTATTGTCTAAATCCTCCTGCAGAGCACCTGATAAAAGAATAAAGAACTATGACATATTCTAAAAACAATGGAGGAATTAAGGGGAGACAATAGGCCAGCTGCCTCATTAAAACAATCAAAAACGGCATCCTGTACATAGTCCAGATAATTAAAAACCACTGCTTCCTACAGTCTCTCAATACCATATCTACCAGCTCATTGAGGCCCTGAGACTATGGCTCTGCTGGCTAAATGCCCTCTTCCCTCTCTTCCTTTTGATTAATGGTTTATTTGAACATGCAGTTGAAGATGAACATATGAAGGAATTCATGAAACAAAATTACAATGCCCCCCTCCCCCAATAAGTACTTATAAACTAATCAAACGTCTCAGGATGAATCGCATGGACTCGGGGCGTGTGTCCCCTCCCCTTTGCCTAAAGCCCTGAGAGATTTCAAAGGGCAGGCATCACAGGGCATTTTTTAATTTTCTCACTTTAAATGACTTTATAAGAAAATGAGTGTGTACAGTATCTGTGTATGTATGGGGGAGGCTGGGAAAATAGAGTGTGTGATACTTGAGCTGGAATTTTTTTTTTTTGCTCCCCGCAAACCGCTACCACCACCATATCTTAATGAAGCCGCAAACAAATCTCTCATGCCTCGTGCAAAAGCTGAGAGACAACAAAGCAGCAGAAATAACAGAAGGGCCTGGATAATTAAACTGGCCTGAAGACAGGTATTCAAATGTTGGTGTGTAAACAGCAAAACTCTTTAATAGTTTAGCTGTAAAATGCGTAGTTAAGCACATCAGCACTTGCCTCTCCCATCTGTCCAAACACATTACTGTTGCAGAGGCCATTACAGCACTGGAGTACAGTCCCGCTGCACCATAGCCACCGATTATGGAAGGGGTTGAATGAGGCTTCTGGGAAAACTATCATTGGCCTATTGGCAATATCAGAATGCATCTTGGGGTCATGTATTAAAAAGCATCACCGTGCACTTTGAGAATGGGTGAGCTTTAGACCAACTCAAGTTACATACACTCATGCAGAAGTGCTTGATGACCCCTCCGTACATTTTAAAGAGAAAAAGAATCAAATGCGTGATACCAGATCCATTACGTGACTAATTTTTCCTTTGTCAACCCTGATGTTGACGTGGAAGCTTCTTTCCTTCACCCCATGAAGTTGTCCTCTCTGTCGATTGGCTCTGCGCTAACTGCTGGTCTTAATTGTGAAGTGAGGCCAGTGGTGCCTGAAGCACCAGAGAGGGTTGTAATTAAAGACCTCTAGTCTTCTTGTCTTCAAATCAGTTCCAACTCCTCCTGGTCAAATGGGAAGAAGCTCCTTGCACCTACGAATATCAAGTAGCTACGTGTTGTTATCCGCCTCTTCTCTATTTATTTATTTTTTTAAACAAAGCTTTACCATAGGAGGAATAAATTACACCATGACACACAAAACAACTTCCCTGGATCTTGTGAAAATATTAAACGCAGATCATGGATGAATAATATCTGTATCTGCACCTGACAGCAGACGGTGCTGCGACAAACACTAAACAAATCCTCCTCATGAATACTGGTAAATATTTAGACTGTTTCTGGATCATCAGAGTTGAACACATTAGTATGACTCATGGCTGTCAAACCCGCTGTCACAATCTCAAGCCGGAGCAAGCAAGCAGCAGAAAGGAAAACGCTGAGTTAGACACGAGCGGGAACATCATTCACAGGGTCAAACAAGCTTACTATTATTGACGGTACACTAAACTAGAATTAGCTGACTCTACTATTATTTCACTAAGGCAGTGACACAGATTGACTCTCCCCCCATCTCTCTCGCTCTCTTCCACCTCTTCCTCCTCCGGCTCTTGTTTTCTCCCTGCCACTAGGAGGCACTCTTCTCATGCTCAAGCTGCAGCCGGTGGACGTTTTGCTGCGATGATGGTGCGGAGATGTCTCAGACATGGCAGAGCAGCATAGACGCCGGTCTGCCTATACATCCTTGCAGGTAGGTGCTAAAGATCTTACTCTCATGAGAAATGTATTTGGATTAAGAGGCATTCCTCTGACCTCATTTTAACTTGATCTTTAACTTAAAATTATGTTGTGTAAGCTATTAAAATGCTGTATAACCTTTTTTGTGTTTAATTATCTTTTGTCTGTTGTTGTTGCTTTTCTGTAATGACAGTGATCAAGAATGCCAGAATGCTTTTGTCACTTTCTAACACATTTTATATTTCATTTCTGAAATTTCAGAATTGTTGCAGGCAAAACTATTTTTCCAGGAAAATAAATAGAATTCAGTAAATATGTGTTTACAGAGCTCTGACTTGTCTTGTCTCGACGGACACCCCAACCCCCCCCAGATTTCCCTACTTTTCTACTACAATGTCCGGACTAATTTTAGCATCAAGTGTTTTTGCAGATATAGCCAGTTCCGAGAGCTCATGGATGGCCTTGAGCGAGTGGCACGCGGGTCAGAATTCACAAATTAAAAAGTCCTCCCAGGGGAGCCTCATACACTCCGGTCTCTCTACAGTATACATTCACAGACGACAAAGACATAAAAGCAGCACAGCACACGGAACAATGTCACTGAACACACATTTATGAATTGTTTGAAGACAAAAAAAAAAAAAAAAAAATGTAGCAATCATGTGATTCAGCAAATATTTTACTGAGTAAAAATTAAAATTTCCCTTTGAAATTAAAAGATGTTTCTATGGTTAGTCTCTGGAGGTTTGTGTAGGTTTTTCAACACAGTGAGAATGATACTGGCTGGGGCATGTTTGACTGGTAATAATGTTGTAATAATTTTGAGGGAGAAAAAAACGGAAATGTGAATTAGCAGCTATTTCTGCTCTGTTAGAGTGCAATGATAGAGCTTGAGTGGTTACATTTCAATTTTAAATTTATTTATTTCCAAATGCAATTTATTAAATTACAGAAGGAATAATTAACACCCCAAATACCAACTGTTTTATTATGACTTTTAAACAAACCTTTTTAAGATGCCCGAAAAATGCAAATTTTCCTTTTGACATTTTCCTTTTTCCCAAACCAATTTTTATGTTCTCCCATAAACGGTAAATGACTCTTATTCTCTAATTTTACACCTTCTTTATTGCAAGTAACACATATGAGTCCAGTGCTGTCAGTCTGAGACAATACCAGCCACAAATTCCTACAGTACAAAGCTGTTCTCCCTCATTAGCTGCCACACACACACCCAGTCAGCTCCTCCCTGTCCACAGTAAAGTGGAGTAGACTATTAAAGGAAAGCTCTGACTGGCTCCTCTCCTCTGCGCTCTGCTCTGCTTTATTCTTTATTTGGACAGGTTTGTCCCATTGAGCTCTCTATTAGCTCTCCTTCTCTGTGGGTAGTTCTGCCTGTGTCCTGGTTGTGGCCATTCGACATGTGTTTACTGCGGCCCCCGCTGCGGTGGCAGGCTGGTTGGGGGCCCGTCCTGACCAAGCCCTGCTAATGGGACCAGAAGACCCCTTGTGATAGGACGCTGCTGTGTTGAGCACCGCAGCAGACCCTGCCCCTCCCTCCCATCCAGCTGTGGCCCCATGGCCCATGTCCCCCTTACCCATCATGCCTCGGCAGGAGCAGGTGAACGGCGGCGGGCCAACGGCGGTGAGCTTGGTTTTCCGGGGAGAGCGGTGCACCATTGCCATTCGCTTCAGTGGTTCCTCCAACATGGCTCCAGCCCTACGCCACATGGGCTGGCTGGCCAGTCTGTGTTTGAGTGTGTGTGTTTGAGTGTGTGGGTGTGTAAGTGTGTCTGTGTGTATGTGGGGGTGTATGGTGGATGCCAGCCCTAATGCAAATGCTTGCCGTTTAAAAAATGGGAGCCTCTCTCTTCCTCTGTCTCTCCTCTTTGGAAAGGTCTATTTTGGCCTTCTGGTGCTGGCACTTATTTTTTTCCTCTCCAGAAGGACAGAGAGCCAGAGAGATGCACCTGTCATCCATTTTGGAAGTCAATATTATTGATCTGGTCAGGAGGAATGAAATTTATGAAGTTATGTGTTTTTCCTCATGAATACTTATTGATTTGTGCCTTATATCATACCTTTTTCTCATTTGTAAAGAGTTTCCTCCCTTATTTACGGGCATGCTCATTTGGTATTCACAGCACAGCAATTCACAGAAAAAATACATACTCACACACACACTCACCTCTCACACACCAGTCACTGATGCAACATCCTAGCATGCCCTCTGTCTCTGCACCCCTGTAACTCTACATAATGCTTAAAGTGTGTGCTAATTTAATTTTCTGTCAGTTTGCAAGAGAAATAAATAATCTGCAGCTAAAAGGCCTAATTGTGTTTGTCACATTGTGTCTCGGTGGCTGGTGCATCGGGAGCACAGCCGCTGCCCTTGCTCATTGCCATTCTGTCGTCCTGGCAAGCCCCCACGCTGCCCCAGGTATCACCACGCGGCCATCTGGAGCCGACATCTGTCTCTCTATTGATCACAAGGGTTTAGCACTTGATCAAACAGACTGCGACAGGAAATTGCTCTTTTCCCCACAGAAAAGGCCAGTCGCCTGCGTGAGGGTAATAGAGTGGAACTGAGATGCAGCATCAGCGCGGTGGGCAGGCGGGCACGGGAACAGCCAGGCAGGCAGTGGCACACCGGTGTCGGCCGCTGTGGAGGTGGCAGGGGTGGCACTGTGTCCACTGCCATGTTTCCAAGACCGTGTTTCTAACCTTTCTGCTAATGCAACAGACTCAGTTGTGTTGTTACAGTCAGAATATCTTTCCAAATTTTAATTTACAACCGTGTAATTTTGAAGTTTTCCAGTGGGAGCACATCACTGAGAATCTGTATATGCATGCAGAAGGTGAGACCATCACCTCTGAAAAAAAAAACCAACTGTCATTTAAAGAGCAGAAATCATCTTTCAAGTCATTCAGGTAACTGTCTAAGCCAACAGCTGTCGGAAAAGTGTTGGAAAAGCTGGATGCGAGTGAAATATGCTGCATGATAAGTACACCAGATGGTGAGAAAGTAATTTATTTCTTCAAAAATCCAAAAAAAACCCCACAAACACAAAAACAACCCCCTCCCCTGAAAATACTTGCGCATTAACACCAGGGCTGCATTCTGATATTTGAGAAAGGCCTTTCTGTCAGTTTTTCACAATAATTAAAATACATGACAGTTGGAAGTTCTTTCGTGTATAAATCTTTTTTTTTTTTAATATATGAGTTCAATATGTAGTTTAGCATTGAGGTGGGATGTCTCAATATTGGGAAAATCCCTGACAAGGTTGAAGTTGTCTCTAGTTCAACGGTAACCCCAGTGGAGTTCAACACACTATTAGAGCCTGAGGTGAACAGCTCCTGAATGTGTGTTACAGCGTGCTAGCTGAGGCTGGGGTCCACATATAAAAATACTGTTTTTCATTGCTCAGGCATGCTTTCAAGGCACTCACTGTAACATCATGTTTAGCAAGTATGGACAATTTGATACTGAAGGTGACATTTATTCAGCATTGTAGAAAATATTTAATTGTTCCTGCAGAGAGTGAGATATGTTTCCCCTTGCCTACAGTGCTGGGATTGTCCTTTGGAATATGATGCAAATTTGGGATGAAGCAACTAATTTCTTCCTTGCACCCCTGTATACCCCCGTCCACCCTCCTCTCTCGATCCTCCGCCAGCCTCCACCTCCCCAGACACGAGGATTCAGATTAATCGTGTGACCGCCCCTCGTTTTGCATTTTACACAATCTCACGGCGCCACGGTGAGATGTGTGAGGTGTTGTGCCACTTTTGGCAAGCTGAAAAGATGTAGCCCAAGGAAGAACAAGTCGAAAGTATGAGGGAAAAAAAATATGACCAGGGGACGTGATAAAAAATTATCAGCCAGTGTGTTTTCCTGTTTGGTTTTAATCTACATTTAATTAAATTCTTATCTGCTGTGTGCTTATGGCTGCATCTGAATGGCGAGGCTGCATTCATTATGAATGGTAAAATTGAACTCAGTACATTGTGTGTGGCCCAATAAAGAAACAAGACTCTTATTGCAGTGCATGCACAAGCTCCGACAGACATGCGGAAAAATAAGTCAATTAAGATCGGTCTTTAAATTACCGCTGTATCAAAACAAGGGGCGGGAGCATGCTCCATAATAGAATCCTGACAGGGGAGAGAGCACAGTTGACTGTTGTTAATATACATCCCATTTGATACAGCCAATTGTATTAGCCTGTTTATGGAATGCACACAGTTGATGCAGACTAGATTTACTAGTCTGTCATGATAGTTCATAATCGACAGTGCTGGAAAAAAAAGTTGACTTCTATGAATATAGAGGTCAAATGAAAAATAGCTGCAGCAGTATAATAAGAGTTTCTCGTAAAGATTCTGCTGGGTTATCTGAATGTTAGAGGTCAACAGCAAAGGTCAATGACGAGATATATAGGAAATATTTGGGCCAGAGCAGATACTGAAGAGTTAAATCCAAGGGAGCACAGAAAGGGAAAAAAGAGAAGATTCAGCTCCAAAATTGTAATACTATTGACAAAAGACACACAGCTTATAAGGGGCGGGCGGCACTTCATAAGCTAAGAACAATATCCCATAGGCAGCACCCCGGAAAACGCCGAAAAAGACCCTGAGCCGATACTACAAAGTTGGGCCCCGGCAAAATCCCTAAATCTTCCCGTTTGCTTATTCCGAGCAGCGTGGGGGGAGAGGGAAGCTCCCTGCTGCCTGCCCATGTTTACAGAGCCGTTCTCATCTCTAGTCCTTGCTCATCCACGGCACTGACACACGGTGTCGACATGATTAGGGGTCTGTCTTTGCATAGGGCTGCGTGTGTGTGCGGGGGGTGGAGGATCGGCAGATGAATGACTTTAGTGCATCGGAGAGGGATCACAGCAGATAATCGCTCCCGACTGCTGCGCGGGAGCTCTCAGATCTGGTCTTTAAAATAATGTTCGGAGTCAAGTCTCTCCCAAAGCTTTCTTTTTTTTTTCCCGCAGGTTATCGTCTGCATTTTATGTTTGCTGTTTAAATCTTAACAGGACACAAGCAGCAAGGGAGAGCAAATATGTCTGGAGTCGGAGGAAGCAGAGTGGAAATGTTATTGCGAGGGGTTAAGATTAGCTGTAGCAGGGGCTGAGGAGATGAAACTCCTCTCGATGTGAATGGCTTTCGTTCCTTGAGAAAAACTTGGAATGTCGAATTTAACCTTGGGAGGCCGGATTCCTGCAAGACGTATGGAGGGGATAATGAATCTGACCTCTCTCTGAAACTGACATTATTCAGAGGCTCAAACACAAGACAAATACCAAATCTACTTAAGTGCATTTAAATACAGACCACCACTACCACTGTGACAGTATGAATACAGTACAACATAAATTCCAATATCATAAATACTGCTATCACACAAACAGAGGAGCCATAAAGCACGGCTGCCTGTGTCTGGGACTATAAACCTCTGGTGTTACTCATAGGGAATAAACACACATGCACAATTTACTGCACTAGATCCCCCCTTTTGTTTATCTTTTAAATAAGCACACTTTATCACCCTCCTGCATAAGCAAATTGCATGCAATGTGTGTTGTTTTAACATTTGATATGCTGTCCAGAAGATTCATTTCTCCCTACAAATTCAATTGTCTTTGCAATATCCTGCTGCCATAGGCATCAGGCCCCATCACCTGTTTGTTATCACTGGCCGTCCTGTTTGGGAGCTCTTGAAATGGTGCCATGGCATTGACTCTCAGTTAACAGCAGGTCTCTGAACTTCTCATGGTTGATGGCGGAGGCTGGAAAATTACGCTAACAACTAATTAACATCATAAAGAGCGTTTAAATGGACGGACGACACCTGCAACCTTCATTTGCACACGCCTACGCAGAATTACCTGTGTTTTTATTTTTGCAGATAACGCATGCATTTTTTAACACCTTTTAGAATATTCATTTCCACGGCTGGTGTTAGAATTGGCACAACTGTCCTTTTTAATATGTACTGTAAAAAAAAAAAAAAAAAAAGCCACCAGGCCAAAATAATAATTGTCAACACAGAGTGCTGGCAGAATTCCTGAAGCTGTTTTTTTTCCCTTTTTTGAGTTTGTATGCACCTTTAAAAAAAAGTGCACTGCCATATTCTTTGCCTGAAATAACACATTTCATTTATAATTTCTATTTGAATGTAAAATATTTCCTGGCGGCTGACATGGACCTCCAGTTACTGGTCCAAACAACAAAATGCTGCCTGTCAGTCTGAGACACTTTGCTGGCTGGCTGAACTAAGCTGGTTTAGACTGACAAGTCTTCAGCAGTGGCAGCCTCAGCTTCCACTGGCAGACTTCTGGAGTCCTTTCTCGGTCCAGCTCCCAGCCTCACGGTCTTTCGCTGGAGATGACCACAATACAGTCAAGTATCCGTGTTCTTACCCCTCTCTCTGTGTCTTTCCTTTAAAGGTCTGAAATAGCGGCTAACTTCCACAGGACGGTTATGCACTCACACCTCATTACAGAGCCACATTATGGACTACAGCAGTAATACGGCTTTAATCTTCTCCAAATCGTTATAAATGTCAAGCTGGGGCCAGGGACTTCCCATTCTACTGCACCAATGGCTTAGCCTGCTATCCCCTCTTTTCCGTATTAGCTATAGCCAGAGAATTACATTCACTGCCAGATCCCCTGGAACTTTCAACCCCTTTGTTCTAACATTCAATGCACCATTAACATACCCTTTGAAAATGTTTCTTTCCCCCTCCCCAAAAAAGCCCCAAACAGCTAAATATGAAAACAGTTGATACCCCTACCCTGCCACATACACCAACGTACCTCCTCCTTCTTTTCCTTAGCCTCTCCTAATGAGACGCAACATCCCTGTCTCTCCACTGAAGGATCCAGACTTTCTGTGTGATAGAGAGACTGCGGCTGTTTATTAATAATGAATTTGGATGTTTGCGTGTGGAATGTTATCAGTGCGCACACAATCCCACCAATAGTTTGCCCTGATGGGGTAGCTGGGTTCCTCATTAGCAGAACATATTTAATCCAGAAGTTTCTTATCAAATGTCACACCTGCATCTCTAAATGGCATTTTCACATTCATTCGCCTGTATTTGGGAGATGAGGCTCCAAGGTGCTTTGCAGAGATTAAGAAGGAGAGAGAGTGCAAGCTTATTTTATCATTTAGCGGGTCTGGAAGGAATCCAAGGAGTTTTTGTCTTGTTGTTGTAATTAGAAAGCCTTTTAAGTGATAACGCCTGCATAGGAATATGAATATGTAGTGATCAGACCAGTCCCTTCCCCTCATCTCTCTCTCTCTCTTTCTCTCTCTCTCCCGCCCTTTCTTTCTTTCTGTCTCTCTTCCCTTCTCTCTCTCTGCTTTTTTAAATTGTTGAATGCTGAGTTTTTGTTCTATGTACAGCAAGGATTAGCTCAGAAGCTTCAAAAGTTTAATGAAAGACTTGAAAGTACACACTTGTTCTTGTCTCTGACTGTGACTATTTTTCGTTTTCTTTTTCCTATGTGTGAGTAGACACGCCATGAGTACAGTTTTTGTTTTTTTATACCTAAAGCATAAAGAATGAAGTTCACTTTCCTTGAGGACACATTTTAGCTGGACTTAAAAAAAACCATAATGTATAGTAATAAAACAAAAAACTGCATGTTTTTGACACCTATCCAAATTTAATAAAATACACTCAGTTTTCAGTTAATTAAAGACACCTAGTTAAAACTAGTGCTGTCTAATACGAAAGTCCTGCAATAAATCCTCCCTTCATGAGGATTATAAATTTCAGTTTTTATTGAAATGGTTTTAGAGAAACGTTTCAGATTCAACTTTGTGATCGTTTTGGAGGATGTAGTTTGTGATGCTGAATAATATTACATTATGTTGACAGGCCTTTCTATTATTTTGTCCACTGCATTTAAATTAATGACAGTAATTTAAACTACACGCGCACACCTCTTTGTATAATGCGATATAATATAACCTTCATGAAGGGAGGATTTATTACAGGGCTGTTTTACTAGACTATATTAGTTTTAACTAAATGTCCCTAATAAAGTGACAACTAAGTGTACAGTTCTGCTCTGTTGCGTTTGATGGAGAGAAATGATATTGGAGAGCTTTCCAGCCTGCGTTGAATGCAGGAACCTGTTTTGGAATCCATGGAGAATTGAGCCATTCCTGTTGCATTCTCCTCTTCAGTTGTAGAAGATGGAGCAGGTATGCAGTCCCCCTCTCAGTTGTGGCATTTAGTCCTTGTGTATATCCAGAAAAGCTGCTGCTAACCATCGGGCCGAGAGATAAGTGCAAAACTGAGAAGTATTGATCCAGTAATAGTGGTTCACGCTTTGACTCTGACACCTTAACCCTGCAGACATAATGTCATAGCCTCTTATCCTTTCCTCTTAACACAACCTGCCTATCTCCCACAAGCTGTCACCTCTAGTAATGCGCTTCTCAAAAGCTCCCTTAAATCACTGAAATCATTGCACTTTCAGACATTATTTATTTTCCCACCTCTTAAAAGTGAATCATGATTTACAGTTCGGTAACCCCCCCCCCACACACACACACCCCATTTCCTACTATACTTACTTGTGCTTTTTGAGGGGGTAATTTATTACAATGTAAGAGCTGCTACATAGCAATTACTATGTTAGGTCTATGTAATTGTGTTGGCTTACAGCGCATGACAAATACAGTCGAGCTAGACCCTGCATAGTGATCCCAGATGTATGCTGGTTTAGACATATTCATTAATTGAAAGCGTCACTGTGTAACAGTGCAGTATTACACTCTGGCAGGTATGAATGAAGTCTAATACAGCTTAATTACTCGACAGCTAAATTTGTATTGTAGGGAACCCTTATGTGGGGCTTTTTATCTCTTACAAATCACAAGTTTAAACCACTGGAGGATGGGAGTAATTAGTCAGGATTTAGGCATCCGGAATTCTAATAGAAAGATGCTCAAATGTACGCTAGCATCTCTCTCACATACAAAAGACTGTAAATGATCAGATGTTTTGCCCAAACTTTTTTGATCGATGTGATTCAAAAGGCTGCCACGAGAGGGGCTAGGCCGTTGCTGAAGGATGCCAAACGTTGACATTATATGCAAATTTTGTTTATTATCTTGCAGGCAGCACAGATCCTGTCTTGGTTGGGGCTGGTGCAGCCCACAGCAACTTCCAAGCAAGGTTTATGCACAAGGGTTTCTAATTAGCTCTCTGAGGGCCGCAGTTAGTGCAGCACTTTTCACAACAGCCGTTGGGAAGTTGAACAGTAACTTGGAGGGCTCCATATGTTGCCCAGGAGGCCTGAGAGACAGACTGATCCTGTGTGTTTCACATTAGGAGACACTATGTTCACTCCTGAGAGCAGCCTTTCATTCTTCTGTGGATGGAGAGGGAAAAAGAGGCAAACCAATGAATGGTCATTAGTTATGTATCTTTAGGCTGCCTTCATTTAAAATATAGCCTTTTAAACATGAAGTCCTTGATGCATAAGAAATCGATCTAAACAAAGATAATGAGGCAACTATAAATACAACACATGGAAATGTGATTTCTGAATTTTGAACTTTGTCCCTGACAACCTGAAAGCTTTCCAGAACAACTATATGAGCTTTATCTGCACATGTACGCGTCTGTGAATTTCAACTCATTTATGCACCACTTGCAGGAGGTGGTTGGGATGGATAGTAAATGGACAAAGCACAGGACTTAAACTCTTGAGACCAGGGTTCACATCTTAAGCCCCATGTGCGTCCAACAGAACCTTCTGATTAATTTTTGGGAAAGATTGAGTGTCTGTTAAATTTTTAAGTAAAAGGTCACATGCTTTAAGTCACTGTTGACATTTGAAATATTTAACTAGACCACAGTCTAACCAAATGCTGTGAAAAAACAATAAAAAAGTTTTTAATATGCTTTAGTTGCTATGAGCAATTGCTGTATTGCAAGATCGGTGATGACAGAAAAGATAAGTGAGCATTTTGTAGATATGTTAAGTATTAATATTGTGACTTTTACAGATATGTTTGTTTATTACGCTGATAAAAAAAAATTTATAATCTATATTTGCTGTTGTAAATGAGAAGTACATGAACATAATTTCTAGGAGTCAGGGCTGGTAAATCTGCATCATGTACTAAAGCTGCAAATCACTGAAAAGTCAATAAGGCCACTCAACAAGAAGTAATGCTTTTTGAACATTCAACACGTTTCACAGGATGGTTCTCAAACAAATAAAAACAAATTAAGTTCAATTTGTGTTACCTCAGGAACTGTGGCTTTTATGCTACCACCTCCCTCTGAACAATAAGGTAGTTCTGATTCCCCGCTGTCCATTTGAATGTGCAGCAACCTGAGCACAGACATCAGCAATATCCATGTAGAGTCAGTGTCTCTCTCACAGGCCTTAGCTAACCCTCATCTCCAGGTACTCACTAAGCTTCTATTACAAAGCTCTGATGATCTTCTATCTCTTTTAAAAGCTGATTTTCACTGAAGAAAACCTTGGTTCACCCTCCCTCTCTGCTCTTTCTTTTCTGAATTGCCATCTCAGTTTTCCTCCCTTCACTCTCAATCAGCGTGCGCTCTGCTTTTGACCCCGGCGGCGCTAAAAAAGACGATGTGCCTCATTAAATGAGGCATCACACTGGCTTTCCCAACTTATTGTCTCTTGCACCTTATCCGGCCCTTCATCTTAAACTTGGAATAAATTAGAACGATAACGATCGCGCGTGTGCCATTAGTCACAAATGAAGTGGTTAACACAAAAAGGGGGGAAGATAAGGCTGAGATCTGATGCCGATTCATAAAAGGGAAGGCAGATTGTTGTAAAATGGCAGATAGACCGTGCAAATTGGGTGCCGACATCATGAGGCAATGTTATTACCAAATTAGCTTGTGCTTTTTTTCCCGCCCATCCCGATCACAACCCCAGAGGGAATGGCAGAGAAAGGACACCACTGTGTGGTGCTCACAGACATTATTCTTAATACAAATACTTCAAATTATACAGGAAGCACGGATGCTGCTTTTACCTCAAAGATATATTTGCTTTTAATTCATACATTCGATTGCGACATTTTAAACAATTTCTCTATTGAGACTCAAGGCATTATGGGCCAAATGGCTGTCCTGAGTAAATAGGAAATGGAAGGGGATGGGGTCTAGATAAGAGAATACAGTGTTTGTTCAAGTTGAGTCCGTTTCTGCTGTTGGCGAAGGAATGTCTTTTGTTCTCAGGTGAAGCTTGGTCTCTATCTAATGTTTAGTCTTGGCCTTACAGCTTAATATTTCTAATATTGGGTGGATTAATTTGTACCAAAAAGATTTTTTCAGAGGAGAATCTTTTAGCTAAACTTGCGAAAGAGAATGAGGACAATATTACAATTCAGGACAATCCAGTGCAGAGGACGATTATCATGTAAAAAAGCAAACCGAGTGACACATCGCAGGCCGATGTAGCGACACTTCTTTCTGAAGAAGACAAACTGGTAGATTGAAGGTCTCTTGAATCTGGGCTGTCGCTGGGGGTAGGGGAGCTCTTGTAATTTGCAGAACTGAATCCATGGAGCGGGCATAAGGGAATAAGTTGGAAAGGGAAGAAGACAGAGAACAAACCTGGCAGGCACGTTGAGGCCATGCCAGTCCTGCCTGCGCCACGCGGTGTGGCAGGGGGGCAGTGCCAGGAAATGTGGCAAGAGGAGGAAAGATCAAACAACAAGGGCTGCAGATCTCCACCAATCTGCTCTGTATTAATGTCAGAGCCAAGGAGCAGCTGAACCAGACGTGATCCACTATGTGTGACAGCGATGCATGTGTGTGTGTGCATGCGTGTGTCTATATGACCATTCGCAGCAAACTGGATCAAATTCATAATGGCCTGGTGGCACGAGATACAACTCAAATCTGTCATAGTAACATTTTTTCCAACTTGTGTTCAGAAACTTGAGGACAAGGAACACTTAGAAGTTTGCTCTCAGTTTGCAATTTTAACGTCTTTACATATCTAATACAAGCATCGTCTGAGCTTGCTTTCTGAGGTATTTTACATGTGTCTCTGGATGTCAGACACACAGCAGCCCATGATGGACTGGTGGGAACCTGGTGCCTGTATCGACACGCCTCTTAGCTCCAGTGGGCTGCACAACCAGGCCTGCATCCTGCTCCAAAAACTTGTTCTGTATAGCCGCAATAAAGCAAGCAGACGGCAAATGAGCTCCACACTGCCATCGCTTCCTTCGACAGATGGCAAAATTAGACAATATGCTTTCCAAAATTACACTGAAATCACATGGCCACGTGTCTGTCTGCCTGCCTGTCTGTCCATTCTTCCTCCTGTCCGTCCTGCATGGCATCCTGGCCATCTTTTGCCAGGGTGTGGTGTCTGGGCAGGGGCAGCGTGGCGTTGTTTGGGATGACGAGAACAACGGAGCCAGCCTCATTGCTGTTGATTGATATCGGAGCGGCGTTGATGGGATGTAGGCCCAGCAGGAGCATCAGTGGATGTGGGGAAGAGAATGGGGGTGGTGGGGGTGTGTAGCTGGGGAATGAGCCTGTTCTATGACAATGCATGATGAACAGCCTGCTATTTGGAGTGTGTCTGCAGGAGCCAGTTTGTAGCACTGGGTCCTTGGGGAGATGTGGGAGGAGAGTAAATGTTTGAGGAGCGGACTCTGCAACTGCTGAATCTCCCAGAGCTCAATGTATTTTGGGAGTGACACAGAGCATCTTACGACAATATTAGCCTCTATCCCTTCTTGTCTTTTTGAATAAAATCTTGAACTGGAGACTGATAATGGTATCTCCTACTGCTAGGGGAGTCTCTGCTGTGAACTGGGAAAGGTGCTTTTTTCAGGGAATCTCTGTTAAAAATCTTGTCTGAGGAAAATTACGTTATTCCTCTGTTATTCGCAGTGTGAGATAGAATTGCAGAAGTTGGCAGCCTCACTATCTTGTCATGTAAATAATTTAGCAGTGGCAATAAAAACCCCACCCCTTTCATTGTTACTGTACAAAGAGAGCACCCAGAGTATATCTTTGTTTGGAAGTACACCAGAAAATATGGATATATGAAAGACTTATTTTCACTGAGGATTTCGTATGCCGAAAAAAAGAAAATAGGACCAATCTGACCCAAAAATTAGAAATAAGCAATGCAAATGGACTTCAAAGCTTTAAATACATTTAAAACTCACCTCAAGCTCAGCTGCAATGATTAAAGTATCAATTTGAAAGTGAAAAAAATCCTCTAATTAACTAAATACTCATAAACACAGCCATTACTGGGATGAAAGTGAGAGCTGCAGATGGCAGGATAGGCTGATTCTGGACTGACTCATCAGTATAGTAGCCAGATTAGGAAGTTAAAAAGTGGCTGAAAGAGTTGGGACTTTCTGAAGAGACTAATGTTATATATTCAGTAGAATGATCACAACGACAGCCTGCTCATCGCGGGCTTTGATTGGCCTCCCGGTTCGTCGCTTGGGAGAAACCTCAGTCCCTTCAATGACGGCTCTGTCTCCGTCTTTGTGCCCTGTTCAAGCAATTACGTCCAGCTACATGTTTTCATATGGGAATGGATGAGGAGGGGGAGGATGGTGGTGGAGAAAGGGGGTGTCATGTGAAAAAGTCATTTTGGCTCTGCACTCTTCAGTTCCGGTCATGCTCTGTACCGACGCAAATTAAAACCTCCCCAGTAGCCTATGTAAATATGCTGCCTACTGCGCTGCGCTTTAATGAGCCATGATATGAAAGACATATAAAACCAATGGAAAATAACTGCCCACTTAAAGGTGGGGTGCGTCTGACAGGTGACAGGTAGGGCCAGGTTTGAGACAGGGTTGGTTGGTGGTGGGGTGGGTGTTGGGGTTTGCATGATGATGGGGGCAGACCAGCTCTGGCATTCAGGAATAATCTGGAGCTGTGAGCTGCAAGCCAGGGGAGAGTAACCAGCTTTTTAGCCTCAGGCATTTCAAAGAATTCTGGGTGGCGGTGGTGGAGAGGGAGAAGGGGGAGCAGATGGGGATTGTGTTTATATGTGTGTGTGTGTGTGTGTGTGCGTGTGTGTGTATGTGTGTGTGTGTGTACCTGGTTTGTGCTCATTTTGAAGTGGGTAGGATGTTATTAGGTGAGAAGTGAAAGGAGACAGTTACTATGTCTCCTGCCTTGAGACACAGCTCATTGTCACCAACTTAAAAAATGTACATAATTTCCCCTCCACGAAGACACACGCACACACGGACACACAGACAGACACACAAAGTCTTCAATCCTCTAATAACCTGTCTTCTAAAAACCTTACAAGGATTACCTATCTGGAAATCTGCTTTGTATGCAGAATGTGATGGCTGAATGGAAATGAGCAACTGTTCAAGATGGCGCCTACCAAAAAGGGAACCACATCTGCACAAACCGATTAATCCGAAACATTCAGAGGAATCTCAAGTCATTTACAATATCACAGAATCCATAATCAAGATTCACTGCCAGAGCCTGAGTCTGCAGCACAGAGTCAATGCCCGGTTCAATGAGGGCTGATGGAATGTATAATTTCATGACAGATGCCTGCATTCACTTGGGAACACAGGGTCATTTTAACATTCACAGGCAAGAAAATACAACAACTTACCCTAGAAAGGAAAAGCACACCCAATTATTGATGGGCAAGAGGAGGCAGTAGCAAATGTAGTATGTATAACGTTTGTTCACTGATAGCAGAGTGGTCATAGAATGCAGAATTATCATGATACAAATATGTGTGTTGCTATTAATAGAAACATACATCTATGTAGCTATTTAGAAACACAGCATCCCATGGATATAAATATTTGTCTCTAATTGGACAAATCCCTGTGTATGCATAACATTAATTAGGATGATCATGTTTATTGTAAAGATTATGGGCTTATTTGTTCTAACAGGTGACTCACTGTGAAGACACATTAGAAACAAACCACTGTGGTCTTGGACTCATAGTGGGAGGGGAACAGTTTAATGTGTGGCAACTTGAACGCAATGCATTTTAAATGTGAAAATGGGGCCAACAGATATGTAGATTTTTTAAAAATCTGTGGCATGGTTTGTTGGTTTGAACCTTGCCAAGCCATGCTAAATCCAGTCTTTAAAGCCACACAGTGAGCTTTAAAGGTAGGAGCTGGCTGATAGGCTGGTAGATCCATTGTTGTTTGGCCATCTGACAGTCTAACTCATGAGGAAGGGGGAAACAGAGGAACAAGCCAGTGGGGTGCCTTATGAATTTAGACTAAGTTGAGAATCAACATTTGGCCAAAACACACTCTCTCCTGTGAACTGTCAACAAATGCAAACCAAACCCACCAAGAACTGTACTGGTGAAAAAGCATTTTGCCAGTGCCCCTTTGTAATCTGTCATGTGGTTTTAAATGGGGACCACTTTGACAACACATGCCAGAATTGCTAATCTGGGGTTAATGAAAGTAACAATGTGCAGAGAAAAAATAATAATATCATTGCTCTGACATATTCTTATTCATATCTAACTAAAAAATTAAATAAAAAGATTAGATGTAGTTGCTCTAATTGATATTTTGTATATTCCCAACTGTACACATGACTTTGTGTTATCTGCAGGGGCTCACTCCTAGAGAACTAGAATGGCACTCAGTGGAGCACATACCTGCGCTAAGGCCAAACAAAGACATGTCTGTCTAAATGATAAAACAGGAAAATAAAGGGAAAGACGAAATAGTATGATACCATACATATTTCATTTGTTAGAAAACACAGTAAGGAGACTTTGTGTAATGTGGATTCAACCTTTTCTTCCACCAGATCTGGATTATTATCTGCAACAAATTGTACAAATTCATAGATCTTAAAACCATAAATATGTTTGAATTTATTCAACAAGATCCATACATTATTTCCTGAGAAATTGATGAAAATGTCAAAAAAGTGTTCTCTCAGAAAATCTTGCAATCTCAAGTGAAGTCCTGAATACACCCTTTAACCGGATCCACACCAAAGGTTAGTGGGTGACAACATAACCACTTTGGCATGGTAATAACCACCCAATTCTGCCATTGGCCTTAGCAGAGAACAGAGCTTTCTCTGCTCGATAACAAAACAGAGCTTTTTAACCTCTTTTAGCTCACTGTTTTGGTTTTATGGCCCATAGATTCTGCTCTCATTACTGCAGTTTCAGTAGCAGCAGCATGTTTTCAGTGAAAAAGCTCTGATAAAACCATTTTAGGCTACAAGCCCAACAACAAGAACAAACATAATGGAGCAGCTATCAAGCTAGGGACCCAAATATACCAAAACAGAGCTAATAAGAGAGCATATATTAGACTTACATTCAGGGTAGTCACAACCATGACTTAAAGTGAATGCTAATGTTGCTCCATGTCTGCTGGATGTGTTAACAGGCAATGGTTTGCTAACAGATTAGTCACAGCAATTGTATAAGGTGATAACATGTTGTTTTATTCGGCTTGGTTTGCAGTTCTTCTGTCCGGAGTGCCCCAAAAAATTAATTCATGCAGCTTTCAAAGTCAGTGATGAACGTCGTGAAAGAGTTCTTTTTTCCCACAGGCTCCCTCACAGTCATGAATTTGAGACACTGAAATAAGAAGTTTATTGGTAGCTGCTTTGTGAAGATGCTGAGACATCTATCTGAAGAGTTTGGGTCTCTCTCCATCCTGCTTTCCTGAGCCCTGATTGCAGAAAGGCTTTACAGGGAGCCATCTTTCGCCCTCGCAAGTTTGTCTGACCTTGTGTGGCTGAATAAAACTGTAAAATTGATTCAGCTCCTGTAATAAAAGAGCACACACATTATCTGCATTCTAATTATAATTAATACAGGCAGCAGAGGCAGACCCATTATTTACGATGGGGCCCCATGGTAAGCAAACACAATAATAATCTGCTCCATATTTTTATTGATATGTTGATGAATGGCTCTCTTTTACACAAAACACCAATGGAATGTCTCAGTGGCCGATCATACAAGTGCTGATTATTTCACTGCCAGTTTCCTTCACCCCCATGTCCCTCCCGCCTTGCCCTTCCTTCAGCCTCTCCTCTTCATTCTTTCATTAGCCCTTTGTTTGTATCACCTCAAGTCCCTGACTCCAAACCTCATTACTGAGAGCTGGGTCAGGTGATAGAGTCAACTAACCTCCAGGATGTGAATTACTGTCAGAAATAAACAGTCGTACGCCAACATCACACAAGCATCCGCCTGTCCTACAAAGAGATACCCGGCACATTGTTTGTGAGGAGGCTGAATAGAAGCAGCCACAGACTTTTCGAAAATATGTCAAATGTTAAATTTTGTGTCAAGAATAGTTTGATTCTGAATATAAACTATAAAGGCCAAATCACAGTCAATTTCCAATTGATCTAAACTGTAAACTGTGCAAAGAAATATTCTCACTAAAGGTCCTTCGTTAACTTTTCGCCCCACTCTCTGTACAAGTCAATGTTATTGTACTTCCTGAATCATGTAAGGGAATAAAAATCGTAATTATATTTATTCTCTTGATTTGAATTTTGTTTGGCTTTATCTTAGACCCCAGAAGCGATCCGGCCCTGGCTGTGTTGAAACACTGTCCCAGTTGTTAGGAAAAAAAAAAAAAAACAAAAAACAAAAAAAAAAAACCTTTTACGTGAAGTTAAAATCGTCCCTTTTCTCAATGGATTATACTCATTACAGAATATAGACAGCTGGCAAAGAATGAGAGGATGCTACTATATTAAGCAGTCTCTGAAGATTCTCTATCCAATGAATATCTGGTTTACAGAGCACAAAAGATCCTACCGCCTCAAAGTCAAAGTGTGTAAAATAAAAAGACAGCAACCTTCATATCTAGGTTATCCTTTATAATTAGGTGTCTATGTAGCTTATGCCATTTCCCCTGTTTGATAATTGTAGTCCATCCCTCCTAATTTTGCAGAGAGTCAGAAAAAAATGCTTATTTGTGCCTATCTTCCTTATTAATTCTCCTCACAAATCCTTGATTATTTTCCAATCCTTTTCTCTGATATCTCTGGCTCTGTTTGTCTATTTCACTCACTCCTCCACTGAGCAGTCTGCCTTCCTTCTCAATCGCCTGTTTTGTTTCCCGTTTTAATGAACAGTTGGATTCTTTTATTTCTCTACAAGTGCTGGATTTGCCTTATCACCCCCCGTCCCTTTGAGGGTTGCCAATTGGTTTTATCCATGGATGTATCATTTCTTAGGCTTCCTCTTTTTTTCTCCACAAAGAGAAAGAACCACTCCGTCAACAAGCCTCTCCGGAGCCAGAGATTAAAAACCTCAACATCACCTACCTTCCAGCGCTACTCCCAACTGGTTTGTGTAAAACTCAATTAAACTTGTCCCCACTGAATTTCACATTACAGTACATTAAAAGGAAATTCTTCAAGCGTGATGACAAAGCTCAAACCTAGTTTCAGAGCCGCTATTTAGGAGCTTTCCTAAACGCTGTAGTCTTCAGGGTTTTAGCCTCATGTCGACGCAAAAAGCGCTAAACACAAAGACAAAGAAAAGGTTTCTTTTGACTTGTGAGAAAACAAACTTTATGATTTATTTATTTACAGACATGCTGAAAGTCATAGCATCTGCTTGATACGCTGCACACAAACGAAAAGGTCTCAGCCTATCAATTAGCTCACAATAAAAGGTAAAATGCAGCTTTTTAATGATTAAAGGTAAATACCTTCAAAAGTAAGCAGGACATAATGATAGTTGTCAGCCGTGTGACATTAGCCATCTCTGTAAAATACTGATGTTAATCTTTGGGGATTTTGCAGATTTTTGATCTCAATTTCAGAGCCTTGGTGAGTCGATAACAAATTATTCCACCGCCTTCATACAATCTGTCTGGGTGAAAAGGGATTGTTCAGTCAAGCATAGCACCGATGCAAAGAAACATCACAGGTCGATGTGTGTGTTAACTTCATTCACATGTGATAATGTGCTTTTAACTACACAACAGTAAACCTGAGATCCAAGTGAGGGAGGGGGATCCTAAAGATGTCCATTTATAAGAAGCCTCTTCTCTTTTGTAGTTTGTGTTTTCCTACTGAGTGGGAGCGAACAAGCCTGGATAACGAATATGGAGGGTTTTTCTACAAAGCGGAATAGGAAGGAGAAAGGAAGGCTTGGCTTTGCTTCAGCCAGGTCGGCTTTACGAGAGGAGAATCTGGAGATGTGCTCCTCTTCCCCCTCTCCTTCACTCTTTCTCTTGTTTCCCCCGTATAACCATTCCTCCCCACAGCCTAAGAATTTAAGGGCAGCTTTGAACCCTCTCAGCGTTCTTTGACATTGTAAAATGTGTGTGCGCTTGTCTCCCCGTCAGCCACCCAAAGGTGTTTTCGTGCTGAGATTAGTGGATGAGGTGCAGTCTGTGTTTTGGGCCAAACATGCCCATCCTTTGACATGAGGGCGGGCTCTGACTCTGACTGGGCTACAGACCAAGATCACTCCCTCTTTCTCCTCTGCTTCCCCCTCAATCCTCTCCAACACATGACATGTGTCACTGCCACAGATCTGCACTGGAAGATACGAGCAGTTCAAGGTCAGGGCAAATCCCCAAAGCAGCGAAAAGAGAGGAAAAAAAATCTCCTAGACCCCTTTTTCTCACACTGGATGGACTATTTAAAAAGTTCATTTTTCTTAACTACTTAGCATATTTCATGGTGCTATAATGTGAGGGCTATAATGTGAAATCTCCATTAGCCAAAGATGTGCGTTGCAGTATTGCAATGGATATGTCAATTTTCTTGTTCTGGAAAAAAAGAATTTTTGTAGGGATTTAAAATCCATGTAATATTCATACTTTCTATTTCACAGCACAATAGCCAGTGAGGAACTAAAGTGATTATACATAGGCAGAGTTAAACTCTAGGGCTGTTATCTATTATAGTTTAATAAATCAACAGAAAGAGGACAGGGTGCACGAAAATTCTGCAGCCATGTTGGAGCTGAGTTTCCTGAGCTAAATATGTTTGATGAGATGTAAACTGGATAATAAATATTTAAACAGAGGATTAGTTTAAAGGGAATACGTGAAATCAGGAAGTCCATGGATCTTGTATTTTCATGCATCAGTGTACACGTCCCAAGCAACAAAACCCCAATTAGCTTAAAATTCCACCAACAACAAAATATTTTTTTTGACGAAATGCATTTTTGAGGCCAGGTTACCTCAGACAGGAGAGAAAAGGGCCTACCGTGTAATTATTTGGAACTTACAATGTCCTTCACTTCAGATTTGTGAAGCCGGTAAGCAGAAAATCTGTTTACTATGGAGCCGTGTTCCTCACTCTCTTCTGTGTAGATGAAGCCTTTGAATAATTCATAGTGAGAGCCATAGGCATATGCAATGGAAAAAGTGTTGCTGAATATCACACCAAAGATGGCATCCTCCATTATGTGCACTGTGCCCAGCGTGCCCACAGACCTCACATAATGTAATTGGATAAAAGTCAGATGCTGCATATTGAGAAGCTACATAAGGCAGCAATATTGTTCAGATTCTCTGAAATGTGCTAATTGACTCAAAAGCAGCTACAGGAAAAGGATTGCATGGCTTATTGTCTTCATATATTTATCTCCAACACCTCATTACTTTTTCATGCAGTTACAAGAAATAAGTGGAATAAATTTACTTACTACAACTTGTGTTCAGAAAGCATGACCTCTCCCAAATAAAACAGGGGGGGTTGGCAAGTCTTAAATTAGAATGTCATTATTCTGATTTGGTCCGGCAAAGATGTTTTTGTTGTCATTTTACTTTTGTTGACAACTTGTCCCATCAGGATGTTACTGACTGAAAGAATGTGACATATGTTTTACATATCAAAACCACCTTGCCTTTCATTTAAAAAGGCTTCTCCACTGACAATGTTTTTATTGGAAGGTAAAGCCACAGAGATTAGATGTGGTGTCTAATTAGTCTCTTATACTGACGTATTTACACACATGAAACCCTGTGACAGGAAGGTGATGCAGACAAAGCCAGACAGTGGTGACAGAAGTTCTCAGATCCTTCTCTTAAGTAAAAAGTACCAATACTGCACTATAAAAATACTACTTTACAAATAAAAGTACTGCATTTGAAGTAACAGTTCAAATCCAGAATATGTACTTACAGCAGCCCCGTAGGTGTCTTAGGTATCTGTAATGGCACAGTATACTAATTGGTATATATACAATTATATAGGATATCATTATTATTATTAACGCATCAATGTTGAAGTAGCAATTTACTCCGAAGGTTGGTTGAGGCGGAGCCAATTATTAACTGTTTAAAATATGGTTTTAACTAATGACTCTGCTATGGATTAATCTGTTGGATTTTCTTGATCAATCCACTTGTCGTTTGCTTTGTAAAATGTAAGAAAACCGTGAGAAATTTCAATCACAATTACCCAGAGCTCAGATATCTTGTTTGACTAATTGTCCAAAACTCAAAATTATTCAGTTTACTGCAATACTGTCATCAGATCTGTGAAGCAGAAACTAAAAAAGGTTTAGCATGAAAAGTGGCTTAAATGATTAATCAGTTACTGATTAAGTTTTGGAAAATTGACAAATTGTTTAAGCTCAAATTTTACATAGTGTTGGGTGGTTTTCAGAGTGCCTCATATTCAAAAGTTCTTATATGTTTTATAAAGTAAAAAAAAAATTAATTTTGTAAAGTACAGCTGTAAGATAAAGGTGGTGGAGTAAAAAGTACAAGACTTCCCTCTCAAAATTCAGTGGAGTAGAGGTGTAGAGTTACACTTGTAAACGTATTTACTTACGTTCCACCACTGGAGGCAACGCTCTGAGAAGGAACAGTGGACGATGATGGATGTGGTAGCTGTCTAACTGTAGAAAGGAGTCGGTGGGTAGGCTTGCTTACTTCCTGACATGAAATATTACCTGCAGCTCTCGACAGAGCAGACCTGCTTGGATGGCGGGAGAGATAGCATCCATCCTTTCAGTATAAGAAACAAACAAACAAACAAAAGCTCCAAGACCCCTGACCCTACAAAGGAACTACAACTGATAAGTTAGTACCAATTTCTCCCTCTTCTCCTGCTTCTCTCTTTTCTTTGAATAGCATTTCTCTGCCTTTGGCCCCAGTTTCACCTTGCTACTCCTGTGCCCTTCTATTAAAGGTGGTAATGGCTGCCAACTTCCCTCAGGCCTTCTTTTTAATATTTGTCACTCATGAAAGAAGGGGGGTGGTGGTGGAGGATGATAAATCTTACTTTTGCCAGCTAAGGGCTTCTATCTCCCAAACAGAATGAAATCCAGTCCGAAACACTGCTGTGCGCATTAGGAAGCTGTGGGTTTAAGCCTTGTCCGCCATGATCAAACCAGGATTTATGAAGCATCATAACTCCCGACAACATCCAGCGGCTTATTAATTTTATATATTTCTGTCCATTCCCTGATATTCCCAGCCTTGACAGTCACTCAAGATAAGCCAAAAGCGTTCTGACAGGATGGAGTGTGTATATATTTTTCACTGTTCTGCTGCTTCCCTCCAGTTGAATAGGTTTAGTAGAAACCTTGAGACTGCCGTAGCGTGATTTGTCTCTGGTTTTTGTCTTCACTTGCAACTTTCCTATTTGTAAGGGCCCTTAAATCAGCCTTGCACTCTGCTGAGCCATGAGAACAGGCCAGTGAGAGACAGGGAGGAGGGGTGTGAGGAGTATTTGAGTATATATGTGCGCGTGCGCATGTATGTCTCAATGTATGTTTAAGCCCAGAGAAACACAGACAGAAAGAGGGTAGGAGAAAAGGTGATTGGCTGGACCAGAGTATCTCACATGTGGTTGAATTTTAATCAAAACACTCACTAATCACCATTTAAAGGCCTGTTCTCTACGATATGACAGGGCAACATGCTGATAGGGTTTAATTTAACTAGAGTCTGGGTCGGAGGCTTGATTTAATGTGGCCCACAGGAAAAGTGAGCAGTAGTGGAGAGAGAGAGAGAAATTGTAGTTCTTTATGCAGTGATCACATAAGTTCACATCAATAAAGCCCTAACCCATTACCAGAAACACTACATGAAAGAGGAGGGGCCCTCTGTGAGCACAGACTGCTCCTCAGCATAACGACAGAAACTCTCCTGACGGCTGCTTCTCCTCTCTGACATGCTATGCAGAGGCAGAACAGGATCCTGACAGGCTGTTTCAAGATAACTCCTTTAACCTCTTGAACCCTGATTTCCTCTTAATTCTCTCCTAAAGAAGCCTGAACAAATTTCTAAGCTTTATGGAAATATCACATGTGCATTTTCTATGAGCCTGTTTAAACTACAGAATATCCACTACCTCTTGGAAGTTATATGATGCTCATAGTGAGTGACATATTAAACTCAACCTGATGGCTTAAAGGCTCCATCAGTACATTCAATAAAACTATTTATGCAAAATTTACCAGTTTGGTTGGAAATATTTGGTATCTTGGAATTTAAATTTGACTGTACTCTAAATAACTGCAGTTATTCCATACTTCATCTTAACCTCAGTATAACTACTTTAATTTGCACAATACAACTTCGGCAGCACCATACATCAGCAAAGGATGTCAGTTTTGAAGTTTGGAGGAACTTAATTACCCAGAAATTGTGCAGTGTGACGGCGTTTTTGGCCTTCACACTCAGACACTTCTTTTTCTTAGTGCAGGTTAGAGCTATAAATGCTGTAAGCATTGTCAGCAGGTTCAGCAATTTTCTGGGGAGTCTCGGTTTCTCTCAAATTGTGGGGATCTTATATTTTCTTTTAGGAATGGTGTCCAGGCCGATAACCAGAGAAAACCTTTTGGATGGGTACATGAGGGATTTTTTGCATTCAAATCAGTAAAAAGTTAATGAGATAAATGGAAATAATGGCCATATTTGTTTTTCCTTTCAATGATACTGGAACTCAGAATCCAAATGTTCAGGGATAGAAGGTAGAATTTTTTTATTAGATTTTTTGACAGGCTGCTGCACCTGTTGCATTATGATCCTTACAATATTTTTCAATGGGATGTGTATTTGTAATTTAGCCAATAAAAACACACACACACACAAATATATATATATATATATATATATATATATATATATATATATATATATAAAGGAGAAAAGGAGAAAATTTTTATCATTTTTTTGGGTGTTGCAGACAGTGAGAGGGTTCCACTGTTGGCGATTTAAGAATTCCAGTGAAACAGCTGGAGGTTAGCAACTTTGCTTAAGGGGACTCTCAAGAGTTGTTGAGAGAAATCATCTAATAGTTATGCTCATTTAGTTTCCTAAACTGTTGCTTTTCACTCAAACAAACTTTCTTTTGAAGCTAGAACACTCCTGAAGTCTCAACTGGGTCTAATATGGGAAAAAGAGTCAGTTGCGTCCCTTAGTTTGTACCCAGTACATCTTCTTCCACCTTCACTTCTCTTCCAGCTCCCTGCACTCTGGCTACAACCAAGCTTACTAGCCACAGTGGCTATCACACCCAGCAGTGTCTGACTAAGACCCTGGCATGCACTAGCCAGCAACAGCCACAGTGACTGAAGCATGCAGCGGCGAGGAGGCAGGCAGGATGTAATCTCCAGGAGCTGTTGATACAAGGAAACACACAGGGTTTGGGTCAAAGGGATTAAAACGGTGGAGGTGCTGGTTGTAAGAAGGAGAGGGGCCCTGAAATAGTGGCGGGAGCAGCGGGCGAGCCACCCCATAACAGAAAGGAGTGGGGAGATTACAGGGAAAATGGCGCAAGGGGGATTCCTGTAAGGAGAGGGGAAGAAGTGACTCCAAATGGCATTGGAACATAGCATTAGCAGCCACTATTCAACAGTATGCAGGCTTAGCGAGCTCAGGGCATCAGAAGAGGTGGTCATGTTTTCTGTGCTGGTCAGGTGATGCTCGGTTTCTATAGGTGGCAGGTGTGAGAGAAACATGGATAGGGAGTAGGAAAAAGAAGGCTGGAACCTTTACAGCTCCACTTGAAGACTTCGTCTCTGCTACACTGTCACCTCCCTGTAACTGTGACTGTCTAAACATTGTCAGCGGCAGAAAGAAAAAATTTAATCTTAAACAAAGGCGACCAACTCTGCTGGGTAACATCAGGTGAGGAGGTTTTAACTGAGCCCTTCATGCTTATGCAAACCTCACATGGTTTGGATAGAGTTCCATCAACAAAATATGTCAATCACTTCCCCGTGAAAAAGAGAGAGATACAAGAGTGAAACTTATCTCACACAGACCCAAATACTGTACTCACAGCTTCCATTTCACAGTCTGTGGGAGAGTGGGGTTCAAAAATCTTACATCAATTTTTTTTCAATCCAACTATCCAAGGGCTCAGATTCCAGTTATATTTCACATTGAATAGACTTGTGTTTCCAGCAGTCTAGCCCTCTTCTAGTATGCTGGCTAGTGGAGCGATGACAGATTGGTTTCCACTCACTGCACGGGGGAGCACAATGGAGTGGCTTTGACAGAGTTAAGAGAAACAGTGCATCAGTGCCCCCCCACTCCACCCCCATCTCTCTTTTTCCTCTCACACACAAGCACACACTTCTCTCTTTCTCTCTCTCTCTTCCCTGGGGCTTAGAGAATGGATGGCCCTGTCTGACCTGGACGACACTGATGTCTAGTCCTTTACACTACTGTACCTACAGCACGCCTGTCTGCTCACCCACAGCTCTGTTCACTTTGGTTCTGTCTGTCTGTCTCTCTCTCTCACACACACACACACACACAGGACGCACACAGGACGCACACATAAGGAAAAAGAGAACCCATCTCTGTCACCCAGTGCCGACAGGCAGAGGTCAGCAGAGCTCAGGCACTAAAGCAACCTGGAGGAGTGATGGTTGAGCTCATAACCAGCCAATAACATTGTCATGGCGAGCACAGACACAAGGCTTATGCCTTAACAACCTTAAAGACATTAAAACAAAGCTTTAACAAAGCTGTAACTTACTTCACCATAATTGAAATCAGAACAATACTGATACTTAAATGACAAAACAGGTCATTTGAAATTGCCCTCAGAAAGAACCCATATGATTGTTTTCTGATCTGGAGCCTCATCAGTGGCCCGGCATCCCTACGAACTGTGTTCATATTGGATGATTCCATACATAAAATGTATGTCCACTGCCAATGTTCAGTGCCTCTGCGGGAAGTAGTGAGCCTTACATGATGTTGAAAGGAAAGTAATGATGTGGTGTGGGGTGGTGGGCATCACATTTACATGCAAGAGAAAAAAGTCTGCCTCCATCACAGCCATGCAATTAACATCTGCTTTTTTTTTTTTTTTTTTTAACTTACCTCAACCATAGCCTCCCCAACCTTGACCAAGTGTTTTTCATAGTGACCCTTAATCCATGCCATAACCATTCCTTAACCAAATTTTACTGATCCAGTATTTTCTCTCTCAATACTAATTCCGCTATTTCCAATCAGGGTTGCAGTACCAAGTACCAATTCAATACCAGTGCTCTCTTTTTCCCAAATTTAAAACATGTTTATGTCTCTGTGTTGGACTCACTGAAATATTTTTTATGTGAGGTAACATGAGGTCAGGGACTGCTTTTAGACTAAAAACTGTGGGCACCCTGCCTTGATTGAATGAATACAGGTAATAGCAGCAACGCAGAATGTAATAATGATATTGACAAAACAACAATATCTAATTTGGGTCAGTCATGAGCCTCAATATAGGCACACAATCCTTAAAATGCATGTGTTGTAAAAAACAAGAATTTTAAAACAAAATTGGGTTCTGCAGATTTGTCAATAACAAAGGGCTGCACCAGGACAATCCACCAAACAAGTGCTCATATCTACAGTAAACAACAAAAGAGGTGTTATTTTGTTTGCTTTTACAAAATCAGTACAAGATATGAGGTCATATGAGCATTTTCTTGTCTGATTGAATTTAGGCAAATAGTAAGTAAGTAAGGTTAAGGAAGAATCAAGTTCAGATGTTATGTTTATCCAGTCACCCACATCCGCCACTTCCTTGGGAGGTTTTGCTTTGGTATACAAATTTTACTACAGCCTTTGCTGGTGAGGGTGGTCTCAATCTGATTCTGTTTTTTTGGGTTCTTGGACATTAAAAATTGTCATCATGAACCAAACTAGGCTGCTGAAACCAACCTTGATTTCAGCTGCTCTAAAGTATCTCTACATGATTTGAGCACACGATGAAATTTGGCCATGCTAGTAGCAGGATTATTCAGTTTACCACAAACCAAATTTCCACATTGCTACAAGTGCACCTTTAAAGCTCACTATTGAACCCACCTTGCTCATCCCTGTGTCCTTTCCCATGGAACTGGACTTTAAGAGGGGTAGAATAGCTAAGATCACTATACCAGATTGCATGATAAAACAACCCACAGATAAGGTACTAGCGTTAGAGATGGCTTGCTGTTGTGCTCCTCAATGCGTTGCAATGAGAAAAGAAAAACTGTGATATCTCACTGATACAGCACTCTTAAGACTATGGGGCTATGTGTTTTTTTTTCCATGTAGGTGGATGTACAATCAATAAAATGGATTAGCTGCAAAGGTATGTATAAAGGTTATCGCCGAGCTCTGCCGCATGAACACAGTGGCGACCCCACAAAACAATTTTGTAATGTGTCGAGCTATTTCTTCGGAGAAAATCTGATTATGTTTTGCCCAACCTAAAAATTGATTTGCAGGGGTATTCATTATCAAAGGAAAAATGGACCCTGCTATACTAGGCCCTATGCGGCTTGTATGGAATTGTTCTAACTCTCTAAGCTACTGGTATCATCGTAACAGTTAGTGTTGTATGTTTTTCTTTCAAAGGTACATCAGTGTTTTTCTTCCACTGTCATGTTCTTTTTTTCCCTCTCAGTTGGCTTTTTTATAGTATGATCATCCCCTCTCTCCCTCAGTGCATCAGAGTTTCACCTAGACTCAGTTTCACTTGTTTAGTTCCACTCGCTGCAGTCCTGTGTCAACCCTCAGAGAGACTTTAACCGTGTGGTTTTCCATCACGCTGACTGACGATCTAAACACCCCTCCACCCCAGTGATTCCTCTATCTCTCTTCCTCCATCTCTTTTGCTCGCACTCTCTCTCTCTCACACACACACTGTGACCCCCCTCATGCTTGATAAAAAGGCACCAACCTACCCCCCCTAAAAAAAAAAAAAGCTGTGTGGATGTGTAGAAAGACCCCTCTCTCCAGCTCTCAGCTTTTGTCTCTGATTATCCGTGCACACACACACACACACACACACACACACACACACACACACAACCACACACACACACACACACACACACACGCACAAAACCCCCAACATCCTCTTTCTCCACACACACATGTATTCACACACTCTTCTTCCCAACCTGGATCTTGTATGTGTGTAGTGATGGTGGTGGTGGGGATAGTGGTGGTGGTGATGGTGGTGGTGGTGGGGGGGGGGGGCTGACTCTGACCAATGGCATTCAACAGCAGGGCTTTATCCTGAAGCACACTGACAATGCTTTTCACACCTACTTACCACAGCAGAGATGGGGGCGGTGGGCTGGATCATACCCAGGCCTAAAAGCAGGCTAAGGGTTTTTAGAAGACACACACAGAATGGACTCTTTAATTACTGACTCAAGATCCTGCAGTAGATTAAAAAACCTCGCAGAGGCTTATTTTCATATCCGCAGATTTTTTCAATGAATATAAAAACGGTCATTGATTATGCTGTTAAGGGAGAGAAGTTGAGAAGGGAAATATAAAGTACATATAATCACATTAACTTGCAGTGATTAATGTAATAAAATGTGATCTTTTTTCCCCATCTGTATTGAACACATTCAATACAGAGGAGACATGCGCTAAATATTAAGAAGCAGCTCCTAAAAATCCACTTAACCAGCTCTGTGTGCAAAGACATCTGAGAGAGCAATGCAGATAACTCACATAACGTGCTTATACAGTGTAGACAGAGAAAGGGAACATGCATGGATGGAAAAACTGACAAAAATAATCAAAAACAATGACTCATATGTGGCTCGGAAACCGGCACATTTTCAGTATTTTGAGGCACAAGTAACTGTATGTGTGTCCTCCCTCTCAGACCCTTTTTCAGCGCACCTGCATGATCAATACCAAAGCATTTCTCGTCATTGATTATCAAATTATAGAGAAGTTGAATCTGTGACACACTCTAATGTAAAAGCATTAACAAATGCAGCAGCCTGTGGATGTAGAGAGGAGTGGAAGAAGCTTCCTCTTCACTGCTGTTTTTTTTTCTCTTTTCTTTTTTTAAAACGTAGTGCTTAAAGCAAGCTCAGTGTAGTCCAGGTACTTCACTCAGATGATTATAATGCCACGAGGGTGCAATACATCACTCTTATTAGCCACACTGGAGCACAATGGTATCATAATTAATGGTCGCAGCAGGATTGAACGCTGCCCTGACATGGAAAAGTGGGCCTACTTAAGCTCTACAAGGCATTTAAATATGCAGAGTGAATGGCACAACCCAAACCCTTCTGCTCTAAGGACAGCCCACGCTCATTAGCCTGACACCCTCTGTGGCATTGATACAAGGACGAAATGGCTATACTTATACACACACACACACACATACACACACGCACACTCACAAGCACATACACAAAAATGTACATGCAGACAACAGCTACAAAAAGAACAGTCTTGTCCCTCATCAGTGCTCATCACCCCTTTTACATTTTTTGCTTGTATTGTTGTTTTTGTCTCAAGGCTTAGTCTGCGCTGAATGTGGACGGACATATATGTGTCAGCAGCCATTATGCGAATTTTTGGTTATGGCGTTTGGTCTGTGTGTCAGTGTGTGTGTGTTTGCAGTGAATGTGGGTGCTGTGGCGGAGTGTGGTGTCTGGTGCCTGTGCTGTACTCTCTAGCACGGGGAAACTGCCTGTTTGTTGGGAGAACAATGAACATAAAAGGCTGTCGGAGGAAGCGTCTGGAGCTGACGTCTTTCACATGGCTCTGAATGGAGCAGCAGCTAAGTGTGTGTGTGTGTGTGTGTGTGTGTGTTTTTGTGTGTGTGCATGTAGTTTATATGCTTACGAGTGTGAAGGAAAGAAAAAAAAACAGAAAGCACACTCTTGAATATGTTTGTAGACAGACCCAGGAGAAAATAGTAAGAGTGTGTTTTCCTCCTCTGTTCATCTTTGTAAAGTGTAGTGAAATGTGTGTGCTTGTATGTGCGTGAATGCCTCTTAAATACATGTGTGGGATGGTTAAGTCCTTTTAGATCGCCGTATGATTTGGATTTTGCCGTCCTTAACCCACCACACACACTCCCTTCCTCCTCTCTTCTCCTCTCCATAAAGCCAGCTTTACAACTTCTCCTCAGTTGCTAATGTGGAAGCTTCAGCTAAAAGACGTGCTACTCAACAGCTGCCAAATGCCTAAACCAGCCTCTCCTCTCCACCCGGCTCACTCCAGCCTGACCGTACCCAGTTATCATGTGGCTCAGTGCAATCAATTATTGTTGCAGTGGAATCATTAATAATTTCCTAATGAAAACGATTCTGTTGATCTCTGTTGTCTTTTAATTAAACATAATTAGTCGGCTGCTCTGAGCTGTGGTGGGGACTCCTTTAGGGTACAATTTTGTTTTAATACACTGATAATGAAATTTTTACATTGTGTCAGTTGTTTAGTTATTATTCAGTCACACTATTTCGCTATGTTCCCAGATAACAGATAATAACCCTCGCACCTCCTATTCGCTGCAGTCATTTTAAAAGAGGAGGGTTGAAATGAACAATTAAATTTTGAACTGTAAGAGTCCTCTCTTCTCAGTTAATGCTGCATGCTGCCAGTGAACAGTGCAGGAAACAGTGCAGTTTTATGCTTCATTTCTGGTGGAGGAAAAAAAACAACTCAAAATGTCTTTGTACAGTAAGTCTTTGCAAGTCTGGTTTTATTAAAATAAAAAAAAAAAAAAAAAAAGTCAATGAGATACTACATCTGTCCACGCACTAGTTCATCTTATGCCTCAGAGGTCTGCAGCTATGGAGCAGTGGAAAGAGCAAATGAAGGCATAAAAAAGGATCTGATTGTGAGGACTTAGAGAATATGAAGTCATACAAAGACACAGCAAGTTAGCTAATTCTGCACTGACCGGGCTTATGTAAAACGGCCTAGTTACATTGGTCAATTTCCGCTCGAACAATGGGCTAAGTTGCTCTGGAGACTTATTGGACATGCTGTATCTGAATGTGGTCTGGCCTAAGAGGCTTACAGTTGAAAAGTTTAGGTGACCTCTGAATAATGCCACATAATATGGTCACATTGAGTGTGTATAGTTTCATTGAGCTCTGATATCAGGTAACAATGGAGTAAGTACAATGAGGGCTCGCACTGAGAATGAACCGAGTCATATATTGTACTATAGGTCTAAAAATCACACTTGTCATTTTTTTTAACTTTACACTCAGACGGTCAAACAATCCAGTTTAAAAAAAGACCAAAACTGCAAACAAGTATTTAAAACATAAATCTATCCACACTGGGAGACATATTCTTTATATCAATGAACATGGGAACTGTAGGGAACTTGCTGCTGTTAATACTAAATGGATAATAATATACTGCTAAAAAAATAGTCAAAATGCACAATTTACTCCTAGTTGAGTAGCATTTGCTAATAACTACAGTGCCCAGCTATTTTACAAAAATGATTATTTAGTTATTATAAAAATAAAACAGTGTATTTATGACCTTTCTTTCAAGATTTATGTCTTCACTTGGGAAAGAATGGGCTTGAGGCTGAGTGTAACGGACCGAGTAGGGAAGTAAAAAAGTACTGAGACGAATTAAAATATTTTTGTTTTTCGTCTTTTTATAGGATTTGTTCAAAATTAGAAAAATATAGAAGAACACCTTCCTTGTCCTTTAGCAAGCAGTTTGACAACATAGTACACATCACTGGGCTTGCTGTTTTTTGGCCAACCGAACCAACAAGTCCTCCAACCGAAACAATCCAAGCACAAGTCCCTCCCCTCGGATACGATCCATAGGCGTGTCTCCTGAATTAGCGCCCCTATGGCTGGTGTCAGGGTTTGGTTTAGTTTAGGCACAAAACTCCATAGTTAGATTGAGGAAAAGATCATGGTTTGTGGCTGCTTGAAGATGCCTAACAATAAAAAATAAGAATGGTTTGTATTTAGCTGCTTGCACAGACTACCTATAGGTGTGTTTTCTACACGACCACGGTTTCCGCTAAACAGTGGTTAAAATCCTTCATATCAGCCAAGTGTTCCACATTTAACCTGAGTTTCCATTGATAACATATTCCACTAGGAGATTGTATAAAAAAAAAATCAAAATGGGGGGGATTGTTTTTCTGTGTTAAATCTGTCCTACTCTCCAGCTGTATTGTTTATCAATCTGTTGTTTATCTCTAAAGAAAATTCTCCACTGGTGTCTGTCTCTCCGCGTCCCTGTCTGTCATTCTCTCCCTCTCCCTCTCTACCCCCTCGGTCTCCAGCATTACTGTAATATATAATTACTCTGCAGACTTGCTGCCTGTTTCTATAACTTCAGCGCTTCAAAGAAACTGTCGGAGTGTGGAGGAGAGCATTGTGGGAGTTCCAGGTGGATTTCTCGATAATGAGTTAGCACAGTAGTAGAGTTGAGAGTGTTAGTAATGGCTGGCTGCTAAGGCTCTTCCTGGGAGTTTAATGTAAAACAAACAGGGCCATGCTGACAGCCTGGGAAAAACAGATATTGCACATTTCCTACTTCCACTTCAGGGCTCTTACTGCCACTCATTTTAAGAAAGTGAATTCAAAGAAGAATTTATATTCATGAAATGGCTCTGTGAATCATAATTTGAGACATTTACATTCCCTTAAACATTACTCATTGTCTTTGACTTGTGATTTTTTTAAATGCTCCTGTCTTTCTGTTCATCTGGATAAAATGATAGAGACATGAAACCAGAATATTAATTGTCGACAGTTATGGTTAAATCATTATTAGAATAATAAGATCCCAACTTTAGGAAAAAAACCCACGAAACTATACCTGACACCATAGTTAGCTTGTGTTGGTGCTAGTGTCCGGGGGCACCCCGTGGGGGCCTGGACTACACCACCCTGCTGCTTGTTACACATTCCACTGCATGTATTATACATAACACACTGCTGGAATACAACTCTCAGAGGAATCATTTTTGCTGAATTCTGTCCTCTCTCCCTCTGCACATATTTCTCTGACTTCCTGAATGACAAGTTTCAGGGACAGAAGATGAGCAGTTGCACAAAATGTAATGCAGAAATAACAGGACACAACACCCAACAGTAAGCTACAGCCACTCAAACCAATCACTAGTCCTTACTTAAAGATACCCCCTCATAGATTCACACTGGCAAGCATCCAAAGTGAACTGCTACTATCTTTTCAGGCAGCCATAAAGAAAGCCGAGACCACTGAAACGTGAGCCAAAACATATTCTGCAAGCACACTGTGCATTGAGATATTCACTGTTTTCCATAAGTAACGCATCTCAGTGAGCAATGAAGCAGCCAACAGAGGGGAGACAGTACAGGAGTGAAGATATAAACAATCTGGGCCTCAGCTTTTCGAGGTGGGAAGAAAAGTTCCTGTTGGACTGAGGAGCCTTTTCCCTTTAGTCAATCCACACTAGTGTCGACACGATAAACACTATTCCAGGGCTACTTCAAAACTGCAGCGGAAAAAAAAAAAAAAAAAAAAAAAATTCAACATTGAAAATCTGAAAAAGATTTGATATTTTCAGCACGCTGACATTCAATTTCAACGTCACCTCTGGAGGGTGCACACACGTGCAGATAGGAATATTTACCAGAAGACAATGAAGAAGAATGCATGGTATAAATTGAGTCTGGATGTAAGAGTCAAGCCGCTGAATGGCATCAAACACTTCAGCACTTTCTGAACTTAGTCCAAGTTGAACTAAAAAAATAAATAAAAATAAAAAAAAATTCGCCAGGAGCAAAATATGGAACAATTTTGGTAAGAGAGCAGAGAAAAATGGACACCCAACCAATTTATCCAAAGCTCTGTGGCAAAGTTGCTACAAATCTGTTTGAGTCAAGTATGGGATAACACAGTATGAATTTTTCCTACCTTGTTGTATCATAGTAGTACAGAATTTTTGATATTTATTGTGACATTTGTTTCAAAGTCAAACATGCAAAACAGTTTTTTTTGTTGCATTATTATTTCATGAAATTAACAATTCTGCCAAAAACTCCTGTTATGTTTCCACAACTAAATATAGGAAAACCATAGAAAAATGAACAGATTTGAATAGTGTCTGATAAATTTGATGCTGTTGTTTCTGCTCAGTGATTGTCTAACAACTACTATGAAGTGACAAGATAATTTACATCTACTCTGAGATTAAAATTGATTCTTTTTATTCAAAATTCCCTCGATTATCTTGTATCATCAGTTGGCAAGTGTTTGCTGATTCTTGCGGAGGATTTAGAGTAACAGCTCCCACAAGGGGACAACTGCTATAGTTATTATTCATAATTTAATAAGGTCAAACTAGAAGTGACAAACAAAAGAGCTGTCAGTGATACGTAGCTGAGGTGATGATGACGCCGCATTTGCTGTATGTTATCGCCATACATGTATGAAGAGCAGCAGAGGAAGATACTCCAGACTTAACAAAAAAAGTGAGAAATCCTGTTATTGCCCTTTTTTTGTTTCATACAGTCAGTATTCGAGCAAAAAGATTAGAAGATTTTAAAGAAGTGCATAATCTTCTTTAACAGCTTATCAAAACTTTAATGATTTGGTGATAAAGAGCACAAAGTTAAGTAGCCGGTTAAGAGGATAACTCCCCAGTGCAGTCTAGTGATTAGTAGATGAGAATTGGGAGACCGAAAATCCGGGTTGCAAATCCCACTCCTGCCACTTATTCACTTTGAGGGAGAAGAAGCTCCATTTCAGCTTTGGGGGTATTGTCACAGGGTAATCATTTTTGAAAAGTGTTAAATGGAGCCCCTTTCCCTCACCCTTTGGAAGCCAAAACACATCTTTATTTACGTATTTATTTTGCAGTGTCTCTCTGGTTAACACCCGTCAAGACCCAATTATAGCTGTAGAAGTCTGGTGCTTTCATGAGAAGTGAAGCTACAGACTGTACTGTCAGGGCTGTATACAGTTTAAGCATCCTATCATTCAATCTGCAACAAACTGAGCTCTCTACAGATCCATGTTGGGCCATTTTAATGAGGGTTTTCTCTGGACACAATGCAGCAGATTGAGGAATTTATCTTTAAGTCAGTAGGTCATTTGGGTTTTTGTACTTTTAGGGTCAATTCTGAATAAACAGCGTGAAATTTACGACAGATATGTTGTATTTTTTTTCTCAAATTTCAAACAAATACCTTTCTAGTGGGACCTGTATGAATATCCGATTTATTAAAGATATACAGTTAAGTTTTGCTGAATTAGTAAGAGAACAAATTAAGGAAAATTGCAAACCCATCTCCACGTGCGCTCTGCTCGCTATCTACTCTGAGATAGGGATTCACTTAGTATAAAAGAGAAAAAAAGAGGCATTAATTACCTTGTGAAATCTAAAGACCATTAACTCTGTGTGTCAAGTGATGTTTCTCAGGTCCTAATCAGAGTGTGAGTGATATAAATTACTCTTTGGATGAGAAAAACAGATATGGTGTGAGAATGTGTGCACGCATGTCTTTTTGTGCGAACTTGTAGCTGTGTACATGCAATTATTTGTGTGTTTGTGACTTTGAAAAGAAGGGAAAGTAGGAAAGAGAAAGAGAAGTAATAGAAAGACAGAGAGACAGAGAGAGAGACAGGCAGGCAGGGGTGGAGTGGATGGAGAATTGTCAGTGTCTTTGCTGTGCTGCTGTGGCGTGGTGTGTTGGCTGCGGAGAGATAACAGGATGCCGGCGCTGCTTGCTTACCTTTGCTGTACACCACACAGTTGTTTTTGTTGTCTTCCGCTCCCTGCCAAGTCACATCCAGCAGCCACCTGGGGCCGGCGCTCAGCACCACTGGGACTGTGCTCTTCGTCTTCTGGACAGGAACAGATAACAAACACTAATCATTTGCTTATTTTGCTGATTAAAGAAGCATTAATAACCACTGAGTTACGCTCCTCTGCTGCTCTGAATGGCCATAAACAGACAATTTCACAAACTATAAAGCATTTACTTAAGTCCACCCAATCCAATTTTTTTTTTTTTTTTACAGTGCTGAGGGGATTTGAGAATCAGGGCAGGTTTTGTGTGTACATATGTGTATGTGATGGCCTAAAGACAAAGGCTGCAGTAGTGGATGGGGTGGTGACAAACGGGTGCAAGAGCCTTCATTTTAATAAAAAAGGAGGAATTCTCATCCAGGATTCAACCCAGCGATTCAGCATCAGATCTCGTAGATTAACAAGAACATCTCAGGTGTCTGGAAATTATGAAAAAAGAAAGGAAAAAAAAGGCTGGTCACTCTGGGAGAGAAGGAAGCGAGTGTTCAGCAGTGAACTTTGGGCACATTGTGCCTCGCTATCACCATGATCTCACTATTTCCTGAAACAAGCAGGGAAGAATTTAGAGAATCAGTATCCATTTCAAAGGGCGATTGAGGTTAGAGTTTTCATAATATGCCAGAAAATTATTCTGAATGTGTAAGGTCATTTTTCTTCTTGGTCAGAGGTCAAAAGTGGAGTTTTATTTCTCGGAAAGAAAAAAAAAATAAATAAAAAAGTGGGGACAGAGTACAACATCCACCATAATAGACTCACATGGTGCAGTGTCACCAGACTTGCTTGCTCTATTTATCCTCATATGATTTTTTTTCCTCTTTTACTTTATTTTTGATATTCTTTTTCTTATACTTAGTGCAACACGTTGTGTGTTTGCGATATTGTGTGTGTGCTTTGGATGGAGGCGTCGGGGTGGGGTAGCAACATCTCAGGCAGCAGGGTACAGTAGTCTATTACTCAAAGGCAAATGTCAGCATTTCAAGGCCATTACTTTTGAACCCCGGGGCCCTCCTTAATTTGGATGTTACAGAAATAGTTTAGCTGGGAGAAAATGGGTTGGGGTGCAATCTTGACACTTCATTTCTTTTTCAATCTGAGGCAGGCGGCAACAGGACACTGTCCATCTGCCTAATGCAACAGAAAAACACTGGTCCTCTCCTGTGCTTTTCACTTATTTCTCCCCCGCAAAAGGCAACAACCTTCAAGGATAAATGCAAATGTCACTTGAGCATGTTAAAGGTCTGAATTGGCACAGATATGCACAAGAGATGAGCACTGTGCTTCGGCAGTGTGCCTGCATGCCCCCTCCTCCTCCTCCTCCTCCTCCTCCTCCTCCACCCGCCCATTTCTCTTTCCATGAACTCTATCTAGTCAGAGGCTGGAGGACATGCTGATTTTTTTTTTTTTGACATGATTATTCACCAACAGAAAATACATCTCAGAGAGATGATAAGAATCTCATTTTATTTTGTTTGCAAAATTAGGGAAACAAATACATCACTAAATACAGACAGAGTTTTAAATAGTCCTTATATGTATGTATAGCTTTGCACACTGGCAAACTACACTGCCAAACTGATAAAACACAGACAGTAAATTGTGTCTATTGATATTCTTATTCCTTCTCCTGGCATCTTCTTATCCCATCCTGGCAGCAGATGAGAGAGAGAGGACCTCTGTAATTTAAGCCATCCGCGATTTCACATTTCAAATTAGCCTCACAATAAAGTCTTCTATCTGGCTAACCTGAAAATCTCACACCCCTGTCAAAGGAGCAGAGAAGACCGGCCGATTGTTGCTAGGACGACTATCTGAAATGGGAATCAGATTAACCCTTTCTTAGATCTCCAGACTGGAGCCATCTCTTATTCAGCAGCAAGAGGCCTCTCTGCCGTCCCTCTGAGACTCTGGGAATTCATGATATTCCAGCTGCTCTTAATGTAGCCAACAGGGACAAAATACCACATTAACTAGACGTCTTCCCATGTTAGAAATAAGAGGAAATTTATTAGAAATAGTTGTAGTCATCACAATTGCTCCTGCAGTTATTGCTTTGATAGAAACTTTAGAAATCCTGACTATGGATATTGTGTGTTATTTTGATTTAACTGTCAATTACTACTTTTTCTTTGCTTCCTTTTCATTGGAAACAGAGCAGCAACAACCCATGACACTTTTTTCAGTGCAGATTTACATAAAGCATCTATAATGACAATGGTGCCCAATGTGCTCTGTAAGCATACTGCATGTACCAGCCATCACAAAGACAAAGAAATGCAGAAGAGCAACTGCACACAACATATTTCGGATTAAGACATAATGGCGTCACTGCAGGGAGGAGCGTCTGCAAATGCAAAACATTTGTACAACCGGATCAGCTGGTCTAAGTGGCCGAGTCCAGAAGAAATGCAGATTGACAGGCAGAAAATTACGATTTCCCTGAAGCGACGGAGAATTTGATGAAATGGTTTTATAGAGGCAAACTCTCATCTACCTAAGCATCATACAGCCAGGGGACGTGACGTATGGAATCTCTTTCCTGTCCAAAAAAGCAGTCTCAGTAGAGTTTATAAAATTGCTGACCTCTAATAGATAGATAAATATGTCCGTTTCAAAAAATATATGCAATTACATGTATACAATGTCTAATATTAAATTACTTACTATTTTAATATAATCTTTATGTGAAAAATGCAAAAAAAAAAAAAAAAAAAAAAAAAGAGCAGAATATGCTATTATTTTTCCTAATCCTATTCATCGTATGTTAATTGCAGTTGTCTTTAACAGATATTCAGAAAAATCTATATTAGACATTTGCTGTTTTATTTATGGAGAAAGAGTGTTTAATATCAGTTTACAGTCTATTATCCCTGTCAGCGGCTGTAAAAAAAACCCCTGGCCTTCTTCTATGTGTAGTGTGTTATGGTTTATCCAACCTCTGCCTTCACTCCAGTGGTTTCAATACTCTCTCCGTAATTTTTTTTTCTGAGCTCTGTTACCGTTCCTTGTGTAAGAGATACTGTGACCAAAACAGTGTAGTCAGCGAGGAAGTGATTACAAACTGATGCTCCAAATTCGCTATAAAATGAAAATCAATATTTCCACAAGTTGCTGCAACATAAAAGATAACCTTCATTGATTTTTCTAGACTTAGGCCTCTGTGATAAAATCTAATATAAATTTTCAGCCACACGGATTTGGATCAGAGCGGAGCAGGGGCTGAACGATAAGTTCCGTGCACATCTCTCAGACTTGGATTTTTTTTCCCTTTGCCTTTTCCCTCTTCCAAGGCAGGGCTGTACTATTTATAATTGGCCCTGTGTGAGCAAAAGCTTCTATCAGGAATCTGTTCTAATTTTTATTACAGAGAAGCTAAAGCCTGTTCCAGATAATTTGGAAATTTCAGGGGAATTGTGATAGAGCTGATGGCACAGCCGGACTGACTCCAGAAAGGAGCTAACCTGTAATAGCCTCTGTGGCTGCGCTGATTAAATGTTGCCATAGATGAAAGACCTGCCATCACCGCAATAAATTAACCAATCACACAAATCCCAAGTCACTACTAATCCCTCCTTGATACCATGATCCTCTGATCAGCTGAAGGAGGTGAAGAAGAAAGTGGCTTGTGACACTCAGCCTTCTTCTAACTCCCTGCTTCCCTGTGTAAACAACAAGCTAATGATATCACCACTGACCATTTCACCACCACTGGCTACTCTTAACCCACTTCATGGTCAGGGCAGGTGAAATCGATACAAACCTTGGTGGGAATGATTATTTTCCTCATCGCTTTTTTTTTTTCCTCCATCAAGGTCACTGACTGGCACTGTATCTGTCTTGATCCCACAGCTGCAGGATTTAGACAACTGAGAGATCAAAACCACTCTGTCTGAATATCTCAAGACGTTCATTGACTTTATATCCTGCTTTCAACACCCACTCTTTATGAAGTAGTGCCATTTTGAAACAAGAACACAAGTTGAAATATTTCAGTCAATAATAATGTAAACACCTTTTGAATATCACCCGTGTTCCCATTCTTTCCTTAATAAATCACTCCCTTTTTCCCCTTTAATTACTGATGAATACATTTTTCCTTTCTCTCCCCTGCATTACATTTGACCTTGTACTAACGCCCAAACAACACGATCTTTTCAAAGTGCCATGCCCTTTTCAGACAATAGTACTAGCAATATAAATGTAACAAAAACCAAGCTTGTGTATAGGTTATGTCAAGTTTATATGTTCTCTCTTTCCAACATGGGAGTGAGGATAAAGGATTTGTACCTGTTTTACCAGTCAGTTTACAGCAGACAGCACACTCACACCTTGATAACGTCCATTGCAATTAGTTGTTCACTGTGATGAAACAAATTGCATGTGGTCAACTGGAAATTTCATTAAGGGAGATTTTCCTCTAGCTCTCGTTATCGCACTGCGTATTAATATTTTCTTAGCCTCAAGGATGGATGAGTTGCAAGGGTCTTTTTTTTTTGTTGAATAAAAACGGCCAAAGCCAACCTCACAGTCTGTGTTCTCCCACACCGATCCACGCTGGGGAAAAGCTGGGTATATGCTTAGTTAGGAGCTGCATATTTTTCATTGTGCCCTGAAATAGGACTCTGTCAACATCCTTCATAAAGTGGGAAATACCTCCATTTCTCAAGTCTGCTTTTGTGTCATTTTCTCCTCTTCTAAATGGCCACGGTTACATCTGCTGAACTGAAAAGATACCTACATACTGCTTTCATTCCTTTTTCACCCCCCTCTCTCCCTCTCTCTAAGGCTATAGCATCTGCTATTGGGAGACTAAATAACAGAAATATGCAGGAATTGCACACTAATTCCCTTTAGAGATAGATCTTGGCTGGTGCCCTGTCATAAATCAGAGAATTTCGATATGAAATGAGGCAAGCTGCTCTAATCATTTCTGCATTTCAAATTGGATCACTGGCTCAATCGCTTGGCTTTTAAACTGCTTGCCTAAGAGCAAATGTGAGGTGGGAGATAATTCAGCTGAAATCTCTGCCTGCTCTGTGCAGCAGTTAGTTTACTGCTTGAGTGCAAGAGAATGCTTTTTTCTTCCCTTAGCCCATCTTTCTCTTTTCAACTTTGTTAAATTGACTTTTCATTTTAAAATCGATTAAATTGAGAGAGTCACTGCTGTTCCCAGAATCTTTAAAGGGACACCCATCACTGTGCGCATGTGCCTTTATTTGGCTGCTGCTATCATGGCGGCACTATGGGGAATAAATATTTTCTCATTTAAATCACCTTTTATCCTGCTGACTGGACTGTAAGCATCAAAGTTCATGTGCTGCATTAGCTATTGCTCATTTCACTCCATTTAAAGGCTCATAGTGCTTGTATTTATATTGACTATGGGTGGCATTGCATGATTGCTGTACGTTCAGATGATTTTTTTTTTTTTTTAAGACATAACAGTGTAATAATAAGACAGGCTAAGCATTGGCTGCCCTGGATTTTGATTAAGGAGCAATGCAAATTTATTAATAGAATATTTTGTAATATCTTTAAACTGAAAAGCGTATACTGCTTCTGAAATCAGGAAGGAGAGGGGTGAAGAAAAGAGTATTGGAGGAAGGGGGGACTCAATCCATACTCCATTCTTCAAGACCTTCAGGCACATTGAGGTGCTCCAACTCTAAAGCCAAACAATTTAGTGTAAGCTGTACCTGCCCTGAAGACAAGCAAGCCCCTTTCTCCACCCTGCCTTCCTTCCTTTCCTTTCTCTTCTTTTCCTTTCCTCTTTCCTTTCTTTTTCTTCCTTTCCTTTGATTTTTTTTCCATTTCCACTCCTTTTCCCTCCCTTTTCCTTTCTATCCTTTCCTCTCCTGTCATTTACTGTTCCCTCCTTTCATTTTTTCCCACTGTCCTTTCCTCACCATTTCTCTCCTTTCCCTTTCCTTTCCTTCCCTTTACTTCCCCCTTCTATGTCATCTCTCCTTTCCTTTAATATTTATACATCACCTGCAACATTCTCAACTGATCCAGGCAAAACTTCTATATAAGTCGTCTTTACTTCCGACCATCTCTAGCCCTTCAGCATCAAATTACATTGTCCCCAACTTTCTTTGTAGTGCAGAATGTTCAATTCAACTTCACAGGTAAATGTGTGTGTACTGCCATAACTATGTGTAATGTGTGTGTCCTGTGAACTATTTGAAGTTGTAAACAAGAGAAAGTTGAATTTGTAATGCATGTGCTCCAGGACTTAATCATGTCTTGGAGGTAGAGTGTACATATCCACACGTGTACTTCTTGTGTTTGGCTTTGGTCAGAGGACAGAACAGTCCTGTCGCTTCACTACTCACTGTTTGAATTACTTGAAATTTCCCATTTGAATTCAATTGGGGAGGACTTGTTTGATCTTTTGCATGTAAGTTAGGGCTGACTCCCTGAGTAGCAAGAAGCTACGCGAGGGAACATAATAGGGAACCTGGAGCCAGTAATGTTCACCTGTATGGATATTACCATGGCCCCTGGGGGTCATGGTGGCAGGTGGCATATTTTTTGGACAGAACTGCTCTTTCTCTGTTGGGAATAAACATGCGGATGGGGGTTTTCTTCAAAGAGGAAGAATAGTGAAGTCAGGAGTCAATCAGTCAAAAGGGTCACGACAAATCCCTGCTCTCATAACCACACATGGAAGACTAGGATCAGTCACAGGCAGTAAATAAAGACAAACAATAAAATAGTAGACATGATGCTTAAATAAAGCCCTTGACTTTAGATAAACCTCTGTGCTCCCTTTAGGTATTGGATTTTAATATTCTTTTGAACTCCCCTCTCTTCTCTGGTGGAGTTATGAATTTCATGATGCATTAGAATGGCATCTACTGTATGTGATTTTGTATTTCAGGGAGACTCTCCCAAGCAGCCAATCTCACATCCTAATTCAAAAAATGATCTCTATCCACATCTAAGTGTTCAGAATAATAATTCCAATGAACATTGTAGAAAGAGCAATAAATTAAAAAACACTTGAGGCATGGAACAAAGAAAAGAAACACATGAAAGGCACCACAAACATAACTTTGTTCTAATGATGAACAAACTGAACAAAGGTATCTGTGATTTGCATACCACCTGATCATCAACATATTACTGCAGTGTTCAATAGTTTGATCTCTGAGTTCGCTTCTGAGAAATGGGGTCTCACTAAATCCACCGTAAAAGACCAACAATATTTACACCAAGTTAAGTAAATAAGATAAAGATGGTGAACTTGCCCCACACTAAATGCATTAGACGTGAACTCTCTTATCAGAGTCTCAGCACACGCACTGTTAAAAGATGGGTTTCCCGAGCTGGAAATGGTCTTTGTTACCCAATTAGTTTGCTGACGACCCCGTGGTATAATATTCCTGCTTTGACAGCCTCATACACATCCATCTAATGAGGCGCTACTGGACCACCGCGGAGTGAATGGACACTGTCCAGACCTTCATCTCCTCCAGCACCTATCAGCTTTCTTATCTTCAGAGCTAACCTTTTTTTTTTTTTTTTTGGTCAGAAGACTTGAATTTTTCTGCGTGGTTGTTCATCCGTCCAGAGTCATTTTAACAGGGCTTTGTCTTTGGTAGGCTCTGCGCCAACTAGGCTGAGGATCAGAGGGCTAAGGCCAGGACAGGGGACAGTGAGGACTTATCAAGGTCTACCAGCAGGGGTTTGCCTCCCAGTAGGGTGGCTGTCCTTCTCTCTCTGAAGGAGGTGAAGCAAGCAAAGCCTCTGTGCTTCTCCACCTCCCTCACCAATGCAACCAAGAGAGAAAGAAGAGAGAAAAATGTAGATTTTTTTAAGAGTGACAATGCTTCCGTAGAGGGCACTCTGCTGTAAATAAAATGTGATATTGAAGAGGATTTAGAGTCTCCCTTCCCTTACTTTCTAAAATGGAGCTCAAACTTTGAATTGAAAACTTCCTTAAAATGGTATGATAAAGACAACTGCTAATTATTTCTATAATCACAACTCAGGGACTGGTCAACCAACTACAACTTCCGCCAAACCCTGCTCTGTACGCACTTTGCTCTGGAATAACAACAGGACGTGCAAATGGAAACAATCGAGGATTATCTGCACCACTTCTCAAGAAAGTTGTTTCAACATGAGTTACAGCCTTGACAGTGACAGATGGCAAAGCAGCTGGCACCACTCATCTTTGTTTCATTTTTCTTTCTTTTGCTTCTTTTTCTTCTTCTTTCTCTTGTGCCTTTGCTGCAGTAGAGGTCTGTTGTGTATTGAAGTGTTGGATAATCATTCTTTTGGGAAGACATATTGCATACTGTAATACAAGGCGATATGTGTGAAGCCAGGGACTTCTGAGCTTGACTATTGTTGCCTGTCAGACTAACGCTCTGTAAAGACTGAAAACTAGCTTTGCTTATTTGTTGACTCCTTTAAAACAAGGTATATCACAGCCAGAGGATCATCTCCTAAAATCTGCTGCAAGTAGTAATTCAAATTCATAAAACTCTGAGATAAGTGTGTAAGTGATAGTGTGTGACTTGTTAAAGTGTTATGCTATCCCAAATGGAACAGTTGTTCATGAATGTTAATGCTCATATCAAGCTGTTTGTGTGTTTACAACGTACAGGAACCATAAGCATGCAGATACTGTCTCTCTTCAATGTGACGGTCTGCTATCCAGACTTTGTTGCTCCCTGATGGGCCACTGGCAGACAGCAAACACCAAGAGGATTGTGAGGGACATCCAGCTAACCCTCGAGCCCCGTGGGTTTGAAGAGTGGCCCCCCAGGACCTCAAGCCTCACTGGGGCTTTCAGACATCGCCAGTCCTGCTCTGCAGCTGAATGGTGACTGAGCAGACTTTTGGAAGAAGACAGCTGTTTGTCTACCCATTACAGTTACAGCTTACACTAATAGTAGAATGATCTCATCTGCAGTGTCTGTGAGGATAGAATCACGCCATTATAGATACATTGGAAATATTTTTTTAAGTGTCTGCAGAATAATATTCATCTCCTTCATGTGCCTGCTTCAAAACAGAGAAAGACAGGATTGAAAAAGGCATTTTAGAACCCTAGATTATACTGAAAGGAACTGAAATACCTAACATGAAAGTTTTCAAACAAATAGCTACATTAGCATGCTAAAAAATTCCACCCAAACAGATTTTGAATGAAATCTAGATGTTACTTTATGACAGAAAAGAAGAGGAGGGCAGGGGGCAATATCTCCTTCAGATGGCCAATCTGAGTGATAAATTATTTCTTAATACATTATTAACAGTGGCTGAAAGTAATAATAATTTAACTCTATTACTGTAGAAATTTTGAGGTACTTGATTTCACTTGAATAAATCTACAGCCACTGATTATTGTTAATAAATGCATGTATAGATTGTTAATAAATGCATGTTTAAAGCAGCATTTACACAGGTTGTTGCAGCTATTCTTAACTATTTCAAACATTACAATTAAGGTTAAACTGTATAATTACATTGTATTTTAAAATTTCATAATTTGCTTTTTACCAAAAATCTTCAGTCTGAAAAGTAATTAGTGACTATAGCTGTCAAATAAATTTTGCGGAGTAAAAAGTACAGTATTAAGAGGTAAACAGTGGAGAGAATGAGAGGATATTGTGAAATATTGAGAAATATGGTCTTAATTTTGAGAAAATACTGCCATTATCCTCCCCAACCATGGTGTAAGCTTCAGTACCAATTTCTTCCCTAGTTTTAACTAGACGATGGTATATTCATATATTGACATGCCACATGTTCAATTTAAAATCAAAATAGGCTGATATTTGTGGCAAAACAAAAACTGCAACAAATTGCTGCAGATGATCCTAATCTTTGTTTTTGTGTTTTGATTGAGTCACTGTACCCTTGGCATGTCTGAGGCAACCATGCAGCCATTACAGTGAGCACAAAGCAAATCAGTGAGTCCTGCTCTGCTTATCAGGGGACCTGCCATATCAGTTTTGGTAGTTGTGTTGTGATGTAAGGACAGCAAAATGTCAGGTTCACTTGTAGATCAAGTCGACCATGCATTATCTCTCAAACAGTGGAGCTTGGCTGTGACTGTAATAGCTCTGACTAGCTGACTGACTGAGTGCTTCACGGCTAATATATGGAGCTGTGAGCAGCGGTGAGTTCCAGCCCTGCACACAGAAACTTTGAAAGTGCAGGCTCGGAAAAATAGGAATAACATAAAAAAAACCCCAATGGTTATGTGTTTCTTTTGCCACAGTCAAACACTCACAAACAAAAATCAGCGTCCTGTTGATCTGTGTTTAAAAGCCCAGATTTGAAAGGCTACTTCGATAAAATAAGCTTGGATGTTTTTCCCTTTTAATATAAGAAAATGGAAACCATTGATAATGCCATCGATAAATATATGGATGACACTGAGCAAGGGAAAGCAGGCCAGATAATTACCATTTTACCCATCTGAAGAGACCCCAGCCCTGATATTGGTTTAAACCCAAGAAATAATTGATGCATGCAATCACAAATTGGTTCTCCGCCTAAAATTTGGGCCCATTATTTCATTAGATGAAGCCACATTCTTTGTGCCAAAATTATTTGTGTGTCCAACACAGAAATTCAAATCCTGTTAGTCCTGATAATGTCTGGCGTTTTCAAAACATATCCAAGACAGTGGGACTTTCAGATGGAAAGCTCAGGCCACCTTTAAATGCAAACATAAATCAAAATGTTTGGACTTCAAGTTTTTTTTGTTTTTTTTCAGTTTAATTGTTTCTTTGTTTATGTGCTTGTGCATTCATATTTTGCTGTGCATGTGTGCGTGCATGTGTGTGTGTGTGTGTGTGCGCGCGCGTGTGCTTGCATGTGTGTGTGTGTGTGTAATTTAGCAGCTATGCTACAGAGAGGTCCTATCCTGGGGTGCCTTCTTGCATATGTAATTGGATGTTACTGTAAATAATTGCCTGGGCATGTGCCAGTGTGATGATGGCGATGATTTGTGTGTGTGTCGGCTCATGTGTGACTGTATGTGTGTAGAACATGTGTGTATCATTCTGTATGTTTGTGTGAGTCTGTATGTATGTGTGTTTGTATCTGTGTGTGTGCAAGCGCATCTGCCCCATCCGTACTCCACTCTCAAGTCCCACTGATTCTCCTTTCCAGCCATGTTGAATCCTCTTTTCCTTATCAGGCGAGCCCAGGCCTGCATCAGGCTCTCCTTGCTATGACAGAGGCTACAACAATAGGCCTGCGATACCGCTGCTTAGCGCTGCGTTTCGGAGGGGAAACCTGCCACGGGCGCAGATTAACTACAACACACACACACACAAAATAGATTGCAGCCTCCAAAACAAAACATTTTTCAGAATGCCTCCTCTTGATTAATGAAGCAATGACAAGAAGAAAAATATAATTTCTGAAACAGAAAAATCCGCCACCACTTGTTAAAGTTTAGGGCTAGCTAACAATAAACATATTGGAGGGAGAGGGTGGGCAAAAGGGGTGAGATAAATGGCTTGAGTGATGGGCTGAATAATTTCTGGAGCATTTTTTGGTTGCACAGGCCCGTATTCCTACCCTTGTACTGAATTACACAATAATCACACTCCATCGGTTGACAGCGCCTGTTCGCTCTCTGTCCCAGGTTAAAATTAGGACAGTATCTTGACATTTTTGCTCTTCTGTAGTCTACAAACTAAAGCTCTCTGTTCACAGCCAAAAGAAGCACACAGTCTGGACATGCACCCTGATGCGCTCATGCCCTCCCACATATACACAGACGCTACAATATAAACCAAAAAATACACTTGAATGCATGTACACTCAAATATGGGGACACGTGTAAGTACACATGCATTTCATAGTCATGCTCTCGTGCACATTTTAGCAGAAATATTAATTCTTTATCCTCTTTCAGTATGAGAGATAACACCAGAAGAGTTAAAACAATTAATAAAACCTTCACTTGGAATCTTGAACAATTACAAATGACAGAATTACACAAAAATATTAAAGAGTTTTTCTTTCAAGTACTTCATTTTATTTCTCCTTATCTAGATGTTTCCCTAATGTGACTTTAATCTTGCACAGGTTAAAAAAAACAAAATAAATATTCTACTAGATTTAGAAAAAAATCATATGATACTGACGATGTATGATTCAACGGTAATAATTTAATGCTGTGTTAAGACTAAATTGCTTGTTGTACTTAATTAGCCTATAGCACTTGCAGACTTTTATTATGTCCTTGTAACCTGTTTCTGAGATCATTGCCTTTGTATTAGGACTCTTGTGTGAAAAAGATTATTGTAGTAGATTGGTTTTATCATAAACTTATGCTCCCAGCAAAATTAGATAATATACAACAAGTACATTAAGATAGAAGACAAGATAAAAAAAAAAGTGCCTTGATCTTAATCTGGAATTAAGCAAGTCTTATGCATTTCAATTACTGTGTAATTTGCACTAAAAGGCCCTCAAAATGCATAAAGCCAAAGACCAGATTTCTATTGAATTCAGACTCATTACAGTGCACCTTGACTAAGCCCCAGTAATTAGCATTGGTAAGGCATTGTACAAGAGGCGGCAACACCCTCATCAACACACATTTACAACAGAGCTCTAAATCTGCTGCTCATTAATAGCTTGCCTCCCAATCAATTATTAACACCTACAATGGAAGCCAGGCTCACAAGGGCCAGGCCTCTTACTCCAGGCAAACCGTGGGCCACCTTCTCCTCCCAGTTCTGTCCAGCATAGGTAATTACCGCTTTTAAAGACACCTGCTACTCAATAGCTTCGACCCGGACTGTTAATTTAGCCCCCCGATTGCAGACATTTATGTCTGAGTGTCACTATTAATTTGCGTTAATTTGGAGAGTGTGAGGAAGCCAGGCAGAGGCGTTGTCGGCAGCCGGCTGAATGTGCTCGTTGCTCACCTGTGCCGGGGCTGCGGCTGTAATTGGAGTCTAATGGTCTGATTGATCAGTGAGAGAAGTGAGGGATGAGACGGCGCTCTGGCAGTTCCATCAGTCAGACGGGGAGAAGAGAAGAGAGGAGGAGGAAAAAGGAGCAGAGCTGGGAAAGCGGCTGACAGAAGCAGCAAAATGCTAGGTCCTGGATGTTTTATTCTTTTTAGATTTCTTTCTCGTCCTTTACTTTTTGTCTGTTACTTACTGTGAGAACTTGCTCTTCTGCCTTCCTCACCTTTGCCTTACTTGCTACAAAGTACTCTGTGCCCAGACCAATTACTTAGTTTTCATTTCAGACTTTGGTTTCTATCTTTTGATATGGTTGGGAGCCCTGTGTTTCTTTGATTTAAGCTGGTTTCACTACCTAAGCACATCCTATTAAAATATTCTTATAAATGTTACACTTGGCAACTATTTCTGCATCGGGAAAAACATGTATTCAATCTATATGTAATCTAAGAATGATAAAGAGCAAACACAGCACAGTAAGACCAGGCATATGAGCTGTCCAATACAGTCCAGTGTGCTTGTGTTAACAGGTCTGCAACAGCAATAACTATAACTCCAGTGCCTCATGCCAAGCTGAGCCCCTAGGGTCTACAGACCTGCCACGGCCGACCCATCAGCTGTGAAATCTGCTTTCCTCTTTGATAAACGGTCGAGATGTGACCCTATCTCTGTCCTGCAGATGCCCAGATTTCCTGTCATGCTCTTTCCACTCTGTTTTTTCCTGCTTCCTCTCTCTCCCACACGCTCTTTTCAGTCTTTCTTTTTCGAGCTTTATACCTCTCTGTCGAGGAGTGCCTGGACAACTGCATGTAACGCTCTACTCACCGTTCTTTCTCAGCATCATCCATCACTCCGCTCAGCTACTGAGGCCTGTCGTCCACCAGCAGCCAAACCCACATCGGCTCCCACGCCACAATGCATGTAGCTAGGCCTGCTCTCATTTGCTGCCTCTAGGGAACCAGTAACCGCCCTCCCCCTTACCTCCTCTCCTCCCATCATTCCCTCCGCAGAACTACTCCCCAGACACCAGCCGGCCCTAACATACTTTCCTCCTAAACAGCTCTGCATGTGCCGCTCCAGTCCAAATTAATGCAAAAGCTGCTCAAATTAACTGTATTTTCATTATTTACTGTGAGTCACTTATAATACTTCAGTCTCTCTCTGGGTGTGAGGATTGAGAACCAGACCTATGATCCATATGTAGCAGCTTGATAAAAATAGCTTGACCTCTAAAAAGCTGAGTCTTAAATGACGTGTCTGGAAGAAGGAGTAAAAAAAATGTTTGATTTCAGGGAGGGCATATCAATATCTCACCAGCAGGTCATGTGTTTAAAGCATGAGAGAGGTGTCATTCCTACCATATACCTGGGTGTCTTTTGGTTATTCTTTCACCTCTGTGGTTTCAAAAATAAAAAAAAAAATCTAGGCAAGTAAAAGGAGATTTAATAGTCTGTGGAGGTCACACTTCATGAGAATGACTGAAAGAGTCTCCTAGCGGAGGTAGAGACCCATGAAGCAATGAGCCTTTATTTCTACCTCAAACGCTTTCTGCCGCCTTCTAACCCTGCTCTGCAGCACTGGCCACCCTGACATGCATCGAAACGAGCCAGTTTTTTTCCCCTCCTTATTTCTATTCTCCTCTCTTTTCTCAAACTCAAATTTATTATTTCAACTTTTTCCTTTTTCCCTCTCCAGGTGAGGCATCAGGGTTTGTTCCTATCTTGATATGTCAGTGTTTGAAGATTTGTGCAACTCCCTCGCCTCCTGCTGAAATAACTGAAATATTAGGGATGTTGCCAACGGCTACATGTTTAACAAGGCAACAGCTGGATGACGAGAGGTTTGATTAAACAAAGAAAAGAAAAAAGAAATAAAGATATTAATCCATGCTACTGTAAATGAGATGATTCCCTCATGGTGTGCAAAAATACAAGAATTGACTGATAGTTTCTGGCATATTCAGCATCCAAGAAACAAAGTAAAAAGTTACAATGAACCCAAAAAGGAGGCTCAGTAAAACAACATGCCAGTTGGGTTGACCTAGCCTTTAATGAGAGATAGTGAGAAGCTGCTAACAGCCAGTACCCCATTTGAGAGATGAAACTTAGGAGAAGAGGAGGGCAAGCAGCACAGCACTGCAAGGGCCCCCATGAGAATAGACACACACGAGATCCTCAAAGGCAATATGCCAGAGCTTCCTCCTCTGCTTTTAATTGCGAGGGAGGTTTGGCATATTCTGTAACCCCTCCACAGCCTATTACAGGTGATGACCAGCACCTGCTCACTTTAAAAAAAAAAAGAAAAAAAAGAAACAGAAAACCTGAGGAGGATTTGGAAAGTAGCAATGAATTCCTAAGAGGGCAGTTAGTTAAGAACTTATCACTCTCGCCAAAAGCAACAACCAGTTTATGCATGTAGTTCAGCCAGTGGTGTGATGAATTTGTAAAGTTTTTATCTACTGAAAAGACCGACGCAATAAACAAATCAAAAAAGATGTTTTATATGACATCATTTCGTAAGTCTGAGGGTCGTTTGAAGGACAGAAGAAGGTTGGTTTTGGATGCATTTCAGGGAAAATCGTGCAGAGATTGCTAGAGAAATATGTGGTGAGTTTTACTTTGGAACACAACTTAAGGTGTTGTTCTGTCAAATCACTTTTCCGCCCAAGGATATCTGGCTTTACCCTGAGGAAAGCCATATTTCATGGCTATAATACGTTATTTAAAGCCACTGATGACTTCAAAACCATGAGGGAAGCTTAGAAAACAGTCAAAACTGCTCTGAAATGATTTAATAAAGTTTTGTGTTTGAGGAATCTCGGAAAACGAGGGGAGGGCATCTGAGTCCAGTGTCCTCATGGACTTATCCTTATGTTTCTTAACTGGATGAATGTGAGTCTGGTTACAAATTTAATAGGAATTTCTTAATTAATCCAAGTGCAGAAGGGAATATCAAAACCTTGGAGGACTTGTCACTCCACTAGAGCAGCAGGTCAACATGAGCCTCTGCTGGGATCTTTGAAACAAGAGATATGAAGCTGCTGTGTGCAGGGTAACATCAAAAATAATGGACTGTGACTTCATTCAATTGAAGCCTGCACTGAGCTCAAATTCCACCAATTAAAGTGTTTTGTCATAAAATATGCAGATTAAATGGTTAAAATAGATGCACTTCAAAGGCTTTTGTTAGGGGCCAGTTGGATCCCAGAAGGGCCACCTCAATAGGTTTGGATGTCACAGGAATTACCATTAATTTGGGATTCAGATGTAAAACTACTAATCATGTTGCCATGGCTGCTAAAGCCAAAATTTTGACCAGATTAAATAATTTCACTTCAGGTTTTACAAATCCCAACAGTCTTTGGAACTCACTTTCAGTCAAAACAACAAATAACAACAGAAAAGGGGTATACGTTGTTACTAATGGCTAAATGAAGGTTAATAAATCCATCAATAAAGCTTTACTGTGAAATCAAGTATTCATAACATTGAACATTAAACATGTAGAATAAAAATAAACTCTGATCCCAGTTTAAATTTACTACTCTAGGTCAGTCTTGCTTTTAAATTTAGGAAACTACCAAAGGTTCGACAAATACTTAGTTTGATAGACACTACAACTGTCATACATGCTTTGGTTTTGTCACTTCTTCATTATTGCATTGATCTCATCACCTGCCTCAACCAGTTTGTACGGAATTTGAATATAAGATTTGGCAACAAGACTTCCAACCAGAAGTGAGTGATGGGATCACATGTTGGAGCTTCTTCATATGATGTGCCTGTTGAATTGATTTTGAGATTTTACTGGTAATATTAAAGCATTGCATAGCCTGGTACCTAGCTACATTGCTCAACTGTTCAGTCCATAAAGACCAGGACTGATTGATTCTTTTCTGTTAAGGCCCAAAGACTCTAGAATGATCTGCCCAATAAGATCTACTTAGCTGAGCCTTAGGCCTCTAAAAAGTCACTTCTCAAATCACTCTTATATCATATACAGTAGCTTCTCTGTTTTAGTTAATTTCTGTGCCTCTTTTTTATTTTCTACTGTATATTAACCCTGTCTTGTTTTAATTGTTGTTTTAATTTGTATTTCATTGCATAATTATAGTTGGTTGGTTAATATTACGTGTCCAAAATATATAGTTGGCCAAAACAAGGACATACCATTGCAGTGCCGTCAGTGCTCATCTCAATTTTCCCCTCGAAGGGTCCCCATGTTGTCCCCACAGGGAGCTGCTGCCGGCTGTGGATCCGACGCTCGCCATCTTTAAGGAAGGCATCCAGCTCTCCTAAAACCAAACCAGAACCCAAAGCAGTCAGCCATAGCGCTCTATATAGCATGCAAGTTCCACATCAAATCACAGTGACGCTCTGTCATTGTCCTTTCCCCCGAACCTACATGTGCGATGACATTATTGCCTCAAAGCCCCGCAGTAACCAGTGAAGGTTAAAGCCAAACAGTTTCAAAATGGATAAGCAAATCAAGTGAGCATCCATCTGATGTTGTTCCTCATACACATGGCACGCTAACCTTACTTGAAAGGTGTCTTGTGTTGAGATAATCTCTGTGAGACAGTGCAGGCTTGCTGGCTGGCGAGAGCAGCTAGTGGCAGGCGTATTTCTGTTGTTCCAGGAAGGCTGGGCCCTTGTTAGTGCTGTGTGCAGAGCTCCTGCTAATTAACAGTGAAACCGGATAGCACTGTTATACCGGTGCTCACCTGCCTGACAACCCCCAGCTATCATATCTCTTAGATTCATTGTTCTTTTTTGGCATGGCTATTAATCAAATAGTTATGATAAACCCCATAGCCGGCCATGACATAGTTTACCAAGAGCGATGCCTCCCTGCCTAGGTGTTTGTGTGTGTGCAATTCGACTATGAGTGCGTGTTACAAAGGAAGACTATGAAGCTCTCAGCTGTAAATTTCTGACTGGTCCCCTGACAACCCTTAGAAGTCTTGGAGTTAGGAATGATTCAGACATTTTTAAGTTCAGGTTTTAACTTCTTTTATAAACTATCTTTGACACAAAAAATACTACAAACTCACTGCATTTTTATCAGGTTATGGCTGACTTTCATGTTAGAGGGTTTTTTTGTTTTGTTTTGTTTTTTTTTAAATGGGACTGTATGATTACTGGGTTGACCTTTGTGAGGTCAGAGATCTGGGTCAGAAAATGATCATTGCTCTGGTACGACTAAAGCATGAAACCAAACCGCCAACTATATATTATGCAGTCAGGCTAATAATCATAATGTATTCTTATTCAGACAAACTCTACATGGGTTGTTAACATTGTGTCTTTTAACCCATTTGTTCACACATGTGGCTAATAGGCATTCAGGGCATTCGGTTCAAGCTGAATGGGCTGAAGTGATCACTGAACTTTCTGATGCGTATGTGGTATAATGACCTATTCAGCCCTGCTCCACTCCGTAAATATCAGCCGTGTATCTGCAGCATGCTGTTGTGTCTGTCTGTTGTGCTGGTATGGAAATGTGCACTTATGTGCTACTTCCCATGCATAAACATGATCTAAACATCAGGCTAGTGTTACTTCCCGTGTTAAATGAAACCTTGCTGATCATATACTCATGAGTGGGGGTCATTCCAGTATAAATAAAAACCTCAATGTCTCCCATGGTAAAAATTCACCAGTTAGACGAATCCATTGTTATAGGTAGGTGCAAAATCTGCAACACACCAACAAGACTGGTATTCAATTCTATTTCAGAGAAAATACATGGATACTTTTTGGAATAAACCCACAAATAAGATCATCTGGACTGCTCTTTATTTCGATTACTCTGTGTCCTCTCTCCGCCTCCCATGTTCCTGCTGTTGCATGCTGTCTTCCCGGTGCTGCAGTGGAAGGTGGGTAAGCTCATTACAGAGAAATAATTAAACATTGGTGCACAGCTGGTCGTCATCACTGAGAGCAACAGCCACCGCTTGATGCATTCTGTTTGTCCTCAGATAAGACCCACGGCCTTTAACCGCTTGGATTCAAGTTCCTGTTTAGCCCCGCTTGACACACACAGCTACTGCCATCCCAAGCCAATGGTTTTGATTCCTTTTACCATTTCTTTCTTTTTTGGGATGGGCTGCTTGGAGTAAAAAAAAAGGGGTAACAGGTAGTGTATGTGCGAGAAGAGGGGGAAAAGGGGGGTATGATTCAATTTGTGCAGTTTGCAGTCCACCATGTTTAGCTGCCAGTTGTGTGCATCTCACACCAAATGTTGCCTGAGGACCTTGGCTCACAGATGGCTTGTCACATCTGTTGCTGATACTAGTGGAAGATCTCCACGAAAACACCCGTGAATGAATAATGAGTTTCCTTCATGGATTGTCTGTATGTTCTCTATGAACATTTATAGGTTTACTGACTATAAATATACAGACAGATGTGTTCTGTTTTAAACTGGGCTACTGATGTTTTTTTCTAATTATGGCTGCATAAAGTCTTGATGTCAGAGCAATTCCTTACAAGTGCCAAAATCCCACCTCTGTTACCTATACTAATCAAAAATGAATTAACAACATATACAGAAGTCATGGAGTTTAACCTCTCAAACTGCAAACGACAAACAGAACCAAGTTGAGAGCTCATAATGGCCTGTAAGGAGATTTGACAAACCCAGCACCTGTGTTCTCTCTTCAACGTTCCTCATCATCCAGTTATCAAATGCCACACACTTGGCAAAACATGAGCTCATGATGTGGCTCAGTACCACCTTCTCTGAATCCCAACCAACCCTTCTCTCCGCCACCTTCACCCTCTACACCCCCCTCAATCACCACCACCTACCCCCCCATACACACACACACACACACACACACACACGCACACACACACACATCCCCCCATACACACACACATCCCCCCTTCCCTCGATAAGATCATCATCTGTCGCTAGACTCTAGGGTCTGTTCCTGCACTCCACAGATACTTGGCAGACCAATGAATGTCCCTTTGTGTGGAGAGATCCTCCTCAGATAGCACCCAAGATGCTCCAAGCTGGCATCTGTTTGTTTTTTTTTTTATGTGTGTATGTGTGTCCTGTCTTTCTTTTCTGTCCTGGTGTGGAGGAACAGGGAACCTCATCTCTCCGTTCAGTGGCATATGACTGAATGCTAATGAGTTTCTCAGTGGCAAGGTGCCAGCCTGGTATGATTTAAAGAATAAATGGGTGTGGACTATTAACAGAAGAGACCTTTAAAGAGGCGAACTGTCTACTTTTAAATAATAATATTTAATATGATGAAATGCTTTTCAGAAAATCTCCTTGACATGAAATTTTCCCTTTTACTTCCCATCAGGGTTGGAAAATTTTTCTTAAACCAGACTTTCTGACATTGTAACATGACTATTATTTATCAGGTTTTTCCAGCTTTTCATTTAACTATGACACATGATGTTTATACTGATTAATATATTCAAACCCAAGATTATAGGTTTTGTATGGCTGCACCATTCAATTAAATAGAACATTCTTACAGATTCTTGAACATAATTTTGTAAACATTTCCCTGGGTCTTTGCTGTCATTTTTGCTCACTTTGTCTATCCATGGAAACACTGGGATCTCGACTGGAATTTAACACAAAATTGTGTAGGTAAAGTCTGTCTGCACATTTCGGGTTTCTTATTATGTTTAAGGGGTTACAGTTTTTGAATATACTGTATGTAAAGTTTAATACTTCAGTGTCTTTGTTGTGATTCACAAATATTTCTATGGAAAAACACCACTCTTTTAAAATAAATTCTATAACAGGTTCAAACAGGTTTGACTTGATTAAGGACTGCAACTCAAATATTCCTTCCCTTAAATCTTTGAAATGATAGATTCACATTTCACTGCAAATGTTTCTATTAATGCACTTCAGCTGTAAGTCTCAATTTTCTTAATATAATTTCTGGCCCAGAATAAGGTCTTCGCTAATGGTCAGAGATGAAAAATGACACCATCAATTCGCTACTGCACGGATTAACATTTGTTATAGCAATGGATCAGCTCCAACTACTGTATTTTCAACATGATTTTGACTTCTCCAACTAGTTCAAAATTCCGCTTCAAGGAAAAATAAATTGCCTACAGTACCGAAAAACAGTATTCTGATTAGTGGCTCAGCTTTTGGTTTAATTCACCTTTTGTCACGAGTATATTAACAGGACGGATGGATATTAAAGGGAAACAAAGAACGACGGAATAGAGACAAGTGGGAAAATATGCTCGAGCTTCACGCGGCAGACGATCCCTCTTGATATCAAGTAGTACCTTTGAATCAAAGCAAATAAATGACTACTGCTCAAAGTTCAATAACCTGTGCGTGGCTATTCAGAGATGTCCTACTGAATCCCTGTCATCTCCACTGATAGGCTGTGTTATAGAGCCAGCAAATGGGCTATAAATTAATATACCATGAGAGAGGCATATGGGGTGAAATGGAATGCACTGTATCGGTTCAACAAAAGGTGCCACATCTTTAAAGCAGATATGTGATATGAAATTTTACAGCTGAAGGAGAAATGTCACAGAGCTTTGATAAGAGAGCGATGAACCCCTCCCACCCAGCCACTCAACCCGCTATTATCAGGCCCCACTGAGTAAAATGCATCATTTATAACCCACAGCTCACAGTATAATCTCAGAGAAAGGCGCTTGTTTTAAAACAGTGGAGGACCCCCACCACAAAGAGCACCACCTTGCCTCCCCCTCCCCTCCTTACCCATCTCCAGCACCCAGCCAATGCTAACCCACCTTAACTGGCTGTTTCTGGCCCTAGACAGCGAGGAGAAAGTTGACCATGCAAGTCTCTAGGCAACCGCATGAGTTTGGCCAGATGAGCTGGTGGGAGTGTGGGAAGGAGTAGAGGAGGATGATTTGGTAGGGGGGATTCACCCCTTCAGGTCAGGCTTGTTTTCAGGTGGTGGACAGCTTGGGGGGAAAGAGTTAAACAAGCCAAGGGGATTAGGGCATTTTAGCTGTGACACTCCACACAGGCTGAGCAGGGGGTTGAGGGGTGGCGTGGGGGGGGTTGTGGGGGTCCCTTGGAGGGAAGACTCCAACCTCCTTGTTGTAGAGAGATCCAACAATGCCTGCAAAGTATTATTTTCAAAGACACAGCTAGAAATACAAGTGTTTCAACCCCAACGCCAGACAAGAAGGTTGTAATTAGATGCCTCTGAAAAACCCAGATTAAGTTCAATGACAGTGTTTTGTACTCACAGTATCGGTACAAATATGATGTACGTGTACAATTACATACATAAATAGTGGACTATTTTTTTGGTTCTGAGTAGTAACTTGCTGGATACTCTGGTTAACTGGCAACACCTCACAGCCAAGAAATAGTCCAGCTCATGACCCTCCATAAAATGGTAATTCATACTTTATACTGTCATTTGTTATGCTTTGGCTGTTGTATGAATAAACAAACAAAATATAGTGTGTTAATTAGTGAGCTTTAGAGGAGCTGGTAGGTGGATCTTGTTATCACTGGATGGAGCAAGGTTAGCTGTTACTACCTGAATCCCGTCTTCATGCTATCCCGAACTAACTGGCTGCTGGCTGCACTGATATTGACCGTCTCCTCTAACTCTCTGCCAGAAAGCGAAAAGAACACCTTAAAAAAATGGCAAATCTTAATTGCAGCTGTGTAACAGGACTGCGGCAAGTCGGACGCGCTTCAAACTCGGCCGCTACCCAGACTCCCATACCCTTGCCATTTTCTTTCCTTGGTTCATGGAAGGTCCACTACCTCCTGCCACGGCACCAGAAAAATATTGTGAGGGGCTGGAATTGTCCAATATGGACGTAATTCCAAACGAATACTGCACTATGTGTTTATTGGAGGATCCGAAGATAACCCAGGACTATGCCCATGACCCTCTTTGAATGTGAACTGCATAATTAAAGTAACAAAGAAATGGGAAAATTTAGAACAGTGCAGCTGCACATGCACACACTCACACACAACTTAGTCCTCCAGTACATTATCAACACGCAGACGGTTGTGTGGTGTCACTGAGTGAATTGAAATATACCAGCTGTCAAGCATTCCATTTCATCAAAAGCCTGGTGAAGTTAGCAGCAGGCTCGCTGACAACAATCTCTGAGACATTCATCTTTAGAGAAGCACTGCAATTTCTGTTGATAGCATGTAAAGGGAGACAGCAAAACTTAAAGAATGACTGTCCTCACACAGAGATATCGTCGTATCCCCGACAATATCTAGAGGACACACGCCACTCCTGCTGGAATCTGATTACTATAAATGCTCTTCTTTAAAATTTCAAAACCATCACAAGGACATTTCTCCACCTGGGGGTGTCAGGATGAATGGGTAATTGATGACGTGTTCATTGGGAGTGCATGTATTGGGGACAGATGGATAAAAAGGATGCAAGACTTAAGCTGCAGAAGGAAGTTGCAATCTTGTCAGTTCAGTCTTGCTACCAATAAAACACAGCGTGACACAAAATACTTGTATTTGGAAGGATTAATTGGGGCATTGAATTTGGAGGGATCAATTTGAAAAATACATATCTATACATATACAAGTATACAAGTTTTTAGCGAGGAACACAAGTAAACATTGCTACCTTCAAGTCCTGATATATTGCAGTTTATTCAGGAAGAGACTATTTTTAAAGTACTCCTGAACCTCCTCCCAAGTCAATTACCAGGCTGCAACTTCCCCTGGGTAACGGGGAATTCTGTTTTTTCCTGGGTGACCTAGTTGTCTTTTGTGAGTAGGTTTTAGCCGGAGCAGTTTGACAGTCAACAGATAAGATGGATTAAGCTTTTTTTTCATCCAGTTTTGATGTGAACAGCGTAAAAGCGGGTTAAATCATTGAGTTTCAGGAGTATTTTTAAATGCCTGGAGATAGTGCGATAAAGGAGCTAAACCTAAGACTTGGGCCGGGAAGGTCAAGGTCGCGGCTTTGGAGAGCAGCTACCCGGTGACGGGGGCCAGCTCCTGTCTCTCTGGGAGCGAGCTGAGCACCACAGCCAAGCCCACCTCTCATCACTCCCAGAAAAGATACACGGAAGGAGTGAAACAAAATCCAGTGAGAGCTCGACGGGCGGAATCAAAGAGCAGTGCACCCTTGCTATGTGTGGGTGCCTCTGTGTGTGTGTATAAGTAAGCATGTGTGTGAGAATGGAGGGGGGGGTGTTCAGTTCTTGCTTGCATTTGCGTACATGCATGAATGAGATGAGTGTGTATGTGCCTGCCTTTGTGTGTGTGTGCACTGTAAAATATTGTTCCTCCATGAGCAACTAGCTCCATAATTATGTTTTGATTATTTGCGAGCACTAAAATAAAACAGCAATTAATCTGTTGATGTAAGACAGAAAATAGAAGTACGACGTACATATTATACAAGCCAGTTTACAGAGCAATGCAACATTAAAACAAAATCACATTTTGAGAATATAATTTGTACAACAGCCCCCCCGCCACCACCTCCTCTTCCCGCCTCCCCCAAACCTGATCTGAGGCACGCTTAACATTCGCATAGGAGTTGACAGCCATACAATCACGTGACGCAGCTCAGCCAATCCTGAATTCATTTGAATTTTTAAGCCGCATGATGATGAAGCCACTTGAGCATAAGAAAAGGTGAAGAGGCGACTGAAATAACAAACAAATCAATATGATACACCGGGTCAAACACAGCATGTAACATGTTTGTTTATCACATGTCACATCTGCCCAACACTGAGAGGTTTTCGGTTCGAAACATTTCTGAGGGGACATATTTAGACACATTTTGTGGACGTCTATTCCCCCACTGCTCCTCATGTCGGTGACAGGGGAGAGTAATCCTATACACAGGCTGCTATTGTGAAATGAGAAACTAGCCTCCTTCACTGCCAGAGACCAGATGCACCTCTCTCCCTCTCTCTCTCTCTCTCTCTCTCTCTCTCTGTCCTAATCTGTAAACGACTTAAAGGAGCCTTATCTCCGGGCTCTTCTGCTTCATTTCATGCTTGATTTACTTTAATTTGTCTGATAGGGCACAAGGATTTGGAAATGGCCCATCTTTCGGTGGAAAATGTTCTGATTTTTCTCCGGCATTGTTATGTGGAGGTTTTTGACTTTTCTCTCCCCCTCTCTCCCTCTCTCAGTCCTCCTCCTCTTTCTTCATCTCCATCTCTCTCCCACTCTCCCTCTCCCTCTCTATTTCTCTCACTCCCTCTCTTTTTCTTTCTCCATCATCTCTCTTTTTTTCTTTAAGTTGGGGGGGGGGGTCTTGCTCCAGTGCAACAGTCTGTTTGAATGCATTTAGATTCAAGTTAACACAGCAGAAACAAGTTTTCCATGAGGTGTGATTTTGTGATGGGCAACGCCGACACTGGAGTCGTGTTTGCCTTTCAGATCCACACTGGGTGCAGAGCAGCCGAGTGCTTCAAACCACAAAGATCTTATGTTTAAGTTAAGAGGCGACTGGCGCTACAGTTTAGCAAGTGGGTGAGCGGTTGGCGCTGATAAAGTTGCTCCACAATGAGGGACAGGGAGAAGCAACATGTCTACAGATGCCTTGAGTTCTTTTTCTGCTGGCAGAACTCAAGTACTTGCATGACTGTCTGGCTGCTCTACTCAGCAAGACATTTCCCCACTTCTATTTAGCGACTGAATGATGGTAGAGGCAGTGAGCTATGATTAGAGAGAAGCTCATATCTTACCAGATCCTGAATAATCTCCATCCCCTCCCACCAATGAGTGAGGCACAGAGGCATCACGAAAAGCCAGAGAAAAAGAGATGAGGAGAATAGGCAGAGCTGTCCTGTGTGTACAGAGATGTCATATACTGTAGCTTCCCATCGCTCCTTTACACACTCAGTGTGGCCACTGAGAGGTGAAGGAACAGTCTAAACTCATTCAACCTCAGTCAGTCTGATTCATCTGAATGGAGGTAGTCTTAATCAAAGAGTAGTTTACATTCAAATCAGAGCAGAAAAAAGGGACGATAAAAATAAAAACCTGTCACGTGAATTAGAGGTCTACAGTGTGTTAAACAGTTTAAGTCATTGTCAACTGCTGGTTACATGACGGCTTTTACAAAAAAAGATTTCAATTTCCCATACACACTGACATCAAACGTCACTAACCCCACCTCCAAACACAATGTGCATAAATAAATGGTTAACTACACACATACACACACACATACACACAAGTACACAGAGGAAGAAACAGGGAGACGATTGAAATTCATCTCACAGCCTGAATTTACTTAACTGCGGGTCTGTGCACGGTGATAAACGGAGTGATGATCCGGCAACACGTCTTTATCCATGCTTTGCTTTAATTAACGGCGGCTTGTTTGTTGAAAAGATGATTAATATGCCAATGAAAATTGCATAATTGAATACCACAACACTCGCACAATCAGGGAGGAACATGCCATTTTTTATTAACTTTTTATTATCATTATTATTACTATTATTTGGTATTTTAATTCAGTTGACAAGTGGGCCCCACCCCCCCACCACATCTAAACAGAAAAAGAGGAGATGGAATTGGCGTGACCAGTGGGCCAAGCTGGGCCCAGCTGTTCATCACCAATGGGAGGCCTTCACAGGCAGGGGCAGTGTTCTGATATCAATACCTATCAGTGTGAAGGCTATACATGAGTGTATGTGTGAGAGGAAGAGAGAGAGAGAGAGAGAGAGGGGAAAGACAGAGTAGGGGGTTGGGGTTTTTGGAGAGATATGGCTCGGATGGGACTGAGTGCATTCCTGTGGCCAAATAATAATGTGAAGACACCAAACTGAATGAAAGTAAAACAGTCATGCAAATGAAACTAAGCACTATCTGAAGCACTTGCATCCTGATTTTACAGAAAGCCTTGCAAATTCATGCATGAAAAAGAACTACAAACCAAAGTCACTCAAATATACTCTGTAGTTTTATTTAAAAAAGGCCAAAAGAAATGAAAAATTCCACATGCGAGTAAGTTTCAGTTGAGCAATCCAGAGTTTACCCAGTATTATATCCCCTAGCACAGCTTGCCATGTGTCTCCATGTTAATGTTAAATACACACATCAAATATTCAACCAATTACAATGATACCTCTTAGAAAAAAAACGTGTGAAGCTACGGCGCCTGGGAGGCGCAATGCAGAACAAACATATTCAGAGAGCTAAAGAAAGACGCAATGGGTGTCAAGTCCCTGGGGGCAGAAACACCACCACCAGCCGCGCTTTAAGTCAGCCTCATATTTAGCAACAGCTCTCGTTTCTCCTCTGAATTCGATGGACTCGTTCATTTGAAATACAAATCGCAGTCAAAAGATACCATTGTAAGTGGACACAAATTCGACTGAAATGCAGACAAAATGGTTGGAAGTGAATTATCTTATTAAGGGCATTCTCATAGTGCCACATCCCACGTACCCACAGAAAACTAGAACTGAATACAGATAAGAACAGTGATTGCATTTTGCCCTATTTTAGATTATATAACTAACAACCATGAAGTTCTTCATAAAGCCTCTTAGTATAGCGGATCAGTGACTAAATTTACATCAAGGCGATGCAGCATAGGAGTACAGTGATTTGTCTAATCTCTTGTTGCATATTTCATCATTATGATCACGCATTGTGAATTTGTGAGTGTGCATGTGTGTGGTGGTGTGGGAGGGTGTTCTCTCTGTACACAGGTGATCCATACAGTAAAAAGTCTTCATCAATAGTCTCTTAAGAAACAAACGTATTTGGAAAATGGCGGACTATGTTTACACATAGCACTTTGATTGCAATTTAATTTTACATCACTGAGGGCCCAGAACTCACAGAGAGGCTGATGATGGACTTTCATCAGCAGTATCAGCAATCTGAGTGTCATTCATGTTTTGTGAGACTTGTCAGAAGACTTTGAATAAACCCCTGGAGCAGCGAGATAAAACCTTCCTTTTCTTAAAGGAGAATTGCCATGATGCACGTCCAAATTTCTTGATTACAAGACGGGGGTTAGGGGGTGGGGATGGGGGATGGGGGGTGGGGGATGGGGATGGGGGTGGGGGTGGGGGGCTTGAATGAAAGCCTGCGCTGAAAGTTTCCAGTTTGCTGATATAACAGTCAAGTGTGTCTATAAGTCTACTTAAAACGCTTAGGTATCAGTGGAGACAGCTGCGACACCCTCGTCTTATGATTCTGTCGAGACAGTACACTATCAAACCTTTCATACTGTTCCCAAGCTACATTTCCGGTGACAAAAGCTTTGCGAAAGCCTCCTGAAGGATTCATCTATATCCTAATATTTCCAATCCAATTTAACTGGAGCAGCCGGAGTGGTCTGAGCACTAGTTTACCAATCTTTGCTTTCCAAGACTCTGTGTGCTGAAGGCTTGAGGGGTTCAATCAATGGTGCTTTGATCTCGGCTGGAACCATAATTATTTAACATTGTTACAAGGATTTCTCTAATCCATCCTACCATTAAATCCCTTTTACACCCTCATCTTCTGCAGCCTAATCTGCATCTGGGTGCTCCGTTTGTCTCTCTCCCTCATTTCGGCTTGCCCCTCCTTCCTTGACGACACCCTGACTTTATAATGGACTTGGGTGCCGAGTTAGAAAATGCCTTGTTTACTGAGAGCAACCTCCCTCAACTGTGTTAAGATGAAGTGTCAGTGTTCAAAAATTTTAAAGTTTCTCTGAGTCCTTGTACCAAAGTTTTGGTCATTTCACTTTCAGTTCATTTGGGGCCAAATGACGAGAAGCATATGCAGCAAGGATGCAAAGATACGAAAAACACCTCATGATGTAAATTGCAATTGGAGTAATGGTGTTGGTACCACCTTCATCTTAGGGTTTTCCCGTTTTCCACAAAGTTTCTTTGAATGAACTAAGAGAATTTCAGAGTTCAGGTGAGTAATGCGCAAAAGGTTTGATCACATCTGTTTATTTTGGTGATCACTTTGACTCCCAACAAAAGGGGCCCACTGTCCTTTTGCAAATATTTGCATGTCTGTGTTTCAACATGATATAAATAGCAGCACGGGTAACCGCAAACATTTGTTGAGGCACCTGCCACAGTATCGTGGCCATCTGGTCCTCCAGTTCTCCTAGCATGACATATGTGCATTAAACCTGAAATGGTTATTGTTTTTTTTTTTTCTTTCTTTCTTTTTTTTCAGAGACTGGAAGAAGACCGATCAGCCACAGATCCCTCTGGTTTGGCCAGAGTCAAAAAGGAGATTCAAGAGTTTGTACATCTGAGTGAAGCTGCGTTCTCAGTTCGTGTATGTCTGATATCTTGAAAGGGGAAGGGGGGGGGTTGATGAGAATGGATATCATTTTCCAGGGTGGTGTCTGTGTCTGTGTATTTGTATGGGGTGGGATGGGCTGGGGTGGGGGGGGGTCTCTTTGTGTGTCTGTGTCAGACCGTCAGGTAGGCTCAGATGGCCACTCCTCCGGCTGACCCCTGCCTTGCCCTGGCTGATGCCCAGCTGGCACTAGGAGCTGAGCAAGCTGGGCCATGCTGGCCGTCAGGGGCAGCCAATAGAAGAGATTTGTGGACAAGGTGATCATACTGCTTCAGTTACCGCTCCGTCACACTCATCTGTTCCTTCTGTATCTCCTCCTTTGCTGTGTGCTGTATTTTAAGTGTATTTGCTGCAATATCTTAGATCCTGATGCAACTGTGCACGATGTCAAAGCTGTGATGCACAATCATTTGGCATCAGAAGTTAAAAGTAGACTTTAACTTTTTGGAATGTGGGATTTTGAGTTTTAACACCTAGGCTGCAAATGGTATCATAAGTCACTCTACAAAATAATGTTTTCAATTGTGCTTGAGAACACACAGAAGATGATATAAAGATCGAATAAATCCAATTTGAATTTCAATAATGCTTGCTTGTTATTTTAAACGCTGTCTCTAATGTTCTATGTATTAAAGGGATATTCCAGCAACATAATATCGCACTTTGATGATGTCAGAAAATGAATGGATGAAATGGTCTTTTATACAATGATTTGACGGCTGAGTAATACTCTGTGTGATGTGTAAATCTGTAATAAAGTTTTATTGCACTGTATTTTGTGAGAAATAGTTATGAACAGTTGATGAGACTGAAACTCTGGCTAACACTGCTACAAATAAATACATGCAGAATATCTTCATCTGTGCATGCGGCAGATAAAGAGGTTGAGTGCCCCTTCAATAATGTTGTTTCTTTTTAAGCGGTAGTCACAGATCCTTTTCCACTGTGGTTGACAGCAAAGTTGTGTTGTTCTATGGAGAGGAACAGTTATAAAATCTTGAGCCTTAAACCCTGAATAAAACTGCTGTTATTAAATACATCCCATGCAGAGTCTAGTTATTTGTACATGTTGCAATGCAGTAAATTCTTTCTAACCAGCGCAGCATTCATCAGCCAGATTTCATTGTATTAGTGGTGGACAAAGCAGATTGAGATCTGTGATTTTTCTATAGATATGGGCCAATATCAGCTTCTAACCTTGTTTTAGTGGTCCACTGGTTCTTAGCGTGGTTATAGTGGAAATGGTAGGGATCAATTAAAGCAGCCCTCTTAACAAATCCCTGGATTTTCATGACTTTCAGAAGGAGGTGTGGTTTACATGAGAAAGCATTTAGATAAGGCTGAGAACAAGTTCATTAGCAGAGTTAGCTAGCTAACACACACCATTCCCAATTAGCCTAGAGGAGAGCGCGTGGGAGAGAATGAGAGAGACGGAGTCAGATTCCTATCATTGCTATTCCGTGAAAATGAACAGAATAGCATGACACGCTATCTCCCAAATCAGCAGCTGATTGTGAGACATCCGTGACGAGAAATGAAGATGAGACAGTAGATCAGTTCGCAGATTTGCTTAAGGACATACTTGTAGAGACGAGGAGAGAGAAAGGGAACTCGCTGGGTGTTCCACATCAGAGACCCAGCACTCTGAACGCCAGAGAAGAGCCCGCTAACAGATTAATAGTGAGTCATTCAGTACTGTTCACTGCTGTTCCGGAGAGAAAGACAATCACAGAACAGGGGGCAATCGTGGACAGCACTTGACATGAGTTACTAAAGTGGAGATGAAATGCAGGGACAAAAAAAAAAGTTCAATTACAGGATGTAGATTGTAAAGGCTTTTGTTGTTACTCAGCAAAAGGGAAATGGTATGGAGGTGCTTCAATAGAATCACCAAAGCAGGTGGGCATGTTCTGAGTTAGCCCACCTCATTAAAAGGCTTCACTCTCTTTTTATGTAACGGCCATTACACATCCTATTCAGATGCACACGCGCAGTGATTAAAAATTATCTGTTGGTGATCGTAATCACACCTGCTTAAACTTAAGCCAAAGAATAACAAAGAACTTTTGAATGCTGAACTATCGGAACATTTACAAAGAGATTAAAGGGTAGACAGTCTCAAACTAAATAAATTTGCTTTTAATCGCTTTGAACAGGAAGTCATGTCATTTCAAATGTTCCTATCTGATTGTCTGATTCCCCTCTTTATTCAAATTATAACATGCCCATCTGACTTTTGCAGCACAATGGGAAAAATTAAAAAGGGAAATGACCTTTCATGGCAGCCATGATGGGAGAGTGAATGGCATTATTATGCACCAAGATTAATTTCTGCCCACTCTATGCTGCCCATTGAGAAAACAGAGGAGGGGCATGAATGCCTCAGTGTAAGTCACTCACTAATTGGTTGGTATATCATAGAGATGTGTGCAAGTGGTAACATGTTGATTACGAACATGTTTGTCTTCTATAATCTTCGCTGCCAAGACCAAGATTATGCACAAACAGTGTATATATAAAAGCATGTTTCATCAAGTTGGATGCAGCCATGTGCTCGGAGGCATTCCAGTATGTAATACAGTAGACATCAGGACACAGCGCTGAAGTCCTCAGACTGCATGTCACTCGATAACTTGGAACCACTCAGACTGTGGCTTAGTAAAACATGAAATGGTCATCACGTCTCGTCTCAGCCTCTGCAGTCCTAACTGTATGTAGGAGACATTTTACTCCCACAAACTCAAGTCTCCCTCCTCTCCCTCTGCTGCCTGTCCAGCACTGAGGTTCTGAGCCTCTAATTCTCATTCTGATGGCTAAGTAGAAGCATAATTACAGTCAGTCATACATCTACTCATGCTACATCCATCCCTCCCTTTCAAAGGAGTATTTTTAAGCTCAGCATATTCTTGCCCAAAAGGGCCTTTTCCTGCATGTGATGCCTTCTTTTTGTCATGGCCCCCATAGTTCTCAGCTGACCCCCTCAGCCCTGTCTCCTGACTGATCACAGTGATGGTTTATTACTGTCGTCCCAGCGCTCTTATCTTTAGCCAGCAATGCTCATTTCCTTCCCCAGATTTAAATGCAAATGTGAAATTTAATGATAAATGCATTATCTGATAGGTGCGATAACACTGATTCACTGTCAGTATAAAATACACACCCCGGGGGGCTTCGAGCTAGCAAGCACAACTTGCCCAAATCCACTTTTTTCTCCCTCTCTTTCTCTCTCTCTCCCTCGCTTCTCTTTTTCTTTATTCTTTTTTTAACAAATGCATGTACCTGCAACAAATTCTTGAGGTCATTTTTTGCATTAAAAGGAATATTATTTTGTGTGTTCAGCAGTGTGGGTGCAGGCTAACGCTGAGCGGTAATTGCTGTGCAACATTCTTGCTCAATTTATTGTCCTTCACTTTAATGAAGTTACCTTTTAGTAAAAGGGCAAAACAAGATTTATAAAATGGTTGGTAAACTCTTCAGAAAAAGCTACATCTCCAGTGCATTATCAGATTCTTTAAACCTCAAGCTATGAAACATACAGTGCAGTTTAGTTAGCATTCAGAAGCTTTTATTTAGTTAAAGTGATATGTAGACTTGTTTTGAAGACCTACTTGGACCATCCCATTCATCCGGCCCCACTGCAGCATGCCTGGTCTTCTCACCCGGTCCGTCCATCTCAGACTCTCCTGCTTCTCGGTTACCATCTTCCTCTCCTGCAAGGCAGAAAAAAATGAAGTTCTATAAAGCACACAGGACACAAAGTGACCAGCACTCAATCCAAATTTAATGATCAAGACACCTAAATTTATTAAGCACTGCACAGTGGAACGTTCTGCCCTTCCACAGGATAGATTTTGATGTACTTGGAGGTAATTTAGTTTTAGTTTTACAAGTCTTTAATGAAATATTGCTTTGTGTCATAATCCGACGTTGTTTGAGCTATTGTGTATGTGTGTTTTTGTGCATATGTGGATCTGTACGTGTACTTTTTCTCTGAGCTCACCAGGTCCAACTGCATACTTCTATGTAAAAGAAGTTCCCATGCTTGCAGGAACAGGAGGAAGCCCCATGGAACAGGAAGGAAAGCAATGTGTGGGAGAGAGGTGGCTATTTATTCCCGTTTGATCTATTGTGGAGCGGGCTAGAATGTGTGTTATAGGATGTAGGGCTGTATTACACTCTCGGGGCTCACACAGACCATGCTAAGGGATATTTGGGTATCTCTCTCCTGGATGTAAGTGCTTAAAGACCTTGTTAAACAGGCTCCGCCTTTGAGTGTGCAGCCGTAACGCTGATGGGAGTGTTTGCTGAGCGATATTAGATGCACTATTTTTGCATGTCTACAGTAAGAATAGTTTGTAGTCAAAGTTTATAGGCACATAAATCAGTGCCTCCTAGGTGCCCCTAGTGTGGTGCTCTAAATAAATCCAATGTGGCTGACACAGTGGTTGCACAGAGTGTCTCTTCAAACTCAGCCAAACCTGCTTGGGGCATGTAGTGGTAGTGGATAGTTTGTGGAGGAATATTTCTTTCACTTTTGTCACTATATCGTTTTCATCCCTTTGATGTTTTAAACCCAATAGTGAACGGTCAAGGACAGGCCTGGATTACTACAATGGATTACTACACTTCATACATTCCACAAGGAAAAAAAAGTGCTGCATGGTTGGATTTATAATATTTTAGAGTGAAAAAGACAACACATTTTTAAGATGTGGCTTAGATAGCACATATGAAGAAACGTACCTATCGCCGACTATGATGGGACTTATATACTGTACATGCTGTTGTCATATGGTTGTTTACCCCATCTGTGTCCGACCCCCTCCCCAGCTCCCAGAAAGCATTTCAGAGTTATAGTTATCACATTTCCAGTGACAACTGCCACAGGATGCACACTACTTCACTCCAGCGCCGTCCGTCCGCAGTTAGGTTAATCTCAAGATCAAGCACACACACCATGCTTGTTTAGCTGTTTTTGACATGGTTCACTTCAAAGAAGGTAGCAAACACTGCCAAAAGGATGTCAGCTTTCTGCCTCGCTCTAAAAGAGGAGATGTATACCAAGAAAAAAGTGATACTGAAAGGGAGTCTGCAGAAATGTCCTACTTACAATACAGGAGGTCATTATGACCCACTTTTGCTTATGCAAGTGTCTGCTTGGGCTGGCGATTTCTCCCCCCACTCCTCTCTCCCAATATATTATCAGGGAGCCCACTCAACTGAATTCCCCCACTATTTATTGTTGGGCCTGGAGAACCTCTTTAGCATACTAGGCTCGTATTATGACGAGGATAACAAAGGCGTATATCAACAGTTCCTTCCAATGGAGCGGAGTTTAAAAAAAGCTGGCAAGATAACATTAAAGGCACTACCTTGATCTCAGGCGAACATGTTAAGCCCTGTAACGAAACGTATTGGAAGTGTTTAATTACAGCCCGGGAAATGAAGCTACAAGATGATTCCTTAATTAAGCAGTGATTAAGGATTTTCTGCCGTCTATCTAACACAGTTTGCAATGCATTTTAAACACAATCGCCCAGGCAACCTCACAAGGGAACAATGTCACAGGGCTTTGATGAAGTTTCCTGCACAAATGTCACTTAGAAAAAGCAGAGCAGAGGAAGAAGTGCTAGAGCAGCACTCGTCTGCTTACAGTACAGTTTTTATACAACCTGAAATACATGGAATATAGAGACCTATTTTTATGGTTTTATATGGCATAGGTATTTTGACCTTCCTGATATAGAAATAAATAGATCGAGGAGCTCCATTTCACTCACAGAGGTCCGGTATAAGAAATAGACTGTTTTATCACTTGAATTGAAACCCTCCACAGTCTTATCAAGGGAGACAGATTGTCTGTGATCATCCTCTACATTATCATCTAGATCATAATTTACATCTGGCTTAGATTCCTTTCCTTGCGCAGTTAAATGGAGATACTTAAGGTTGAGCAAGGGAAGGCTGAAGAGAACAGAAGGGACGGGGAGGGCTGGGGAGGCGAGGTGGCCTGCTGGGTGCGGGGTTGGCGGGCATGCAAGAAGAGCCAGTGAGCTGTTAAAATCAGCCCTATCGCTGCTCTATCAAAGGACAGCTCTCTAGCCAAATCGCAGTCACACGCAGTGTGCCACACATTCAGGTCAATAAGCTTATAGGCGATTTACACAAACAATTCCTCGAGCAAGGTAGCAACAAAGTCATATTGGCTTTTTCTCTCCCTTTTAGCATTGTCTCTACCAAAGAAGCCCTTGAAAATGTCAATCTCTCGTGTGTGACTTCAAGGAGCTCTGAGAACTCTAATCCTGACCACTGAGTCTAGAGACAGGTCGCAATTTCTGCAAAAATGGAGTATAAGTAGTTTTAAGTCTTTGTATGGGATTGCATAGTTCTATATGTTACTGAATAGTAGAGTCGATGACTTTAACCCACTGCCACTTTTCTAAAACCATCACAATCTCACCAGTGTTGGAGCTTGTAATGATTTTCAGAATGTAATATTGGGCCTTCCCCCCAGCAGTGGTAATGCTAGTCAGTTGATATTGCATATTTGGTTGTTGATGCAGATTATGCTGCAGCAGATAAAGTCAATTCCAGGAAGCAACCTTTTTCACCAAAGTCAAGCATAGCTGTAAGACTTCTCTGCTATCTGAAAAATAGGTTTGAATTGCATGCAATTTGTGGCGGGCAGAGCACTCCAATGTAGGGAGGCTATTAGTGAAATGCCTTGCCACTGTCTCTTTAAATGCCAATAAATTCCCATCATTACAGAATCTGGCAGTTTTCCTCCCTGTCTGCAGCCTGGGTCTTTATCTCACTCTGCCTCAGTCTCTGAGCATGTAGATCTGGCCCAGTTAGATTGTCATACTTAACAAACATTAATGATTAATTTCCTCCACTGAGTCAAATGGGGCTAAAGGGATGACTCGATTCATCTTATCGCACCACAAATTAGCATTTCCCCATATTCTCCAGCATCAACTGTGCATTAAAATTCCACATTTACCATTCTGGGCACTGGTGGCTGTGGCGAAAGAGCCAAGAAGATCTTCCTCCCGTGTTGCTGGAAATTCTGATTACTTCTGTGTTAAACAAAAAGTGGCATAATTAATTCTGCAGTTTCTGTATGTTACACTTTGTCTCTGACTGTTGTAGTTCAAATTACCCACTGAGGTTATTTGAGGGGTCAAGGTGGGTCGGTTATTTACAGTGTTGAGTCCTGGGTAAGGAGCGCTGAGCTTTCACTTGTCACTTCCACTGTGATAAAATGGTTTTGCCTACATTATAATTCTGTAATTTGGCAAGAACAGTGAAGGAGAGTCAATTTGTGCCATTTAGTTGACCTTGATGTATCCTGACACTCACACACTATACATACACAATAGCATCAGAATCAAGAGGTTTGAGATGAAAATTTTCATGTAACATAACTAAGGTGTCATGTAACTAAAAGGTGTTTTACATATAGGAAATGCGACACAAGAAATTGCAAGTAAATTTATTGTCAGAGCCAACTAAGGAAGTCATTTGTCACCAGACAACATTTGGAACACAGAAAGGGAACAGCTTGTGGCAACACCCTGTGCTGAACTTCACAGATAGCCAACAATAAAAGAGGGGGTAAAACAGCAAGGTGAAATTTCACAATTTCAGTTAAAAAAAAAAAAAGTCTCCACTCCGTGTATATAAAAAGGGTGTCTTTCGTACAATTACGGAGTCAGGTGTGTCAGTAGAGTATAAATCTTTGGTGTAGAGTCAGTGTGTTCATCTGTGGGCTCTTCACAAGCAGAGCTCCATAAATGTGAAACTGAACAAGCGGGAGAAGTTGTTTGAGGCAGGATTCTGTTTTAATCGCAAGTGAAAGCCAAGGTTATTTCTTTAGATATCCTCGCAAAGCCCTGGATGGGAAGGTGGACCCCCTCTAATTCAATGTGTATTAAATTAGTGCTCTTTCTCTCTGGGGATCCACTGTTCTACCAAGCTGGTTTATTTTTCACCTCCCTTATGTTGTTTCAGAGCCATTACACTGAGTGTCGCTCTCCAGGGACTCCTCAACCATTTGGTGGATCAGTGCAACAACCATAACTGTAATAGCTCAAGTCTGCACAATTCAGTGTTGGCAATTGATATTTCTAATCAGTGGTTCCAAAACTGTGGGTCTAAGGGTTCACAACATAAATCTAAAGGGTAGTGGTGGAAGAAGTACTTGGATCCTTTACTTAAGTAAAAGTAGCAAAACCACAGTGCACTGACATCTAGGCAGCATTTTAATGTTGGAGTTGCTTGATGTGGAGCTACGTTCAACAGTTATCTGGGTAGTTTAAACTATAAAAATCGATCATATATTATTTGTTGATCATATGCTTTGTATCTAAAATCTTAACCTACAAAGTAAGTAGTAACTGAAGTTGTCTAATAAATGTATCAGAGGGAATAGTGTAATATTTTCCTCTTAAATTTAGTAGGGGAAATTTAGTCTAAAGAAGAATACAATAGAAATTATCAAGTAAAGTAATTTATTAGTACCCCCAAACTGTATTTAAGTACATTACTTGCATAAAAGTACTTTGTTGCTTTCCGTTCCAGAGGGATTGTGTGAAAAAGTGTTAAAGCTGAAAAAACCTTTGTCGTCTTTATTTATATAAACTCCTTTAACTTTGTGTTTGGGAATTACTGCAGGATTTCAACATTTCTGGGCCCCTCCTGGGGGTTTTGGTGGGAAAGGAAATGTCTGAAGAATTGATCACACTCACAGTTTGGCATCTGCAGGATTTTCCAGATCATATTTTGCTGTATCTAAGCTAACAGGCACCTTGACGTGATGCCACCAGCACCTCACAAACCTCATCAATGTGAGACAAAAACCAGTCAGAACCACGACACCATTAACCTCATAGGTTTTAGAGTCGACCGTCACCCAGTTTAGAGGTTCCCAAGCCTGAGACCAAGATCGAACATCAAGGTGCTCCACGCACTTATCTGGGGAGTCCCTTTTCTGCAAGGGTAAGGCAAATGGCTGAGTCTTTGGTGGCATTCAACTTCTTGACCTTTGCGCCTTTAAGCGGCTTTGCTACTTCACCGCACTCTGATCAAAGTTAATAAGTGCTTCATATGTTAATGAAAATTGGTACTCCTCTTTGTGTTCCTACAGCTTTTTAATACCTATTATAGACTGAAACTTTTAATGGAGGTTTTAGGTCCCCCTGACAAGCCCATTTCAGAGAGTGACTACACAGATACAAGGCTAAGCTAAGACCAGAGAGTCACTGCTCAGTGGAGGAACCTTACACGGGAGACCGTATTCTCCGGGAAGCAGCAGAAGATAAAGGCCATGGGATGAGTGGCTGCTTTAAAACCCACGTTCAAGTCCGCACAGGGCTAATTACAGCACGCCATCACATTTGAGAGGGTTTAGTTAATCAAGGGGGCTCTCTTTTTCCTCCTATAGTCGAGGAATAACACACTTAAACCATTTAATGCCGCCAGGATTGCGTCCTGTTTAATTCACGGCAGTTTCACATAAGTGGGGTAAATTTAAGCCACTCCGACATTAGTTTTAAATAGATCTAATTGAGGAAGGGATCATGGGAAAAATGACTACACCTGATGATTGCGCACAACTTGCCATGAGGAAAAAGGAAATTTGGATAGTACATCATTTGGGTCTTAGGAGGCTATGGGAGACTTAGCTACTGTAGGCTTAGATAGCAAAGGAATAAAAAAATCTGACTGACGTTGTGTATGGAAAAGAACAGATTACTAGTGTCCCATAAAATTAGTATTTGACATTTGCTATTTAGTGTTGACGTTATTCGCAAACACAGGGAGCAGAAAGGAGATTTGAGGCCCAGTTCCCCACATGGTTTTATCCAAAAACAATTGGAATATCAAGTGGCTCTGACAGGGCTCTTTGAAAATTTTCAGAAGTTGTACTTTTTTTCTTCTTCTTGCTGTAACCACCAATGTATACTGCACCATCTATTTCATAGCTACTGGGTTATTACAAGACCATATATTCTACTTTGAAGTTTAAGTAAGGACACATTATGAAGGAGACAAAGGGTAAAGCAAACCAGGCGTCGGTGGTAATTGCAATTTCCAAACAATTGTGCCGTTCAACTTTTTCCAGAGAACAAAAGGAAAACATTATTGATACGATTACTGGGGCATAGCCTACCTGAAACATGAAAGATTTATTTTTCTTCAATAATGTAATCCCACGAGGCACATCAGTTTAGACGTGTGAAGAAATAATTCCAAACAATTTTCTCTTTGAAAGGAGAAAGAGGAGGCAGACATTCAAAGCATAGGTTCTTCATTAAAAAGTCAAATTTATGGCATCCGTGTGCCTGTAAGAGTGGGGACACCTGGGGTAGTGAAAGCCACGCAACCGTAGGGTAGGAAGGGGTGGGGGTGAGTGGGGGAGTTAGGGGAAGGGAGGCGGGACAAGTCTGTCATCTTCACACTGTAACCTGGAGCAGACCACAAATTAGCTCCTGTGATGGCAAGGTGTGACCGAAATGAAACAAACATACAAAGAAGCAATCTAATTGAATTGGAGTTCAAAGAGGACTTGGGCGCATTTGGCGACGCTTTATAGTGCTGGACCTCCGAGCAGTAGCAGGTGCTGCTGAGTGTTCACAGAGCTTTAGCGCTGGCTCAAAGGGAAGTGCTACGCTCTCCAGTGCATTGGTGTACCATAGCACACCTTCACAGCACTATCACAGAGGGGAAGCCAGTGTTGCCGATGCCATCTCTCTCTCAGATCAAACCACTGCTCTTGGGTGGATTGCTGGGATCAAATATCAAAATGGATAGTTTCAACTCAAGGGAGTGATGCGGGAGAGATTCTCATATGGACACAAGTTCTGCCAGGTTTGATTTGAACATGTTGAGGAATTCTATTAGATGCCTTTGGCAGGAGTTTAACTTATTTTCGATGCTTGGCACAAGGGTTGATTAACATATTGTCTCATATTAGGTATTAAAAAGAGCGCGGTACACTGCCTGTGGAAAACAATGTCTGGAGTTCCGGTGTAGGATAAGTAAGCGATCCTCACCTTTGTTGCAGAAGTACTCCATGTCCTCGCAGCTCATGTTCTCAGTCTCAAACTCGGCATTGAAGTTCTCCTCCACCGAGAACTCATCTTTGGCCAGGAGCTCGTTCTCCTCGGAGACACACTCCTCCTCCTCTTCCTCCAGGCCATCCTCCAGAGGACCTGAGGGAACACCCACACCCACACACACGCACACACACACACGCACACACACACATACACACACACACACACACACACAAGGAAGATGTTCAGCAGTTTCATCACATCCTTCAGGCTTTCATGAGAAAAAAAAAAAAAACTTCTGTCTCTCCTTGTTTCTTTTGTTGCAATACTACAAATACAGCTGCTATTCAAAGTGCAGTATAGAACTCTACTGTCTATACGCTACACGTTCAGACATTCGGTACAGACAAATATCAGGCCATGTCAATAAAGAATATTTTTTTTATCCTAATATTTCATAAAAGTTCTTCCATTACGGCTATTGAAAAAGCCCTTTGAGATTGTGTGCTCTCTGGAAAAAAAAGCTGACATGCAGCCAAGGTGAGCATTGATGTTAATCCCGCTACCTGCAAAACAAAACCTCACACAGATGGAGGGAGGGAAAAAAAAAGTTCCTTTCCAGAGTTTTCATACAGGCATCAGCATGGGAGGAGGAAAGAAAATACTTTTATTAATTTGTTAGCCTTATCACAGGGTACAATGTTGATTTTCCATTTACATTCCATGCCTCCGGGTAATACACCAGTGCAATCTTAAAGGAGACACTTTTCCGTGTGATTAATTTTTCCCCCCTCTGTGCAATATTATTTCTTTAAATCTAAATGATTTCAGAGTTTTTGCTTGTAGCTGTACATCTCTTTTGGTATTTGCATATTACCATTTTGCTTCAATCAAGGGCGTTGATGGAATTACTGTACTGCTATCTGAATTGTATTAGCTCTGAAAAACATCTCACCCAGCATTTGAATGTTATTAAGATAATGTGCATCTCGCACACCTCTCCTCCGCACTAAAACATGTCCACAGTGTCAGCACGAGTTCCCGTAGCGAAGAAGTGATGGAGCACTCACCTCAAGTTTAAGGTTAGTTTATATTGGTAATAATACACTCCAAGCTAAAACCCTGCGTCGTCTTCATCAAAAAGTTGGATTCGTGGAAAAAAAAACAAAACAACATAAGCTGTGTTTAAACTGAATAACCATATCAGAAGTGCTGCCATCACTGCCTGCTAGATGTGGATGCTGTCTCTGTCTCTGCCTGTCACACATGAGCTATGTTGCAGCCTCCTGCACATCATGCTGGAGCTCAAACAGAGTACACTGATATCCTCTCAACACCTTTCAGTGTGTTTGTTCTATTGTAGAGGGAGTGAGCCCCTCAGCTTTAATAAAGCAATAATTTCAGTTCAGAAAGTGGGGCTGGTGTGCCTCTCCTGTTTCTCTTTCTTCCCACACCGAGCCTCATAAAAGACCCCCCTGATGTCCACAAACTGCTTGCTCTTTTCATTAGTCTTATAAATTACTCCTTTGTAGAAGCCTACATCTGCAGGAGCCCCGGACATGAAAAGAATTAGCACACAGATCTCTAATAGACACTGTGGAGGGAGAGTGCTGCTTTTAAATTAGGATACAGTTTTATGATCTTATCTGATGCCTTCTGCTGATTCGCTGAGGAGTGAAGTGAAGCGTGAAGTGACTCGATGAGTCTACCATCGCTTAAGATGATACCGAGAGATAAATATCACAGTATCAAGGGGAGATTGTATGACTGGCGTTAAAAGCTCCTGCCAAGGCAATTGAAGACAGTGTGAAAGAAAGCGGGGAAATACATTTCTATACACACACTCTGTACACATTCCATTACACAGCTGAATAAGAACTGTGTGTACAACTAAACGATTCTTCCTCTGTTGCCGGCAAATACAGCAGCACTATTGCACCATAGAAAATAGACCTACAGTGTTGTGAGATAATAAGGGAGATTAAAGATAAACTTCATGGTCAATAAGACACAAAGATTAGGTAGATAAGATGCGATAGAACTGAGGTTTAATAGACTCAGAATAAGGGCATCTCACTTCCCCACTCTAAAAGATAGTAACTAAATGGAGCCTTTCAAACTGATAGAGATACTGGGGGCCGTGCTGAATATGGAAAAATGAAATACTCCACCCAGTCAGAGACATTAAAGGGGGTCTGATGGCTACTTCTTGGGGACCGCGTAGATTACCAAAGTTTGTTCGCATTCTCACATGTTTAGTTTATTATACAGTATTCATTGCATGGAGAGACCTGAAATTATTTCAGAGACAGCAATGATAAGAATAATGACTTTCTAAACGACTAGCACCACACTCCTAACTCATTTTCTGATAGTGGCGTTCCTGCTATATTTAGTTGTGTACTGTTTAAAATCCTGTCACATTCACTGTGTGACCTGCGCTTGTTGGTGCATTTCTATAGGGTCTGCTGACGAACTGGGCCAGAGGAATGTTTGCTGCTTCACCCTCTTATCAAGGCTTCTCTGAAGTTTAGATGGCCAATGACACCATTGAGAGAGCATCTGCATTGTGCTTCATCCCCAGAGCAGTCAACTTTAAATGGGTGCGCTCATGACAGCGGTCACAAAAATATGTAGAAAGAAAGAAATTTCTTGTAAACGGTAGGTGATCTGGGAAGTGGCTACACGGTTGTTTTTGAAAGTTACTTGGAAATCTTTCAGGAATCTACTGTATGTGTTTTTTTTTTTTTTTCATGTTTTCAATCAACGGCATCTGCTTTGTTCTGTCAGTATAATCTTAGAAGACTGATCTACTCCAAGTGGGTGTCTCAAACTTTTACAGTGCTTACACAGGAAAAAAGAAGCAACCATCGGTTCGTGATTTTTTTTTTTCATTTGAAATATTTACGCTTTGAAAATAATCCTCCTCTAGTTTTCTTAAATCCTGTTCCTAAAAAAAAATCAGTGTTCTTCACAAAGACAATATAATTTAGTCTTGAAGTGAAAGAACATGAAGCAGGCGCAATTCTACCTGAATGATTGAGTCATTTATCGAGCAAAAAAGCCAAAAGATTTTAATGGTTTCAGCCTTTCAGATGTAGTGATTTCAGATTTTTATATAACTTAAAACTGAACATCTTCTGGTTTTGTACAGAAGAAATGTATAAGTGACCTCATGTTCTCAACACTTGTGACAAGCATTTTTCACATTTCGCCTAACACTGAATGGGTGGTTGCCCGCCTGGAGGTATAAATCATATTGTATACTGTATTAAAAAAAAAAAAAATAGATTAAATAAAAAAAAAAAAAAAATACATCACACACAATTATGTTTCATTAAAAAGAAAAAAAATCTTTTCCTGTTTGGTTTTCCTGGATACTTTTACATATTCAAGCCTCTAAAAATCCTTGAGATGAAAGAATACGAGAAAGAAAATCCCTCTTTGATTAAATTGCTCATGTTCTTCATTAAGGCCATAGAACGTAATGAGGGGTCAGAAGTAGACTTTGCTTCATTTCTCAGAGGTCACAAGCCAGAAAGGTTGGGACCCACTCGACTAAACAATTAATCAGTTAATCATGAAAAATAATCATTAGATTAATAAAGAGAATAATCAGTAGTTGCAGCCCTACAATAATTATCTGTAACCTTAAGCCGGATAGCTGTTCTGTTCAGGCAGTCAAGTGGTAATTCATGAGCTTTACTTTCTAGAAAGGCTTGGTTTGCCAAAATTGTCCCAGCACAAAGACAGATATCTGCTCAATTTTATACGGGTGTTTTAGGAAACTGCACCCTGTTGCAACTTCCTCTCAATCTGGGTCAGTGTCCAGGTATCCCCCTGTCATCCACTCCCTCCACCCTGAACTGTATCATCCACATTCATCAGACTCTTCCTCTGCCGACTGAGAAATCTCATCCCTGTTCAAACAGTCATGCAGCAGGAGCAGCAGCCAGGAGCAGCCAATGCTAATAGAGACATTGGTAGCTGAATACAGGCTTGATCACAGTGGCTCTTTTGTTCATGGCATGGCCTCTGTCTGATAGGGATCGGCCATGCGGAGTGGAGCTCCGGAGAGGGATATGGTAATGCCCCCACTGAGTGTATAAAATGGGGTGATACTCCGAGACCATATGATGGACAGAGGATTAATGAGTCATGGAGGAAGGGGAGCAGGGAAGAGAGGAGTGCGGACAGAGGTGATGGAATAAGCATATCTTTCAGGAAAACACATAAGTCTGTGCCTCGGTGGGCAAAAACAGAAAATGTAAGAAAACACACAGATGTTACAGCCTTGCCTTAGAAACTCACACGTTTAAAAAAAAAGGGGGAGCTCTAAATAAATGTGTGTATGAGCAAAACTGTATGAGTGACTGTTAATTTCATTGCATGCTTTTTCTGCTGTCCGCAATGTGGGGAGCTTGTGGCCGAGCTGTGATAGCGATACCTCACATTATCAGCAGGCTCCACAGTGTGATGTGTGGATCACAAACCCAGCCTCCTCTATAGCTCCCTAATTAGAGGTGAGGTAATTGAATCTGACAGAACAAAGCGGCAGATCTCTATAAGCATGGAAATCATTTTTGCTCCCACCTATACAGTTTTTCATCCAAAAGATCCATTGAAAATGTGTCCAAGCTGGCCTGGGGATAAAACGTAGCACCTGAGACTAAACATGAATGCATAATGCGGCCCTAAAATCCAACAGGGCCACACCGCTCAACCCCTGCCAGCTCTGCTCCCTGCAACTGGCCCTTTGTGCCAACACTGATACTGCACCTTCCTCACTTTCAGGTGAACACACACATACTCCACAGGACTCTTCAAACTTCTGCAGGGGAGGCGATACAGAAATATGGACTTTGTCTCAAGTTGCAAGGAGTTCTACGTTGTGAGACAGGTAGGCTTGGATACAAAATCATATGTTTACCCCACAGCTGGAGAGAGAAAAAAAATGGAGTATCACTAGCTCTCTGACAGGAGAGAGTGAAAACAGATAAAACAATTTCATCTCATCTTGCGGGAAGGGTTGGGAAGTGTGAGAGGGAAGAGAAAGAGAGGGAGGAGAACGTGGAGAGAGGCGAGGAGAGACTGGGGGCCGTACTCTTTCCTTCGCTCTAATGACCTTTGGGAAGCAGAGGGCTCCCTCAGCCTTAGAGGAGTCTTAGTGTGTATGTTACAGGGCTCAAGCCTCTAATTTAATCCTTGATCACTGTAATGAAATAGATACCATTTATGCAACTCTTAATAGCTTAATATGCTACAGGAACCCTCAAAGGAATTTTTCGTACTGTGTAAATGTTAGAAAAAAAGAGCCTTTTTCCAAGTTGTACACTGTGATCAAACTAAATGTGGAGCTAATGCGGTAACACAAGCAAAAAGTAAATTACAATTTTTTATATTGTCTCTAAATGGCTGCTTGTGTGTAAATGTGTGTGCTGGAAGGAGCATGGAACAGCTTCAGTGGAGACTGATGTGTTCTCAGAGCTATAGTCTGTGACCAAGTATAAGCAATGGTATTGTTTAACTTGATTTTCCGGTTGCTAAGCAATGTAATTCTCGTGATTAGAAATGGCTGCCTTCCTAAATTTGGGCACTTACAATCAACAGTCAACAAACTGCTTGAAAACTCAGCAGCGACGCTTGTCTGGAAATTGTGGTGAAAAAAAAGAGGGAGGGCAGGATCATCGGGGGGGGGGTGTGAATAAATGTGTTCACATCCTTTTAAAACGCACACAAACGGGATCATACAGTCTCTTATGTCAGGCTGCAACACTGGCGACGATAAGGTACCTAAATGCAATCTGACGACGTCATACCTTTAGATGCCACACTAGGTTTATATGACAGTACGTTTATGCTTCATGCAGTAGGAAGTAGACACACCCATCGACTGGTAGACAGTGTCACTACCACTGTCTGCAGAGCTGCTGAAAATGTTAACCAGAGGAAAAATAATGTTCTGATTTATTTTTGTTCGCATTTTCAAATGCCGTTAACACGATACCGTGGAGTATCTTATTCCAATCAGACACAACGTTGGATCCTAGCATGTTTGCTGAGTTGCTGAGTTCTGTGTTGTTGCGCCCAGTGTTTCTGTCTGGACTGTTGAAGGGGAATAACACGCTCTTACTTCTTTATCCAATGAATTTGAATTGGAATGGCATGAAAACATGCTGGCATTTGACTATGCCATTAAAATGCTGGAGGCACCTCTGAGCGTGCCCGAGGGCTTCAGCAGATGCCAGCCAGTTTCTCTGTGGAGTTAGCTGGGTCCTACTTCACTCTACCGCATCTACTTGTCTCTCTAGAGTTTACAGAGACAAACACAAACACACATCCAAGTGGACACTGGTGCAGTGTTTGGTCCATAAAAAGTCACAAAGCTTGTCCTCCAAGTAATATGGGCTTAGCTAATGCCCTCTCTCGCTGGGTAACATTTGCTTTGCAGGGGCAACGAACAGATTAAAATGCCGTTCAAATGGTCGGGTTTGCTGGGTCCTTCCAGTCACACACTTGCTTCTCCTCCGGCTGAATGATTTATTAGTGTCATTCTGTTACTTCTAAGGAAATAAAAGTTAACCATGTGCCTGTACACTGGACGTGACAGCTGAAACAAAGCAGGTAAAATATGTGTGGTCTTAATTACTGGTTTATAAGCAAGCTTTTCACTAGAACGTTCACTTTTAATGAAGCCATTGAGTGAGGCTCCTCCAGGGAGCTATCATGGTTAAGTGGGGGCATCCATCTTCAGCCATTGGCTTGTCTGCAGACGAGTGGAGGCTCTGTCTACAGAACGCTCACCTCATATTGGCTCACTTTATCTCCACTAAGTAAAAAGTGTGTTGGAAGCTGCTAACAGTAGCAAGAAAAGACTTCTCTCCACCCGCTCTGATGAGGCTGAGGGAGTTTTCATCCTGTAAAGGCAGCAGGCACATGACTGTGTCCAAGTAAGTTCTTAATAAGATGCTGCTGTTTAACCTGAAAAGCATCGCATTCAGTGGCCTCAGTGTGGCGGTTGAAATAGCAATATAGTGAACGCTAAAACTGCCTCTGCAACAAATAGCTTTTAGTTGAGCGTCATTTCAAAGAATTTAATGGGGAGCCTTCAGAAAAAGAAAAATGATTACTGTATCAAATAATGTAGATAAAACAATATTTTCCCATCAAGGAATTTCTATGAAATGGATATATCTAAGATGTCAATTTCATTCCAGTATTGTGAGGGATGGGGGGGTTCCTTTTGCAATAAATTCTTCATTAATTCAATTCTAATTTGCCTCTGGTTCCTATTTCTACTATTGATAGTTCCACTTCTTAATACCTCGGATAAGGGGGAGAAAATCATTGCAATAACTCAGTGGAGACTGCGAGTAGAAGATATGATCTAAATATTACCAATGCCAAAAGAAGTGTGAAGTCTGATGAACATTTCAAAAGAACAATTCTTTATGGATCAGCTAAATCTTTTCCACTTTTTAATTAAAAGTAAAGAAAATAGAAGTTAATTATCCTGTAAAGATTAGCTGGTGGGCATCTTTCTGTAAATTAGTTCTAATTAAAAGGAAATTGTCAAATGACATTCAAAGCACTGTCCTTTAAAACACAGACTGAGATGGGCTTTTTTCCTCCTCCCTCCCCCTCCCCCCTCAGCCTCCCTCCTAATTCTTGATCTGGCCATGTGAAGCTTCTTGCTGGAAGATTAGGATTCTGCCAGTGCTTCAGACAGCACAGACACACACACACACACACACACACACACACACACACACACACACACACACACACACACACACACACACACACACACACACACACACACACACACACACACACACACACACACACACACACACACACACACACACACACACACACACACACACACACACACACACAGACATACACACCATGCTCCCTGGATAGCAGGCCTCTAGCACACTGTGAAATACTGCTGCATCAATGGGGAGCTAGTGGCTGCTGGAGATAAATACTCCTCATTGATAAATGATTGCACTGATTAGCTGTTTGGAATTCAGCTTATACTTTTGTATCAGGCTGATATTGGCTTTTTATGAAATGTACTCTGATGCAGTGTAAGAAACTTGGAAAACCTGCAATTTTACTGGTCAATTTTACAGATTTTGTCATAACATTGTACAGCTCCCCATACTACTGGAAAGGGGAGAAATGCTTCAAGTGAACAAAAACTTTTTACTCTAAAGGAATTTTGTTACTTTTTTGTATCTTCATAGACTTTTACTGCTATAATAAGAATAATTTTGGGGGAATACTAAAAAGTGGAATACAATTAAACAAAAACAAGATTTTAGCTATGTTATCAGTAATTGATGATAATTTTTATTATTGAGGGATGAATCGATAATTTCCCTGATTAACCACTAAATCGTCATTGATTTATCGTGCCTGACCAATAGTTCAAAGCCCAAAGATTTTTAAATGTGCCATTCATTGACTATCAAAATTGTCACATTAATTTTGTTTCAATCGACATATCGAATACGGCTTTAATCTCATTATCATCCTTCAAAGGCATCATAAGGAAAACTGCTCTGCATGATGCTTCCTTTCCACTGATTCAAAAGAGCCCAAGCATATGAACTCAGACACCTCCGCTATCATCACTTCACAAATAAATGATGAATCAGACTGTCGTCTTATGTGTGTACTGTAGCTTTCATCTGATTTCATGTGGATTTCATCATTCATTGTCTGGGCTGGGCTGTTGCTCCCATCCACTCGCATTGTATCAAACCAGATTCCAGCAGTATAGTCTGAAAGAGGAAAACAGTGCTGAAGCCTCTCCATCTGCTCCGGCTAATGATGATGCTCTCCCTGGCCTGGAGCAGAACTGTGTGTGGGAGATTTACACCCATAATACCCCTGGGGCTTTGGAGCTGCACCGTGCTCCAAAACACCGTCACTCCATCACTTTCTATATGATAACTGGCGGAGCAGGTAACAATGGACCAGCAACAATGTCTTTTTGTATTACTGACAAGTGCCTTATTTGGTTGACATAACCTGCCTCGGTGTCTGAGGAGTGGCACTGAGCACACAGGAAAATGGATGACAGCTACACCATTGAGACATTGTGCAGTTGCAACAATCACACCAGACTATTTAAAAAAAATACCCAGCAGTGTGCGTGATAGGAGACAGACGAGACCAGCAGTGACTGAGGGAGAGGTGCCTGTCTTTGCGATACACTAATTGGAACGATGGCAGGAGGCGAAATCAGGCATCAAAGTGAGCTATACTGAACAGACCTGCCTTTCTCCATTTACCCTATTATAAAGGTTTATAAGTCATAATTGTCCTTCATTCTGGGAGCTTTAGACCCATTATAAAGCTCTGTGTGGGACCAGCCCTGAAATCTATCTCCTAAAACAAGTGAGCTTAATGGTGAGACGCAGAAAGAAAGAAAGAAAGACAGAAAGAAAGAAAGAAAGAAAGAAAGAAAAAGACTATGAATGCTTGTGTGTCTGAGAGAGCGAGGGAGAGAGACTAATGTGGGGGGGGTGTAGAGAGCTCCACTCCTCAGGGATTGAGTGTTCACACACAGTAAATGGAAGTGGCACAGCTCTGACCTTTGAGCCGCAGAATACGAGTAAAGTGAAGGCACTGTCAAAATATTGCTTCAGAAATGACAATCCACCTCGCCAGTCCCAAGTCTTGACATGGCAGGCAAGTGGAGAGCCGTAACCTGCTGATCCCGACATTACAAATGAGGGGATTATCATGACAACAAACCGCAGCTCGACACACTGCATACCCTAAAGATATTCTGGCACTGCCCCTTATTATCAGCAATGTCCCACACAGATAGACAGCAGTGACACTCGGAGCAGGCACCCAAAATCGAAAGGAACTGGAATCGTTATGTGTCAGAATCCCAAATAAAATTTCTGATCAGGTTTATCAAGTAACTTCTTCCTATCAGCTTTAACTTTCCTGTTAGGATAACACACTTCCACAGTTTCACAGTTACAACTATGGATTTGGCTTCTGAGCAGCTTCATAGCATCTTCATTTACACTCTTGTAATACTGAAGTCCACAGAGAATAACTCAATCGTAAAGAATACCAAAATATCACAAGCAAATTACTAGTGCTCTGAGAGGAAGCTTGGGAGGAACAAAGACAGGCAGCCATAATTATATCTTGGCGTGTATAGCATGTCAATCGGCCACCTTCGTTCTGGAGGGCATTCCCCTGGGCCCCTCAGGCATCAAAATGATGTCCAAATTATTTTGTGCTCTATTGCAGCATGGCATGATTATCATATTTACCGGTGGTGCATTATGACAACATTGATGTTTACACCTGTCTCTGTGAGAAGGCAAGGTTTACACTCTGTAATTTAGCAAATGTACAGTATGCATATGAGCTTGTTGGCAGGGATTTAAATTAGGTCAGAAATGGAATATATCAATAGCAACCCATATGTGCATCTTTCTTTTTCTTTTTTCTCCCTCCCCTCCCCAGCCTTCTTTGCTCAGAAGCTTGGCGATGAAGCAGCTTGACGACTGCAGAAGTGTGATATGTGCAAATCACATTTGCAGATGAGCTTGAAACTCCTTTTTAATATTCAGATATCAGACATCCCGCACTGAGAAGCCTGCTAAGACGCGATTCGGGGGAGAAAAGCAAGATCCGCGTCATTAAGGGAATCGTTAGAGGCTCGGTTTACATTTTACATATTTCACAAAAATGTACAACCAAGTAAAAACATCACCAGTTATCTGTGATAACAATGCAAATTTTTGTCAGAGAGCGCATGAAGATTCTGTCAAAATCCAAAGTCGCTCAGGTCTTTCTTTTCTCTTTTTTCTCTCTGGCTTAACACCCTCAGCTTATTGGTGCTTTGATTTCTTTCATATTTTTTCCCTGAGAAGTCACACAGGCTTGTGGAGTCAAAGACGGTGAAAGGTATGTTTGCCACGAGGCACGGGAACACGTGTCCCCATAGCCTGCCAATAGCTCATCAAACACAGAGGCCTGTGGATGGATGCAAGCCCGGCAGGCGTTTAGGACGTCTAAACAGCATCCGCTCTGCTATACACAGCGTCCCTGACTCCTGTTAGCTTGCTACAGTCAGTGCCACGAAGAACAGCCTAATTTCCTGCACATTTTCTGCACATAAATGCAGTGCAAAGACGACAACGCAACCATAAGGTAGCATTTTTTTTCATCTTACAACTGCTCCTTTGTGGTGTACAGTAGTGATATGACTATAATTTTTTTTTTTTTTTGCTTTATAGCCTAAACTTTTTCATTGGATGACAGAACATAGCCCCTGCAATTTCCCCCTACCTCCTTCATTTCCTCATGTCTTAGCCCTGCACCAAATTTGTCTCTGTGCCATTTTAATTACAGCCAAGGCAATCTTTATGGTGGTATTCTGCGAGAACACCAATCTGCAAAAAAGGTGATAAGTAGAGCCGCCACCCAGCTTTGGTATCAGTAATAAACAGACACTTAATTGAATAATTTGACCTAAGAGGCTGATCCTGGGAAATAGCATGTTGGAAAAATTATTTTGAATATTGAAGACAGCTCAGTGTTTTGCATGACGCCTGCAGTAGGAGAAGAACACACAGTGGATTTGGCTGGTTGCCCGCCAACTCGCCAGTGTGGGCCATGGTGAGTCTTTACAGAACAGATAAGTGAGCCTTTGGTATCCTGGAAGCACTCAGATGTGTGTGTGTTTTGAAGGGGGGGGGGGGGGCATATGTATGCATGAGTCTGTGTGCAGGCGTGTGCACGCAATGTGTCCGATATGTACGGGGAAGGGGGTTGGGGGGTGTGAATTGTGCCCACTCAAGGTCCATCTCCAGCTAGCAGCCACATGGGCACATCCCCCTATGCACCCCTACCCCAGGCCCACACACACGCACACACACACACACTCACACAAACACTTAAACACGGAAACACACAGATACACACACAGCAGTTTTCCGCAGAGCCGTAGAGACAATGACTCGCGGTCCCTTCCTGTTTAAGGATAGCTGTCAAAGGATGATGGCTCCGATTCAACACTGCAGCAGGTTTGCACAGAGCTCCCTGATAAAACGGAAAAAAGCAAAAGCGTCCACTCTCCCCTCACTCTCTCTCTCTCTCTCTCTCTCTCTCTGGCTGTCTCTTTCTTTCTCTCACTCTCTCCATCACTCTCCCTCTCCCTCCACAGTTCACACTGATTTGACTGCTAGCATAATTTTGCAGAGGAGACTATTTGCAGATGCAGCAGAGTTATCAATCCGAACAGACACACAATCCGGGTCCAATGTCACTTCTCCTCATTATGTTAATGGTTAATACATGCAAATGAAAACATTCCGGCAATTTGATTTCTTTGAAGATAGTTTGCATATTGTCTTAGCCATAATGATGGTACACTTTCTCCCCAGCTTCGATTTATGCAAGGCTAGTTAGTTCATTTTTATCAGCTCTGAGTTCATTTCTAGGGCTACTGGAATGTGTTTTCCCCTTCCCCTCACTATTTAACTAATTAGGATTCAGGTACCATAAGCAGATTTTTCACGCTATTGGTGTTTTTCTTAATTAAGAAACAAATGAATTCTCCCCAGCAAAATAGATGGAACAACGGGATAGGGTGCCAGGGGCCAGATGCAGCGCTTCTTAATTAGAAGTCACTCCATTGTCTGAGGTTTTTTAATGAAGCTCCAATCTAAATGGATATCAAAAAAGCTTCTAGTGAAGAAAAAAAAAAAACACACACACCGGCCATTTAAAATAATAAGGAAATAAAGATAATGAAAGACAAAAGATATGTACTGGCAGCCCGAGCTCACACCTCCAGTTCAGTGCATGTAGTGCTCTCGTCACCTCTGGATGAGCCCTATTAAAACTGCTCGATCCCTCACCCGCCCCTGTCTGCCTGCAGCCATGTCTAATGTTCTGCCAAGCCAACAGTGAAACACTCTTTTCAACTTCTCATCAAAGGTGGAAGTTTCATTACTCCATGGATGGTTATCAACTAACTATTTCTGAAAACTGCTGCAGCTGTCGACTTCCTGTTTTGGCTTGAATAACAGTGGATACTAGCAGAATCCATGCTCAACATATCAATGTCATTTGTGATAGGCTGATGTTTTGCACAGGGCGGCCTGACGCAAAATTTTCCAATTAGCTGGAACAAATTGTCACCTGGACACAATATGGAAGATAGAAATGGTTGTGTGCAATTAGATTTGAGCACCTGGGATGTATAGATGCTGTAAAAACTATCCAGATGGAAAAAAAAAAAGTTTTTGTTTTGAAGTTAATTTGCGTGTTTTTTTTTCTGAGGCCCAATCATCTTGGTCAGCCACGGTGATGCCGCTGTGCTGGTGACTGTAGGTGATAACATCGGGGCTGTTTGACTGAAATAAAACCCGTAGCATGCCCATATGTGCTGCCAACCCCATCAGTTCTTCTTCAGAAGGCATGGCTTAGGAGCTCCCAGAGGATGGGCCAGTGCCCACTGATACGGGCCCAGCAACCGTCTTGTCCAGGCCAAGTATCCCTGCGCCCAGGGGCTGTGCCATCAATGCCATGACTTGTGCCAGACTGGATCCCACCCAGCAATCCATTTCAAAGGTTTTTTTTTTTTTTTTTACGGATCAGGTATGCAGTGTGATTTTCCTTTCCCTTTGTAATGTGCCGTGTCAAAGGCGAGCTAGGCTGACTTTAAAGTCATATACTAGTTTTTTCCACCTTTCATTTGGGAAAGAGACATAATTGATTTCTGACTTTCCAAATGTCAAGTTGGAAGAGATTAGAAAAAAGAGCAATGTCCTAAAAATCAATCAGCAATATGGGCATGTGATTTGGATGGTATTTAATGTTTTTCAGGCTTTTATTTATGAGTAACTTATTAATCAGTAGTGAGGATATACTGAAATATATATATCATCTAAAAAATTCCAAGGGGGATTTGACTTTTATGGAGCAACACCTTCCTTAGCAACAAATTCAATGACAGCTATTAAATATTTATAGTCTTAAGAAAATCTAAAAAAAAAACATTAGCAGATCTTCACCTCATCACTTACTCATTGTGGATATTTGAGTGAAATCGAATTTATTGATTAATTCCTCCAGATTCATGGAGTGAAAAGCAGGTTATTTTTTTTTATTTATTTTTTTTTTTAACAGGCAACTTAATAAAAAGTCACATCTTTAAACACCTCCATTTATCCACAAATTACCATAATCCTCTGGATGTTCACTCATGTGCTCTCTCTCATTTAGAGCATTACTTGTTTATTTATATCTGTGAATGAGATTAGAGGGGAAGATTACTTAGTGCAGACACATGAATAGCGATCAAAGACTGGAGGATAATGTAAGTCTTTCCGTGATTGCTCAGCTCTTTTCAAATCTACCGGTGGCGTATTAGAACAATAAAAGTGGCTTTGCTCCATATAGTGTGACAATAATAATACAAAATCCTCAGGGAGTGAACCCCATGTAAACACTCCACATCGACACACAGTACACTTGCACAAAGTGCCCTCTAATGCAGCAAAAATTAACTTTGCTCCTTACGAGGGCACAGCAAAGTAGCAATCAGTTCAGTGACATGACAACACTTGTTGAACAATTGTCAACTATGTAAATTCAGTTTGAGAAAGGTCTGGTTCTGTATCTGCACAAAGCAGTATGTTTTACAGAACATGCTGTTTCTAGGAGCTCAGCCGGGGAGCATCAGCCACGAGGTAAACAAGCAACATTGTGTCCTTCTGATTATTCCAAACAAAAATGTGGACCCAAATATGACACTCTCTCATACAGATGATTTATGACGAATGTTATGATAGCTGAATTGTCTTTTTCTCTGCCAGCTTGTGCTGCACACATTTGGAGGAAGCATGGGTCCGGCCAATTATTGGTGGCAGGGCAGAGAAACCTGTGACTCAGATATACATGACAAATGAAGAAGGGACAGCACAGGACAACACCAACAAATGAATCTTCGAAATGCACATCACAACAAAAAGGACCCATCAGCATCAGCTTGCTGTTTTGTGGGGCTCCCGGCTAATAGTCGACCAAACCTTAGTCGACGAGAAGAGTCTTAGTCAACCAAGTTTTGGTTAGTCGGTTGGTCGCAGGAAAAAAAGCAAAGAACTCCACAGAAAGTGGAGATACTCAGTCAATCAGTGACTGAAGCTGTTCTCTGCGGTTATTGGACAGTAATTACATGTGTCGGGCAGGAAATCCTAAGTGTGGGATCATTTTATTAGAGGGTACAGAGCAACCTCAAAAAGGTGACAGGCAAACTCTGCAGACAAACGTTCGCCGATCATTCATGGACTTCAAACAAGGCTTATCATTTCAAACATGTAACTAGCCCTACATTAGCCACTTAGCATGGCCTTTCGCCCTGACACTGGATAGACTAAATAAATATGCGCTATTGGGCTTATCCAAGTGTTTGCAGGGACTGGGGAAGCTAAACTACCACACTTACTGCATGTTTGACTTGATATGCTTTTCTCTCTATAGGAACAGGTTAACAAAATGATCAGACATTCTCCTTGCTGGCTGTTCCAACACATTCAGATCATTTTAGCTTTTGCTGGTGTCGCTAACAGGCTTCTCGCTTCATGCGTGCGCTTGTAAAATTTATATTTTAAAGGCTCATTATAAGTTCTTGTGTTGGTGTTTCAAGTTTAAAAGTTGCGCGATGTTTTTGAAATACACCAACAAGATGTTCATTCTCCTTGCTGGCTATTAAGAGACATTAGAACCATTACTGCTTTTGCTGGTGTCATAACAGGCGGCTCACTTTGTGTGAGCACTTGTGAAATTTATATTTTAATGGTTCATTACAACTGTTTTGTATTTCTCTGTAATACAGAATAGTGTTAACAATTTTACTTATAACTTTTTTTTCTAAGCCCTGGAACTCAAACCATTTTCTGATACCCCCTAAAAAATATACATTTATATGATTAGATTAATATCATAAAACGGGTGTTGACTACTCAACTAATGGTTTAAAAGTATGACTATTAGTTATCCATTGGTTGGGAGCAGCCCTACAATTTTGACAAAAACTTTGCAAGCAGAATTTATTTGTAGCTGCAAATGAAGGGATGGATCTCAGGACCAGTTGGCTAATTATTTATCCTGCTGGCTTTATGGCTCTCATTAATTTCCCCCTTCTCTCTCTTTACCTACCATTGAAAGTCTGAAGTCAACCTGCATCTGGTGCTGATAACGCTTGGGTCTTAGCAGCCTCCCAGCCTCCCCTCTAACCCACCCAAATGCACCTCCATGAGAGAAAGGGAGCAGCTTTCATACACACCCACTGGATGATGCCATTAGAATTAGCATTCTGTGTTTCATATCCGCAAGATGTGCTCACTCAAGGAAAACACACTATATAGTATATTTGGGAAGGGTCGAGGACTATCTCTTAATCCAGTGGGTTAATGTATTTTCCAAGACAAAGAAGGTCCTACAGAGGAGGAGTACAGGATGGCAGGATTAGAAGGATAAACTGAAATATATGAGCTGAAATGTGAATTTTGTACTTATTGAGTACTGGTTGAAATTTTTCCCTAGCACCTAGTATCAAAAGTTGGCACTGAGTGCTTGGTCAGATTCTTAGTCCTGTGTACTTGTTCCTTGATCAGATTTTTCACTCTGTATAATGAATTTTGCTAATTTTAGATAGTATTTAACAAAGGCAAAGTTCTTCTGCAGCTACTTTTGTTAAGGCAATATCAAAAATTGATGCATTTGAAAGGTTTGACTTAATTTGGTAAACATTAAAAAAAGCAGTTTATTTGAAAGCTATTTTAAAGTTGTATTACTTTATATCGGCACTTATATAGAACAATTACCCAGCCCTATGGATAGGAAGGAAATGAAGGGGTGATTAATGAGGTAAATTGGATCACGGTTGAGGTGAACTGGGTTGCCTGAATTTGTCTGGCACTGGTTTGACCTGTCCTCTGCTCTTTCTCTTAGCCTCTCTGTCTGATAGTCTCCCTCACCCTCTGCCACGTTTTTAGGATGGGGGGGGGGGGGTGACTAACATTGGCCCAATCTTTATGCTTTAGTGAGATCACACCTCAGCAGTTCTGAGCTGCTGCTCCCTAATGGCCCGGTCTGGCTTCCTGCATCCTCCACCCTCTCTGTCCAACTTCCCCCTCACTGCCCACCTCATCCTGCACCTGGAGCTGTCCATCACGCTCACCCCCCAGCAACAATGAACCCCTACCCCTCACATGTAAGGACCTCATTGTCAATCCACAGATGAACCAAACGGCCAATTTGGGCCATTCCTTTCCCTGGAGTAAGCTGATAGAGACTCCGTACTGGTCACACTTTCAAACGCACCAGAGAGACACAGTTGGTGAGAATTGCTGAAAAGCAAATATTGTCGACTTCTGCTGGCTTCAAACACCAGTCAGGTGGCAGAGACTACCTAGGCAGTAAGGAAGCTGCATAACACACAGCACAAGAGAAAAGGCCTAAAGAACTCTTGGTGATTCCTTTCATGTTTGTCTTTACAGGGAACCCAGAGAATTTCTCTTCCTCTATGCAAAGGAAAGTAAACATGGCACCCTCTGCAGACTCATGAAATTGAACAGTTCTGAGCATAATGGCCAGTCCTTTCTTTCTTGTGTTTTAGAATTAGATGTGTTAGCTCTACGGCAGCTTTGGCATATTCTATGTACTTTTTAAAAATGTTTCAAAGATGAATTTGCATTTAATTCATGATACCACCATTATTTCATGATAAATCTGTCACCATTCATGTGTCAATCCAGTAAACTCTATTTGGGGTTTTTCAGACTGAAATTTTGCTCCAACAGTTCAGCACACATGTGTTGCTCAGTTAATCAATGAACACACGCGTGCAAACACAAACACACAAAGTTAATGGGAGGGAAAACGCAACCCAGTAAAGTTGTGTTTCGTTCTCCACAGTGACCTAGTGATACTCTCTTGCAGTCTTATTGGACTATCAGAGCCCGGGTCATGGTACTGGCCAGTCAAGATAAAAGTGACTCTGATGAAATGAACCATGTGGGAGCAGGGAGGGCTGCTCTATCCTGATGGAAGGAACCCATTCACTTAAAAGGTGAGACTGTAACAGTGTAGCATTGACCTGAGTGACCTGGCTCAGTGCTTGAACTCCACAACACTCTGTTTAGAGAAGAGGAGACAGACAATAGGGTTCTACTGATGTTGGTTGTTGGCAGCCAAAACTAATAATTAATGTGACAATGGTTTGTGGATTTTGTACAATTTAATATTTATTCTATGAATATTTATGGTTACTTTCTTTGTAAATGAGAAATGCTATATTTAACCATCAAAATGAATAAACAATTAGTCTCAAAAATTAAAAATACAACGCAAGTGTAGCAGAGAAGAAGTCTGCATTGATACAGCTTAACAAAGTACAATTACCCAATGGTGTATTTAAGTACTTACGTAATTCTGACTTTTACTAATGCTTTACCTACTATTAGCATTACTATTGCTATTTCCTTTATCTTCTACTTTATACGTAGGGAAATATTCTAAATTTTAGTAATGCACAATATGTCCAATAAGTTACATTATGTGACAGCTACAGTTACCAGTTACTTTGCAAATAAAGACTTCACAGAAAACACACAATATATGTGAAGTTTATTGTATAAACTATACAATACTATATTCTACGTTTTATTTTTTAATATAGGAAATTCTGAATTGCCTAATATTACCAAAGATAAAAGTTTTTGTTAGCCACACATGCGTGAACACACCTATATATCAGTAACTGCTCAACAGCATGTATTAGGTAATCTGATGAATGAATGATGAACTTATTGACTGGCAAATTTATTCAACCATTCATTTACATAATATTCCCTAGCCAATTTACTTACCAAGCACAAAATGCAACAACTATCTGCATCTTTCCATTCTTTGGCAGTGACATTTTAAATATTGAGACTGACAACAATAAAGAGCATTTTTCAATATTCCACACCATCTGATTGAGCCAATGACACAAATCGTTATTTACCACTTTCAGATCAGAGACACGCACCATATCGCTATCATTGAGCTGGTCAATATACATCACTTCGCCCCAAAGGATTACACCTCTTATCTGAAATGATATTCAATAAAGTATGACCGCAGAAATACAGAGTGGAGTGTTCTTGCTTGGATCTGGCTTATGCTGTGAAAAAAATAACACTTTATTGGAATTAAGATCCAAGTCAAGATTACCTGAGGAAACAGCAGTTAGATTTCTGTTCCAGTGCCATGTCCTACACTTTATTCTCTGCTGCTTGGGGACTAGACCACAGTGTACTGTTCCCCGCAAGCCATGGGGGTGTAATAGGATGCCTTTGTGAAATATATAGAGACACCCCAGCACCTTCCACAGATCATAGCATGTGCTAGGTTTGGTGAGCCTAGCTGGAGTTTCTGTGTGTGTGTGTGTGTGTGTGTGTGTGTGTGTGTGTGTGTGTGTGTGTGTGTGTGTGTTTGTATGTGTGTGTGCATGGTGTGTGTGTTTGTATGTGTGCGTGTGCATGGTGTGTGTGTGTGAGTGTATGGTGTGTGTGTGTGTGTATGGTGTTTGTATGTGAATGTGTGTGTGTATGGTGTGTGTGTGTATGGTGTATGTGTGCACGTGCGTCTGTTTGGTGTCTGTTTGTGTGTGTGTGTGTGTGTGTGTGTGTGTGTGTGTGTGTGTGTGTGTGTGTGTGTGTGTGTGAGGCAGAGACAGAGAAAGGGCTTTGTGTGCCTGACTAATATGGCCTTGCTAAAATGCTCTGCAATCCAAAAAGTCAGTGAGGCAACAGAAAAAACTTTTCAGGTCTCTGATGCTCCACAGCCGTAATATCATCAAGGTGCACGGGATGATATCACTCACTCATTTGTGCTGCCTAATTAGCTGCTGCAACTTCCCTCCTCTCTCCATCCATAAACTGTCATTAACCATAGTGGGATGAAGTGAACTCCACTGCTGCCGCTATGTTAAAGTTTACTGACCATGGTCTGGAACAGTATCTAGGTGGGATCTTCTTAAATGAAGTCGTCTCTTTTTTGTTTAAGCTTGACAACTATCATTAGTTCTTCCCTGTATGTGTTGTATATTAAGTGGGTTTAAGAGTAAAATGTTCACACAAATACCTAAATAACTCGTTCTTCATTCTCTTTTCATTGTCTGTGTTTTATTTCTCCCTGACATCAAATCAAACACACCCAGACACACACACATACACCCAGACACACAGCCCCCACCCTGCCGCCTAAGCCCCCAGCCCTGCACTCTATAGCTTTTCTTTCCTTGTCGGGAATTGGATAAAGCCTTTAGTGAATGTGGTTAGAGCACTTGGGCTGAGGATCTGATGAGAAGTGTGGGGTCTGTCACACACAAAACCCCACACTGTAAGTACATTCTAATTAGCTGATGTATGCAGGACCTCATCCATGTTGGAGGGGTATCAAAAAGCAATCAACGCCCCATCCCTGATGAGCTCAGAGTGACACAGAGATTCACATTGTCTATGGAAAGATGATGTGTGGCTGGACCTGGACTAGGCTTTCCAAACCACCATAATGCCATGCAATCACAAGACATTATGCACAGATCTGGACCCCAAAGCCACAGGATAGTGAAAAAAAGTAAGGGGAATATTGAGTTCATAATTCAAAAGCCTGATTATGATGGCCGCTCTCGTGAAAAGCTGCTGTGGACAGCCAGGAGTGGGAGAATTGGCCTGCGAGTGCCACAAAAATCAGGCTATAAATGCAAAGGAGAAACATGTTTTAAAAAACTGTCATGATCGAGAGCAATACAGTGCAGATGGCAGAGAAATCAGCGGAGTTAAGATGACCACTCGTTGCCATGGAAAACTGAAAAAATTAAGTCAGCAGCAAGTGAATGAGGAGAATTTATGAAAGTGATTATTCTCAGTGGAGGGAAATCAAATAGAAATACAATATCAACCACAGCAGAACTCCACATTATCAGCATGAAATGGTGAAAAAAAAAGTAATATCCTAAACATATGATCTAGGACTCTGTCACCCATTCATAATCTAATTTGACCTGAGGCCATATAGCCAATTCGTTTCAGTAAAGACCATAGGTGTTTTAGCTGCAGGCTCCAACAGAGAGAGGCATGTGTGTCACACAAAGACCATTGGTTAGCGACGTACCGAAAGGGGCTCTGTATCACCATCTTATCTTCAAAGGACTGGGCAGGGGCTCAGGGGAGCTGTGCCACCGCCTCGCCTCCACACAGACACACACAGAGGGGGGATTTGGACCTGCAAGCAGGAACCAGAGATCTCTCGGCCAGCACCCAGGCCCGGACCCTCCTCCAACTCGCCCGCGGAGAACAGGCAGGGTTCCTGCACACGCGGCACGACATCAGTGAGCTGATCCCCCCACCGCCGCCGCCACCGCCGCCACCGCCGCCACCGCCACCACCCTCCTCCTCCTCCTCCCTCTCTCTCTCCCCTCCCCTGCAAACCCTTTACGCCGACTGCCTGCCCATTTGCTTCCTGGCCTCGGCTTGACGGAGGGGATGGGATCTGAACTCAACTTAGACACAGAGTTTCCACATTTCACAGATGGCTGGGAGAGGCTTTGCATGGAGGTGAGGAAACAGAGAGAGAAAAGGGAGAGAGAGCCTCATCGCCAGCGCCGAAGCGGGGCCGATTTCACACCGCGGTAGAGTGCGCTAAAGCAGGCCGCCGTTAATCCACTCACTGAGGGGAAGGCCTGGAGCTATTCCGCAGCCCGACCACCATCTCCCTCCACAAAGCCATAAATGGTGCATTATACAACTGGGCTTCAGAGACACTGCTGATATGCTGATAGGTGGCGGACAAAGACCAAAGCAACCACAGGAGCGGAGCCACATACAGGACTGAGGGCCTTAGCGCAGGAGCAGAACAGCACATGTACTGAGGCATGATCTCTTAAACGCTGTACCTGCTGAGGTGTGGACTCTTAGAGGGCTATATCTGCACTTTTGATCAGAGTTAGTTCAACCTCAAGACAGCCTCGGCCTCCAGACAGAGATGGACATGCACTAAAACTCCCTCTTCTTCTGCTCTACAACAAAATAGTTTTTTTCCCCCCTTTCTCCCTACTGTGAATTCATATCTATAGTTACCAAAAGTCTTGAAGATGAGTCTTTGAACTTATGAAAGGCAATCATTGTGAATGAAAGGAGACAGGAAATATATAAACATGGGGGAATTTAAATAAATTGCCACAAAGAAAATCACGGAAAGGGCAGTGAATTATGTAACGATAAGACAGCCACCAGCCTAAGCCACAAAATGGGATGTTTTACATGAAACGAACAGCGGTCTAGATTAGAGAGCCATCCTGTTTAGACATGAAGCCAATTGAGTTGATATCACATGTAGAGAAAATTTGAAAGATAAGTGGGAACTATGAGAATTGTTATAATCCAACTGTAACAAAAAGCTGAAGTATATTGGCTTTTCCCGCAGAAGCACTGCATGATAAACATCTTTGATGAAAGAAGTTCATTACTTGTGCACTGTGTAATGTAACATGCTGTATTATGAGCCTATGCCATAATACAGCAACCTACAGTGAGGCAGTCTCTAAATGAAGCCTCAGGCATTTAATGGACATCATTAGGTGAAAACATATAAGAGATAATTATGGTAATTACAAATCCCTTTTATTCGCCATGAGTCTTTGACAAGAAGGTTGTCATATCAACCACTTCAAACAAACAAAGAGTTGTTGTCTCTTCCCCTAAATGATGTCCGGTTTCATTTGGATGGGAATTGTCTTCGGATTATCCTTTTTTATTGTTTCGTTAGTGGCTCTGAATGGAGGCTACATTTCTTTCAATGAAAACTTGATTAAAACAAGTGATTCACAATAGTAGAATTTGACTTGCATTTGCATAGCCACTTCATTACAAGTGAGACCTTGATCTTGAAAGCAGCCCTATACAAAGCTAAGGGACATGTCTGTTATGTCTATCAGAGATGGACCCTCAGAGGAACTGAGGCCTACCATTTATTATTCCCACTATGGGCAACCAAGGCCTGTCTTATTAAATTTCAGCTCCATAAGAACAGCTGAAAGAGCAAAATGACAAACACTGGAAGTATTAAGGCCGGTTCAGACCAAAAAAAAATATCTTCCAAGAGTTTGTTTTGGTTGAACCTAATCTAGGTTGTGACCACACAGGGCCACACAGGGTCAAACCAAGAACCACCCCTATCACGCCATCTCATTGATACACCATCTAAGCGGCAGAGAGCAGATAAAATATTGTAAGGGACATCTTTATGGAGAGGCTGAGAACGAGAGGCAAACCCTGAAAGACTTGAGTGTTTATTTACAATATGCATCCAATCATCCTTTGTCACAGTTCCATGTATGTCTTTTTCCAAAACCACAGAGAGACACTCGCTTGGAGATTTTATTTTTGGCCTCTTCGCTACACAAACTCATAATATGGTTCTGTCTTATCAGATCCTGCTTACAATAACAGATTCACTGAGAGTCAAAGCTGTTGTTTAACTTATACAATCCCATGGGAAAATTCCGTTCAAACAAGTCAGGAGACATCTGCCAGTCCACAGCAGTTGATGATGTCAACGGTTCCCTGCTAGCACCAGATTCCTCCAGCACTTTCAATCATTCCTTGTGAGATTATTGCAATAGGATATTACTGTACAAACTATGACCATGTGTCCTGCTGCCACAAAGCTTAGCAACATATTACAGTTTGTCAAAGCAAGCTATTGCGAGGGAGAGATAGATACAGAGAGGAGGAGAGAAGCCATTGACCTTTGTGTCCTTCATATTTGCCTAGCTTCCCCTCAACCCCAATCTTAAGAGTGAAATCATCTGATCCCAAACTAACTGTCAACTGGCTTGTGATGGTGGCAAAGCCAGCAGACATCAATCAATCAGATTTTCTCCTCGTCTATCAGAGGAGGCTTTTTTTCCTGTTTTGCTCAGGCTTATCATCTGACCCAGTTGTTATCCTGTTTCTGAAGCTTAAAAAACTTGATTATGGTCAAATGTATGTCTCAGGGATTCACAGACACAGACTGAACCAGAAGGAGAAAAAAAAAATACTATCTGTATTCCACAACAGAAATGAATGCTGGATGTAACGATTGTAGTTTTTCAAAATGAGCCTCTTAATTCTACACTCATGCTGGAAATAAGGAGTTTGAGGCAGTTATCTTTGGTTTTCAGGAATGCGTGACTGCGTGAACTTAAGATAAAAATCCGATCTGATATCATACGACAAAAAGGCATTTTAGTTGGCTACAGCACTTGCTCAATGTCAACAGTTTTTTAGTAATTACCAGATAAGCATTCTCTGAAATACACAGAGAGAGAAAATTGGCTGATTCTGAAATAATAGTGGCTGCATTTCTCTCTGGATGTTTACTCTGTCACTTCACAAAGCCTGCTTTGAGATAAAAAGAAGCAGGAGACATGTACTTTGCAACATGTCACTCCTTACATCAGTGTCCAATATTGCACATGCTCTGTCTAATCTGATTTGCATAACATACTCAAATATAATCGATCATCATCAACCTGTTCCAATTGGAATATGGCTCCATCGTGGCTATTTCTGTAGCAGTGCTCCCTGCTAATCACACGCAGGCAGATATGGCCTCTGATCACATGATGTGTAAGCTGTGCTGTCAACAGCTTTACCAGCTTTGCAATGGTGCAAATCATAACACAACCTCTTTAAAGTATTAACATGTTTTGAAGTTTGTTTTATATTTTCAGCATATTTGACATAAATTGTTTATCTATTTACAAGCTTTGTCATTAGTGATTTTCCACTGAACCCTTAAGATGCTATGTGTTTTGTGCCATTCGTCTGGTGGAAAATGCTGATGTACAAATTGAACTGAAAAGCTTGTTACTTAATCCTCTGTTGCCACCTATCCCTTAACTATAGAGCCTAGTAAATTTCACCGCAATGCAAAGTTCTGCATCGCGCCCCCCCACAAACACATCCTCAGTAATTCCTGCCAAGCCAGAGATTTACACTGAACAGCTATTAGGCCATCATTTTCTGGGATGGCAGTGCCAGTTTCTATCCTGCTCTGGAAACCACATTATTCCCTTTTTTCATAAATCCCCATTTTTATTTTTTTATTTATTTATTTTTTTAAACTACTAAAACAATCTTTACACTATGTGGGTGAAGTCCAACTCCAGGCTTGGCCAACAATGTTTAATGTATATCGCTGACAACGTGATGGTGGCTGCTGCGAAATGTGAGTCATATTTCCAAGGAGTCCCTTTTCTTTCTCATCCAAGATTCAGTCAAAACCCTAACATCAATTTTGACATATTCCATGAAAATGTTTTGATTAACTGTAGCTTATTAAATTGAAATGAACAAAAAGAATCTTAATACAGACATTAAAGTTATTTTGACCCTGCAGTAGAAGACTGACAGATTTCCATCCCTGGACTTTATTTCTTGAATATGGCAGAGGCATGTTCCTGTTGCAGGCACAGAGCTGTTTCTCTTTTAAGCTATGGAAATGTCAAATCATCACACAAATGTGATGAACCCAATATCCATATCCATGATACATCAGAACCTCAGCATGGCACAAAAATAACTGCAATACCTCAGGAGCAACCTCAGAAATCCCCTTAATTGAGCAATATCTTCATTCCTGATCCATGTGCATCACCAAGGTGAAAAGGGACTGTGCAAGTTAAATGAAAGAAGAATTCATGATGTGTGGCGGCCTCTCTTACTCACCCTGGCTATTTCCCCTCTTGGCAGGGGCCAAATAGAGAATGTTAAATGAGGCAATTGTGTCCCGGAGGCAAAAAGAGGAAGAAAAAAAAAAGCAGGCAGTGCCCCTGCTCTCTGCTCTAACCCTGAGGAGCATTCTGCAGTATGATGAGGTACATCCAAGCACCCAGGCCTGCCACTACCCAAATAGCTCAGACCAGACCTGACTTCCCATGGGAACAGGCTACTCCACTCTCTGCTCTATACAACGCACATACAGAATGACTGCTCATTAGTCAAACTCCTAATCACACTGGTGTTCCCTTTAACAGTACACAAAAAACATGCAGGTAAAAAAGAATGTGAAATAACTGTCTAGGAAAATATTGACTCAGAATACAAATTCACTGAGTTTCAGACACATTTCATAATAGTCTGACATACGGTACAACTGTCTTTTTTTGTTATGGGAAGTTGTGGAAAGGAACTAAGTACATTTATTCATGTGCTGTATTTACTATAAGAATAATTTGGGGAATTTATATTTTATTTCAGTGTTGAATATCAGTCATACTCAACACTTTTGATTTACTTCATTTTAGAGGGCAATATTGTACTTTTTTATTCCTCCACATTTATTTACCAGCTATAGTTATTAGGTCCATTTCATATTATTATTTTACATTTAAAAACATCTCAAAACAGTGTTAAATTATATAACTGTTATTATCACCACCTTGGCCAACTACAATGGTGAAATGCTACTTGATGAATGAATATCAGTCAGTTTTCATCTAGATAATGTATGATAATATCTGCACAATAACTACTTTTAGTGTTGGTACTTTAAGTACTTTATTCTAAAAATACTTGTGTACTATTACTTCAGAAGCATTTTGAATGCAGGACTTTTAACTGAACTGAAGTATGTTAATAGCAATTTTACACTGTGGATTTTTGTTAATCCACCTGATTGGTGAGATCCAAAATAATTGTTTATCAAATAGCAAAACAGAAAAAACTGCTGATCAAGTTCCCAGAGTCCAAGCGTCTTCAGTTGTCTGGTTCTGTCCCAAAACCAAAACATTTTCAGTTTACTATCATAGGAGAAAATGCATTCAAGATAAATTGAATGTTTGCCAATGAATTTTCTATTGACTGACTAATCCATAGTGGACTGGTCATTTTAGCCTCACAATACTTTGCGTAATCACAATATCAAGGGCTCCATAAAAGAGCCAGTTTCAGGATATAGTATGGGCCCAGGCCTGCAGATATACTGGGATGCAGAGTGCGTTCTGTTATCATTCTATGACGGTGGCTGCAAGAAACTGATCTCCCCTGCAGTCCCACACTGTCAGCTATACAGACATACTCCATGGTGACACCTCTGATAATCAAAGCTTTGTCTGGGTCTTAAAAGGACGTACTTGAACAACAGCGAGACCAGAGGCCCTCTTTGCTGAAATGGCCCTTGGACATCAATATTTAAATCTTACATCTCTGTTGTGATTAGAATGCTGCCTTTCTCTGTTTTTTCACCCCATCTCTCCTGAAACAACAAGGTGGGGCTGAAAAAAGGCTTAAATCGATGATCTTTGAGTCTAAACTAGATTCCTAAGCAGTTTGCCACTCTCAGCAGCAAGATAAGATAAACTCTCTTTGACCTAAGAGATGAAGTTGCCATGACGATCAGGGAGTCCACTTTCTCTATTGATATTTTGCTGATGTAACAACAAATGGAACCAGATCCTGCTCTTGATAATGGTGATTAATTAATACCAATATTGATCCCTACAAGCAAGAGACAAGGCTATTAACTTGAAGCAGACTGAAAGTCAATTGTTACCCGGGGGCTCAGTGGGCATCACTGATATAAAATCTAAATAAACACAGGGGAATATGGTTTGGGACAGAACCGTAAAATTAAAAGGGAAATACATGTGATCACATCCGGCAACTACCAGCAGAATTTGTTTTTTAATCTGCAAATATTCCTAAAATTAATATTTTGTTTTGACCATTGACAGCTACAGTGCGTGAATGAAAACACAGTGGCAACAGCCTGAACCAGCGATTATTGGAATAATAGCAGTGGAATTCAGGAAAGAGGAAGATAAAGAGGAAACTGCGTGAGGAAGTGACCTCCACCTTTCCAGCCACCCTGCCCACATTTCACACCGCTGTCCAGGCACTGTGAGCTACAGAGAGGGCAGGATTAGGCAGCGTCCGTCCATCGGCTGCCAACCCCAACTCATCCAACACATCTCACAGCACAGTTTTCAACAAAGGAAACACAGGCTGCTATACATACTTGTCCCAATAACAGTAAAACCAGTGATTTAAGAATTGATAGAAGCCCTGTGAGTACAAAGCCTTTCTCTATATAAAAAAAAAAAAAAACATTTTACTTTAGACACAAAAGAAAAAAAATATTACAAGGAGATGACATTAATCTGCATTGTTGTTTCGTGTCAAAAGTGAGGAGGCAATTGGGGATCCTTCAGCTAAGACGAGGCAGCGGCACAAGCTGTTATTGGCAGGGAACAGATGTTTGAGGGAAAGTTGGCATTCAACAACTCTTCTTTTTCTGACAGAAATCAAGAAGAGAAACACAAGAGACACGGCGTGATTGTCACCCAATGAAAGAGAGACCCTTAAATATACATGGAGGCTGGAATGCAAACATTTTTTGATTTTACACCCCCGAAACATCTGACTGCTGAGACTGCCAGCTTTAGTGGGGCCAAGGGTGAAATGAAATGCAGTGGATACGACTTCCCCTGCATCACCACACTTTCCATGCACAAGAAAAGCAAAGCTGAGCTGAGCTAAGTTGTAGGAAATATAGATATGGAGTCTGTTCCCCAAGAAAAAAAAAAAAAGAAAAAACGAGAAGAAAAAAAAAAAACAAGCGAACAGCTCTGATCCCTGATCTCTGATCGCTGCTAAAACACATAGCCACATGCTTGTCTCACATACTGTACACGCACTAATGTATACACAAGCAAACATACGCACAAATTCAGATACAGGATTTTGGCAGTGAATTCAGTAAACACTCCCCTTATCCCCCTCTATTGTAATCTGCCTCTGATAAATGCCCCTCAAAGATAGAAATGTCACCTGATATGATAAACAGTGTTCTGGCGTTACATAAAGTGGCCTTATGCTAAGGAGTTGGAGAGATTAACTGTAGAGTAGAAATGGAAAAAATGGTCGCTAGGATAAAAAGCAGACGTTTAGCTCCAGTGAAGAACCTTGTTTGGCTTTAGTTTAGTTTTAAACAGACTAGTTCAGCAAGGCAGTGATCTTGATATAATAATCCAAGCGTTGAATGCAAAATACAGTGGATTTATGGTATCTTAAAGTTCAGTATACATGCTGTAGCAGTAAACAATTCTACAATTCTACAGTTCATTTGTCAGACACTTTTATCCAAAGCGACGTACATCTGAGAGCTGATACAATTACAACCAAATAACAACCCAGACCGTTGCATTAAATGTTTTTCTCCAGGATCATATTTCTCAAGAGCCATAATTTGAAACATATCAGTAAGACAATGCATCTAAGAAAATGGGAAGGGAATAGCAATATTTACTACAACATCGCCTGCCCCTGCTTCAACTACTTCCACAAGGTATTATGGGTAAAAATAAAAAATAGAAAAATAGCAAAAATGCATTACTGTAAACTGCGGTGGACCAGCTTTTACAGATGTAAGATCACTATCATGTGAGCAGATTAGGCATTTTGACAGTATGACATAGTGGGAAGCTCTGGGGACTTCTGCACTTGCCAGTCAGGCGCTATACATATTTACAGTAAAAGAGCAGTATAATCACTACAGCATGGTGCTCGATTGTGGTTGGATGGTGGCGAGTAAAAGGGGCAAAAGAAAACAACATGAATTCTCAGAGTGTCCATATGGTGCAGACAAGAGTAAAAGGGAGAACACTAAGTCAGTTTAATAAGCACATTTGACATTAGATGTCCGCGGATGGCCTCACAGGGCTGCTTCAATATGTTCCCATAAACACTGGCAGAGGCACATTCCCTACATCATCCAGATTCCCCCTTACACCATGAAACTTTGGGGGGCAATTTTACAGAAAAATTACTCTGAGGGGCCTGGTTTCAATTCAGCCTGTTCATATCTTTCCTTCCTATTAAGCATCAAAATGTTCTTCTCTCAGTACAAATAGAGGTATGGACACCAGCAGCAGCCAGGGAAAGGCGCGGGTGTGGGTGAGGGGGGTTGGAAGGAGGAGGACAAGGAGGAGGGGAGGGTGGGAGAAGAGAGGATAGAGGGAGCTTGGTGGAATTCACACATCATATTACAGCAGCTAATCGCAATCCGCAGAGCATCAGCGATATTTTCATCATTCCTGTCAAATTCTACTGACCTGCCTTGGAACAGCTAACAATCTGGGCAATTTATTGGCATATTGGCACGGGGTGATAAGGCTAAAAACAACAGCAGCTAGCAGCTGGCCCTGGGAGATGAGCTGATAACATTGATATGTGCTCCCACACAAAACACCTCCACCACTATCTCCTCTTTCTATCAAACTCTTATTACAATAAAATTGTATAGGGTTTTTTCACTTTCTTAGAAAAAAAAACAAGGGGAAGGGGATAGAGGAGGGGGGCAGGAATATATATTTATATATAAAAAAAATCAGATGTAACGTTTCACAGAAAAAAAACAAGGGGGAAAATACATAATTTATCACTGTATTATCAGGATATCCAGGCAGCCTAATCAAGGAGCACTGAGTGACTATTTTTTGCCTTATCATCCAAAGTGGTGGAAACGGAGAAGGAATTATCAGCCAGCTGCAGATTGCTGGGCTGGAATTTTAATGGTAATAATCGGGTTTCTGATGGTATATCTTCTCTGCTTATCTTTCCCATTATCTGGCCTTATCTCCCCAGTCATCGGAGCAAATTAATGGTGCTCTTTCAGCATCGCCTTTTTATCACCGCTCAGAGAGCACCCAAGGGGAAAGAATAAGCAAAATATTAAAATACTGCATAAATCACAATTTTAGATAACAGTCCAATGTATGCAGGGAAAGGGAGGGTGTGGGGGGGGCAACAACCTTTTTGTCCTTTAGAATGACTGTCTGTGCTGACTTTCTGTGCAGTGCCTCCTCGGCCTGTTTCCCAGAGTTCCGGGGTAGGAGAGAGGATCTAGGCTCCCCGTGACCTTTCTGCTTCTAACTAGAGCTTGATTCTACAGTGTGGCTGCACACCGGCTCCATATTAACAACATCATACACAACATATCAAATTCGCACAAGGCCAGGTCACAGTGACGAAAGCATAACACAAACAGTAGGCTTCCTTTGCTCAAAATCGAAATTTGGATGCTACAATGGGATTGGTCCAAAGATGAGTGAGCCTATCACGTCATATGTTGTTGCTTCTTTGTTGATTAGAAATGGTTGCGGGTTTACGGTGGATACCAGCAAAAATACAAATATGAACTCAAATATTGTTAAAAGAAAAGGATGTTCCTCCAAAATTATTATTTCTCTTGAGAGTTTCAGGCAACTTTACTGTACCAAGCTTCTCTAAAGTGTATGAAAAATAAGGGAAAAATAAAATTTATTCATAAAACATTTCAAAATGTTACATTTTTCAGTATAAACTTATATTCAAAATGTTAAACTGGTGGTTTTTCCAATAATCTATATAACTAATTATTTAATTTTCACAGTACGGAAATATAAAGTACAGTATTGAAAATGCATATAAGCACAAATTGTCTATGCCTTAAAAAAAACAACCAAAATCCAGATTCCAAACAACACAATCATCTTAAAAACTTAAAAATAAAAAATTTACGACCCATAAATATTCAAAAGGTGAACAGTCACAGTTATGCGTGAAATAAGACAAGGTGACACAAAGTCTCCTCTGTTGCTCAATCTGTCTTACACAAATGCATCAGAAACCTCTTGTATACCAATACATGGCCACAGGAATTCATGCATGTGAGCTCACACCCACACATGCACACACACGCATAACCTAGTTCTAAATTGTCCATCAAGACTTGAAGCACATATAAACAGTGTGACACTGACATCCTGCAACTGCTGCATGGAGTTTTATGTTTGATATTTTGAGGCCAAAGTAACTACAGTCTGCATTTAGCTCTACAGCAGCAGCAGCATACAGCGGAAAAACAGAAAACACACACTACACACACACACTCAGATGTCAGCTGTATTTGCAATTGGTAAGTGTGTTTATGTCCATGTGCTTGTGAGTGTGTGTGTGTGTGTGTGTGTGCTTGTGTGTGTGAGTGTGTGTGTGTCTGTTCGGTGTGTGTATACAAATCCCCACAAATTTATGGATGACCTGCAGTCTCTTTAAAACCATTACAGGTTGTGTAAAACGTTAAATAAAAACAATATTCAATTCAACTAAAATTCAACAATGCGAATATGACAAAGTTTTGTATTAATTCAATTATGCCTTATTGATATATTCCTGCATTAAAAACAAATAATAATGCACCACATTTCTGGGGAATTCAGTTTAAATTTTCATCTATATTTTAAAAAGGTAAAATATGTGTAAACTATGTTGCTGAGGGGCAAGGTGAACTCTTCCCCCGGAGCAGTGGTACAGTTCGGTTCAGTTAAAATTAAAACATAACATAACGTGTGCCACACTCGTGATTTTTCCTGCAGCACCACGAGGTGCAACTATTAACGCTGCTTATCAATATTTATAGTTTGCTGCTTATTGTGAAGTTTGGGAAAAGGGTGTCCACGTATTTATGCACACACACCTGCAAGTCAGTGTGTGTGTGTGTGTGTGTGTGTGTGTGTGAAAAAGGAAAAATGACGAGCGTGTGAAAGAGCTGCAGAGAGAGAGAGTGTGACACGTGTGTGTCTGTTACAATTAAAAACACATTTAATAGCATTACAACTGGAAAACGTAGGCCCTTTAAACTGATCTCAATGCAGCTTCGTTATTTATCACTGGCCTATCATTTAGAATTACTGCTGATTGCCAGGCGTAAACAAGCGATATAGGAAAAGTCTGCACATTCGTTCAATTGTTGAAGAAAACTACAATAGAGGAACATGAAACAAACCCCCGAATACTTCATTTGGGTACAAGTTGGCGGCGGCGGGGAAACTTTTCAGCCGGCAGCACCGTGGGATTTGGACTCGACGCCGTCTCCTCAAAAACACAGAAAAGATCAGCGAGGGGAGCGCGGAGCGTACGGACCGTGACGGGCGACACATGAGCGGCGGTGGCTGAGCGGTCGGAGCCGCTGGTCTCCGGTCAGGACACGTCGTTACATTTATCCTACAAACTAAGGCTGAGCGCGGATGCGCCGTGCAGCGGTCGGGGGACATGAGGAAAACCAAGGAAACCCAAACTTACGTTTGATCTGCCTGGGGTTGCTCTGCTTCCTTCGGGACATGCCTGCTGCGCGGCTGGTCAGTGAATCCAGGTGTAGTACTGACAGATCGATAGGTTTTGGTTCATCCAAGCAGCCGGTTTTGGGGTTTTTTTTTTGTTCTGATGGAAATTGAGAAAGAAAAAGAAGAAGGGGGCACCAGTAGCTACTTTTTACGCACAAGTCTATCGTTCCGTCTGTCTTTCCTTTATCTTTCTCGTCTCTCTGGCTCTGGCTACGGCTTTCTCTCTCTCTCTCTTTCTTTCTCCCTCTCTCACACACACACACACCCTCTCTCTCTCTCTCTCTCTCTCTTTCTCAGCACCGTGCTCCGCGATGAGGCTGCACTTCGACGCGATCCGCACGGACTGACTGGGGAGGTGAAAGCGTTTCGCGCTTTTGTTTGAAGATAAGGTTTGTTCCTCCCCGGGTACCGTAGCCGCGGCTCCGTGAACTTCACTTGATCCACGATTTACTTTAACTTCCAGTCGCTAATTAGCGCCGCACTTCATCGGCCGCCGTGTTTTCTTGGAGGGGAAATATAAGCAGAGAGGGAGACAAACTGAGATCCAGCCGCGGTCATCTCTAATCATCGCGGCCAAAATATAAACAGAAAGTCGTCTGCCTCGCCTTTATTTCAGATGAAGTACATTTCACACCTTTTCTCAATGACCCAGTTGCCATCAGGTTCCTGCTGCTCTAAGATAGTCTTCAACATAATTTGTACGGTTACATTAGCCATTGCGAAAAAGGGAGGTGGGCGTAAAACCCCCACCACAGCCCGTAGTAAATTTAACACAACATGTGGTTCCAGTCAGGTCACCAACAAATCTGAACTCGTGTTTGTTCTCTACACGCTGAGTGGCCCAGCTGCTTGGCTACTCATTCTCCCATGATGCATCCTGATGGTTCATCTTGATCGGGATGGCGTGACTTCAGATGACCTGACCTCTTGGCCCAAAGGCAGCTGTTTAAAGAAGGCACCTGCAGTCTACACATGCAGAAAAACTATTCAAAACCATTTCACAGTGAATAAAGGCCTGGTTTAGATACTCTGAACCGTATACTTAAAAATGTGTTCAACCTTTTACCATAGAATGTTTTATACAGTGAATTTTCAGTAAGAGAAACAACTCTTTTTACTCTATTTATCAGTATTCGATAAGCTGACGTTCAGAATGGGAGTGGCTTCTCATGACTACAATTAGTCCTCAGAATATTAAAAAAAAAAAAAGAGAGAAAAGAGAGAGAGCCTTCAAATCATTCAGATTTTGACTGCCATGTTCTGAATAGTTGCCCAAACTGGAAATCACTCCTCTCAATTAGTCAGTTGGACTGCCAAGGAAGACAAGCAAGTGGCCTGTGAAATTATCTTGTAACCCAATTCCACAACTTTGGAATGGAGTCTGAAACTACAGAATAATTTATGTGGCAGACGGGTCAGCGGCGGTTCACCTTGAGGAGAGCATCTGTCTTGCGAGCCTCCTCAGTTTGTCTCTTCCTGCCGCTTATTCCCATCCCCTGGTGGTTTTTCTTTTCTTTTTTCTCTACCTTACACACAGCTTTGGTAACACAGTGATGTCATGGGATAGTGATAGTCATAAACACTGAATCATTTCATTATCTCAGCCTTGTCACACCGTGCACACCCTTTCTTGTAAGGAATGAGAGAATGATGATCTATTCAAAACAAGGAAAAACTGTTACATAGATAAACAAATTGTGATAAACGAATCACAATAAAAAAATGATATTGCTGATTTTGTGTGTGTGTGTGTGTGTGTGTGTGTGTGTGTGTGTGTTTCTGTCATACAAGTCCAACACACACTAGCTAAACTCTCCAGAAAACCACAAGTAAAATTACATTGAGGCTTATTAGATGGTTAAAAATGAAGCAATCCCACATTCTCTAAAAATACCATGCTAAACATCCATAAATAGCATTTACTGGCCATATTAGGAACCCAGCACCAAAATTAATAATGATTTGTGGTAAGAGCAACAACACTGTGAGAGAGGAGAGTCAAATTGCCAGCTGAAGATTAATTTAACGCCACTCCTAAATCCTCTGAGACTGGAGCATGGTTCTTCTCTGCTGTTCCTGAGACCCAGTGGCTTGTTTGAAGCCACCTTTGATTGACAGGTACAAATCTGCAAGAGGAAGAGAAAGCTTTTTTTTCACTTCTCGGACCAGATGGTTGTGATAATTAACATGATACTGTTTCCATCGCAAGGGAAATCACTGACACAAGGTTGGTCATATTAATAGGTTAAAGTATACTGTATGCTGTGGAGATGCTGCGCAGTGCACTCACCTAATCTGATTACAGGGGGAAAGGTTGATTTAATGTGTTAAATCATTTGATTAGAACTGCCAAGTCACATTTGGGGAATGCCACTCAGTGTCAGGGCAGTAGAGGTAGGCTGTCCAGTGGCGCCATCATGTTCACTCTTAAGGAAAATATGTTCCAGAACAGTAAGTTTTTCTACAGCTCATTGGCACACCCAGTAGTCTCCTGACTGATGCCATGTCAGCAGGTATGTGACCTGTATGTTTCATTCAGAGCCAAAATTATTTTGTGATAGGCACATGTTGAAGTTGAATAATAGATAAAGTTTTGTACCACTGTGGTGATTATTTATCGAAAGCATCGTGGATGATGTAGCTGTATACGACTTCTTGTACTTGAATTTTACAGTTAATTAAAATGTGAAGTTCATAAATAGTGCCACAATGCAAATAACTTCATTTAAAGGTAGGTATATATATATATATATATATATATATATATATATATATATATATATATGTATGTATGTATGTATGTATGTATATGTATATGTATATATATATGTATATATATATATATATGTATATATATGTATATATAGTAAAGAGCCTTATTAAAATATTTGGGTAGGAGGAGGCAGCTTAATCTAGTGGTTCAGGATTTTAAAAGGCAAGACCCTCTGCAGCATTATTAGGATTTTTCTCGACTCGGCCCTTGAATTAGAAAAGAAATGCAGCACCCTCCTTTTAATATTTCATAATATGATACTGTTTAATTGGTCCATATCAGACTGACATTCAGAATTTAAAGTACACAAAGTAATCAGAAGGTTGAACTCCAATTTAAACCTTAAAATTATGGAGACTTCATTCTCATAGCCACCAAATCCCACAGCAGAAGTTAAATTTGCACATACCAAAAATATGGAAAACATATCAGAATGATGTGCCCTGTTGACCAAATATTCAAATATGCATTCTTTATTTTTTCCACTTGATACTGAATGACATATTTAAATTTTTTTGATATTTAATATTTTTAATATATTTAACTTTATTGCACCGCTGCTTTCTGTTAAGATACAGAGTAAAAAGGGAGGCAAGGAGATCATGTAAATTTGTGAACAATAATATGTCCTTTGGACATATAGATATATATATTTTTAATTGTAATAAATGTAATTTTATTTATTATAAATCTAATAAATGTAATAAAGGAAGAATAAAAATGAAATTGAATTTTGGGGTGAAAAACAATTATAGACCCTCCTTTGCTCTCCCAGAAGAAAAAGAAAATACATATCTTTACCAATTTTGACCCTCACTTCTCCTATTAATTTTCCTACAGTCCCTAAATGGCATGTGATTGCACCTTAACAAAGTTACAACATCTATCCCACACTTGTGTCTTACATGATCTACTGGTGCAATGACCTGAACTGGTATTCACAGTTGTTTCAAATAAAACAGTGCTATCCCAGTATTATGTTAATTTTATGACAATCCTAAATTGAATTATTGCCATACAGCTGCAGACCTCATCTTACACTGTTTAAGTAAGCTGCTCTGCTGACTGAGTAATATCACAGGGTGTCTGGCATGACAAATTACTTGGTTGATTTAAGGAATCACACTTGTCCAGTTGCACTGGGAGTGACAGCCATCGTTTGGACAGGAACAGCCATCCTTAAAGAGCAGCCTCAGCAGCTCAGCTTGGACATCAGTGTTATGAGTTTGCCTGCTGTGGTGTCACCCTCTGGCTGTTGGGGATTGGTTTGTCTCCAGAGGATGTGAAGTCTATGTGTGGTGTGTGTGTGTCTGTGTGTGTGTGTGTGTGTGTGTGTGTGTGTGTGTGTGTGTATGTGTGTGTGTGTGGTGTTAAGTGATGTGGGGTGACTGGTAGGGGTCGCACATATATATAACTCTTTAGGTCCATGATATATAGATACACTGTATGAGAAAGAGACAGAGGGAAGAGAGAAAAACATATCAAGGAACTGAAAAAGAAACTCAGTCAGTAACAAAACAAAGCTGAGCAGTTTTTATATTGTTTTTGCATAATATCCCATAATTCTTTGAGACTGTCTATTCAAGTATCTGTCCTTGAATGTCCCGGATGCAGCACTGCAACCCAAGAGCTGACATCCATAATTTGAAAAATCCTGCTTTACCCTAGCATTTAAAATCGCTCCTCCAAATGACATAATGCCACAATAATATGATTCATGACTTTTAATGGCTATAATGTTGAGCTGTTGTTGTTTGTCCTGGATAAGATGCTGGTGCTGGTTGTGGCTGAACGCACCAGCCCCCCCCCCCCCCCTCCATCCAGCCAGCAGCTCCAGCAGCAGTGAGCAAACAGATGTCTGAGAGAGTGCCCACTCCGCTGGCCGAGCTGCCAAAACCACCCGCGGCCCTGGAGGCCTCAGCACCAGCTCTTTCCAGGGAGGCTTCGCTCTCCGCATCACCATCCAGTATCCCCCTATCCTTCCCCAACCCTTCCTTTCCGTTTACCAGGGAGATATAAAGGTGCAGTGCGCCTTGAAACAAAGCAGCAAAAAAACACAAACAAACAAAAAAAGACAAGACATTAAAAAAAAAAAACAACAGAATACGCACGAGCCAAAAGCATCTTAAGATTACACCAAACCGTTAAAATCTGGGGAAGTGACGAAAATACTAAAAGAGGGCGGGAAAAACAAACTATGCTCCTCCCAATGGGAAGCCTGTAAATAAAGGCTTTTTGTAGAGGAGGAGGAGGAGGAGGAGGAGAGAACCATGGGGCAGTATATTCTTACTGCTAATCTCACTGTCTTTTTATGTGGTCAGAAGCTGAGATTGTGACACCTCCAGGGGATATCCAGTGAGCTCTTTATGGATTAAAATCATAAATATGCCTTCTTGTTGCAAGAACTTAATTTCTTAAAATAATAGTGTTGCATTATTAACAGAGGGGAAAAACTGATCTGACAGTGGGAGGTGAGGGAATGCAGCCTGTAGAACAAATGAATGAAGGACATTACCCTAAATGACCAATTCTGATATCCATTAGGAGATTTACAAGCTCCAGTCCTACTATAAAGTTGTAATTTTTATAACAAAAAATATACAATTCATAAAGAAATCAAAAGTCACAGAAAACAACCTGATGCCATTTCCCCCCAGCTTTTACCTTTTACCCTGTAGGGTCCTATACCAACATGAATTCATTAAATGGATTTAATCTGAGGTTCAAAAAATAATATGTCAGTTTTCAGATACACTTTACCATTTATTTTTAATTTGTAACAGCATGAAACTAGTGTGCAAATATTCAATTCCTGCATATAATGAACAAATCTTTTTTTTTTTTAATTGTGTCATACATACAACCGTTCCCAGTCTGAATGGGCATATTTTATTGTTTTATTTTAGAACAACACCATTAAGACAGTTTGAAAAAAAGAAACAGAAAACCAACCCAAATATCTTTCAAAATAAATCATTAGATCTTCATCTTCTGAAACAAATTTCATAAACCACAAAAGGTACAAGCAGAGTAAATAGTAATAATTAATACTCCATCTTACACATTTTTGAGATAAAGTGAGCAGAGTTAAACAAATTAAAACTAAACATCCACTGCAATTTTTGATTATCTTTACCCAATATTAAAATGAACTTTCTTAAGTCATCGGTTTGTACAGTAAAAAAGACAATTGAACTCACTCTCTGCTTCTCACAAAACACTAAGTTCACACAAATCTTTTTTTTTCTCCATAATATTTTTGAATCCAACAAGCTTAATAACCAGAGGAAGAATACTACTCCTCAGCTGTGTCAGAAAGATCTTTGTCCTCTGAATGAGCATGATTTTTTATTTAAATTTTCAGCTGTATCCAAACTACAATGAATAAAACAGTATAATCATTTTTTTTAATGTTTATGATATCTTTTTCTTAGACATTCACAATCAGTGGTATCTGTCTTTAAAACTTGCACAGTTCAAGTAAAAGCAATTGTTTTGGTCTTAGTCTTTTTATGGCCACTAACATGTGACAATACAGCTCACTTCAGTCATCATGTCCATGTTTCAATATGTCACTGTTTGCATGTAAGTCAGAGGTTTGTGTGACAAGTGTCCAAATAACATATTCTCTGCTTTCTACATGAGCACCTCATGTGTTTTGACATCCTGTGATTTAATATTATTCATTTTTATGAGGTCAAGTAAATTATATTTGATATGTGTAGCTGATTTTTCCTCTTTTCCTATATGTGGATGAGTAACTGAAGACCCACATCTGAACGCAGCATTATAATACAGTCTCTTGATGTATTTTATAAGTGTGTCTGCTGGTTTATTACATATGCACAGGCATCAGTGCACAGCAAAATGGAAAAATGCATCAATATATTCACAGAAAGGCAGGCCGTAGACAGCTCAGAAAATAAATCTACATCTGCCAGGCTCCATGCAAACAGCAGAGCCATTCTTAATGGTGAAACCATCGATGAAAACAGATAAAAATATTAAATATTCAGACATTCCTTTCACCCAGTATCAAAAGCGTCCAGATGTGGGAAGCTGAAGTTGTTATCGTGAAGCCAACGACAGGCATTGAAAGAAATTCCTCTGAATTTTCAACCATATAAAAGTATTTTATGGCATGCAAATAAATGGTAATTTTTGACTATGGAGAAAAAAAAACATGCCAATAAACCCTATCATTTGGGACTAAAACTCCACAAACAGGAGACACTTTCAATTTGCTTTGCCTGTCTCCCCGCGTTAGATGCTTGCGATTGCCGCGAAATTAATCCATTTAACAATCTGTGGCTTAAATTTGAGGATTTCCAGTTTTTTTAGAATATCAATAAGTTCCAATTGAAGAGAGGATTCTTTTGCAATTCAGGCATGTGCAGGCGATAACGGCAGAGTTGGCATGAAGAGAGGCAAAGATGGATTAATTATGCAGAGAACATGGAAATTCTGCTTATCATCGCTTAGCAAAGGAGCCCAGCTCACATAATCAGAAAACCAGGATGAAAAAAAATAACAATGCAATGGCACCTTCCAGCCCATCATCTTACAAGTTAGATTTTTCCTGTAATTAAAAAGTAACATACAATTATATTCATATCTCATATGCAGACTATGAGTGGGTGTATACTAAATAATTGCATTGGGATATAAAGGTTAAAATAAGAGGGAAAAAAAAGGATAGAAAAAGAAGTTTTAAAAAAAATCTTGTTTCGCAGGGGTATAGCTCCCCTGGGTTGAATTGAACTACTTAGAAACAGAAAACTTAAATTATCTTTGGAAAGCAAACAATGACAAAGGCTAAAGAGAGAAGACAGAAGCTACTGTATATTTACTCACTTATGTTTTTGAAATGTGCTCTTGGTGCTTTTTGCAAACAAGAATAATAATGTCTAAAGGCAGTTCTGGTAAATCCCCTCTGAGGATGTATGATATGGAAAGATATATGCTGCATTTTGTTTCTCATTTCATGTCGTCTTTAGATTTCACCATCACAGTTATGCATTCCAGGATGTCGAGGAGCTGTGTTCAGCCTGCCAGTTCTGTGAGCTGCAGCTAATATGTGCTGGGCTTAAGCTTGCATTTCTCTTCTTCCTCAAAGAGTAGCAGATTAAACTGTTAATGTTGTAGTTGATTACAAACAGGCGAGAGGTTTAAAACCTTTTTTTCTGGGACACCTCTGGTGAAAAAAAGGCCCAAAAACCCTGCCAGAAGGTCAAAGGTTAATGCTATAGCTTCTACCTCTGCAGCTCAATTCATCATATGATATGAGTTGGATTTAGAGATTTCGCTTACCACTATAAAATTGAAAAAATGTTGCATGACAAGTAGAGCGTTGGCTTCCTTTGACCTTACATGCTATCTTTCTAACATCTGGCTAATAAGGGTTATGAGCCCTTAGTCTTGGTTTATAATGTATAATTTTGTATCTTAACAGAGCATAGTAACTTGCATATATCATGTCATATCCTAGTAACCACACAGCATAATCACAGGAGCTCTGATAATCCTATATAACTCATCCATCAGTGATGTTTCCAATTAGAAAACACTAAACAGAAACCACATAAGAGATGACTTGTTGTATTTTGCTCTTGTGCTTTATTTTCAAGTCGGTTCTGCATCAAAACAAGAGGCATAGTGGAGGAAGTATAGTCCAATATGTATCTGAGAGTCACACAGACTTCCAACCTCTGTTCTGCTATTGTTCAGTCACATGGTTTTAGTAAATTATGAGCCTACTTCAGAATTCTACCCCATCCTGACTTTTTCAACTGACTCCAAGAGGCAAATCCCTTGAAACTTCTTGAATCAGTCTTTTTATCCGTGATAGCTTTCCAGTTCACTTGCAGATTGCGGCAGCTTTTCAGATGGCACACACCTGTTGCTTGAGCCTTGATTTCGCTTTTTGATCAGAGGGCCCTCTGACAAAAGAGGGAAAGAAGAGGCTGAAGAAGAGGGAGAGGCAAGAGAAAAGATCCTTATCGAATGCTCTCCACCGGACAATGAATTTTCCCCACCATTCAAATGTATCTGCAGAATGCTTGAGTGATTCATTACAGCAGATTCTGAAGTGTGACAATGGACCTCAGAAATGAGTGATGGTATCTTTTTGCTGATTTCATTTCCCTGATCCTCCTTATCCCCCTGGCCTGTGTACCTCTATTAATTAGAAAGTAGGGATTTCCACTCATCAACTGATGGGTTTCATGCTCCGCTCTGTCACAAATCTCCTGTCCACGCTATCTCTCTCCTCCCAACCCATGGCTGCCTTGGAACGTACAGACTGCGCTCTGGCTTCAATCTCAGCTGCAAGTCAGGGTGGCTTTGGCGATTCATAAATATTTATAAACCGATTAAGGAAGAATAATAAAGTTATAAGACAGTGGTTGGTTACCCTTGAACAGTGCTGTGAATGAATTCCTAAGGAGAGGAAATATGATCAAATGTACCAGAATCCACTCTGCTGCTTTTTTTTGCCGCTGATTTATTAGGAAAATGTTCTTCCTCACTGTTTTGAACATAAAAAAACATTAGTTCATTATTCTATTACTTACTTGAGCAACCCTATAAACAATTAGTAATATGAAATATATAATGACCAGCTGCCATATGGTCAGAAGATTCATGAATATGCAGCCCAAGTGCAGCATGATTGTACAGTAAAAGGAGGATGATGCAAAGTAGAATTACAATGACAAAATAAGGACATTTACACTCCTGTGTTTTGTTGACCTTGACCTCATTGTATCTGTAATAAATATTAATAATTTTTCAACTGAGTGTTTGGTATCGTGTAAGCAATACCTGTCAAAAGTTTTGAATGCTTCAGTTTTTGCTGTTGTAAGTGAAAGTAACATGGTGAAGCCTATTGTCTCTGAATTTAAAACATGGAACAAAAAATTATAAAGATTTTTTTTTTAAATGAATCATGGAATCCTAAATCATAAAATTGATCTAAATTTTACACATCCAGCAGTTGAACAGAATTTTGGTTTTCCCTCTACAATGGAAATCAAATATTGTTTAGACAGTTTATCCCAACACTGTTGCAGAAGTTCCCACAAATGTGTTGCACTCGTAGGTCACTTTGTTTTCCATGTGACCCCCTGTCTGGTTCATTCCAAACCAGCTCCGTGGGGTTCAGGTCTGGAGACTGTGCTGGTCTTTCATCATGTGAAGCCACAGTCTGGTTCTGTTCTTATACTGTTTTGGCTCATTGTCTTGCTGTCGGATGAACTGCTGACCAACCCGTCTGGCTTCCTCTGCTACTTGTCTTTTTCAATATACGGCACTACTTCCTACAGTGAAGTGTTGTCCTAGTGATGCATTAGAGGATGTAGTTAAACAGTTTGTTCCAGTACGTCTTAGGGTTTGTAAGAAACCAACAGGAATTGTTTGCATTAATTTTTAAGGCTTCATTTACTTTGACTAGTGCAGGAAGGCTGTAAGTTAACCAATGTAAAACTGCCTCATCAAGGTCTGTTTTATATGAAATTTACAAGATTTTTTAGTCTGTGGTGACCTAAACCTTTCATTCTTTTAAACCTTGGGCAGTTTTCCACTGACCTTTGTACCGTTCAAGGTTATTCACTGGACTTAAACTGTGGAGATTTCAATGAGGACTGGAAAAATATATTTTTTCTTCCTTTCCAACAATATTAATACCTAATATGTTGAATTGTATTGAAGTGCTAAGATGCCCCGTGTTTTAGCCATGTTTCACAGCTGGGATCTCTGAGATTCCACACAGAAGTAATTTGTAATTTTCTGCAGCAGACTTCCTAAACATGCCATTGCTCAAAAAATATACATATATATATATTTATAAGCAAATTTCACAAAATTAGGCAAAGTCATGATATATCAAGGTGATACAACCATTTTAAGTATAGTTTTTGTGCAGCCAAAAAGTGCCTGGTGTTTTCAAGAGCTAGAACACTATGCAATTTATAATTATTAGGCTAATGCATTATTGCTTTTTATTAATCTGCCAATAAATTGGTTATGATAACTAAGATTACAATCAGTGTTTACTTGAATTTATTTGAGTGCTTTTAATCTCTGCTGTAGCTGATATTAATTGAATAATAGGAAATGTACTCCAGAATATGACATTTAAGCTTGTTCTTTAAGTAAGTGTAGGATGGTTAATTGGAATTTTGAAAATGAGACAAATCTCAGGGCAGTAGTTATCTCCTACTATGAAGCATCTCATGAAATAAAAACAGCATCCTAAGAGAGGGAAAAGTTCTCTGCTTCCCACTAAAAAGGCTATATTTGTTATCAGAGAAAATGACACATTGTGTAGCTCCCAAAGTGGCTCTTGCTTAGGTTTTTAGGGACAGTCTGACTCTTGAAAGTGACATTAATTATTAATGATACAGAGCACAGCTGAAATGGCCAATTTCCCTGTTGTCTCTATGACTAGAAGGGTGCTTGAGGGCAAAGACCTGCAATTAGCTGTTATATGTGGGTGGCCATTCTAGACAGCATCAACTCCTGTTAGTAGCATGACTGCAGAGGAAAGGAGACGGAACCCCAAGACTAATTATCCTTTCCCTTTCCCTTAAATATGAAGACATTAAAGTTGATTAGTCTTTCTAATTAGGATATGCTTTTTGATACCACTTATGTTTTTTGCTTCTGGCTTTTATGTATGATAATCTCTTTTTTGCATACTTGGCTTCAAAGTTATTCCATTGTAGTCATACACATTGGGAGTGCATCTGGGAAAAGTCTGTATATCTACATGCATGTATTTAATAAATATCTTGTAACCGTATTTTTTTTCCACAAAACATTTAGCATTTTTGGGAACGCTTTAGCATGTGTGGTCATGTGACACTTCTCTGGAACAAAAGGAACAGTAAGGCGACTTGTACATGTATTGAGTTTGCAGAGAAATGAAACCACAAGAGCCACTTAACCCGAGATGTTGCTTTCAAATAACAGCTAAATCTGATATGCCAACCCCTCTCTCCCTTCGCAACGGCACACAAGGACATGACTGGGCAGAAAAAGAGAGTCCTCATCTGTAAGATTAGGTTTGGCAACTCTACCCCTCTCCTCTGGATGTCAGATCAGCAGTAAATTATATTGAGATCCTCTCAGAGATGACAGATGAAATCTGTCTCTTTGGGCTTGACGTGGAGCTGCAGGTGATACATGTTATGTGATAAGGCGGTGATGTCACAGCCGCAGGTGGCTCCCCCCCCCCCCCCCCCCCACCAACCCCTCTACTTGTGTGGAAAATAGCAGCACTGTGAGCGGCTCATATAGAACTTTTATCTCTCCCCATCTGTGTGGTCTCAGGCTCGATGATCTTGGACTCCAGCCATCTCAACCTTCATGCCATTTAAGAAAAAAAGAGGAGGGAGAGGGCGGCGGGATGGAGAGAAAAGAGAAGGAGGGAGAGGGAGGGGGTGAAGAAAACTGTCTGAGCCTTCTTTCAAGTTTTAGGGGCAAGCAAGCAGCTGTTTGCCATGTTTTTGTTGGGCATATTGAGACATATCTAATTTAAAAAAAGAATGGAGCTCCTCATTTTCTGTCCCTTCTCCTTATACATTGCATTTCTTTCTAATTGTTTGTGGCATTTTTTATGTATTTTAATTGGAACAGTGTCTCTCAGCCTTTTTTGTCTGGTGTATCCCCGCATCCCTAACAGAAGACCACATATCTCATATTTTGAATATGTTCTTCTCATGAACGGATTATAAAGTGGATGTTATTTAACACCAAGATATTGTTACTGTATCTTTTTCCTGCCTGAACTGTAAGTGTCTCAGTTGCTTGGTCATGTTTGTGAGCGTCTACTAGCACTTGGAAGGGCAGAGGCTGGACGTTTCATACATTTATCCATAATGCTTATTATCTATTTCATAAGTTTATTCAGAACGTTTATCTAACTATTTCAACTGTCTATTTATTTATTACTTTTAGATAACTACTTCACCTGCTTGTCCATTATGTTTGGCTGTTCGGTATATTTAGCCAATTATTTCAAAACTGTTTATCCATTCATTTTATCTGACTATTTCAACATCTCTTCTCACTTGCTAACGCACTCTCAAATGCAACATGTGGTGTTAATGTGTTGCAACATACTCAAGTTGATGCAAGGCTTGTAAATTTATTTATAAAAAACTCCAATTTGTAATCCTATTTGACAGTTTTCCTCTTTGTATATGCAAATATGTTGATTGGTTGAGCTTCTAACAAACTTTCCTTTGCTTTAGAAGGTCAAAGGCAACTTCACACTAAGAAACCAAGGAGAAAAATATCTAAACTCAAAGTTACAAGCCTCGGACATGTGCATTTGTTATTCCTATGCAATAAAATGAGATATGAAGCACAAAAGGGGCAATCAAAAAAAATGATGTGTAAAAAAAAAAAGAAATCAAGTTAAGTTGGTTAATGGCTTTACCCAGCGCTGTAACAGAAGGGAAGGTATTTTCTTGCCAAGCCTTCCTGAACAAACAGGTACGCCTGTAGTTTTTGATAGGGACATCTTTACTCTGCAGACACTGAGTGGAGCTTGAAGGACTTATCATTTTGAGATGAGGAAAAGTAAATATATGTTGCTTGTCAATAATTAGGAATGCCTTGCCTTTTGTTTCTATGCAGCAACTATGTCTGTTGTTGTCAGTGTGCCATTTCGGTCTCAGCTGCACTTCAGAGATATAGAGGCTGGGCATGTTGTCTTCCCTGTATTGTGATATTACAGCCTGGCACAGTTCTTTCATGTTAATGGATAAACACTGGCTAACAGTATATCAGCTCTCAGGTTGTGTGTTTATACATAGAATAGTTTTTAATATGGGCTATAACATCAAAGATTGTTTTTACGGTTATTCCATACAGTAATTCTAGAATTCAATTAATTTCTATGATTGTCTAAGCAAAATGAAACAGGGGGGCAGCACTAAGGCACAACATTCAGCTAAATAGCTTTGAACTACAGATAGTTTCCATTAATTAAACTGGATTGGAAGTTGTTTAATCAATTTCAGAGCCCCAAACAGTGACAATCAACCGTCTGCAGGTGGTGTGTTCGCATGTGCGCGTGTGCATATGTGTGAGTACGCGTGTGTGCATGTTTGAGAGTGTGGTCAAAAAAGAGACGAAAAACGAAAGCATTTGTCTGTTTGCAATGCTACCAGTGGTGCTGGCATATAGGGTCTCACTAATTAACCTCAACGTTGATAATGTGCTTAATTACTTTATATTGTGATTTAGTTTCTTCCTAGAGGTTATTCTCTCTTTCAGATTGCAGAAATAATCTTACATGCCTCAAAGGTGTTGAGCAGAGAATGCGATGCCCCAGTGAAACGCTGGTGCAAGCAGGCATCTGTGGATAGACTCGGTGATTACCACTACATTGACATCAATGGAAAACCGTTTGACACCTGGCCCAGAGAGAGGGCAGCATCAGGCTTCAAGAACTTTGATTAAATGAAAAAAAAAAAAAAGACAAGCATAGTGCAGAGGGAAAAACTTGATGTAATTTTGTCTGATCACCATACTGGCCCTGTGTCCTATCAGGCAGAGGACCTCTCATCACCTTTAAATTTCTCTGGGCTCATGAAAAGACCAGACACAGGTTTGATAAAAAAAAAAAAAAAAAAAAAATGAAAGAAAAAAAAAAAACTATGGCAACACAAAATGGGGTGGAATGAGACTCTGATCCGCTGCCTTTTGATATCTGGTGGAGTCACTATCCAACAATTTACTTGTAGTACAATTTAAAGTCCTTTGAATTTGAATTCATGCAGACCTGCTGTGAAGGGGACATAGCCCAGAGGAGGTGAGAGAAGTAACATGCTGAACTTTTACTGAAATATTGGAAATGCAAAAGATAGAATGTAATATCAGTGACATTACATGCAGATTTTAACACATTTTTCTATATAAAATGCAATTTAAACCTGCAAAACAGAAAGGTACTAGGAATAAGGATGAATTTAAGACTTACATTATTATGTATAGTATTCACAGTGTCTGGGGTCCAGTCACTGAATGTAAAGGATATATCACGTCATTCCAGTGTGGTTTAATCAAGGAATATCACAAACTACTATAGTACTCAGGAAATTCGGCTAAATAAACCTTCACTTGTAAATGACATGGGATTTCATGGATAACAACACACACCTGCATCTCTTCCTCCCGGCACAAGCACACTCAACACATACCCCCCCCCCCCCCGTTTGTTTTGTTTTGGGCAGTGAGGATAACACCTGCCTCTTCCCAGTTAATGGTCTTTTTAATTCATGTCTTAAACCCATTTAAAGGCAAACCCTTTCACAATTTGCTTAATTTCTGATGTCATTTCTACCCTATAATTACTGTTCGCTCCCTCATATTTATCAGTCAATGTACCTGCAATGAAAATATAAGACCTTGACACCACTTTTGCAGAATCAAAATAGTATTTAATTTGATGTCTTTGGCCGTCAAACAACATTGTTCGAAGGACGTAATTAGGACAAATTTATCTTTTTTTTATTTTGGGGATATTGCCAAGACATGTGGGACCTTTATGATAAGAAGGGGGAAGAAAGCGTTTGAACACCGCTGCCCAGTATCTCATAGTTATTGTGAATGGCTTTCAGGAAAATTAATGGTGTGGGGGGAGACTGCAGTGTGGCTGTAGTAAAACAGGATGCAGATGTGGTTACAGGGCATCAAGGTAAGGAAACAGTCATTTCCTAAACACAGCACGGATACACAAGCTATTACACACACACACACACACACACATATACGTTGTGTAAATGTGAGGGGCAAAATAGGAATTTGGATCATTGTCATCGTGTGTTCCTATTACTCCCACTGTTCTCTTTTTGCCCTTTGACCCATCCCACTTTTGAACATGTAGATTTTTCTGTAGTTTTGAAGACTACCACAAGCTTCTTTTGCTGAGAAGAAAATTGCGAATATATGTAATACCCTTGAATTGGTCTTGAATTATTAAGAATCAAAAATATAAAAAACAATGTTAATATGAATTTTAATGTCTTTTAACAATAGTCGATGACACTCACAGCTTCGCCTTATGGAAGTATAATGGTATACATTTTTTTACTTCTACCGCTTTATTGGGCTACACTGATGTATATGCACATGAGGAGGAATATGTGCTAAACAACTGCTCCTGGCAGGGTGAAAAATTACTCTTGGGGGACAAACAGATTTTTGTGAGGTTTTTCTGCTCCTGTGTACAGCCAGATTTTCTGTACACAACCTGCTATATGTAATGTTGTCAGGACTGATTTTTTTTTCTGTGTGCAAAGGAAAATTAATTGCGAAGAGGGCCGAGAATTTGTTTTCATATTGGCTTGGTGGAGCTGTGTGCCAGGATGGAGGAGGACAGCTGTGGGGGAAGGCTGGCCGACCCGCTGCCTTCTGCCTCTCCCATGCCTAGCTGCACAGAGTCTGTGACAAAACAAGCCTCCAGGAATACTAGGCAAACACTGAGAGCCTCTCACTGGGATCCACACTATTTCCTGTGCCCACCAAAGCCAAAAAGCCTCACACTTCCAATACTGTCTCCACTTCTTTTTCTAAATTGAATTGTTGCCTCCGTGTCACAATGCTATCAAAGATATGGAATAGCCATGATCAGTAAAATGCCTGTTCAGTCAGTGGCTTGTAAATATGAGCACGACATCACTTGCCAAGGTGCTGAAATAGCAAACAAACATGTTCTTTTAACACGCCTTAACAACGCGGAACAAGAAATAAGGTCAAGCATGCTGTAAGTGATTCCACCTCTTCTCAATCTGCGTGTGCTCTCACTGTACGAGGCTGTCGAGGCTCAGCCAGGAGAGATGAGTGAGATATTGGAGGCTGAGGTAGGAACCATTTTCACACTGCCACAATTACAGGAACCGTCATTACATTGCTCACTCTTACTCAAATACAGATAGAAGCCCCAAAAAATTATGCGCAGGCTAGGAGGAGAAAGTGGCTCACTTCTGTTTGCTAAATTAATCGCTTCCTAAATGGCTCCAGGCCAGGCAAAGTTAACATTTGCAGTTTCAAAGGTTTTCAGCGCTTGCAATGAGCCATGAAATTACTGCATGCCGTCGAAAATGGCAGCTGATGAAAAGCCCAAGGAGCAGGTCCCACAGGCAGAGAGAGCTTGGAAGTGAAATCTTAAACACAAAGTCTCATTTCTGATTCGGATCATGGTGAAATTCAGAACCGAAACTCAAGATTGCGCGAGTCCATGTCCAAAAGCAGGACAGGTTGTGACCTGACAGATGACGAGCAGCTGTTTGCAGCCTGGCAGCCTCGTCCGGGACTCCAAGGAGCCGAGGTGAGCGCAGAGGTTGGGTTGAAGGAGCGTAATGATGATGTTGAGGTGCTCAGCTGCAGCCAAAATGGACTGACCCAAATTAGGTTTGATTAAATCACAGGGGTGACGCTGCAATTCTGCAGACTTTATTAACATCAAAATGATAATGGCAGAGCAATTTGGCTGAGCTAAACCCAACCAATCCGCACCAACTGTCTGGAACAGTCACATTTGCATTTTGACAATATGAAGCTGTAAGCATGTCCATATACACCCCCCTTTTTAAAGCAATTAATTTAGGATCCATTGCTGATCAACCTTGACTTTACTAGAGTTTTAGAATTTGCAGCTACAGCAACATTGTATGATCCATTCTCCAAAAAGAAGAATTCCCATGAGATTTTTTCCTACAAGAATGCAGGCAAAAAAAAACAAAACAAAACACACATTTAAAGACATTAAATCCCTCCAAAAATGTCACAACAGTTTAAAAAGAAATATTCTGTAAAATCATTTATTATCAAAATGTTAAGATAGGCTTTGCCAATTTCTTGACTTTTGATTGATTGCACATGACTCTGTTGTTGGATAGAAGCATACATTAGAAATGAACATTTCCTAAAAACTCCTACTGTGCTTGGGATCTCCTGGTCCTGCTTTGCCAGAAATAAAACTCCCCCACATATCAGTCTGCAATCATAGAGCCTCGGGGACACTCTGGATTGCAGAAACTTTGACCTATTTTTCAATGTTGGAATGACCAACCAATCTAGGAGACAATTTTTTTATTTTTTTTTACTAAGCATGTGTGACATGAATTAGATCCTCAGTTAGCTGATGCCTGGAAATGTGGCAAGATAATCATTTGATGTTGTGTGCATATCTACTAAAAGATTGATAGTCTACCTATTCTCAGGCTAAAAATACTCACCTTGGAATTTTTCTTATTTCAGTCCTATTATTGCTAATGGAATTTTTGAGTTTGTTTATCTTGCTGTTCATGTATTAATGACATTTAAATATGTTATCCCTCCACCATAAAACATTAAATACTCTATTGTTAGGTCAAATTTGGAGTGAGAGAGAAGTGCTGAATGTTTATAAAGGGAAGCTTAATTAATTGAAGAATGCATTACATTTAATGGTGAATTTTTATCTCACTGTAGTCTCATTAATATGTGCCCCATGGGGATTTCAGAGCCAGAATTTAAACAGCAACCTGCTGGCTGCAGGTCGTTTGGATATTTTATGGTGCTGAAGACTGATAGCTGACAAAAACAATGAATCACATGGAGGAACAACCATCTTGGCAGTATGTGTAGTAAGAGTAAGAGTAAGAGTGGTAGTGACTGTGGCCCTTACCAACAGTGATGGGCTAATGCTGTTTTTCATACAATTTCAGTTAAATGAGGATGTTTTTTAAAGGGCCAGTTCATCCAAATTATTTGATATTATGACCCTTCAAAACATATTTATATACAGAAATATATATTCAGCGGCATGATTCTGTTACTGTGAATAGTTAAATGGCATCAGACAATGTGATGTTTGCATCCAGAAGTTGCCACTATTTTATTGAATCCATTCTTCCCTCCCGCCAGTGAAATGTTCCCCATGTCACTGGCTGCAGCACAAGCCGAAGACTGATCGATCCACCCCCGTGCCTAATAGTTGAAGAGGTTTTCTTTTCATGAGATTCTGCAGCTTTTACACTCCAAGCATAGGTTTGCTCATTGCAGTTAAAAATTCTATTTTACATTCACTTGTTCAGATGCTCCTTTGCAAACTTCTGAAGCTGAATTTTGTGGCTAGCATGAAGTAAAGGTTTTCTTCTGAAATATTTGTACAGGTGTCGCTGTACAGTAGAACAGTGCACCACCTCTCCAGAAACTGCTAAACCTCCCTGAAGGTCTGTTGCTGTCAAACAAGGGTTTTGATCTGTCTTCCTAGAAATCCTAGCAGCAGCTCTCTCTGGACGTTTTCTTGGTCTTTCGGAGCTCAACTTGACCTCTGCTGTTCCTGTTAAATGCCGTTTCCAAATTCCATTCTGAACTGAGTAAACAGCTACCTGAAAACACTATCTAGTACTATCCTCTTGCTGTCTTCCTCTGCTTTGTGGGCATCAGTTATTTTAATATTCATTGAGCTAGACAGCTGCTTAAAGGAGCCAATGGCTGCTGATTGTTGGGACAAGGTTTGAGGGGTCAGAGATTTTACACATTTTTGGAATCTGCATCACTTGGCTTTTTCTTAACGATGACTGTGAACATGCCCTAGTCCTAACAAGCCTTTCTAGTCACAATTAAGTCAGTAGAAGTACAGAATATATGTGTGTGTTTGTGTGTGTGTGTGTGTGTGCGTGTGTGTGTGTGTGTGTGTGTGTGCGTGTGTGTGTGTGCGCGCGTGTGTGCTTATAGAGAAGTCATCCACAGTAACCATGACATTGTATTTCTCATTGAGAAAATATGTCTTTCTGTAATTTGTTTGAACCTAACCTTCAATAGATTTCTGAATATATAATCTTTTACAGCATACCTATAGAAAGGAAAATCATTTAGTTTTGATTATAATACTGATACTGTACAAAGAATCAGTTCACCCTTACCTCTAATGGCAGTGATAAATGGGATTTAGGTCCCAGCTTTTGAGATATTCCTGCCAGCACTAATATAACCATCCATACATCTCCATGTGAACAATAAGTAGGGGTTATGATAGCTTCTTTACTGTTTTTTTCTTTACTGTTTTTAAAAATTTGTAATTTATATGAGCCCTCTCTCTGATTATTTTTTGAATGTGTAGTCCTTTGTAATGTTAGCTAATATAGAGAAAAAACATTTCTAATGACCTTTTTTTGTATTACAACAATGATATTGGGGGGAGAACCTCACAGCGTGTGCAAACATGTTAACATGAACAAAACAATGCCATGTTAACTGGCCAAAGGGCATACAAGTCCCCGTGCCACTTGAATAGTGTTGTTTAAAGCTTCTCCCTGAACCCAGTTGCTCTGAAGCCGCCATTTTCTCTCCTATCACTCCTAATTACCATAGCCTCTCCAGAAAGTCCTCTGTTGCTCCATCTGTCCCCTCAGCCACTGACAGAGATGCTCTAATCACCTTGCATAGCAGGGCTCACATGGGAAAAGACAACACAACCACCATACTGTCTCAGATATAGAGCCACTGCTGGATGCCAATACCTCACAGGGGGTAAGCTATAAACATTGGCCACAGCCTTGTATGGGATATGTTAAGTGATGTGCGCTGAAATGAAGCCATTTCATGTTACAGATCTCCCACACAGCTTGACAACACTAATGCCAAATAGGGTTCTGTATGAAGTATATGTGACATATGCCGAGTGCACTAGCAGTCCATCAGTGGCTCACATCAAAATGACACTCAAGGGATGAAGCTCTGTTTTTGGAAGGATATGGCAAGTTTACATTACACTACACACTGTATATGCTCATGAAATATCACAGCAGGGAAGGCTTGGAAGAGAATGTTTATTTTAATGTTTAAGAATATCAGAAAAATAGATCTAATTGAGAAAGAGGGTCACAAAAGCAGCTTGTAATTGAAAGAAAACTTTATTTTAAAACTCTGCGTGTGTTCTAAAGCCATGCCTCCACAGATCCATGCATTATTTAATCTTATTCTGAATGCCCTGCAGCTTGATATCTCACCCTCCTTGCATTTGATTCTGTTATTCTCACCCAGGTTGACACCTCCTGACTTCTCATTTTTGCTTTACTCACTTCTCAACGACTTTCATGTGTTCCTTTTTGGGGCACTGCAAGTTTTCCTCCAAAACTTTTCCTGAAGTAGAAAAGAGAAACTTTTCCGGTCCTGCCAGAAAGCCTTCTCATCTTGGCGGAGGAGCAGCCGAGGGAACTCTCAAATGATGACAGCCATCGTGAAAGGGCAGATAAGCCCGTGTGGCTTTGCCTCTGATTGTATGTTCATCTCATTCTGATCCGGCCGCGATTCTAAGCCCCTGTCTCACAGTCCTCACTCTCCCAACAGTTGATCTTCTGCATGTCATTGAAATCGTCTTATAGCTGATCCAGGAGACAGGGGAAAGTGGCTGTTTGTCACCCAACTTCAGTCTTGGCAAGGAAGACAAATTCTGCAGTGTAATTTTTTCTTTACAGTGTGACTGACTGACCAGTTAGTTTTTATGGTTTGTTCTACTGTACAGGGGGTGATTAAATCATAAAGGCTACATTGTAAATCATGTTTCTGTTGAAAAAAATCCAGTTTGAAATAATTGAAATTATTCAAAAACCAAGAAACCTTGCATTTATGGTCTATTCTGTTGTTTGGTGTATTTTTTGTATTATTTTTATTCATAGATAACTGAACAAACAGAACACATGATGTTATGTTGACAGCTTGAGCTATGCTTGTTCCTTATTTTGTGTTCAGCATGTTAAGCATGAAGACATTTCATGTAGAAAGGGCAAAGATACCAGTCATTTGTCCATCCACAGTAGACTCCATTCAAAGATGTAAAAATTTCACCTCTTTGGGTTTAATAATCATATAGATAATCACTAGCTTACAGAGCAATAGACAACAATAACAACTAAGGTGATTATGTGGCACGTCATAATGTGCGGATCCACAAACTGATAAAAAGAACATTTAAAAAGATTTTAAAGGATACAGCGTACTATCTGCCATATAGTTTATGTATGGCCAACATATAGTTTAATTTCAGAAAAACATAAACATCTCATCATTAAAAAGTGAACTCACCATATTACTTTTAGATTCCATAGGTAACTGTACATGGAGCAGTCAAATACAAAATAAAAATCATTCTCAGTTACACCAGGGAAAAAAATGAAAAACCCAAACCTAAATGCTCTTCTTTCATGCCTTTGCATGTATCTACCTACCTTGACACGTGGTAGTAAGGTACCAGTTCCTAACTGGGTACACAAAGACCTCTCAATATGGTCCTTGTGTTCCCTAATATGAAACTCTAATATATGATTCTGTGTAATATTCCTCTTTGATTTAAATGTAATGTCTAAGCTATGGCCTTAGTTCATGTATCCTCTATGTTCTCTCTGACTTTTACAGAAGAGGACTTGAAGACTTATAACTTTACTATTGTTCTGTTGTTCTGTTCTGTTCTGTTGAAGCAGCCCTTTTATTCTAGCATTCTAACACTTGTGAATCAGCAAATAACAAGGCTTGTGTTGTACTACCATGTACCCTCCAATTTGTTGTGATTAGGTCGCATGACCTCTACACTACAAGGTACCAACTGTGCATTGTCCGCACCAAGTGGACCCCAACTACACCCCAACCAGACTGGAAAGCACTATAAGAAGAACGTCCATGCATCCGTGCAGTGCAGCTGTCAAGGACAATGACTGAGGCTTAAGTATAGTACAGGTATTCGATCATAAATCAAAGTATTGGAGAAAGTAGAAATTTGACCTAGTGGTGCTACAGGAAAAGTTATAATGATTCATCCTCAGGGCACCAAGAATATCTATCCATCAAATAGTTTTTGAAATTGCCATCCCCATACTGTTAGCATAGTTAAAAATTGGTAAGGCAACAGTTTAGATATATTTATGAATGCAGAATGGAACACATTGAGTTTGCAAAGGTTTCTCAAAGCTTTCGAAGAAATGCATGGAAATGCTCACTCCAGCAGCATCATACTGCTTACTCAGGATGTAGGCACTGAAAAGAACTGAGCTTAGATGGATGAGATCCAATGGTGAAAGAGTATCCAAGGGTTGAATTTACCTTTAAGGCAAGTGGAGCAAACAGGAGTCTGGAGGCAACTTGAGGCTCCTGAATTGGTGTAAAGCAATATAGTACAAAGGAAAATTAAAGGATTTTTTTCCACTTCAAAAGGCACTGCTCCTCCACCATGGTTATCAAAGCCTAATATTATTTTAGTTGACCATTTTCCATTAAAAACATGATAGCCACTGTAAGAGTGACAGACCAAGGCAGAGAGAGCACCATGCTCTCACGTTCCCCCACCAACCCCATAGGGAGGTTCGAACCCTGCTTACTAGAGTGTGCAGGCCCAACAGTTCCCTTCACTTAACTTGACATTTCCAGTTGCACTGTCTGCAGCAGGTCCTGTGTGGTGTCACATGTATAGCCCTGCAGTATGCACTGCTGAACGCTGTAGGTCTTAAATGAGATCCCAAAGGGAAAGCAGAGCTGAGTATGCGTGTGTATGGGTCGTAAAAGCGGCATGGATGAGGGGGCATTATCTTAGTCACTAATGAACAATTGTATAATTTCTATCAAAAGCAGTCATAAGGCCTGCTCAGTCTTACAGTATCTCCTCTAAATACTGTCATGATAAAGGGACTGTTGAAAGAAGAGGTCTGGCGGAGGAGGTGGGGAGGAGGGGCTTGGAGCTGTCAAGAGGGGCCACTGTGGTCAGGAGGAGCGCTAGAAAGGAAAGTCTCTCCGCCTTTATCTGCCATTTCCTGCTCCCTTCCTGGCTACATTAATAATCTGTAAGAGCAGACAATCACGCACGGCCGTGAGAGATAAAACACGTATGACAAAATATCAACTTCCTGCTACAAAACTCAAAGCCGTTATTAGAATATCAGGCACAGACGGTAATTAATTTCAACTTTAATTACTTCCACTGTTCCTGTAGATTAGATCACAGGTTTGAGATGGGTTATTAAAACAACTGGGGAAATCTGCAATATAAAAAAAAAAAATGTTAATTTCTCCAACCCCGTCTCTTAACCTGCTTGTTGAGTGATGCAATTACATCGTTTTGGTGCAGACAAGGGTTGATACGATGTAGATGAAAAAGACACCCTATCGCACTAGGTGGAAGCTGGAAGGTTTTTACATACCACACTTATTGATATCCAAGCACTGATGTATCGTCTGATCACGAGGTTATGATGACCTTGTGTTTTCCATCTTTATCGGTGACAGACAGTAAAACTGCTTTAATCCACAAAATCTTAAGTGGGGATGAAGGAGTGACCTCAAGATAACAACAGTGTTTCAGTAATGCAAAATGTGATCATTTAACTGAACTTGGCCTCCATGTTGTTGCAGTAGAAGGTGCAAATTGTATTCTTCTGTTTTTTCTTTCATTTGACTTGAACAGGTCAAACATTCATAAAACCAGTCGTCTGTCTTGACTAATTCAAAACGAGTTCATTTTGATCCATTTTCTTTTTAACTGAATATTTTATACATATATACATATTTCTTTTTTTTTTACAACTAATGCTGTCAATTCTTTATGTAGTTACTTAATGATTGATGGAGAGAAATTAAATGCACTTTTACATACAACAAAAAGAGATATTGTCAGGCTGACAGTACATGAATATGCTCACATGCATGATACATAAATGCACATGTACTTAAACTACCACTCACATGCTGTGTCTGTCTAACGCCAACAGCCCCCCTCCTCCTGGAAACACTCGAATGCATGATATACACGCACATTTAGCTCTCTGTCCTATAATTCCCTTTCTATAGCTAAATAACACTTTGCAAATCTTCCCATCTCTTTTTGGTAGGGGCCTCTGTGTTTTTTCTACTGTTTCCTAAACATGACTGAAGAAAAGATGCCACAGGCTATCTCATATTTTCAGCACTAACTGAACTTTGTTTCACAGATACTACATTTTTGTGTTTGGTTTTCAATCTATTTTCTGGTTTTGCACAAAACCACAGGGAATAAATGAGGGTGTTGTGAGAGCCACACTTAACTCACAAATTAGATACACTGGAATCAAATTTATGGATTCTATATCTCTAGTACATAATATGTCAAAACAAAACATTATTGTAAGAGCTGATACTGTAGGGAAAACTAAGCAAAAATGTTGTCAGTGAAAATTTGCAGATACAAATGTGTGAACATTAATGCTCACGTCCATTAATTAAAAACATTTTCTCATTACATTGTTATTAATGTAATGTAATGTTTTCAAGGTTGACTGTATCCAATTTCCATTGTGTTAACCATACATTCGTGTTAGTGTTAATGCTAGATTAATGCTATAATGTTTGTACAGTTATACAGTACATTCATGTTGTGAAATCCACCGAATGAATGGGTTGCTCTTGCTTTAAAAAAAAGAGGAATACCGGAACATTAAGCAGTGAGCACACGGCCAACAAACGGCAAAGGTTCAGCAGGTCCCTGACTGCCTCAGTTTTATCAAACCAAAGTAAAAGGGGTATCTGAGAGCAACACATTCCACTTGTTTTTCTTTTTGCATCAATACTCATGGACAAACTCAGTGATACTTTTAAACATCCATCTAATAGAGCATTCATGGTGTTATATAAAGAGGCCATTCAGGAGCAATCCTCATCTGTCAACACAACTGTAAGACTTATGTGTACAGCTGATATGAGCATGATGAGGCCTTTATTTCTTTGCAGTAAATAGGGAACTGCATTCAGCCATGCGCCTTAAATCCCAACCAGCTGAGCCTTGTTCTAATAGGATGACTCCATATCAGTTGATTCAATGGGCACTTTTCTTCATCAATCAAAATAACATCAGACACCCTTTCATACTTTGCAACCTATATGTAAATAATCTGCTGCAAATGGCAATATCATGAAGAAGTCAACCTATTTACTATGGAAATTTAGAAAGAATAAATGCATTGCAGATTTACCATTTCAAATTAAATGCACATCTTTTTTCTGCTATCTTTCTTTTGATGGTCTAATTAATATACTTCAACTATAAATAAATATTAAATTCCTTTCTAGTGCAGCACACAGGCTAAAACTGGTTTGGTGCATCATGTCTTCATTACAAAGTAGTATTAAGGGGTATGTGGGAACAGCTAATCTTAGAATCCCTGCCACACAATAAACAGAGTGACAGAAAGGAAGGATATATGAGATAAGTCGCCAGTAATGAAACTAGATGCCAAAAGGAGAGGACAGTATGTAATGAAGAGAGAGCAGAGGGGAATGTTTAAAATAAGTTCAAGAACAAAGATAAAGCCCAAGGATGATGTTATCGGCAGAACTGAAGAAGGCATTTCAGTAAGAGAATGGTCACAATCACTTAATCAGCCTGACTCCACCCAGCACCGTCCCTGTCTTCCATCATATGCTATTTCCCCTGCTCCAAACAGTCAATTTTAAGTATGTGTCTGTGTGTGTGTGTGTGTGTGTGTATGTGTGTGTGTGTGTGTGGGTAACATCTGAGTAAAAAGGTTACAGAAAGCATTGATGGCTCTATCATAGTGGAGGGTGGCCTTGCATTTTGAAAGCACACAACTTGAGTTAGTACAGCTTGTAAGACCTCCTGAAAATATGACCAACCTGAAACATGAAACAAAGTAGGATGCGAGAGAAGGACGGGTTTACCACATGATGAAAACAAACCAAAACTGTGCTAATGATGACCAACTGTATACCAAACCCAAAGCAAAGGGGGAAAATCATTCACCTTTTTCACAATACCAATGTAGTCACATACATTCTTTCAAGTGCTGCACAGTTTTGAGTTACCTGTACTTCAATTAACTTAAGTAACCCTAGATAATGTTACTTTATACTTCTACTCCATTCAAATTTTTTACTATGTACGCCACCATATTTTTTGACGGTTGGAGTTACACTGCAGATCAAAATTTACATACAGAAAATATGGGAATCTAATTAAATGTGATGCATTGTTATTAGAGTCTATAAAGTAAGAGGTTAAAATGACATAGCTCCAGCTTGACCAACTGCAGTAGTAAGTCCTGCTTATGATGACTTTGTGGTATTAAAATTTTAGTCCTTCACACAAATTTAACCAAAAATTCTAATGACACAAATTCAATTTTATGTGACATGTTATAATTTCTGATTTATGACTCAAACCAAGTTCCAATATATTTTTTTGCAATCACTTCCTTCTGTTGTAGGAATTTAGTTCACTTAAACAGATTAAGTTTCCCTTAATTTCATAGTATGTGAGGAAACAGGATGATGGGAAATTGAAATACTTTATGGGTCATAAGGAGAGAGACTTTCAAGTCCAGTGATTGATAAAGTAACTTGAGGCAGTAAACAGCTAAAAGACTGGAAGCTGAATACATTTTCCTGAGTTGTTAAAGCGGCAGGATCTAAGTGTTTGTCTTATGATAAAGTAGTCAGTGATATAGATGCAATGTAACACTTATGTGCGCATTTTGTCTTCAGAACAAGTAATTATTGGTAGTGATCCTTTACCTAAGTAAAGGATCTAAACTCTTCCTCCAGCACTGTGTGAAACTTGACATGAAAATGCTCAAGGGAAGACACAAATTAAGCCTGAGGTCAGCGTGACCCATACAACAGCCTGAAGTCTTCATACATCACGACACAAACAGGGTGGTGTAATATGCTGACCTTATCCAGGTGTCATACACACAGTAACTCTTGCTGCTACATAGATTCTGTATTCTGTGGCTCCCTCTTCCCACTTCCCTTCCATTCACTGTGATCCACCGCTGTACTGTATAGCGCCGTCTCCCCAACAAGCTTATTTCTAAAAGCTGCCGAAGCTCTACTCAAATCCTCTAGATCCCGGTCCCTGCTGGGACCAGACCGCTGGCCAAACCGGGATCCTCAGACAAAGACTGGCCCGAAACTCCTCTTGCTTTGGATGAGCACACGGCTTCTGCGGTCTGCAAACACCATAACACCATCTCTGTGCTCATTTGTGAGGCCTTTAGCTGTTCATGAGTTTGCGATTAGCAGCACTTTGGTTTGATGGCAGCTCACCAGTTGTAAAAGTTGACACGGACAGTGGCCCCCCTCTGAGAGTGGCTGGTAACTTGGCCTCTAATGTGCCGACCCCACATGTACCAGGCAGGGCCCAACCATGGGTACATGACCATGCTCTAATAATAGCATTTTGGAATATAAGGACACCACAGGCTGCACAGATGTTGAAAATCCAGGTAAATATAGTGTCAGAATGGAAGTAGAGATGACATCCACAGCTCCCCATCACCGCTACATGCATTGTTTTATGAAATCAGGGCCTAAATCACTTTCAAATGTTGGTTCCAAACAGCTTTCTGAGCTGCTCTCAAATGTTGACCTTGAACTGGATCCTGTGGGGTATCATTGTTAAATGTTTGCTGATTTGTTATCACATAGAGAATGATGGAAGGTGTAACCACAACTTCGAAGGCCACAAAGTCTGCTAGGATTGTCAACGGTTTTCTTGTGTTTCATTTAATTAAACCGAGCTTTCATGTAAATTAAACCAGTGTACTAACAAGTCTGGGAGGCAGGGAAATGTTGAATGAGGGTCAATTTGAAGGACTTTGCTGTGTTTAGATCACAACATCAAGGCAGGTTTAAGATGAACCTTAAAAAGAAATTACACTTGAGCTCAGTCCATTACCTACCTGATGTTCTATCACTAATAACAAAATGTTACATGATATTACAAGGTCAAAAGCTTGCTTGAATTCAAATTGACACTTATTACATCCTATTAACACCACTCTGCTCTTAAAGGTTTTTACACTCGTCAGCCTTATGTCACCACCTCTCATAAATAATACAAGTACATATCTGTAGTCTTGAACAAATGAATATAATATCAAATACAAACACAGACCACTTGAGATTCAAGATTCAACATTTTCATGAATCTGGTGTATGAACTTCAGTGATGTTGGAGCGTGTGATAACATAAAAAAACTTACCGAGTATAAACATGTGTTTAATTGGCTCTTATAGAAGATAATAGGCACGAACACTAAAAGAACCGTCCTATCAAAACACAATTGTTAATATAGCCTGTACCACAAAACTCTGTGTGGTGCTACATGTAACACCATAGCTTCATTATAACACAGTGCTAAAATGATTCAACACAGGATGTCTGAGGAGTAAGATAATGGTCTTGTGGGGTAACTTCAAGCCGCATGACATCAACTTGTTTTTTTCAAAATCCTCCATTAAAACTAAATGTTATTTGCCATATAAGCTAAATTAAACAAGACAAGGGTGTTTGTAAAAAAGAAAAAAAAAGTGTAGGAGAAAATTACAGAGGGTATATAGTCACAGTGAGATGGACAGAAACAAAGATGTAAGAGATTTCAGAGTTCACTGGCTCGACAAACAGTCGATGGCTTTCTGCGGCATGGGCCAGAGCCATGCAAAAGACAGTAGATCATGGTGTTTACAGCTAGTTAACAGCCTGGGACTGTGTCTGTGAGGCCTGGTGGAAGGCTTGGAGGCCACCACGGTCCAGGCAGACTCCAGGCTGTGTGCCTTAGTCTGAGCCCTCCAAAACAGGAGCCCTAGTAGACACTGTCTGCAAAGATTTCCACATATTTAGCACTGCTAGCCAAAAATGGGCTGCAAATTTGAATTCTAGTGTCATTTTGCTCTATGTAATATGTTAATGACGTGTAAATAGCAGCACAGTTTGACTTGTGCAGTACACACACATGCTGCTGTTAACAGAGAAGAAATTAAAAGAAACAAAAAAATACATCTTTTAAAATACATCTTTTAAAATACACAGTCCCACATTTGTTAAAAACAATGTACTGGTCCACATTTTTGATGCCTTTACCACTGTGTATATATAGAAACACTGTATATGGCATGCCATTAGGGATCCAAATTTCCTCATTTTTCTGCTGCTTGGAAAAACAGAGGCTGTTGACTACATGAATGCTGCTTGACAGATCTTCAGAGCTGGGCCTAGTGGAATGTCTCCCCTCCTCTGTTTAAACAAAGCCTGAGATAAGATTTAAGGAGAATCCTTAAGGTGATCCAGCTGCCCTCCTCCAAGCTACAGCAGGCACAGAGCCATAATGAAGACTGAGGAAAGAGGCTCAGAGACCCACCTCCAGAAGGCAGGGCTGCAGATGAATACATTCCCTCTTGCATTTCCTTACAGCTTATCCCCTCTCCAGAAAAAGAGACAGCCAAAGAGAGATGAGAAGAAGAGGGATGGCTCTGTTTTAGTTTTGTCACACTCCTTACAATCGTCTCGCTGGTTTGTTTTAGAATAGCCACTGCTGTTGTCCACCGTTAATCACAAGTCCCTGTCATTTCACTGGCATTTTCTGTTTTGGATTTACATGAGAATTACTTGGAGAACAAATCATTTATATGTCACACACTTCCTTACAGCAAATTTTAATGATTACTCTATGTTTGAATTTTCTCAATTATTCCCCATCCCCTTTTCTTCTCCCTCACTATGGCCAGGCAAATGTATTTTGTGTTTGCCTTTTAATTGCATACAAAAGTAAACCTAAAAAAAAAAAAACATGTCAACTGCTCAATTGCATAAAAAAGCAGAACATGCATATAAATGCATTTTGTCATATGCATGATTACATTACATCAAAAGAATGTTTAACATTTTGTCACATCAAGCTGTAATTAATGCAAAACATATTTGCAGGAACAACACATTTCACTGAAAAAAATATATTAAATCATCATTCAGCCTAATGCTCCATGTTGCTCAGGATAATCCAGGGAGAGAGAGAGAGAGAGAGAGACAGAGAGAGAGAGAGAGAGAGAGAGTGAGAGTGAGAGAGAGGGAGGAAATAATTAGCAGAGAGAAGCGATTGCACTAATGAGAGGAGAATTTGACTAGGATACTTTACTTGACCCCCAGTGTTACTTGGCTGTCCAAGAAAAAAAGGCTGATTTATAATTATACTCTGCAATGCACCATGAAATTGTTATTGTGGAATACCTTTTTGAAAATGTTATCAAACAATTACTTTAATTTTTCCCCTTGGAAACTGTTGCACATGTCTACTAAAATGAGATGGTGGAGCAGAGTCTCCTGCCTGTCATCCACTGCTGTTCATGCAGATGAGCTTGCTTTTTTTTTCCTCCCTTCCCCAGAGTCTCTGTTCCAAGGGATGCTGTGGCAAATAAAATAATACTCAGATAAAACTGAAATATTTTATGACAGAATGATAATCATTGCAAGCATACGTGCTACTGATATGGGGCTGTTGCAGTTGGGGGAGGAGAGGAAATAATCCTTTTTGTGGGCTTTAAAAAATGAATCTCAGTTGAATCACATCAGAGAAAAAAACTCAAAGACAGTTCCAAGATGAGCCAACTCCAGGAGAAAATGACCTCCTCGTTTTGGTGATAAAGTTCTAGCCAAAATATGATATCAGCCTGCGACGTGACTCATTAGAAATGTGTGTATGGCGTGGAGGCAGCTCTCCCTATCTGCCAGTGCCTGGCTTGCCGACTGATAAGGGGCAAATGCAAATGTCCTGATAAGAACTGAATGCAAATATTTATGATATGATATTCCCTGGGAATTATGTGTGGATAAAACAAAGTGTATTATTTCCCTGTAATTCTTTCAGGTTTGCCAAAATGTCCTTTTTTTGCTTTTGGAATTTGCATTTCTTCAAAATTGATTGGGTCTGCGTATTATGTTAAGCTATTTGTTTGCTGAGGATGGTAATTAGTTACTGTAATTACAGCGATGACAGTTGCTAAATTGTTTTTAAAGCATTACAGTGTGTCTGTGCCAGAAGATTGCAGTACTTATTTTAGGATTTAAGCATTTGCTGGAAACACTCCCACTCTAAGGCCAAAGTGGGAATTTTTTGAACTACAAAGCAGCCATTTTCTAAGCAAAGACATTTTTGAAAATGTCTGTTAATTTGCACTAATTGGTGGTTTGACTGTGTTGTGCAGTTCCTTCTCCGATCAGGGACTTGTTACTGATAGGATGTCTTGGGGGATCAAAATGGGCTTGAAATAGTTTAAATACATGTGTTTGTTAGCTTTGTACGCTCATTTAAGTCAGACTTTTAATGTTCTCTGTCACCCAAGAAACAAATTGTTGTTGAAGGCACATTTGTAATTATGGTTCCCAGTGTAGCCTATACAGGCTTTCAAGTTTAGTAAACATTAATTAGTGTGGACACAGACAGTTGGGTGTTTTAGAGGGCGTTTCATGTACAGCATAAACAGCAAATGTCTGAATCACATGCATCAGGGTTACTGGAGCTGCTTGGGCATATTCTTAATGTAGAAATATACAAAAAACACACCCAGCATACTGTAGACCAGAATGACACACTACAACTCAAGATCTGTTTAGGGTAAATCAGAGTGGGTAGAAATAAAGACACATTCTGCTACTGATTAGAAGGCTTCGTGGTGCCACAACAAAGTTGTTTGAGGCTGCAACTGAGAAATATTTTTCATTATCACCTAAATTGCCAACTATATTCTCATTAAAAGATGAAGCATATACTATACAAGATATCAGAAAATTGTGGAAAAATGTCCATCACATTCTCCCAGTGCAAGATTAGGTCTTCAAACTGTTTTTTTGTCTAATCAAAAGTCCAAGAGCCAAAGATATTCAGTTTAATATCATAAATCAGTCTCACATTTGAGAACATGGAAAGAGTGTTTTTGTAAACAACTCATTGACACAATTAGTTTTCTCCTGATCAGTTAATTGATTGTTTAGTAATTGTTTTGACTCCTGATGGTTCCATATTAAAGTGAAGCAGATTTTGAGAAAAAAAAAATAGAAATTTCAACCTATTTGACCTATGATGAGATTTTTAATTGACATTGATGCAACAAACACAGACACTGAGGTAACTGCTGTGTGTATTCAATGTCTCCTGAACATGTAAAACTAGATGCCACCATTTCTCAAAATGAAACATAACTGGTCCCACTTTTGCAGGACCCCATGGGCAATAAGCCTACTTTCCTTCTTGAGCATTATGCTATAAGTGCATAATTGGATTTACTATTAACATAATCGGACAGCGTGCATATTGACTTGGATAGTCCCCTATGAGCTGCATTGCTTCTCTAAACCTTATAGACGAAGATTGTGAACGTACATCCAGGTCCCATGTGCTGCTCTTTGTCTCTTAAACTTCACCCCAACTACTGGAGGAGGTTGTATCCTTAGTCAGGCTTAAAGTGAAGAGAAAGACATTTTTTAATCAAAGAGAAATTTCTACAGCAGGTCATTCACATGGTTTTGATCGTGATCACCTCTAGTAAAGATTGCCTGTGACAAAAATCTTTTTATGTCTCTGTAACCCTCTCTAAAATGGATGGATGATGAGCGAAATCATTAAAAAGGTATACTTGCACATGGTATAGTAAACAAAGCATATATGAAGCTACATGTCTACTTTGTTTAAAGGAAATGGCATCCTTATAATTTGCAGCCTTGTCTGTTTGAAAGAAAATCAATCACCTCACTACAAAAGTAAGAAGCACAAAAAAAGCATTCAACCATGAACAAGAGGGTTCTGAAGCAGCAAGAGGACTCTTTTTCTTATAGCCTGAGGCAAAATGGAAACTCTACCTCAAAGATACAGATTTAAGAGGAGCATACAGAATAAAGCAAGAGAGGGACAGTGCAGATAGAAACACACAACTCATGCAGAAGCATGAGTGAACACAGCTCTATCAGTCAAATAGTTCACTGTTGGAGCAGAAATATGGGGCCTTGGTGAAGTGAATTCCCACATTGTGTTTCTGTTGCGTAAACACCCAATACCCCACAAACTCCCGGCCTGAATCCATGTCTGCCCTGACACACACGTGCGCGCGCACACACACACACACACACACACACACACACACACACACACACACACACACACACACACACACACACACACACACACAGCATCCATATTAGATGCACCCGCTAGTTACTTCTTAATTAACACCTACTGCAGCCATAATAATAGAATCACTTTCCCCCTTTCTGAAATCCCTTTGAAATTACACAGGATTAAGGAAAGTTGGTTGCTAAATTGGTGTGTGCATCTGTAATTTAATTGCATCTGAGGCCATTAATTAATAAGGTGCCTTCTTTAATAGTTAATGTATAATTGCTATTAATTAACAGCCAGTCTTGATAAAGTGTCACCAAAATCAAACAAAAACAATTAGCTTTTTGAGGTAAGTGTCTTTTAAAAGCCTCATTATTAGTACTAGAGGTAATATACAGTAGTTAGAATGATAAAGAAGCCAGTTTAGATTTTAATTTGGATGGGGAGAGAGGGAAAAAAACACAGTTGACATCCATAAGGGAATTACCATGCGGTAATTATGGGATAAGCTCATTGTAACATGATAAATAATGCTGTGAATCAGTTCCCTCCAGTTAGGTTGTCGCCTCTTTTTAATAGGGTGGACTTTCATTCTACATCTTGTGTTATATCAGACAAATTTAGTTGCATTTGGTGTTCACCATCAGCGTGCTAAGGATTGAATTCAGTTAACTGTTTTTCAAACAGTTAAGTAAGGGCCAGTGTAGCTTTTAAAGCAAATGTGTAATTTTGTAATTTGGGTTTGGGCATTTCAAGATATATGTCCCCTTTAAATCTCTGTTTCTTTCACTTCTTGTTTAAGACTTACATTCCTTGATGAAAACAGCCATGTGAAGTCCTTGTGTTTTGGTCTCTCTCTCTCGATGGCAGTGTCACACGGAGTAAATAAAACAAGCTATAACTTAGACCATAGGTAGGAGTGTGACCAATTTTTTACATAAGTGTTGTGACTAGCAGCTTTTGTGTTTGAACTAATGTCACATGTGGCATATTCAAGGAGAAATAGCACCAAAACAATGTTAGCTTTGTTCCTCTTATCTGGTATAAATCAGTTGGTTGCAGTTTTAGCTGAGATTTACAAGCAGAGTTGTCATCGGTACAGAATGAATTGGGTGCCAGGTTGAGAAGCATAAACATACATCTGGAGCATGGAACTTTAAACAAACCCAACTATTATTTGCAGTGCCATATTGCCATGAATACAAATGACAGCATGACCTCAATTTTCTGTGTGGGAGAGTGGAGGAAACCAATGGTTTAAGTGCTATTGCATCCCAAAGTGCTTGTTTGGTCTCAGTTTCACTCCTATCACAGAGTCAACAATCAAGCTGTTTAGTATGGAATTGGTAGAAATAATATTCAGGTTCCCTGTCCACAGGCAACTATTATGATGACCCATTTTCCCCTGCAGTATGGTTTGCTGATAGAAATACATCCCCAACATACAACATACATATGGCAATTTGAGCCTGGTATAACATTTACTCAATGATCCATCAGCAACAGACTAGAACCTTCAGTGCACTTAGTCCAAAAAGTCACTGGTTCACTGTTACCAGTCACCTGGGTTCAGTGTAGAGAGAAGCTCCAATCCACTTGCTAAATAATTACAGCACATTAGAAACTTGTCAGTCAGACCTTTCGGGGACAATACATCTCCATTTATTTCCTCTCTACTTTTTCTCCCTGCGATTGCTCGCTTCCTCTGCTCCTCTCTCCCCAGACAAGCAGGGATGTGCAGGGAGTCCACAGGGAGCTGTGGAATATTTCACTCTGCCAGTGGGGCACCCGTTGGGAATAGGGGTGGAAACTGTGTGAGTATGTATCTCATTAGTTCAGTTATGTAATTTGGAGCACTGATAATCCTCCAGGACTGTCAAGTTGCGCACCTCAAACACAAGAGTCGAAGTCGTCAACATGCAGCCAAGTACAGACAAAGCTACTAATTGCTGGGTGCGGTAATGTAACTGGTAATAGAAGCTACAGTCCTCTATGGTATTAAGGGAAAGTGCATGGTACTGATGGTGAATGAAATGCTAACACCTTCGTATGTTACAGGTATCAATTTTGAATTTGACAGCTAAGAAATAATAAAGTGTGCAACATAATTCATCATTTGTAAGTTGAGGGTCAATGTCTGCTACTTTATACTGGAGTGTTTATCCATTTTATCCATATTAAAGCTGCATTAATAATTTTTTTTTAAATGAATTACATAACTGCATGGAATGTGAAAGGTATTGGTAGTAGTGGCAAACCTAGAGATAATTATCGTCCAGCTCCAGTTTCCCCCAGTTCCATTACGCTTTTTTAATGTCTTTCAGGTCATTGTTTTGGCTTTACTGCTGTTGACTTTATTGTGTTGGTTTCATCTCACAGTGGCCATCAACCTTGTCCTAGCAACAGCAGATGGTTGTTTTAATGAAAAGACTCTGAAAAACCTAGTTTACACCACTTGCTCAGTGCAAAACAGCAGACAGACACATATAGCTACTAGTTTGTGAACACAATGGAAGATTTAGCTACTAAAGAGCCAGATAGAAGTTAGGAGTTGGTGGAGACCAAAAACAGAGCAAATAGAGAGTGAATATTGGACTTGAATTCATCGGGTGGCCTGATCCAGGATTCCATATGAATTCTAATGTCGCTCCTTGTTTGCTGGTTGTGTAAATGTTGTGGGTAACTGTTTGCTAATACACGACCTATATTAACTTTATAAAGTAATATTATAAATTTATAAAGTGTTTTGTTTACAGCTTGTTCTGCTGCTAAACTAAAACCAAAACTAATGTTGCTTTAACCATGGGCATAAAAAGTAATTACAGACCTTGTGATTTTAACCTTGATGTTAAACATTCATGTTTTTACTGTTCACATCAGAGTATAACAGTGTTGTAAATTCTGTAGAATAAATTCACTGGTATTAACTTCAATATACAGTATGCATTGTATAGATCTTCTTGTGCCTTAAGAGCCTCAGACTGAACACCAACTTCATTGATTTGGAATGACTGGAATCATCTTCAAATCTCATTTAAACACACCAAAACTGTCTGGATGGAGATGTAAAATTTTGTTAAAAGAGAAAATATTTTTATATTGTGACTTGGCGGAAGACATCAATCGCATGGTACACCCTCACTTATCTTGGCTAATTAGTCCTCCTGCCATAACTGTATGAGCAGGTACTGTGCTTGACTGACATCTCCCTGACTCTTTGTTTAGTTCTGTTGCATCTTCAGTGAGGCCAGGTTACACCTTTACGTTTTTAAGCGTAGCACCATGGACCTTCAACATCAGCAGAGCTCTAATCAGCCTGAATTGAAAACACCTGTGTGGGTGTTGAGACCCTTTTGATAAATAGTTTAGTCATTCAACCTTAACCCCGTCCTACTTGATCCCGTTCTTCTGTTCCCAGAGCTGCTGGTTCTCATTCTCGTCTGCTAATCAGTGAGTTATATACAGCTGGGGCACCAGGTGAATGCAATTAACTAGCTGGTGGTATGGATTTGGAATCTGAGGATCTCTGCGCAAACCAAGGTCCCAACTTTTTAACCCAAGTCTTAGCCCTACCTTGAAGTCACTGTGAGAAGATTTATTTTTTTTGATTTTGGAAAATGACCCAATCCAAGTGTTGCTTTCAATGCATGTGTTGCTGTCTGCCTCAGCCTTTTTTGAAAGTATCATTTGTGGCAATGAATTGGAAATTTTCAATTCTGAATACATAGTGGTTATATTAACAAAATTAGGTCATTGTCCTAATTTTACCATTATCTAGCATTTTACATTTGCCACACATGGCAACTGCAGGTCCAGCTCTTAATGCTTTTGTTTATGCTAAGAGTTTATGCTAGAAATGCATATCATTCATGCAAAATTTGGATTGAATACATACTCTTACTCTTCCTGTCACCTTTAGGTAGATTTTCAAAATTTAGATACATATACCAGTTGCTTAAAGTAAATAGGGTATGTGGAGAAGCCTTGGCTTGAAAACATAGAGGGCTAGATCGAGTTTTGACTGCCAGAAGTGTCTTTTGATGTAACAATTGTTTAGTCGATCATTTTGATCAAAAAGCCTATCAACTCTTTACAGATGTAACAGGCTAATTTTCATTGTGAGACAGTTTAAATGTTATTCATTAGATCTTTAAACTGTGGCCAGGACAAAGCTCTTTGGTCAGCTGGGACAGTTCACTGGCTGAATAGGTGAAAGCTTCAGCAATTGACCCTCTACTTGGGATCACTGCAGGGCTTCAACTTCAACCCAACCTGCAGTAGAGGAAAGAGGAAAGGCAAAGAAAACAGTGTCAGTATCGTGTAGTGTGACATGCCATGTCCAATAACAACGAACAACATAACATCATTTAACCTTTACAACACATGTATTGATCCACCTGGTTATCAAGCTGCGATCACAGCTCAGGGCTTGGCTCAGCTCATCTTCAGGGGTTGTTTGAATCCAGCCGGCCATATTACTGGGAAACAAAGAGATCCAGACCTTGTTTTTTTTAACCCTGTCCTTGGACCACCCTTTTCCCCAAACCACTTTGTCTGTGAAACAGTGGCAAGATGTGCCACCAGCAGTTTTCTTGTGCTGACTAAATATACAATGGGAGGTATGAGATATAATCTTTGCACAGTGGAGTAGAATGATTAAGAAAAAACGCCCACACAATCCCCTTGATGATTTTCCAGTGATGCAATGAAAGTCTCCACACTCATTCTGATCATGTAAAGATGTTTTTTTATTTCATGGAAGATAGGATTCACAATAACTTAATCAAGTGCTTTTTGTCTTTATTAACATACAGTATTCCCATAATAGATGCAGCTTCAAAGCGCATATTAATGAACAAGCTCACTGATATTCACATACTTTTTAAAAGAATCAAGGATGCATTCTGGATTTAAAATAGAGCAAGACACTGAATACTTTGAAGAAGTATAGCATCATAATATAAGCTACTGTTGAAAGAAACTGACTCCCTCCCTCAGGAAACGTGCACCCAGATGGATTTGCATAGACCCAGATGGCCTGAGTTGCCAATCTGTTCTATCTAAAGCTGTTGCTCAAAAGTTCACCTTATTGGATATATATTTCACTTACAAAATCTGAGGTCACACAGCACAAATGAATACTTTGTTTGTTGCTCATGCACAGAAACTTATATTCAATTTACAGATGGAGAGTTTATTGGTAATAAAGATTTCTGCCTTTAAACAAACTATGACAAGAAAAATAATATCGTCTTAGGACAACCGAGGTTTGCTAAGCCCCCTCCCGCGAAACAGCGAATGTCCAATCATAGTTCAGGAACCATAACTAGGCACAACAGGCCTGTCAAGCTTTGGATTTCTCCACATCCCAAACAGCTGGGCATGGGGCCTCTGTAAGAGATACTCAGCATTGAAGAGTTTAAAGGACTGTTTCTCTTTTATAATCTCCTCTACAAAACCAGTAATACAAGAGCCAGGTGTAAGAAATTGATCGAGCAGTCGCTTCGGTTTTCTCTATCGTAAGTTGAAATTGTTAGCCTTCCCTGCTACCTGCTTATTACCTACGGTAGTAAGTGGGCCTTACCACCAGGATCAAGGAGCTCTTTGCTGACTAACTACATTATCTTATGAGCTTAGAAAAATTGCCTGTTAATGACCAGCACATAAGTAAGCTCTTAGCCCAGCCAGCATTTTTTGCCAAACACATTGCCAGGTCCTCATCCTGAAGGCCCCACTTGTAATGAAGTGGAGGTCTTTTAAATGGGGCAGCTCGAAACGTTAAAAAGTCGGCTGGAGATGGTGTTTTCAACCACGCAAGGGGCTAACGTTAGCTGGCTAGCGATAGCTTATCAGGTCTGCCAGCAACAGTTCAGCCAACAAAATCAACAGTCACTGGCGATACAGGAGGAGCCAGTTTTGGTCTACCTCTGTGTGAAATCGAGGACCCATTGTTTCAAAAATGACTAAGAATATTGAGCGGTGAAACTGTCTCCATCATCATTGTGTTGTACATGTGCCGCGGGGAACAGAAACCTCACCAGGCATAGCAACAGTAACTACAGAGGGTGGGGCTTAGCAAACAGTCAATTACAGCGGCTGTTGTGGTTACAGCGATACTGGTTGCAGCTGTGATTCTTAAGCTACAGTATAATGATGACTTTATTAAGATGAACAAAGAATGAAGGCCAGTGTCCACCGGCAGGGAAAATGTGTCCGAGGAGCATCTTCTGGAGTATAGTCAAACCTCTTCCAATTAATAAGAGAAAGAGACAAATGAGCATAAAAAGAGCACAATGACAGAGCCAGAGCCAGAGTTATCAAATTTGCCATGAACGCTGATAATAGATATGTATGCTAAGGAAAATAGTGCTTTAATAGAGTTTTTAACTGTAGATCTAGAATAGAAAATTGGACATACATTCTAATTGAATACCTGGATGAAAACGCACCTCGCACACTGTTATAAATCATCTGAAATCAGTTTTCTCGAACTCCTCTCTCCCTCTCACCCACTTTACAAACACAGAGCAAGGCTTTTTCAGCCTCTGATAAGTGTTAATAAATTACCTGAATTTGAAAATTAATGGCTAGCCGCCTGCTTCAGGGAGATATCATTGTGTTTCATGAATATTTTGATTTTTTGATTAGATCAAAATGCAGTGAATTCCTAAACAGCCCCCATGCCCAGGCTCCACTGATCATAAACTCTTCCCTTCTCAAAAAAATCCATTCCATGCAAATGTGCTGATATGGAATAATTAGAATGAGTTTTGCCAGTATTTTTCTGCTGTAACATTTGCATGACTTTAGATCTCACCCAACTGATCTGCTCCAAGCTGAGGGAAAATGTATGTTTTTGTGCAGCTCCCCCCAAAATTTACCTTGCCAGGCAAGATAATGGCTTATATTGTGATGTTAAAGAGGCTTGTATTTACAAAAAGAAACAAAGGCGAGGCGGTTGCCAGTCCTGGAGGACATTGATTAGGCCCTCCCTGTCATTTCCTATTCATGCTCTGTATCAGTGGCATTCCAGCTCATCTGCTTTTGTGTGTGATAGGGATCAAATAGATTTCCACACATTGTCACAACATTTACAGGTGCGGGAATGTGAGGAAGGAAAAGCATGAATAGCCATGGAAACTTTGACTTAATAAAATATTCTTGCACTGTCTCCCCTTCTACCCATGAAGTCTCTCGGTCTGTTTTCCTGGCTCTCTCTCACTCTCATACATACATAATAACTGCTTGGAAATATTAAAACACATTCCAACAATTATATACCGAGTCACACATGGATAGAGGATATACAATTAAATAATTTAACTAACATCTCTCCAAAAAAACAAACAAACAAACAACTCAACAGTTGTAGCACACTGCTGCCACAACCAAAGCGTAATGTGCAGCATTTGCGTTTTGTTTGGATACTTTTTTTTTGCCTTTCTTTTACTCTGGTGTTGGCACTTTTAAACTCTCTAGTTGGCACACAGGAATGTATGTGGTGCAAAAAAATAACAGATACACTATGTGAAGTTGTGCGACTTCAGATCTTAGTTTGCCAAAGTGTGCCTTCAAACACAGAGGGATTCTGGTGGCTGTACGTGTTTGTGCGTGTGTATGTGTGTGTGTGTATGTGTGTGTGTTGGGGGGGGGGGGCTGTATGTGCATGCACCGGCAGCTGCACAAGGCCCCAGGGACAGGCCTGTGTAGATTGGGTCTCCTCAACCCACAGCTCATTAGCGGAGAGTGAAAGGAATCCACACAGATGGCTGTCAACGTTCAAAAAAGTCGGCTGCATGAGACATGTCAATTGAGGTTTAAGTTCCTTCTGCTCATTTCTGTGACATTGCAGTATTCAAGCAATATTTGTTTATTCTACCCAAAAAGTACAAAAACACAGAAGCCTGGTGACATTTGAAAATGTGTTTTCTAATGAGCGCTCAGACTACTGAACAGGAGCCTGCACTTGTCATTCATCACCACAAATTACTCGTTCTAACTTGACATGTTTTCAGTGCTACAGCTGACAGGCTTGTCTGTTCAGCAAACACTGAGAATGGTCGGCATTTAAACTGGAAATATGGCATTGAACAGTCCGGCAAGACACCATGGAAAATCAATTAGATTGTTTACCTGTCAAAGTTGGAATGGAGGCCATGCCACTGTAACGGTCGCTCATCATTTTCACTCCAACACAGTCACCTGCTCTCCTCCTGTTATTCAATTAATGCAGTTGAATACACAGTTGTGATATAGCGTCTTTATACAGCAGGGGTTTATTTGACCAAGCTCACTTTTATAATATGGCATGCCGTAACCATATGGAAACCTGCCCTTGAACCTTATGAACGTAAAAAGGTTTGAGCTGGCAAGATAAAAGCACTTCAAAATGTGTGATATTTCCTGCTATGACCATGGGCCAGCAAAAAACAGGAAGTACATTAGACTTAAAAGGAAACCCTGCACATTTCATTTCAAAAATGTCTGTTGTAATTCAAATGAACCCTGTACGTGACTGTCCTGCTGTAATTCCAACGCATCTGGTAGTGAAAAACAAAAAGGTTGCCAATGCCCGGATGCATGTTCTAAAGTAGCTCTAAAAGCATTGTAAAGACATTGGAGGTTATAGTGGGGGAATCATACAGTAGCCACAAAAAACCATTAGATCGGTTGAATAAAATCTATGGATACAGGAAAAATCCAGAGCAACTGTACACATTTAAAGCAGCTGTTTTTTGACACAAAAGTCATGTCAGGTATGCCAACAAAACCAACTTGTAGAACAAACTGTTTGAGGATTAAACAAGATTTTTTTAAAAAGTTGGAGAGGGAGAAGTTGACTTGCTCATTCACTGGAGTGTGGATTAAAAGTTGCTCCTGACCGGAGATGCTACTTTTCAGTAATTGTACATAACAGCAATCTGAACACCATTTGAGCTGACCTACTTATGGGGCTCAGGAACTTTTTATCCTGCAGCCAAGTCTAAAAATAACCCTGTGGCCAGTTTTAGATTCATCTCAATGGTAACCCTGACAGTTTTACAGAGTGCCAGTGACAGAGTCCTGTTAAGCAGCAGCAGTCGGCAACAGTTGAGAAACTGCATCACGGGATTCTACGCATGACATTTCTTTCCTCTGCTTGAAAATTACAGCACAATTAAGTGGCATTAATTGACTGAACATTAACTGAACATACATTGTCAGTGAAAATACACTGATCACCATATTTACCGTCACCATCAATATCCCCATTTAATGCAAAAGAAGGCTCTATAAATTGTAGTGCTCTTTACAACAAACTCATAGCAATGCAACTCAGCTGTGAATACAAAATCTTTGTGTTTCCTTGTTTAGCTACAGTTGCTTATTGAGCTTTGTGCGAGAGATCAATGGGAAGGAGCTCCCCTTTAATCATTTACAGTGAATGGCAGTAAAATGATTCTGTGAACAAATTGGTTTCATGTCCAGGCGAAAAATCACATGGAGTTTTTGTGTTTTCTTTTCTTTCCCTTCTTTTCTTTTTTTTGTGTGTCATTGTGCAGACATTCTCTCTTGCTGTACGCATCGCTCCTTTAAGATGATTTGGAATTAGAGGCTTTTCATACAGCACATATTATGTAGCTTGGTGGGACTCCATTAGCCTGAATCAAAGAGGACAGCAGCCTGCGTGGAGCCACACAATAATGTGGCAGCCTGTGTTTCAGCAAATAAATAACAAATCCGCCGCTTACTGTACCAGCCAATGCAAACTAACTAATTAAAAGATGAAAGGGGGATGTCTTTCTAGCAGTTTGATGATGATTTTCTCATAGAATGGTAACACTGGAGTCTTGAATCCTTGGCCAAAGTGAGTATGACGCTAATAAGGATCTAGAGCAGCTAAAAGTCCTGATTTGGGTGTACAAGGGGGCGCCCAATCATAATCTGCTGCTGTTGGAGATTGCAATTAGGGCCAAAATGTTGTCCCTGAACTGACACTGGCCTGTGGGAAGACTAAACTCGGTTCTTTTTTTTAGTTGTTGTTGTCCCCTTCCCTCCCCCTCACCACCTCCTCTCCTCCAGTATTCCTTCTCTCCTCTCGGAGCATCTTGGGAGCGTTGAGCTCAGACAGCGGGATTAGTCAAGGATCCATCTTGAGACGCAGATAATGTTTTTGCACACAGACTCCCCTGCTCTCCGTTGGCTTCTGCTTCACTGATTAGAACTCAAAACTCCACCAGAAATGGCTATTTGTTCTTAAGCTGTTTTTCCCTCCCTTTGTTGAGCTGTTTTTGTCAGCCATCCCTCTAATTCAGCGCAAGCACGAGTCACAAGTAGGTCAAGACAATGCTGCAGCCGGCAGTGTCCCAGTCTTCGAGGACTGACAGCAACATGGAAGAGCCACAGGACTGTTTAAATATGCCCTCTGGTCTTTCCCTTTCTCACTGTCTAAATGGCTGAAAGTGGGTGGCGCTGCTAATTTTTTGTACATCCGAGATGCAAACCAATTTCAGGGTTTGTCTGGGTAGTAGAGCTTTTACCTAACATGAACAACTTTTTTTCCTTTTGGTAACACTCTGAGTAGCATAAGTTCCCTTATGGTGTTTGAGTAACATACACCTGAACAGTTGTGCTCCTAGTTGATGTGAGGGAGTGTGTGTGCTCTTGCTGTCTCAACTGCCTGTCATTCTGAGTGACAGGGGAAGTGTGTATGTGTGTGTGTGTGCTTGTGTGTGTGGGGGGGCATTCAGGAGCCCGGCAGCTGGCTACACACCTGCACAACCGCACACGCACTTCCATCGGGGACCATTGCATTCCCTCCTTCTTTGTTAGCATGCAGTGACACTTAACAAATAATTTATTTGTTTGCTCTTGTTTTGCCATCTCCTTCTGGCAATTTGTTGTTGAAATAATTTACATCCAAAACAACCTAGATAGAAATATACTGAATAAACATTAACAGAGTATCATATCACACGTTACTGGTACCGACGCCTTATTATGTGAAGTAAAAGTATCGCAGTAAAGATAAAATTACACTACATACATTTAAAAAAGGCAGGTTTTTGGGCTGTGCTGACACTCCTGTTTAGTCTCCACTTAAACTTTCACAATTATTTAAATCAAGCAAGTTGACATTTAAATATTAATAGTTTCGACTTGTGCACATGAAACAATTACATGTTTTGTGTGATTGTCAAGAGGGGTGAAAAAGAGCCTCAGTTCCCGCTGTTACACACACACACACACACACACACACACACACACACACACACACACACACACACACAACCATACACACACACAAATGCACATACACAGCGCTGAGGCAGGGCCCGAGCAAATTTAATTTAGAGACATTCTCTCCTTCCCTCCACATCCTGGGCTTTTAAGACACTGAAGTGACTGTTCTTCGCCCGTGTAAGAGAACCCCATTATCAAAGCATTAAGATATGATTAAACTGACATTTTCTTAAGAAAACGAAAAGAGTTGGGAATAAAGGGAAAGGGAGAACTACATACTCCAGATCTTATCAGGTGGGAGGTGGGGAGGGGGGTTACATACTGATCTTTGAAGGAGCCTATTACAGAGCAAGCTAAGAAGACAAGCACTGTGGTGTACTGATCAGAGGTATGCAACCCAAATGCACCTGCTAGATTTCACTATCATTCACAGGGTGTCAGTCAGTGTTGAGGCCCCTGACTGACGCTGGTGCAACCTGAACGTTTCTCCGGGCACACTGCAAAAAATGTCAGGCTGTCAGCATCAAGTCTGGTAAAATAGTTGATAAAAGTCTCTGATTAGGATCAAATGCTTCAATTGTGAAAAATGCAGCTTTTCTTGTTTTTTTTAATGTGTGATATATTAATTAGATATTGTCACTTGTCAGTCAATTGGTTCAATCTGGCAAGTGAATAACTTTTAAGGTTCAAAGTTTTGACATTCTAGACACCAAAACAAAAAATAATGGGGGGGGGGGGGTAATTTTATTAGATTAAATCTCAACATTAAATGGTAGATCCGACATGAACTGGATTTCTGATAAAACTTTCTAAAACTAAGAGGTCATTTTCTTGTTGGTATCAGGGATATTGTAGTGACAGGAATATTTCAATTAAATAGCCAGGGCCCCAACATAAGGATGAAAAAGAATTTTATAAAATTGTATTTTTATGTGCAATTCTATATTTTTTTTTACACTTTTGGCCTTATAAATTCATTATGACCACAAATAAAGAGTTTGATAGATAATTCGTTGTTCTAATAGTTTACAATTGGTTAGGTAAATAGATCCATCTTGTGCTACTGGGGATGTGAATGAAAGGTGGGCACTTAAGGTGGAGGCTAAAAAATATATATCAAGCAACCATTTGTAGCAGGTTTACTATGAAAGGAGATTTAGATCAAAGATTGATTAAACCCAATTAGCTAGCACTAGATAACATGACTCTAGGGAAGTCATGTTATTTAGTTATCAGGTGAAGTGTTGTTTATTATGTAATGCAGTAGTCCTTCAGAAGGGTGAGAAAAATGTCTTTCCAATTTTTTCTTAGGGTATTGCAAAGATCAAAATATCCATGTAGGAGATATTTTTCCTTACTCTGTCTGTCATATCATGCTAAGCAAATCTCAGAAATTTTTGGAGTAATATTTTTAAATGTTGTATAAAGAAGGTCATGTATTACCCTGATGACAACTTAAGCAACGTCTGATCGTTATACAGCTACAGGGCCTATATTTACTGTATATGCCTCTGCTAGACGTACATTTCCTGCTCGTAACATTATTTTGTTGAAAAAAGTATACAGTTTTTTAATACACACATTTCATGCATTATTTTTGAGGGGAGTTGTGAGTAAGCTGTCTGGGCACTGGCAACAATTCAGCTATATGATTTTTAATTTAGATATTATAAACTTTTGGTTACATCACTGACAGATTTGAACTGACAATACACCCGAAACAATAAAAAACATTTCTCTACTAATCCGCCACTTTTAGCTCCCCTTGTTCCTACTACATTTTTTCTTTCAGTTTGCTGATGTCTCTTTGTCGGTTTTTTCTTTTCAGCACTTCTCTGCCATCCTTTCTACTTCCATATCTAGTCTGTTTTCAATTCTTTTTGCTTTGGGTCTTCACTGTTAATGTCTGAATTCTGTGGTCACTGTTATCACTGTATGTGCGCTGAAGTACACAAGGAACACAGCCGAACAAACAAAAACCCTGTTAACAGCACAGAATACTTATCATTTGTTAATTAAAACATTCAACAGCAAGTTTTTTATTATGTTCATCACATTATAACCTGATGTTGGTCTCCATTGCTGTCATCTCTGAGGTAGTTATCTCAGTTTGAGTTGCTAGTAATAACATTATTTCATTAAATATAAGACTAAACATAACATTAATTCTTGCTAATAAACGGTTGCATGAACTGTGTTTACATTAAAAAGCTAGCTGTTTAGCAAAAAAAAAAAAACTCTTAACAAAGTTGACATTAAAACCAGCAACTGGTTTTATTGTTTCGGCTGATCGATGTACATTCGAAGTGCTGACGGGTGCTTTGAAGATGGAACCTTATAGAACCAAGAGAATGAGTTTGCAGATAGAACATTTTACTTTATTCAATGTTATGGCCATTGACGCATAGAATTTAAAATAAAAATACCAAAATTGTTTAGAAACCTGTTAAACTGTGTTACATTACTATGTCAATAATTAACATTTTAGCAACAGCTTGAGGATTTTTTAACCCCAAAAATCACAAGGTCACACAGTGGCTTAATCATTCTAGCCCAATCAAGAAAAAGACGATTTGTATTAGAAACTGCAAGCTTACCATCCTGACTGCCAAAGCTGTCGCTTTATGTTAGAAAAGATGAGACATTAAAATCAAGACTACACTAAATGACTTGTTATGGAGGATATTTTTTGCAGTGCTGACCAGGGAGTGGAAGCAGCACCCCCTTCTATTTGTCTTTCATCGTCCCCACAGACAAAATAAAGCCTACAGTAGATACAGGGGCTCGGGGGTGGTGTGCATGAATGTCAGGATTTTCTTCTGAGGCTCTCAACTGTAGCCGAGGTATGCTCAGCATGTGATGTGAAATCTGTGTAATTTTTTGAAAGGCATCACATAATCAGGAGGAGTCAAAAGCTTTCTGGCAGCAATTGCCTTTTGGCCACAGACCGAATGTACAACACTTTGCAATCTTTCCCTGCTGAGATTTCTAACAAATAAAACATAAGAATGAACTCTCTTCTGTGCTGCTGCAATTTGCATTTGTCTCTCTGTATTTACATATTAACTGAGTCAATGTGTTTGGAATCAAATCACAATTTAACTAATACACTATCTATCCTGCATCATCTTCCTAAATTGGTTTTATAGTCCAGAATGAAGCCATCTGAAAGACCACAACCTTTTTTTTCAAAGCATTTATGGACAAAGTCTTGAGTGACTGGATTAATAACATTTGTGTTTTTAGATCTAAGAGAAGATTAAAAATGAAATCTTTATTTATTGTACATCTATATACTTGATATGGAGCTAGCTGCCATGTTGCACGAGGAAAACAAACAATATACTGTCAAAAGATCTGAACCTAGATATAACACAGATGTTTTGATTTACTGTCTGATCAGCTCTTTTATGCATAAGCTGCATGATACTCCCTCACTTACTGTCCTTTAATTATCCTATATTTTTCCCCTTTAAAGAGCCAACCTTCATTTTTAAAAATTTCTCTCTCACAGTCTTTATTTCTCTGGCTTTCTCAGTGTCAACTTTCTTCCTCTACCACACCCTATCTCTTTTACCCAGTGGATGCTTCCATCATTGGTCTGGTTCGGCCTGTATCATCATTTTACCCGTGGGAAGAGCAGAAGGGGGAACTAAGGGAAAGATAGCATCAAATACCTAATCAAAAGGAATCAGTGAGAAACATAACATGAAACACCCCGTCTTCCCCTCTCCAGTCTCTTTGCCTCTCTTGTTTTACAGTTTGGTGTGAAGGCAGGGGGAGAAGTGCATTGGTGTGTTGAGTGGCACGATGTGAAGCGTTGTTGCTGATTTCCACAGCTTCACTCAACACACTCCTGCTGAGTTAATAAATCTGACCTCTGCTTAATTAAAATAACAGACCATCCTCCACTGAGAAAAAAGAGGCAGTTTGAGAATTATTCTAACTAATCACTAATTAAGATTGAGTAAAAACAACAAGAAACCTGTCAAGAAGCTTTATCTATTTTTACAGTATATTATGAGGAAGGAGCAGCTGCATGTGGACACTCATAAGCCATAAGCAAAAGAGAAGTTACAATCCCTCTTGAGGGAGCAATGTTGCTGCTACTCTGGCAAACTAGTAGAAATCTAGTCAAACTAATGCAAAGATCCCTTAGAATGAATACCCCCCCCCAAAAAAAAAAAAAAAAAATGTCAAGTGTTTATTTAGGATCTGAGGCTAATGTGTCCTTTTCTGAGAGAAGAGACAAGCTTTGCTCCATTAATTGCTAATTTTGTAGTGTTGCTCTTTTGACCACGTAAGGTGAACGGGGCCAGAAAAACAGTCACAACATAATGATTCTGCTGTAATAACTGCATCTTCTGTCTAGTCTTGAATCTTGGCCCCTGCTGCCTAGAGGGCTGTAATTCTGCAGCAAGGAGTGTTAAGAGGATATCATTATCATGTGTTTTCCGAGTAAGCTGCAGATTTGGTTAAATATAGTAGCATTTTTTGTTTCCTCTCCTTTTCAGTTTTGCATTAAAGCTGGGTCAAGCCGACCCCTCCCATGGCAATTCTTTTCAAACAGAGCTGCCAAAGCGCCTCCTCTGCCACAAATGTAGCCAATATCGATGCCATGCTCAAAAACTGATTGAAAAGAGACTTACATGTTTCAAAGCATGCTGGGAGCTGGGGGCCAGGCAAAAGCCCAAAGTACTAAAGCTGAGATACTCACCAGAATGCTATAAAAAGGCAACATATGCCCACAGGTCCAACAGTGCAACAATCAATGCATGTAGACTGTGATTCTGAAGATTTTTTCAGCATGAAAATAATTTTTGCAATTTTTTGTTGTACTTTTTTTTCACAAAAAACTTTCTTATTTGGATGGACAAAAATTTGCACAAGATATTAATATTTTTTGCATTTTGAAATGAATAAATTGAGGTCAGTTGCAACGAAATTTAAAAAGGATTATTATTTTTTTCTTTTGAATGAAACTTTCATATTTTACTAATAGTCTGATATAATAGTCTGTGTCATTCTTTTCGGTTCCTCCAAAAACCTCAGAAAAACCTTCATCTTTATATCAAATAAAATGGATTTTGAAGGACACAACCAAGCTGGTAAAAAAGTGAAAGACATGACACTGCTGACTAAGTTAATTGACAAAAGTGTGATTTTATGAATCCCATTTTATTCTGACATTTTCAAAGATCCCTTCAGAAAGTATCAACAGCAGATTTGTTAAAATAGATTTTTAATTAGTCAAAGCGAATAAGAAAAAAGTGTCTCGATTTTTGTAGCTAATATCCGTAGTTTATCAGAAGATGATAAAGAAGAAAAACCCATTCATCCAAATCCCCAAAGAGTCCCATTGTTATCTCAATATACTGTTCGTCTCTAAATCTGAGAACATAATAGAAATTCTGTGGTGAAGTGTGGTGCTGCGCACTACGTTTGCATATTTATTCAGCTGTCATATCTATCTGAGCAGATCATCAGAGGAGATAAACTAAAGAGATGAGGGAATAATGGCTCTTGCTGAGAGGCTACAGAATGATACAAGCATATTCCTGAAAACACCAGGAGCTGGGTAAACAAAAAATGTACTCTTCAAAGCCATGCAATTCAAAATGAGCTGTGGTTAATGATTGTGATGATGGTGATGACAATGATGATGAAGATGCTGTGAACAAAATTTGAATGATGGAAAGTTTTCAAGAAGAAACAATACAAACAAAGCAGCACTGCAAACTTTTTCTCTGTTACTGAAATAAGAGAACGCTTCTTGGCAGAATTCCTAAACAAGATTCTGAAGCATACATTATTTACCTAATTATTGTAGAACAGAAGTAATGCTGACCTGCCTGCATGCAGTAAGCATTGTTAGAATTTATCCTCAGATAGGTACAGTTAGAATGGGTGAACAATACTCGAAACAGTGGGCAACCTTTGTGGAAAATGTTCCTGAAAGGAACACGGGCCCTGACATTTAGTGAAAGAAGCCTCTAAGGTCACGCTGTTTATACCTCTTGTGAAAAACCGAATTAAACATTATCAGGGAAGCGAGGAGACAGACAGACAATGTTGCCCTTGATTCGCACTAGATACATGCAAATATCGCTTTTTAAACAGAATTTCTATTACGTTGCACTTGTTGGAAACACTGACCCTTTATTTCACTGCTGCAAGCGTAATAGGTGTTCATCTACAACTGAGGGTATCACAGGGACCCTTGTGTCATCTATCCCTGAATGCACATGTACACCCACTCAATGAGGACAGTATAGGACAGTTAATTGAACAATATCCAGGAAGTGACATAAAGACAGATAGGAGAAACTCTGCTCAATGGTGCCATCTAGTGCTTCCTCAGGGTGACTCAGGATGAGCTCTACAGTAAAAGCTCTCCCCTGCTGCTGCTGAGGAAGTTTGGATAACAATTATCTGTTGTATTTGCATTAATGTGATTGCTTTGTCTGCAGACTCATCTGACTGCAATTATAAAGAGTAGCATTAAAACACTAATTAATTAACTCAATTGTGGGTAGATTGATTAATTCTAAACAAACATGAGATCGCAGTAAGCAAATGAGCTCTGGAGTGCCGATGCATCTGGGATTGCTGCTGCAGAAGACATTTTGATTATCTGCAGACACATGTAGTTGCAAATCTTTTAATTAACACAAATAGATAGTGGGAGTGAGTCGGTTGTGCAACTATCCTGCTTGTTACTTGTAATCATAATTTGGTCAGTTTTTAAAAGAATGAGGATGTGAATGTGGACCATGGGTTTGAGACAGTGATCGAGAGGCAGCTCAATTATTCCAAAGTTGTGATGCGCATGTGTGTGGGTGTGCACATGTACATGTACAGTACGTGTGTCTACGTGTGCAACAAAATGGGCCTTGACATCCAAAGTCATCGCACAAAAAGAGATAATCAAATTATGATCAAAATAAAACAGATGGTCACATAAATCATCCGTCCACACGCTGGACTGGTGCCTCTGTTGCAGAACAATGAATCACTGCCTATCAATGCTAGAATCAAAACACAAGGGCCTTTGTGAATACAAAAAGCTCCTCTTGTCGTTGTTACACCCCAATACATATCACAATGTGGAAACTTTCTGTAACACCTTAAGGATTTAGTTTAACTATTTTTTTCTAGAATATATAAATGACAAACTTAATCTGAATGTTAAGAAAATACAGTTAAAGTAATGGACATGATACAATCGTAACTGACAGATTTTCATCAGAATTAATGTGACTTTTAATGTGTTTTAGTTTGAAAATATTTTTATTTCATCATAAATTTCTTCTAGATTGAAGATTTTTTTTTGCAAAATATTTCATTTTTCAGCCTAAATGCATGCACGCGCCTTCAGTATCCATAAAAATCCTGAACTCCTGAACTAGATTTAAAAGGGAGCAGTCAGTCAAAGCTCCCTTTCTCAGTGTGCTGTCAGCATCTGCACATGCAGAAAAGCCTAATCAGAGAGATACCAGTAAAGTGCATGTAATACTTTAGAGATTTAATGCAGTTTTTAATTGGATAGAGGCCCATTATTTTTCAATACAGAAGGGGCACTGAGGCACATAAAGCTCTTGAATATTTTTGCAAATCGTGTTCAACAGCATAATGATTAACCATGGCACTAAATTTGCCTCACAAAATGAAAAGCAAACTTCATGCTAGGCGTAATTTAATTGTTTCCCTTCACATTTTCTGCCTTCCATTGTTGGAAGCTTAACATTTTTAGAGTCTGCTTAACAGCTGCCTTCTGATGCTTGAGCTGCAACAATGTGACTGACAAATGTTTTGAAGTAGCTGCAGACTTCCTAGTGTCTTTGTAGGCAAAGTGTCAGGGAATCTTACATCACTTTATGTCACATTTGAAGCCTTATTACATGGATATATTTTTTCATAACTCAAGGCTGCATAATACATCAATCAGTTGGTCCCATATAGTACACTTAATAATGCATCTAATATTTTTGGTTTACACAACTCATAATCTCTTCCAATTGCTCTATGAAACCATTAATAACATTACATAAATATGAGAGATGTTTTAAAATGAAAAACATATCCAAAAATGGCCATACCCAGTGCTTAGATGTTGTTTTAAAGCAAATATACACCATATTAGATTGTACAATAATCTTCCATATATATATATATATACACACACACATATATATATATATATATATACATATATATATATATATATATATATGTATATATATATATATATTAATTGTTTATTTATTTTTTGTACAATAATATATTTCAGCAGTCAAAACTCCAAGTCACATTTCAAATTCAACCTGAGGAGAACACTGCCATCTGGGCGCAATTACTGGTAATGCACTACTGAGCCATTCTTTTATGTGCATGCATATTAAGAATCAGAATCTAGACCGACACACACAGGAATTTTTTTTCAGTAACTAGTAAATGGGACTAGAAATATAAAATAATCTGTACAACAATTCAGGGGTTACATGCCAATCTGATTGCAAAAAAATAGTGCATAAATCTAGCCTGGTACAACAAATTAAATACAGAGGTGGCTGTATGTACAACTCACAGAACAATGACTGGACAATTTAAGTGACATTTATTATGTGTACACTATGTATCTACATATTTCTAATTGTAATAATCATTTAGTAATTGCACTGTAATTCTTGTGCCTGCTTGTGCACGGTGCCGTGTGTGTGTCTGCCCTGCCAGACAGGAGAGAGCATCAAACAAGTTGTGACATGGATCAGGGGCTGGACGGGGGTGTACTGACATTCCCTGTGTGTTTCCTGACATGCACATGTCCTTGACAGAGAACAGGGCCTTCTCCTGAAGAACACACGTCCTCTCCACAGTTTTTTAGCATGTTCAGAGCCGAGTTGTTATTACTGGACCAGCGGGTCAGTTTTTGGACGTCAGTTTAGATTAGTCATCATATCAGATGAGAGCAATTAGCATTTTATCAGGAGTTTGACAAAGGAAGAGGAGCAGTGGGGTAGCACATGTCCATAGGCTGAATGTATGTAGCCACTTTGATTTCCCTCCACTTGATCATTTGAAAGGTGGAGGCAGGAGGGCTGAACTGCATGAGCTTATCAAAGTTGTTATTGGCTGTTTCGTGAGTTGGTGCAGGAGAAGAGTGTCTGCATAGGCTCATAAAGGCAACGGTAATGCAGATAATCCATTTTTCCGAGTAGCTACCTCCACTTAGCCACTTTGATTTCCTTTAAACAGACTGTCCCCAGCTTGCTTGTACGGTCATGTCCGCTGAATATTTTCAAGAGAGGCTAAGTCACGCTCAATCAAGTAACATAAAAGGAAGGTATATAGTAAAAATAAAATGCCTTTTAGTTTAACAAAAATGTAAGAGAAGTAAGTCTGACAAGATTAGGATGAAATAAAATATAGGCTAAATTAGATAAAATAGGGAAAAAAAGGAAAAACATGGAACATTTAATTTCTTAGAAAACCCTCCTTTGGTTTACCAAGAGAAAATCATTAAAACAGTTACAGAGATTACAAACTGACAGATGCATAATCTTACTTTTTCTTTTTCAGATCTGTAGTACAGTATTTTTTTGTGTGATGTGTGAAGTTTAGCACAAAAACATTAAACAATCCTCTTCCTGCCTGAGCAGAGAGCACCGATAATCTGCCTGAACATTATCTTCTGTTACGTTTTCTGCATGCTATGGTCTTCTAATGCTGGAGTTTTACCATGTCAACGCTTGGAGCTGCACTCCCTGAATTTCAGTTCAGCAGAAAAGAAACTGACATCTGTGTTGGTTTGTAGTGCTGGTAGAGGAAATGAAATGATAACAACAGCCTTCCTCTAAATCCAGCAGAATGGCAACTTTCCTCATTCAGCAACACAGAGACTTTTGAGGAGATGCCATTGCTGCCTCATTGGTTTTTTCACTCCCTCTGATTACTCCTCTCATCTTATGTAAATCCTCTTAAGTCACATGTTATTGTTTATTGCAACTGTGAAGGTTAGGTGTTCCTAAGCCCTGTGCGTGCGCTTATCTCACCAGCGCATGCATCTTTGTCTCTCCAATGTGTCTTGTTTTCGTAATACACTAATGGATGAGAAAAGTTGTCTGGACTGATGCGGTGCAGACAACCAATCCACTGCAGTAAAATGCTAATCTCTCCCAGTGGCTAACAACTCTTCATGAAAGAGAGGCAGTTGCATGCTCCAGGGATATCACAGCATTATCAGAAGCCTGCTGCATTTTGGGGGGATTTTTTAAAATAATAAATATAAACAATTCCAAAACACTTTTTTGACCAGTCAGCTTCACTTCTGCAGGGTGAATGTGTGTTTTTCAGTTTGTCACTGAACTAGTGGTTGGGTCCAAAAGTTCTCTGAATGATGGTCTGTTCACTCTTGTAGGAGCAGAAGTCCAGAGAATATCTGACAATCTTTAACCGGACTGTTTCTAGCAGACATTGTGACTTGTCATAGAAGGAAAGTCTTAAAAACAATTATAATTATGTCACTGCTACAGTATTAGTGTTATGACATATGCGCTTTTCCTGTTATGACAAGTCTAAAGGTCTGTCATGAAAAAGTATATGGAGACAAAAAACCCCAAAATCCTAAATTGGTGTGGTTGCGGTGACATCTCTATTTTCATATTTCCATGACCTCTTGGCTTAATTGGAATAAGGACAATGAGTTAATTGCAATATGTTACTGAATTTTTGCTCTTTTTGAATTCAGTTTTTACTGGATATTTTATAAAAGTAGAGTAGCGAAAAAAGACTATTAGTGGAGGACAGTTCAACTACCTGATCTTCTCTCATCTTTTCTGATGTGAGATTCAGTATTATGCTCCAGTTTTCTAGGTTTAAACCGTAGTAGTGTAGGGTATGACAGCATTTACAAAATTTGTTTTGTAGCATTTTTGTTTAAATGTTGTACAAGTGTTTATTTTTGGAATGTGCTTCTTCCATTTTAGCAGTCCATAAATAACACAAGACTATATTTCCCTTGAGTATCGTGTCAAGTCAGTCAGACACATTGCATTTGACCTAATTACTAAATTCAATTACTAATATTCAGCTTTAATATATTATGTTATATCTATACTTAGATTGCACACCTTGGCTTTTACAATTAACAGTTTGAAAAATGTATTTAAATTCTATTGCTGTTCTTTTGTCATCTTGAGCTTTCTTCCAGTATAATCCAGTTTCAACCTACTAGAATGCCAACAGGTTAATATTTGTTAATATCTGTTTTTGAATGTTGAAACTTTTGAATAGCTTGTATCTTTAAAATGTTTCATATTAATATATTTCCACACTGATTTTTTATCAAACTACCTCTATTACACACACCAATAGACACCAAAATCAAAGGATACATTTAGATACCATTGACTCTTAAAATACAGAATTTGTTATGCCTATAAAACACACAGTAGGTCAGCCGGTGTAAACCTGCATAAATAACACAACTGGCCGACAGATGGTGAACATCTACGTTACCTAGTAAACATTTTATTTAAAAAAATCACATAACCACAACCATTATCTTTTTTTATATGTCTGAGTGTGGCTCACTCAAGAAACAGATAAGATGTTCACTCATGAAGGAATTACTATTGACACTGGGATGTACTAGTTATGCCAGACCTCTATTAGACACATTATAGGGAAAGGGGTGTAAATTTGTACCCTATAACTCGTGTGCTAATTACATCATTTTTTCTACCACAGTACAAACATCACCTGTAATTCTGTTTCTTGTGCAGTTGTGGATATGACCTCTTCCCCCGTCTGCATAGAGATTTCCCAGAAGCCCATTGTGTGGACAGCGTTTTGACCCCGGCCCTGTGGCCGTTGTGCCTGATTACAGGCAATGACTTTCTACAACTGGCCTCTGCCAGAAACACAAAAAGTAGCATTTTTATCCTTATGGACGAAATGTTGCATTCGTCAGTACATGCAAGTGTATTTGGTATCTGAATGAATGATGTCTTCAGTTCTACTCTCGGGCGGAGCGACATAGTTTTTATCTATTTATTTAGTAGACCAAAAAAGCGACTATCACAGATGAAAGTTTAGAGTATCTGAGTAAAAATGGTGTGTTTTGAACCCCCCCTCCCCTTTCGCACAGTATTTCTATCGGTCCGTGGTAATTTGATTGGTTCCCAATTTGGAGCGGTTGAGTTCGCACTGAAGCACCAGATCAGCTGGAACCAGAGGCTCAAGCGTGTGTGGCACGTCTTGTGGTCGAGCTGTGCGTCGACGTGTACCGTGAAGATGTGTGTCTACGGTCTGTACTGCTCCGTCTGTCGTACCCAGCCCTGCTCCTTAGATTCCGTCTGTCATTGTCCCGTGGCCATCCATCGTTTCCTGCTTTCTGCCGACGCACTCTCGCCTCGCCTTGGATATACCTCTTCCTGGCAGAGCTCTTTCGACATCCGTGTCTCCCATGAACTTTGTAACTGACCCGCACAGACAGCCTGCGTCCGAGCGCGTGTGCGGCCACGTTTGCGCAGTTCCCACAAACTCTGGCTCTTCTGGACACTTAAACAGTCTCCCGGTTGCGCACGGCGGAGATGGAGCCGAGCGGGATCCTGATCAAAGGAGGTAAAGTTGTGAACGACGACTGCTCCGTGATCAGCGACGTTTATATTGAAAATGGGAAAATAGTTGAAGTTGGAGCGAATCTTCGGATCCCGGCGGGCGCGCGAGTCATCGATGCCACCGACAAACTGGTGATGCCCGGAGGCATCGACACGCACACACACATGGAGCTGGCGTTCATGGGCACCAAGGCGGTGGACGACTTCCATATTGGAACTAAGGTGAAGACATGTTTCTCTTTATTTGATTCGATGGAAAAAATCGGGTTCCTGCGCTGCAGGTTTCCTCCAGGTGCTCCGGCTTCCTCCGACTGTCCAAAGACGCGCAGGTTAACTGGCAACTCTAAATCACCTGTAGGTGTGAATGCAAATGTGTGTGTTGGCGTCTGACTCGACGTTTCAGCCCTGTGACAGACCGGTGACCCGTCCGGGGTCCACCCGGCCTCTCGGTCGGTGTCAGCTGGTTCTGGCTCCAGCACCGTCCTGACCACAGTAGATGTCTAACGCGTTTATTCATCCCTAAGAACCGGCCCGTCCCTGTAGAGTATACACGCTACCAGTGCTGAAAGGAGTACTCAGATCTTTTACTCTGACTTGTAGTAGAAATACTCCTTTTCAAGTACGACTCAGGCATTCAAAGTAAATGTACAAAAATATTATGATCAAAATATATAATAAGAAAAGTTTAAAATATGTACAAATGTCCATCAAAATAGTTTATTACTGATGCTTTGTACGTCACTTTTATGTTGCAGCTGGTAAAGTTTAGATTCATGGGGAGCTTGTTTATTGTTCCTCTCAAGGGACAACAAAGTCTTAATCAGTATTTATTTTTTTGAATTGTATTTTGTATTTACAATCTTAAACTGCAAAATGCCTACAAACTAAAGGACATATGTTCTTTAAACAAAGAACCTTAGACATACACACTACTTTGATAGTCATTGATTCCATCTGTGTTCACCCCTTGCAAATTACTGTTTAACAGACAACCAAACCAGTGCCTCATAATGAGTCAAATACCAATCAGTAGTATGACAATCACGTTTTATAACTGAGGTGTCGGAGAAACATGAAGAGGCCGGAGCGTTGCTGTCAGAATGCATCAGCTACAACAGTGCAGAGATAATATGATGTGGAAAAGGGAATGGTGACAAATGTGTTGAAAACACAACAGATGCATGGCAAGTCTTACAACATCTTTAACTACAGTCCTCAACAATGGCCAACAATGGCCAACAGAGATTTTCAGGCAGTCTTCTTAATTAATATTAAATTGCCTATGGAACTCAGATAATTGGTCATATACTTGATTTTTCCTTTAAGAACTTTTGCACCTAGTTCAGTAGTTTTACAATGAATCTTTAACTTGTCTTTATCTAGTGATGTGTTTATTTTGTCAGGCTGCACTAGCAGGAGGGACCACGATGATCCTGGACTTTGTCATCCCCCATAGGGGCAAATCTCTCCTGGAGGCTTACAACTGTTGGCGTAATACTGCTGACCCCAAAGTTTGCTGCGACTACTCGCTGCATGTCGCTGTCACATGGTGGAGTGATGAGGTGAAAGAGCAAATAATTGTAAATTAAATAAATGAATAAAAACTTATTTTGGTAAAGTTTTAAATTACAGGTATGTTTGAAATAGTCCAAAGAAATCTGGATCAGAAAGAGCATCAAACAGAAGTGTCTGATAAGAATAAAAATATAAAAAAATTTGAAGTGTCTAATAAGAATAAAAATTTAAAAAATTGAAGTGTCTGATAGGAATAAAAATGTAAAAAAATTGAATTTATATTGTGGCTATGGAACCAAGTTTCTATATTGCCCCCCTCTTTTTTTCAGAAGGAGAATCAAGGTTATGCAGACTTATTCCTCCATTTATTTCTCTGAACCCTTTTTTGTTCACCAGGTCAAGAGGGAGATGGAGATTCTGGCCAATGAAAGAGGAGTAAATTCTTTCAAGATGTTTATGGCCTATAAAGATGTGTTCATGCTGCAGGACTCGGAGCTTTATGCTGCTTTCTCCCAGTGTAAGGGGATTGGGGCTATAGCTCAGGTGCATGCTGAGAATGGAGATCTGATTGCAGAGGTTAGTATGAGCAAATGTGACAAAATATTTAGAAGCTGTTAAAAAAGCATATTTTCCTTAGTAAGATCAAGCAGTCACTAAACTGACTTTTGCTAAAATCTGAACAAAAGCGATTTTAATAGATGGCATAACATATTGAACACATTAAACTCACACACTCACACACACACACAAACACACACACACATACACACACAGACACACACACACACACACACACACACACACACACACACTCACACACACACTCAAACAGATTTAGTCCTACAGCTGTCCCTTTATCAAGGAAGTTTTGAGTGGGGGAGGTAAAAATTCCGTGTGTCGACACACCACTGTCCAGAAGTATGATCCTCTGTGTAAGATCCAAGTACTATAAAAGGATAGACAGTGTTAGAGCATAAGTAATAGAAAATCAAGGATGCCACTGGCTTTGTTATGGGCCCTCCTCTTATATTTGCAAAAGCAAATAATTAATAATGCCAGATTAGGTGTCCTGTCATTAATTTGACTATGCACACTTCTGCTTTTCCAGCTACAGTGTGACAGTCAAAATGTCTGCCATGAAAAAGGCCTATTATTTCTCCTTTTTCAAATGGCAGCAAATCACCAGTAGGGAGCAGCAAATGCTAGGAAAGCCACTGATGGCTCTTTCGGTGTGGAACCCATGATTCTTCCTGCCACTAGCAAGTGTGCTAAATGTTTAGTAAGCATGAATATAGACAGTTAAACTGTTTTTAGGTACTGCTTTAATTTGCTGGCGTATTTTCCCGTTGTTTGTTCCAGTTCAGAGAACCCAAACAAAGTGTTCCTGGGTGGGTTCAGTTGATAGACTGTATTTTAATCACATCTTCTCTGCTTGGACAGATACTGTCCTGTGCATTCCTGCCGTCTCATTTAACCATTACTCTTCCTTGGTCTTCCCATTGGGACCTGACAGGGGGCTGCGAAGATGCTGGCCATGGGCATTACGGGGCCCGAGGGCCACGAGCTGTGTCGACCAGAGGAGGTGGAGGCTGAGGCCACCCAGAGAGCCATCACCATCGCTCACGCCGTCAACTGCCCGCTCTATGTGGTCCATGTCATGAGCAAATCTGCCGCCAAGGTGGTGTCTAATGCACGCAGAGATGGTGAGTGTGAGCTTACTACCACCTGCTGTTTAAATAGAGTAGGGCAAGTGAGATCATGATGCGTTTGTGTGTGTCACTGTTTTTGTTTTTTTTTTAAGTTGTATCAGGATACAACAGTATTCATAATTATTGCTGATTTGTAGTGTATTTCCTTTTTACTACATGAATTTAAATGAAATCTTCCATTGTGCCTCTAACACACCCCTAAGAGAAACACCTACAAGCCTCAGTTTGGCCAAGTGTTTTCTTTGTTTTTTCTTTTTCTTTTTCTACAGGTCGTGTGGTTTTCGGGGAGCCCATTGCAGCAGGGCTGGGCACAGACGGTACCCACTACTGGGACAAAGAGTGGGCCCATGCTGCTGGCTTTGTCATGGGTCCCCCACTAAGACCTGACCCCAGCACCCCTGGGTACCTTATGGACCTTCTGGCAAAGTAGGTGGAACTGAAAGTATAGCAGGGGGGCATGGTAATAGCAAACCCAACAAATAATATTGCAACAGAGCTTTAAATAACATGAAATGCCCACGAAAATCAAATACATTACACCCACACTTAGTTTTAAATATGTGCTGTAATGTTTATTTTATGTATGTGAGCAACTGGGAAAAGACACTGAAGCTGAGATGTTCATGTAATACAAGCTAGAATTTATGGGAAAAGGCTAATTTGCATTCAATCAGAGTCTCAAGAATGACATAGTAATTGTGAGTATTATTTGTGTCTTATTAATTTCAACATTGACGCTGTCATTATTTAAAACATTTATTTCTTTGTCAATTGTTCTAGTGATGATCTCAGTGTGACGGGAACAGACAACTGCACCTTCTGTGTGTGCCAGAAGGCCCTGGGCAAAGACGACTTCACCAAGATCCCTAACGGGGTGAACGGTGTGGAGGACAGGATGTCTGTCATCTGGGAGAAAGGAGTGGTATGTCCTAATGATATATCTGGTCTTTCTCTGACATTGTTTTTTACAGATTTAAATCTGAAATAGCAGAAATCTGAACAGCAGAAGCTGCTGTTTGGAGCTATTATGCTGCTTCCTGTCGTTATCCATGCAATTACACAGTTTGCAATGATGCGGCAGTAGGATGAATAAAAAATCCACAAAAGAGGGCAAGTGACACCATGAAAAAAAAATAATTTATTTTCCATTTAATGCTTCCATTTCCATGTATTCTACTTTCAGCTTGATACTTCTTTCTGTGATGCACAGTCAAGGCTGATTACTCATCTTGTGTGGAAGCCAAATTTTGGAGGGAATATGAATTATTTAGAAACAAAATCAGTTAAAATGATAAGGCTCATACAGCATGGGGCCCAATTTTCTGGTATTAAATCATGAAGATTTGTCAGGTTTCAGGGCCCTATATGCCCCATCACACCAATGGACAGGGGCCTATTGTACATTTTTGACTCCCTATTGTCCCATGTACTTACAGTACACGATTTAATAACAAAAAAGTCAGACTAAGAATGCATTTACCCATTTATATGAATGGAATGTGATTATTCTACTCTTTCCATATTTGGTTCAGCTGAAATAAAAGTCTCTGTGTTTCTAAAATACAAACAGAATACAACAGAAAATGCAACAGAAGACGCTGCATTTTCTTACAGTTGTTGTGAGGAGGGTGTTTCATCCCAGTCCAGGCCACTGGAACATCTATCACATGCATCAGTGCTTACAAATCACTCACTGGAAAACATTTTGGCAGAAATGCGCTGCTTTCTGCACAGTAAAGCACTGACTTTTGTCTGCTAATTCTGTAAATTGTCATTCACTGTGGCCTCTTACTCATACTGGGTGCTTTGTTCATTTTATCCCCTCAGCACAGTGGCAAAATGGACGAGAATCGCTTTGTCGCTGTCACCAGCAGCACCGCAGCAAAAATCTTCAACTTCTACCCTGAGAAAGGCCGTATCGCAAAAAACTCGGATGCTGATGTGGTTATATGGGACCCCAAGTTGACAAGGTGAGGACCTTGACTCCGGGCCATTCAGCAGCTTTGGAGAAAGCTTTTTAAATACAGCAGACACACTGGGACACAGTGTGTGCACAGTTTAAAATGTATATGACTGTAATGCACGTTCTGAATACTCTCTTATCACTCCACATTAAGTCAGACATTTCTACCAGTGCTATCAGCAGCTTCAGCTGCAGATGGTGCTGCTGAAACAGTGCATAAACTTGAAAGCACGTCTTCAGGGTGCCAAGCATTCAGCTAAATAAGATAAGGTTTTTAAGCTTAGCAGCAAGTCACGCAGGCTATAGATATAGGCAACTAAAAAGAGAACTGATGTATCTTTCATCTTGTGCCACCTCAGCACACACGCACGTAAGCTGATTACGTCTGTTCCATCCAAAAGTGTGAGTATGTCATCACTTATCTATAGCTGTAATTTGAAGCATAACACAGTTTACAAATTCATCAGTCAGTAAAAAAAAAAGACTGCTGGAATGATGAATTATTTTCCATGTTTGGTTATTTTTTGGGAAGGATTTTAACACAGTTGTATAAGCTAGATGCACACGGCATCAGTGGGACGATGCTGATGGGTCACATTGAGAATCTTAAAGATGATGAATATTTCACGTGGGAGCTAAACCAATTTCCATAGTATAGAACACACACAGTATTAAGGCTATTTTCAGTAACTAATCATCTGATTGTCCCTTTTCCGTTTTCTTATTATCCTAACAAAGTCCTAGATAAGAAGCGCAGGACAGTATGTTGCAGTGTGGAGCACATGGACAAACACAGGTACAGAGGACAGTTTGCACTCCAGTAGCTTGCATACTGTAGCACATTTAGACTTATATAACCCAGAACAGCACTGCGATGCTCTGTTTGCTGGAGAATCTGGGCTGAGCCCCTCCGGGAAGTCACTAACCGCTGATGTGAATTGGAGAAGAACACATTGCACACTGTTGTAATTTGCTGTAAATGAATTCGCTGGTTAAACAGGAATAGCTTGTGTGAGGCCGGAGACTGTCACAATTTTTCTGTGGAGCAGTCTATAGTATATGATCCTCAGGATTTTCATCCCCTAGACATTACCTGTTTGTTTCACCTTTGTTCTGTCCTTACCATGTGTGCATGTCTGTGGATGTTACAATGCCTTTCAAGCATGAGAGCACCTCCTGTTGGATTGCCGTAGCTGTGAATTCATCTGTGAAACCGCGTAATTAATTGCCCTCAGCGCAAGTGCTGCTTCATAACATCCGGAATCAGGGGCCACAAACAGTTACATAACCAGAAGCGCCCAGGAAGCTCAGTCAGTTGCCTTGTGTCACATAATTGGGCTGCTTGAATAATGAGGACGCATCTTGTGTATGTCAGTGCACACTAAACATGCGGTCTTCCTTTACAAATCGACAGGAAAAGTGAGTTTGTGAATGGGGGAAAAGAAGGCTCCAAAAAAAGTCGGATTTATTTCACCGTTCCCGACTGATTTAGTCTTTCATTCAGATATGATTTATATGTTCAATCATCAATCTGATTTGTGTAAAGCATCTATTTTATTATGAAATGTTGAAAATGACTTCCTCTCTAAGAGAGTTCTACATTTTCCAGAAAGCTTCTCAACAACACTGATGTCATCACTGAATGTGCTTCAGATTGCTTTAATAGTGATTTGCAGTGGCACCACTTTATTTGAAGTTTATTTGAGGCATATAAATGTTTAATGAATAGTTGTATTAACACTATAATGTAGTTGTATGAGGATGTACATGTTTTTGAATGTGTTTGTCGGTGTCCCTAAGTGAAGGTTGGTGTATGAATAGATAATAAATGACAATATAGCAAATCCCAGCTCTAATAATATAAAATAGGTCTTAACAGGCAAAGTTACAATTTTTGTCAAATAATGTATGTTAATGAGTAAATGAAAATTTGTCTCCAGCACAATAGCTCTAAAACCCCACTTTACACCACCGGCCCAGCAACACATAGAAGACACACAAACTTGGCATCAAACTACTGAACACTGTACAGCATTTGGAGATAAGAAGCCAGTCTTTTTCTCAGGAGACAGTACAGAAAAAAAGCAATTAAAAGGAGAGTAAAAATTTGACTCATTCACCAGGTGGAGAGAGGCGCAGCTCCAAATACATGCTAATGTAGCTCCGTAGCTGCTAGTTGTGTGGAAGCTATTTGTTAACAAATTTGCCATATCAACAAAGTTTAATATATCAGCGTTGTGTGTTAAGGATTTTCATTTTGCTACTGAGTGGCCAAAAATATGTTATTGCTAGTTTAAGTAAAAGTTGCAATATAAAAATAGAGCAAAATGCAAAATACCAACGCATATGTATTATCAGCAAATTGTGAATTTTAAGTTTCAAAAAGGAACTCTACATGCTGTTATGCAGGTACATGGTCCCTGTCAGTTGTATGTTATTGTGGCATTGTAGTATTATTACCCATGCAGTTACATTATAGCACCATTAACATGTGGTTCGAGATAGCAGTAAAGCAGTGGCCTAGTACAAGCAAAGGTTGTACATTATGAGTTTTCCCTAAATCTTGAATAAAGCCATTCGTCCCATAGATACATCTACCATGAGAGCTTCTAGATACATCATTTTGAATTATTTTAATCATGTCTATCAATAAACTCCATACCAGCCGTGCTAAATTTGTCTCCATCAAAAATAATTCATATTCAACATCCAAATCCAGCCTGCACAGACATTTTTGTTATATCAGGATATTGGCTATGATGTAATATGGTGGCATGCTCAACAGCCTTTGGATAGTTGCCACAATAATGTAATAAGCAGCATTGCAAATGTTGAGGTGCCTTTTTATTGACTAAAATCTGTTATGTACTTAAGTGTTTTAGAAAAGAGAGCATCACATGAGCAAATCCTATATAGAATAAATTATATCTTTTGCTGCTACGCAGTAAAGGAGCTGCAGTAACTGGATGTTGTGTATGAGTACATCTTGGCCTGATTCAGTCAGTTTCAGATTAGAACAGAATGCATTAAGACTTCACAATAGGTTTGTGTTTGCTTTTCCCAGCTTGGAATTTCAAAAAGCATGTGGCGATTATCTCACTTATCACATGGGCCGGATGTGATCAGGAACTGACAGGGACCATGTAACTGCATAAAAGAACGTATGGTTTATTTTTAACACTTCATATGTACAGTTTTCTGATGATACATCTGCATTTTACTTAAGGTTTTGAATATAGGACATATTGTCTTTATTGTCATATTATGACTTTTCCTTAAACCTGCAATAACAAATTTTTTTGCTACTTGGAGACAAGATGAGGAAGCCTAAGGCAAAACAATGACATATTTAACCTTTTAAGTTGATGGCAAAGTTGTTAGCAAATAGTTGAGTGCAGAAGTAAATTTCTACACCTGTTTTCATAGCAGTGGCTGTACCTTCTGTCGTGATAGGAAGATATCAGCCAAGACCCATCACCAGGCTGTGGATTACAACATCTTTGAGGGCATGGAGTGCCACGGCGTCCCAGTCGTCACCATCTCCAGAGGCAAAGTGGTCTATGAGGAAGGCCGCCTGAAGGTGTCAGCGGGCCACGGCAGATTCATCCACAGAAAACCCTTCTCTGAGTTTGTTTACAAAAGAATCGAGCAAAGGGAGCAGGTCAGTCAAGCCCCACAAGGCTCAGTACTAGTAAGACAGCCCAGTTAGTAAAATGTTACAGCTCAACACTAGTCTCCTTATACCATGAGCTCCAAGGCTGTTTCCAAAATAACTGTGTATTTGCTACTTCTTGCTACAAAATTTCCTTTCAACCATTTTATTTAAGCTATAAAAAACTCTGTGACTTATGAAAAACTAACAAAAAAAAAACAAGGGAAACACTCTGTAGTTTCATCAACGTGTAATCTTAAAAATGGATTAAATAACCATGTGTAATGGCTCGTTCATAGAGACAAGAATTCTTGCCCAAGTCTGCAGTTCCCCCAGCTCAGCTCTAAGGTGCATTCTAGTGGGTCACAGCAGGCAGCTGTTTTCAGCAAAATCTTTAAAAACCAAACAAACAAGACAGTTAGCAACTAGCTAGAGAACATAGTGGAGCTTTTACCAGCTGGTAATTTCATTTGGGAGTTAGTGGAGACAAAAAGCTGAAAGGAGAGTGAATTACTGACTTACTTTCACCAGGTGGCAAGAAATACAACTCAAAATAAATGTTAATGTTACTCTGTGCCTGTCGGATGTGTAAATAGCCATTTGTTTGCTAACAAGTTCACTATATCAACTGAAAAGGTAATAATACTGTATGTTGTGAAGACAGTTTTTGGTTCTCACAAGTGGTCCAAAAAGGAGTTATTTTAGGTTTATGGAGGTCAGTGTGCCTGGCCATTAACAGTCCGACAAATACTCCCCCAGGAAAAAAGCATATGTCATCTTTTCAATTTGGCTTTTTATACGTGAGAGTGGTTATGATTTTTAATGATCCGATTCTAGGGAGGAAATCAAATGAATGTATTTCCCAAAATGTTGAACTAAAGGGAACAGTTAATGAGTCAATGAGGGTGCGATTTCTACATAGAACATCTCTAATATCAGCTAGGCTCAAATGTTTTGACTAATAATGCCAATGTATCATTTCTGTTTCTTAAAATTGGCATCATAAATAAAACTAGTGAACGCTTGACATACTTTGTTAAATTTGAAGTAACCAGATCCAGATGAGGAATTTTACACAGAGGCTCAGGGAACTTTTTCTCGGCTTTGTGTGTGGCCTGCAGGTTGGGAAACCTACAGCTGTGATCAGGAAGTCCTATGAAGGTGAAGTCATTTCTGCATGAGCATCTGACCTAGAACATGAGAGGCCCTCTGAGCTCCAGCTGGGTGTCTCCAGTAGGATCCTGAAGATATAACTACAACTGAGCACTGTCTGGCTGATAAACCTGATCTGAGCTGTTTCTACATGTGACTGTTTGAAATTGTTTCAGCAAGTCATACATATATTATTCCGTTAGTCATTTGAAACACTGTGCAGTAAAGGTGGGGGGTGTTAGTCTTTGAGTCAACTCCTATCAACACTTAGGTCAATGTCCTGTTGGCAGAGAGAGTATTTGTTGAGGCGTGTGAGGTTTCCAGGTCAGTTTTGCTCAGTACACACATCAGTAGATGCCTCTCTGCTGTTGAAAATTATACATGCACCAACATAGATTATGCAATGAAGTAATTTACTGTAAGGAATGAATGTAGGGATAACAGGGAAAATAGAGGATCTTGAATCACTTTTATATTAAATCACTTTTGTATAAGTGCAAATTGTGTTACACATCAACTATTTTTCTATAAAGAATCAACCTGAGCCTTAATTGTCAATTTACCTGCTTCTTCCTTTTCTGATCATTAATTTTTTTACCGGTTTTTCTGAAATGTTTGTTGCCATTGGTTACATTTACTTTGTTAACCCAGATTGACACTGTGTTTGCATATTCAGCAGGACCGCACATTTTCATACGCACTCCGGCTGTGCCCATGTATGGACTGTACTCATTCCCTCCCTGGTAAAAAGGTCTTTGGCTGTCACTGAGCTTCATGTGGCAGTTTCCTATTGGGCTGGCATGCTGGCGTGGTATTATGCCACAGGGCCAGTTTAGACATAATGTGAGCTTATCAGGTTGCCACACGGGTCAGTGGCAGCGTGTGAGTCACAGAAGGCCCACTCATCCTTAAGCTGTACCACTTCCTCTTGTCTCTGGCAATGGAAGGGATGGTGCAGGGATGGCAGTACGGGACTATGCAGTGGAGACTGAGTATGTCTGATGTAACCATGAAGTGTACCCCACTGGAGTCAAACCCATCATCTATAGATACTAAGTGCAATTCACAGAAGTTAATGACAATGAACTGTAGGCTGTTTTTAAAATGTTGATTCATTTAACCTGGGATAGGTCAATGTCTTTTTTAAATATTTTTAAGTATTTTAGTTAAAATGATTCTTTGCAGCTTGGGTTTCAGTGTCCTGACTAAGACCATCAAGAAGAGGGTTGGGTTTTGTTTTTTTTTTGTTTTTTTGAGAGTAATTTATTAACTGCATTGATTATCAGCATTCAACTTGAAGCCTACACTTTGGGGGGTATGTCACTAATAATGCAAACAACATCAGTATTGGTCCAACACACTTATTCTTGGAAATGAATTGTATAACTACAAAATAGAATGGTGGAAATAGGGCTGCATTGTAATGTATAACGCAATAACACCAGTAACAATGCTCTTGCCCATTATTCAGTTGCACTGCATATGCTTTTAAAGGTTCAACCTACACCACTTTGGATACTGCAGTAAAATATTTTTTTTTTGAATCTCTATTCTACACTGCTGTTTTAATTGAATTCACATAAGAAATAACATTCCTTCTTTATCTACAAGAAAAAAATCAATAATTTTAGACTTTAGACTAAATGAAAATAAATGTATATTCAGTAAAAAAAAGCAATGTTATACTTTGGAGGCCAGCTCATAGAAAACTTGTATAGGGGACTTGAAATTGTATAAATGTTAAAACAAATAGCGCCACGGGGTTTATTAGTTGTAAATAAGGGCTTTATTAATGCTTAATTACTGTTTTAAAAAAAATTTCTATTTTCTATTTCTAATATTCCTGGATTAGTTATGGCTGTGGTAGGGTTGTCAGATAAATGCTTATTATGGTGTATATCTGCTTGGTAATAATGCAGTTGTACTTTTACTTGTACTTTTAAATGAATCATTAAGTCTACAATTATAAATTTTAATAAGTCATCAATAAATTGCTTATCAATCGAATTATCTATTTTTTTTGCTTTTAAAATGTTTACATCCATTAAGGGGGAGGATGAACACCATCCAAAGTAATTTTTCATAATTGAGCAACCAAGACTTTGCTCTTCTTAATGACATGTAATGATCTATAAACCATTAATAAAACATTTACTAACCCATAATAAATCTCATAGTTACAAGCGATGAATGTTTTATAAGGAGTTTCTTATTAAAAACAAAAATATATATAGAAATAAAGCATGAATCTTCCAACAGTTCCTCACCTTTCATTAACGTTAAAAAAAAAAAATTAAAACTGAGCCCCCAGCTTCTCTCATCTTGCAAAGATTTTCTATGATCCCTCCTTGAACCAGGCAACAACAGTAACACCGTAGCACCTGCGAGATGTAAATGAACAGTGACAGTATTTCAATGGAAAGAGGACACATCTGTTCACTGCACTTGTAGGGGACATCTGTCTTTGATTATGTAAGTAAATATTGCTGTTCTACACTCTGCAGGGAGCATTAGATGTAGAGGTAAAATACCAAAGCCTGCCTCTGAATCACAAGCTGTTTGCTGTTGTGTCTCGATTAAATACAGTAAAGGATTGAGATAATATAGGATTCAATGAATCCATGATTGCAAACTTAAATTTGAAGACCGTAAATGGATAAATAAAAGTAGCACAAAAGTTGCCTATATCAACTCCTAAAAGCCTAGAACATTCACAGTATTTTCATATATAATTTTTTTTTGTTGGCATTAACCTGGCATCTAATCTATATGTATACTGTATATCCTGTTATCTCAGTTCGGAGTAGACCGTCATTGACTATTGTCATCTGCCATGTTATATATTGAACATGATGTACTGTGAATTTGGTTTCTCTGTCAAGTAAAATGAAATGTCTAGTTGATGAGTGCTCATTGAAACTAATTTGGATTGAATGGCTTATGGTCTGTAATTGGTTACTATCAACATGAAAGTGTTACAAACCATTATCCTTATAAATCATTCTCCATGGTTACCATTACTGTCAGACTGACCTGCTGTCTAACTTCATATACTGTTAACTCAATGAGCTATACTGTACTATACTGAATTACAATGATACAGTACAGGTGAAGAATTATACAACAATAATGGGACACAGTATTTGAGCAGTAAATATTTATCATTAAAAATTATTTACTGCAGTACAAAAGAGTATTTAGCAGAAAAAAATATTCAAAGCAGAACAAGACTAAAAGTCTACAGAATGCGTGCAGATGCCAAATTTAATGGCAATATCTGTTGTGACATTTCAATATGATCCACTTACGTTACTTCATTATGGCTATGATGAAAAAAAGTAAGGGATCACCAGCTCTTTCACTCGCAATTGGAATGTATGACAGTCTAGGTTAATGTAAATGTAGCATAAAGAGTTCCTGTGCGTGTTTGGAAAAAAAAAAGTCAGGACATGAGGTGATGAAAGGCTGATAGTGGGTTGCTGGAGCACAGTGAGTCAGGCATCGGCTCCATGATCCAAGTGCTGTTTATCAAAGACTGTGTCTCTTTTCTGTTTGGTCCATAAAGGAAACAAATCTGTTTCAGCTTTACACTTAAGTTCTCTTGGTCCAAAAGTTGTTCATCAACTGTTGCCAACTGCCCTTCTGCTCCTTACCAGCACTTAACGCATGTGGGCCTACCAGTTAATCGATAAGCCCCGCCCACGCCCACTCCCTGCCACAACATGAATTGTAAATTAATATTACGCTATTTGCACTGGTCAGGGATTTCCATCAGTCAGGAGCGTTTATGTGGCTACTTTTTCACCCTGTATTTCACCCCACCACCCGGAGAGCAAGAACTCATCCAAGGAGCTGCTACGTCAGCCACAGGGAGGTACTGGCTGTCTTTTTTGTTTAGACCTGCAGAATTTCCATGTTTATTACCAACCACATCCTGCAGTTTAACAATGGATAAAATTCCGTCCGAAACAATGAATTAAATTACTAAGGACAACAGTGAATATTTTATTCCATACCTCCCCCTGTTATGTTAATCCCGTCCAATTGGGAATTAATAAAAAAAAAAAAAAACAGATGACCACCAGAGTCCTTATTATTCATTCCTGGGCACCATGGATATATCCTGTATCATATCTCATGACAGTTAATCCTATAGTGGTTGAGACATATAACAAAAAAAAAAAATGTCAACCTCATTCTGGCAATAGAGGAAAAGTCCGGGTATCACCAAAGTAAGTAGCATCAAGGCAGTACAAAACTACTTCCATCTGGTGGCTTCCATCAACTGACCAAAAGATGATGGTTGCCATCACTAGAGCCAGTTCCATGGCTAATAATCTCATGTTGCAGTAGAATAATTCCCTCACACGATATTTTGTCGATCTTCTTTGGGTCGAAAGAGCAGCGGGCACCAGAAACGTGGCTGATGAGAGAAGAAAAGTGAAAACTACAGATTAAAAACAATATTTTCAGCCTTTTATTATTCCCTACCAGTATATGTTGATGCCAACCTCAACAATTAGCGGCATGAGGCTGCTGTCGTTTTCCTCCTTCCTCCTTTTTAATCTCTTCCGTAGGATTTTGGCGTGCAGGTACTCCACTCTCTCCTCCGCGGCAGTGGAGAAGAATCGCTCGCAGACCATCAGCCTGAGCTGGGCCACTTTGGCAGCCATCAGGGCCATGATGAGCAAGATGAGTAGGATGATAGTCAATGGAAATATGGAGTCATAGAGCAGCAGGTTGGGTTTCGGAAGGCATTTCTTTTCAAATAAGGTCACAGAGTAGGAAAAGTCTTTTTGATGATTTTCCTCACCAAATGATATACCAATTAATGTTGCAATCCCCTGTAAAGATAAATGAATGAGGTTAATGGAAATAAATGTGGTGTGTTCTAAAAATACTTTCACAAACATACTTACATTGATGCTCATCAGCAAGGGGACACGGAACGGTTCCAGTTCTGATAACTTTGTTGTTATGATGTCAACAAAGTAGTATAATAGGGCGTCCACAGTTATAAATATGACCCATGCTACAAAATGAATGAGAACTGAAGCACCAAACTTCAGCATTGCTTTCCTCTCTTTGGTGTTGGGACGGGCAGAGGGGATGGTGCTGTACAGCTTCCCTTCCTCTGGTGTGAGGGGAAGGATGTAGGGCTTTCCCTCCAGCTTCTGCTTCTCATCAAAACAAACAAATTTGCTGCTAATGAACCTGTTTTTGTATTCCATATCATTGCAGTATTTTTTTATTTGCAAGGCTATGAACATCATGAGCACCAAGAAACTTAAAGCAGGAAACATCCTGTCTGTCACAGAGGAGACTGTATTCATGAGGGACTGTACATATTTTACAGTCTTATTCAGCTTCTCCTCTGCATCAATGAGCTTCTCCCTGAATTTTTCTGATTCCAGTCTAGGTGAAACCTTGAGCTGTGATTCAAGGTTGACAACTCCCAGGTCTGTAACTCCTTTGAGCATGTTTCCTATCCATTTCAACATCTCGACATAGTTACTGAATGGAGCCATGATGGCTGATTTCTTCTCCTTCAGGTTGCAAATCATACTCCTAAGGAGTCCTGTGAGGTTCTCCAAGGTGTTGCCAATATTTTTGAGAACCACTAAACTGGTCCCAGCAGTTAGCAGCAAGTTCCGACTCTTCTTCAGGAAAATAGAGATCACAAATAGAGTCCCTAAGCATCTTACTCTCTTTGATAAGAAAAGAGCGACTGTGAGTAATGTACCAAAGCAGCCAGCGATCCCTCCAGCCACTGCTGTGTCATAGTCCAGGGTGAAGAGGAGGTACAGGAAGAGCAGGGTGCTGAGTAGGAGGCTGGAGAAGCTACAGGTCAGGAGCAAGATGACAGTTCTTTGAAAGCTGTCTCTTTTACCAGTTGTGAAAACATCCACAGCCAGAAAACCAATGTCTTCAAGGCTCTGATTTACTGCGGTCCATGAGAGGAGCATTCTGGTTATTAAAGGCGATACTATGGGAAAACCAAACATTTGACCCTGAAGAGAAAGGGGAGGTTAAAAAGACATCCATTTAGTAACATACATAAAGTGTTAACTGTTCAACAATACAACATACTGAGCAACCGGAATTTAAATCATAAATGATACATGTTGAATTTCAGAATGCTGCATATTTAAGCTTTTAATTTAATAAATTCACGAGTACAAACCTGCTGCTCACATCAGGACATCTAGTCTCATGCATATAGTCTGCAGTCTCCTTTAATATGGCTAAAACAGGAACTATTCTGCCCACTCAATCCTCAGTCATTTGTCACTTCCCAGTCATTTCTATTTTTTTATCCAAAAGCAGAAGCAGACAGATGCTAATATGAGACTGAATTTTTGACAGTGTGTGAGACTTTATTTTGCTTTTGGTCTGAAAATCAAGTATTTAATTTAGGATTGGAAAGCTGCATGCCACTAAGTAAGGATTACACCTCAAGACATTCAAACCATGCCATATTTGATAAATGCTCTAAAATACATATGAAAATGAGTAGGCGGCTACAAACTCCTTATTCCTACTAATATATTGTAAAGTTTTTGAATTCTATTGCCAATTAGTTATTGAATTTTATGGTAATCAAGGTTAAGTTCCTGTGAAGACAGCTGCTTTGGAAGGATTCACATCAGAACTTTGAAAAGGGCAAATAATTATATGATGTTGATATCAGGGTCCCGATGTCAGCAGTTTCCCATGAAAAACTGCTTGCAAAGAGAGTCTGTTTTCTTAGAAGTGTGTGAAACAGTATACAGTAACTTAAACAAACTTGTGAAAGAGTGAAAGCCCCTTTTTGTGTTTAGTTTCAATGTGGAGATCCAACACAAAATCTTCAAAAACAAATCATTTATGTTGGGAGACTGAGACACAAATTACCTCAACTGCTGTATGTCAAACACTGAAGGTTAAAGTGATAGCAAAATCTGTTTGACTAGATTAGCATGAAATTCTGCATAGACATTCATGTCACTGTTGAGATAATAATGTTATCACTTTGGTTGTACCCCGACTTTTCATCTAGTGCTGTCATCAGGTCAAAGTTTCGCTTCATCCAATGATTTTTTTTTTTTTTTAATGAAAAATCATTGGATGAAGCTCAGCTCAAAGCAACAAGCACAACCTCGCAGACCTGTTAAAATGGTTGTAGCCTTAGTCATGTTTGTCAAAAAAAGGGATTAAGTAGGTAATTGCAAAGTTCTCACCAAGGGGTAATCACAAAACCAGCAAACACTTTGCAAATGAATACACAATCTTGCCTGCAGAGTTCTTCTGGACTAACACAAACTAATCTTTAGTAATTGTGTTTTTCGCTCAGTTCTTGGGCTTGGCCTTACTGGTCAGCCCAGCAGACAAGCTATGTAGCTTAGCTAATCAGCAACAGGCTGAATTAAACCTTGAAGGCAAGTAGTCTGCTGTTTGAACCAGGTAACTTACTCTCTGACAGAGGTATGCGTCACAATTTTACTTCTTTCACTTTCCATTAAAGGGCCATTACAATTTATTAGCAATTTTACATATAAAGTTCAGTTTAGTGGTTTAAGTTTTAACTTGCATCATGAAAAATGTAGGAACCAGTGAGGAGATCTCAGCTTCTGATTTCTTGGTTTTGACAATTCTTTTTTTAATGTGTCTCCAGCAACTCTCCCAACCATGAGGAGATACAATATAAGTTGCTTTAGTACCCTGTTCACATCTTACATACTTTTCCCAAAGCTTGTATGGAGGGCATGTACTTTTGTATGTGTTCATCTCATCACCCAACAATTTGCATCAGTGTAATATCATTTTTTTTATTTTTAATTTGAAAAATAACTTACATAAATCTCTGTACTCAACCATACTTAACCAAGACATAGCCTTGGCATTAACACATTGCACCAAAAAGAGAAAATTAAAAGGCATTCAAAAGGATAAATAACATATGTCTTTGTCATCATGTGAGGCATTCTTCCTGTTCCAAAAGAGTCTATCAATCTATTCATGGTAGCTTGTTTATTCAAATTCTGACATCTAAAGGTATGTACATTGAAAATTGAAAGGAAAATATATCCTGTAGCCTGTTACAGTGATAAAGTTTTTCTTGGACATTAAAACGCATATTCGCCATGTGGAAAAGGAATAATGCCTCAGTTCAATTTCATTCAGACATACTGCAACTATAAGATTCATATACTTCCCAGACATGAGAAGTATTAATAATTACTAAAAATAGAAAATAAAAAATAAACTGGTCTTGGCTTTAAATAAAACTAACAAAAATATAGTAAATTAATTTCATTTTCATTAAAACAAGAAAAAAAAAATTCTGTGGCAATATCCCTTGTTATTTGAACTTGTGATTAGCTCATCTTCACAAACAGTGCCTGTAAAATTTAACCGTAGCAACACAAATCTCTTGCATGTTTGCTGCCTCTTGAATAGGTATAGACCTCTTGCTGTACCAATACAGATTATTTTTGCATGTTCGTCAACAATACTGGAATAAAATACACTTGCAGTCACAACTGTTTCATAAACCTCCATTAAATATAAAATATTTTCCTTGTCACTTTTTTTCTCAAAAACCTGAAAGAAAATATGACCTTGGGGGTGGAATGCTTTGATAAAACTTCAATTATTGGCCGTGGAAGACCAAGAACTAATTTGCGGTAGAGTTCAATTTAAGGTGAGGGAGAAAATTAATGAAGTTGACATGCACTGTACAAGAAACTGCAAAAATTCCAAATATCATCTTTATCAAAACATGCTGAGTTACTGTAAGGTGTGCCCAAGCCATGTTGCAGAAAATCCTTTTCAACATGCTTGTTAAACAAATCATATCCAAAATAAAAATACATACTGAAACAATACAGAACTGTAAAATAACCAACAGTCCAAGAATCTGGAAAATATCAGGGGACTGAACAATGGTAGCAATGAATAGTACAATGAAAGGTACCCTGGGACAAGGAAGAAAAAGAGAAACATGTACAATTTGCACATAATGTTTATCTTTATAAGGCCTGAGCCTTTTTTACAATGAAATAAATAATTTACATTTATTTTCATTATCACTTTTTGTCACATAAACATTTTCTGTTATATAACTCCAAAGGTTTCCTTTAAGTTTCCCTTATCTGCATGTCTGCAAAACACAGACTCACGAATGGTCTAAAGAATGATAAACAATATCTTTTTTAATCACGATGTTGCATTCACTCCCCTTGAAAACCATGCACTAGTGAAATTTATCTTTAAAAATAATATAAATTGTTGAAAATGGCTGATCTGTTTTATTTATTTTTCATCTTTTTTGCAAGTTGCAGCCTCAAGAAAATAATTATTTTTTATTCAGCTAAAGTTGTGTCCATGCAAATGAACTAAAAAGGAAAAAAAAAGTTTTTTTCTCATTTAATTTTCATACAATATATCAACAGAGAAAGAATGATGGTAGATTGTACATCTTTTTATGGGGTTTTGGGTCATTATTGTATTTTCTGGAGTGTTGATGGTGGCCACTTCAATATTGCCTCTGGTTAACTTTGAAGTCTCTGTGGTGATTTACCAGTATGGTTTGATTCAGCACATAAACCTAGAGTATGTGGGACGTTTCTTTTGTGGAGTGTGGATACAAGCTGGGACACACCTCACCCAAAGTGATGGTCTCCAAAACTCCATCTGCACAGCTAGGTCTGTTGGCGTGGCGTGACCAAGCATCTGGTTAGAAACACTGTCACCCCCTTCAGATACAAGTACACTAACATTTAAAGAAAAAAACAAACAAACAAATGAAAACAAAACAAACGAAAAAAAATCGAAGCAAAACTTTTATTTATCATTCGAAAAGGGCTTCTGTAGAACTCATTTAGCAGTTCCCAGTACTGACCCCCATGGCTTCGAATTGGATGAACACCTGGAACTGACAAATTCCTCGTGCTAAGGAGTTCATTCCAGCTTCCTCCAAACAACAACAACAACACCCGGCAATCCTGGCCGCCAGGCACCTGCAACACGCTTTCACCATGTGCACAATGTGTGCAACGTTTTTGCTCAAAACACAGGATCATGTTTGCACCCCTAGAAACAGGCTCAGAAGACACAACATCAAGCATGCAGTGTAACCGGGGGCGTGACCTGTAATTGCAACACTGGCTGCTACAACAATGCTATCAGTCCGCACGCTGCTATGATCGAGAGAAACTGTCCAGTGAGGACTGGGAAGCTCTTCTTGTCAGTGGGGCCAGAGTAGGGTCCACCAGTGAGGAAGGAGGAAAGAGCTTGAACCAGCCAATCACCATGTTGGACAGGTCCAGCTCATCTAACAGTATCTGAACTGCTCCCATGAATGATTTATGGTCCATACGTCCATAGTCACCCCAAACGATGACCTGCAGGGTAGAAAGCAGAAAAAACATTCAGCTTTACTCAAAGAATAGATATTATGTACATGTGTTGTTATTCCAAAGTTGACCCTGAGTTTCCTCTTTAGCAGATGCAAGACCCCACAGTGTGAGGGATAATTTCCTTACCTGTAAAACCTTCCCTCCCGGACTCTCCTCAAACGGCAGTTGCTGCTGGTAAAGAGGATCCAAGGTTTTTCTTGCAACTTTTGTTTTCTTTTTGGCTATGCAGACTCCATTTTCCAAAAGGTAGACCTTTACATATGGTGCTGAGAGGAAAGGAGGGGAGAGAAAATGTTACAACTTGTATTATTCACAGTTTATTAACATTTATGATAATAGCTTGTAATAATGGTGATGTGAAAGCTTAAATTACCTGGCAGTGCCTTGGAACCTGGTTTTCCCACAAGGCCACGGGCTCTGATGACCTCCACCTCCAATGCTCCTTTCTTCTCCACCATGCCTATCTGAATGTCACCTTAAAAATGAATACAGGATAACGTGTAAATATTTTACTGTAGATGAGGAACAGACTCACTTATAAAATGATTAACCTTGCTTCAGTAACATTTACAATTCAAAGTGCAAATAACAATTCCAAGGATTAAAAAGCTACCAAGTAAATGTCTTGAATAAAGGGATTCTTGTTCTTACCCATAGGTGGTGTAGCCAATGTCTGTCGTCCAACCAGCTGGGCGGGACCCAGACCATCCAGGAAGTCACTGAACTGGGCGTCCGAGGAGAGCCGCACACCGGGGAAGATGAGACTGAAACAGAGAAATACCCACTGGTTACCACAGAGAGGAGGTACGGTCATGTTGATTAAAGACCACGCTTAAGGGCAAGCAGGTGGGCGCTGGCTATCAAATGTCAGGAGGATTAGAAAAAGTGAAGCCTCATATGAGTAATCAAATCAACTTTTGAATTATATACTGTGTATGTGAGAACTGCTCCCGGTAAAATATGAGTAGGAGCTTTCTGACTGTCCTCATCTCCTTACTTTCCCTCTGAGCTGTAGCTGTTCATGCTGCCGTCCGTGGACTCCCGGCTGGCCTGCCGAGTCATCCTGCTCCTCATCTCCACTGCCAGGCCCGTCTCTGTACTTCTCTGGATAGTGCTGCGCAGCTTCTTACCTCCTGCCTCTGCAAAGAAAGCGAGAGGGAGGGAGAGAAAGCGGAATATAGACTGTCAGTCCATGACAATGAAGCATTTTGGGACTCGTGCAGCGGGCTGCATTCACACGAATCATTTCTGTCACATCAGTGCTTTCACTGATAAAAAATCATTTCACAGGGAAAACAAAACACCAAAGACAATACTGAATTAAAATTCATCTCTACCCCGAGATAAGAGTGACATTTATTCTGAGAAGGATTATGGCAATTTCACTGTAACAATCAAACAAGGTTACCAGTTCAAAAAGCTCTCCAGAAGTATGCTTCTTTGTGTATCTCTTGAGCAGAACAACATGTAACGACCTCCTCTGGTCTGTACTGCCTACGAGGGTCTTGGGAACTATAGTGAAACGATGCTCCACCTACAAACATCCAAAGTCGGCACCCCCATTCTAACTGATCCCATACGACAGCTGACTCCCCCCATTAGCCCTGCTGCTCATCTCCACCCAGCTTCGCTGACAGCCTGCGCATGGGGTAACATAGCTGTGCCTCTGGCAGACACACACATACTTACACAAAAGTATAGTACGAATGCTCCACTACTCCAAACATGCCTAGCGATCAGCACACACACAACATGCACACACAGCATCACTATTATGTGTCATTTTATGTCCCACCAAGAAAGGCATAAGAACATTTGCCCATAACTCTGAGCTTAGGGCAAGTCATCACAACTAGTTCTAAAACCCACAGTGTGTATTAGATATTCACTTCATAGTCATCCATTAGGCTCTGTTAAACAGGTATATTAGAAACTGAAAAATGTGTATAATCTCTAAATTTCAAAAAAATGAAATTATGTGCATGGCTAAGGTGCCATCAATAATTAATTATCCAGGCATAACTATCTGTTTCGCTCCGATCACTATCATGGGATTTCTTTTATCTTATCTGCAATCAATTGAATACAAAAAAAAGGGCATCATGCAATTTCCCAGAAGTCATTGCAAAGCCAGATGAAAGTAATTACACTGATTTGCAGCCAGTTCTATGTTTGCAACCTCAAGGTACAAAGTAACCAAAAATAGCCAGCTACCTATTCATAGATCTTCTATAAATTTTACCCTCAGATTTCCCAGTTTAACTGGACGAATCATGTTTAGACTACAACATTCCTAATCCAGCATCATCATGTGCCCTCTTTGGTGCCTCGAGAGGAGAGATAATGCTAAATTCTATTTTACACAGGTATAAAGAGACATGAAGCCGTCATCCTTCAAATCTCAGTTATTCAGCTGGTCTCTGCCTCCTCTTCCTGCTACTTTACAATAGAAGATGCAGCCACAGAGTTCGTCTCGGACGTCTGCAGCAAAACACAGCTCATACTCGCCCACTGCCAGTCAATGGCCAGGCAGATGTTGACAATGAACACTGAAAACACACCATTTTCAAGACAGTCAATCATTTCTCCTGCTTTGTGGCACATATGAAATGCCTATGCCAATTTTTATACTGCTGGCTCAAATCTCAAATATGCAGCCCTGTTACTATAATATCAATGAATCGGTGGTCTTATCAAATAATAACTTACACCTAAAGACTTTTGAAATTTTTCTGTAGATAGAGTGATCCACAAATTAACCATGGCATAGACTTTCATTGAAACACTATGACTTGGAAATACTGTTCCCATATATACAGTCAGTCACATTATCAAAACCAGTTACTTGAACAATGTATATAATCCCATATGTATCTACTTTATTGACAAAGAATACACACACAACTGCATTTAAAGTAATGACAGATGAAGTTAATGTGTTAAAGGGAATATTATCAACACTAGTTGGAGAATGGGCCTTTAGTAAAGTATCTGGCAAGCCTGAAGCTGCAGTAACCTAAGGGTTAAACAAAATGGCTTGTCGCCAAAGGGGTCACTGCCATCAAATCTCAGCCCTGCCCGACAGGAAAAGACAATGACAGCGTCTATTGGAGTTGCTCAGCTGCCAACTGTGGATGTTTGAGTACAAGTGAGCATGAAGTTGTAGCTAAAAAAAGCTACAGTGGTCAGGCAAAAGTATTTCGATAAGTAAAGATATAAAATCTTCCTCATTACAATTCATTGAACTATTCTATTTATACATCTCCTACCAACAAAATAGGAAGTGAAAACAGCATCCTGGGATGCATAAATATAAGCACATACAGTAGGTGTCCTCACCACTGGGCAGGAAATTTGAAGCGATGTTCATGGAACAATGCTGTATTCCTAAGCTAAATAAACACTACTGCCCGCGAGGCAGAAAACAATGATTCACTGCAGTCACTCAGTCTTTTCTTGCCATTGATAGAATCACATTTAAGAATTATGATATCAGCCAGGAAAGCACAAGTAGCATGTGACAACAAACCAACTGGGGACATTAAGCATCCGTCCAACACAACCAGTGGTGACAGTAGCAACAACAGAAGCAGTGTGTGTATTTCACAACCAGCTGATACTTTGGATAATAAATTGACTGCTCTTGAGATGAAGGCATAGATATCAACTTCCATTTTATCACATTAAAAGTGTACACACAACTCAAGCATCATATTATTATCCTGAGCAAACTACCGTGTCATTCAAATTAAACTAATGACACCTTTCAACCTGCCCTAATTCTCCCCACAGACAATAGCTCTGTATCTTCCCCCTAATCTTATATTCATCTCCTGCCTCATCTCCATCCCTCAGTTCAACCAGCACTGCTGCCCTCAGCAGCCGATGCTGTGACATTTCCCCAGTTGTCATCTTACCTCCGTCCTCCTCATCGAAGGAGTTCATGCAGGGGAAATAGACGGCCAGTGCTTCAAAAGATGCAGACAGACTCATCTTACTCTGGGAGCGTTGGATACGCATCCCAGGAGCTGGAGCAGAGGTATCGTGCCCCTGCCTGCCCATGTTGACCGGCGGCTGTCCTTCTTAATGCAGCGAACTGAATCCAATACACGTTAGCTTTGCCTTTTCTATCTGGTATTACTGTTAAAGCAAACTCAGATCTAATATGTCTGATAAATCCCTACAGCCAGTAATAGAGGATGCTGTTGTGCTGTAGGAGATCAGGTCTGTGTTATCACCTAGTTTGTCCCTAGATGCTCTGTGGCGTGCATCTTAAATGGAGCATCAGAAAAATGTTGCTTCAGTAACCGAGTCTTGTGCTGTCTGGGTCTGACGCTGCTGCTGCACCTCTTTCTTCAGGGGGAGGGGAGAGAGCTGCATTGCGCTCCACCAATCACAGAGCTGGGCTTCTCAGGCGCACCTCGGCTGGCTCTGCGGGTGAATAAGCTCTACCCAGAGATACTGAGCCCCCCTCCCCAGTCCTTCTCTCACCATTCTTTTTATTTTTTATTTTTCAGCCTCTTTTTTTGATCATTTGCTTTTTTTTTTTTCACACTCTGCTTGTCCTTTTTAGGTGTTATTTATCACAATTATTTTCCTCTTCTCTCCATCCTCTGTCCCACCATCCCTCCCACTACCCCTCTTATCCACAGGTGCCAGTGAAAACAAGCAGTCATTAGCCCTGCCAGCAGCCCTGCTCCTCTATGAGAGGCTGCAGCCACATGGTGGTCACTCAGAGTTCACATGCCAAATGCTAAGTCAGACTTGACAGCCGTGTTGTGCTGGAGGGAATTCACTTTGCTTATTCTGGCTTTTTGCTAGTTGCTGAGAATTAAAGATCAATTGGATGATCATAGTCACATTCTCAACCTAAAAACTTCAACACTCTTCCACATCCCCCCTTACGCAGCTATGTTGTTTTTATACAAAGTTAAGTTTTCCAAGAACAATCACAAAGCATACTTTCAAACAATCAGAAAAGCTCTTTGTTTGAGTTAGTGTCAACTTACCTAAATATTAACATTTTTTCCTCTTTATTCTTCTATTAGTGGACACAGTCCAGAGCCAAAAGACACAGTGGCGGTGCTCAGAGAAAAGATATCTTCTCTGGTGGTCCCTGAAATACTTATAAATCTGCTACTGGCATGATCTGTGACAGGTAACACATAAAGCAAATATATGCCTTTAAATCAAACTTCTGCTCCCCTGAAAACTGTAATCACTGCAGCTTGGTGAAAAAAATCAGGTGAAGCTGTGCTTTTATGACGTGTTGCTTGAGAACCAACTGTGATGCTTTTGGTCTGAATATGTATCTGGCAGAACAGGCACAGGTCATGACAGTTACGTGCTTTGGTGCAAAGTTCCCCTCTAAGAGACACTGCAACCTACGTCATGAAAGACATGAAAGACCCACTTCATGTATGGTGTCCATTTCCATTTTCATCTAGGTCAGCAAAGGCGAAAACAACCCTTCACATTCACAACTAGGGGGAAATTGGACAAAAACATACAGTCATAATGCAACCAATTGGGTCATTTTTAACAGGGTCCCCTAACAGTCATTCTTTATGAAAAAATTGGCCTATAATTCTTCAGCAGTTAAAGCTCACATTGACACAGTGTTGTTAATCTAGAGAAACTGGTCATTTTGATGAATCAAAAACATAGCTCATTTGAAGAAGTTCTGTCAGAGACAATCCTATATTTTATAGGTTTTTAGCCATACTAGCGTTGTAGTTCTGTTTTTCTGATGGTCAGTCCAACACTTCTGCTCTGACAGAATGTCGACCACATGGCAGCTAACGTAGACGTAAATGAGCCTCTAACCTTCTCTCTGAGTGATCAATTTACAATCAAATATAGCTGAAATCACAGCACAGCCATTGTCTTTAACTTATGTGTATGGGAACTTTGTCAGATGATGTTGCGGTTATAATATCAGGATTTTAGTGACCCAGCCATATACAAATTTTTGACCTAGTTGTGTTTATTTACTGCCATCATTTGGTCAAAATTTTTATGTATCCAGTATTTTGGTTTATGAAAAAATACTTTAAAAAACCTATGGCATTTCCATCAGAGTACCTTGTAATTAGTGCCAATTAGAAAATTTTAGTATGCTAACACACTAAGGGTTAGTGAATTTGGACATGGTAAAAATGATGTGAGCTAAACAGCAAAGAGTATTTTATACACAAAAGCTACAGCTTTTAGTAGCACTAAAAATAATTGCTCAGTGTAACACTGCACTTTCACTTCAGTATATGTATGCTACATTATACTAGGCTCTCCGAATAAAGGTAGGCATTTTTTATCAACTGGCAATGACACAAAAACACATGTGCTTTCAGCTTCACAGAGCCATAATAAAAGCTGAAATCTGAACATTATCCCTTCAACAGCAGCCAAAGGTAACAAAAGTGATTCTACAACCACAGGTCCTACAAGTAGAACCTGACATCTGATCAATGTTTATTAATAACAGAGCTTTCTGTACCATGATTTCCAAAAAAACAGATGAAAGTCATGTTGATGGATATTTGATGGTGACTTTTTCAAATTTTGTTCATCACAGATAACAAAACTATAAGGACTTCAAAGAATAATTAGACAACCAGGGCACTGTGCTCCTCAGATAAGAAAATCTGTAAATCATAAATATGATTACATTTAAATTGGCTGATGCTCTGAGATGGCACAAAGCCAGGCTACAACATGGAATTATCCAAGTAGCTAATGAAATTGATTAAAACAAAGAAATAACCTAAGTTGTTCACGTCTTTTCCTATTAACTGCTTTGGAGCGAAAGGTGGTTCATACAACTGCTCGGCCAAAACACAACGGAAAATGAAAATTCATCTCTCCTCTGTCTAAATCATAGCTAATGTGTCACTGCACACGTGAGAAGAGTAGCAGTAGCTGGTATTCACTCTGACAATACATGTGGCACGTGTTGCTTATTTCAACTTTTGCACCTTTTGTGCCGTTTATTCTTACCTATCCACTCACTGCACAATGACAGAGAGAAAGACACCTGGCACATCTGTTGAAAAATAAAAGTTAATTACAGTCATACAAGGATTCTGAAAACAAAGTTCACACCTCAGATGAAAGCCACAAGAAATTTTTAACTGAGAGGTTGGATTCTATCTTAGGTCTTCAGATCTTTAATTCAGGTCTTTCAGGATTAAAAAAGGTTTCGTAATCCTTGTAGAGAATCTCCATTTTAGGCCATGAGACCACTGTCTCATTTCACAACAGCATGACTAGTGCAGATTACTACTAAAGCACACTGAGCAACGAATCTGGTCCCACTCAAACTATGGCAAACCTACATGACAGTGACCACACTGACTCGAAATCACAGGCACATGAGGAGGCAGGAATGTCAGGAATCTTGCTAATTCTACTACAAAAAAACAAGAGTGTAACATCCCAGAAGTCACACATAGGATCTGCCTGGCAGGCGGCAGGGATCACAGCCTGGGCCCCAAGGAAGACTATGTAATTGATGAGACCAGGCCGGGGCCAAGAGTCAGACGGTGACTCTGGCCCTACACACAGTAAACACAGCCTAATGGACGACCCTGGAAGTCACATGCAATGATGTAGGCACACACAGACTTAGAAGCCCCTAAATGCGCACACACCTGAACACACTCCAGTACAGCGCAAGCATAGGCAAACACTTTCTCTTCTCTCAGTTTACATTCCCTGCTGTCTACCCTGATGCTGGCCAGACCTGAAGTCTGGAAGTGCAGTTTCCTATTGTGTTTTTAGCTCAAATATGATGAACATCACAAAGCGAAATAGCTTTAATTACAATATAAGGTGTAAAATCATGTTAGAACTTACTTCTCTTTTTCAGTCTCACTTTTAAACACATTAAAACCTCCATAAATTTCAAAACTAAATGTGAGACACAAACTGCCTTATAAAGTTGTTCCACTTTAAGTGTTAGCTTAGTTACTCTTTAAACATCCAACACAAACGGCTATTTTTGAAATCACGTTTGTGTTCACCTGACAGTTAAAAGTCCAATATTCTTTCTCCCTCTGGCTCTGCTATGGTCACTATAACTCTTGAGAATAACAAAACAACCAAAAAGGTCTTCTGTATGGTGCTGGGAGTAACATACCGTCCACTCATCAGGCTTTTTACCTAGAAAGTTCTGCCTGGGAGGTTAATGAGAACGGTGAGAGTCACTAAACTAAAAACTGCAGCTTCACAGAACTGCAGAGTTTGGTAATGAAAAAAATCTTCTACAAGAGACATCTATGGATTGAATGTTAATATAAAAATGTGAAATAATATAGCTTTACATCCTGCATTCTCTGTTTGGAAATTAAATGCAAGTGAAAGCACAGAGATATGTATCATCCTTGATGCTATGGCAGGTCATGTTTCATATATATAATGAAAGACTTTATACCAAAACACGTACACACACTTTGTCCTGCCATTCACTTTACACCTTCACTGAAAGGGTTCACACCTCCGATGGAAGGTGTGAGGTAAGATGGGCATGTTTGAAACAGAAAAGCAGGAGGTATAGCAGTTGGAACAGTCCGTCCCCTGGCTGCCTCCCTTCACTCAGTGGTGCAGACACTGCAACTACAACAGATGGAGAGCGAACAACAGAGAGAAAGGGGATCTGAACACTGCCAAGCCTTACATGTCCATGTGAAATATTGTGATACAACTGCTGACATCACTCCAGCTGATCTTTCTTACAGCCACAACAAACTAGTGTGATGTGTAAAAACTTGCAACACATGATTACTTCTCATACTTCAAAGAGGAAATGAGCATTTTTTTAACCACTTCTGTGAAAAGCAGAAACATCATTCTCGTGCTCCCGCACTATTTTTTCTAGTGCATGTCTCATCAGGCTTCCTCTTTGACTGACACTTTCAGAGTGATGCTGTTAGCTTTTGTAGAGGAAGTCCATACAGTATTTTTAGCAGCAGTTAAACATCTAAAAATGCTGGGATGCTGAACATTTAGTCAGGTTCTGATGGGAGGCAAGAGTGTACTGTTCTGCAATGTATACAAGTGTGTCCTAAAATGTGTCCAGGCCTCAGACCCAGGCAAAGGGGACATATGGCTGAGGAACATGAGCCACACTGCAGGCAAAAAGAACTGACCAGCTGGTGGAGCATGGCAAGGTTTAGAGGATGAATCAACAGCTTTTAAGCTGGGCTCATTCAAGTGCAGACTAAAGACCGATAATATCTACCAAAATTATATCTTTTTACAAATTCGTATATGTGTTCATTTTTATCCATCATGGCACACTATGGCTTTGTTCTGCTCAAATTCATGTCTGTAACAATAAATTTCAATAGTGACAACTAGATGGAAAACCTGTCAAAAAAACCACAAGTGTTGTAATCAGTATGATCATGTATTTCAACAAAGTGCTAAAATGACATAAAAAGAATAATGGATCACAGCCAAATCATGCTCCAGTATAATTACCATAAAATAGAAAAAATATTTCAAAACAAGAACATTGGTTAATTTCTCGGATAACGCAAGGTACACAATCTGCCAGGACAGACACCCTGTGCTCCTCTCAGTGTGAAAACAATATATTAAATCCACTAACTCTGACAGTCACATCACAGCTCATCAATAAACATAAAGTCATCAGTGATTAAAACAACACTTACAAGATGGAAGAATTATTTCAGATAAAGCGTAAGCAGTCTCAGTGGGACTTGCTTGTAATTCTAATGCCATGAAAAAAACAAGTAGTGCGTAATATCTGTGCACAGTGAAGGGGGAAATACATTGTCACTGATTTTAAAGCATAGTCAGTATACTGTTGTCTTCAGTGACAGTCAGCGCTACCAATAGGAAGCTGACAGTGAAATATTACAGACATATCTAGCTCTAACCTAATTTCATCTTCATGTAACTTCAAGACTAAAGATATTATTCATTCCACATGATTATAAAATTCTACTCAAATTTTTCTCGTGTTTAATGCTGATTTGATGTGTTTGGTTTCTACACAAGTTGTAAAGAACCTGAGAGAAAATGTACAGTGTCCGTGGAAGCAGAAACCATACCCCTGTAAAACTAAGGCCTCTTCTGCATTAAAACACCGAAATGTATAGAGTAAACAAATGCATTCCATAGCACCTTATAATGTCATCTAGGAGTAATAATTTGGACTCAGGCAAATTACAGCAATGCGAGTTAGTGTATAAGCAAAAGAAAAATGTTTTGCTGGGTTTCTTAAATCTGGCAGTCTAAATGCCCATTGTGACAGTAAACACCTTACTATAACTGTGTGATACTATATCCATTGCAATGGATCCTTTAATAGAATTTAAAGCTTATGAAAGCAGCATCCCTCCTACAGTATATCCACACACATTTAGGTCACTGCAGAAATGGCTCATCTGAGAGCTCAGGCTGAATAACAGCCATGAGTCCCCTTGTGGATTGTTGAAATAGAGATGGGGAGGGACAGCTTGTGTGGGGGGGGGGGGTAGCAGCGAGTAAGACAGACAGGAAAGGGTACTGTAGAGAGAGATTAGAAGGTGAAATGTGTACATGAGGAAGAATGCAGAGAAGGGATAGAATGATAGGGAGATACAAATATCAGTTACAACTCACCTGCAGACTAAGTAAGGTAGAGACAAGGATGGGGAGAAAGTGAAAGGGTTCTTTTGTCCCTCAGCCTCAGTTGTACCTATGCTGCTGTGTTCTGTTCATGCATCATCCTGAGAGCCGCATGTCTGCCTTGGCCCCTTAGGAGACTAATTAGCAGCCTCAGCAACTGGAGGAGCTGCTGAGATAGGCACCAAACTCAACACAGAAGACAAATTACCTTGGCCGAAAGCTCAAAGTTCAGCTTTTTTTTTTAACCACATACAAAACAGTCTGTCTGAGGGCTTTGGAGGTCCAAAACTACGTCAGTATCTGGTGTGGGTGAGAGAGCAGTGAGAAAGGAGGGGGCAGCTAATGAAATGTTCTCCCTTCTATATACATTTTCTGGACTTAGTGAGTAAGTTGGCATAAATGTTCTCTCTTTCGCTGAGGGAACATTCACCTCAGTAGTAAAGTTTAAAATTAACAACAAAGAGAGTGTACATATTCTTGTCAGAAAATACTGAATATTTTAATTCTTAATGTATGAAATAGCTGTATAGCATTGTACAGCATACTGTGGAAACAGTACCATCTGTTTTTTCTATCTTATAAATAAAAATAAGAAAAATTATGTGACAGGTTGCCTTAAGGTTCATTTTAGAGCCAATGTAATGGCATCATGCAACACATGCCTTTAAAAATAATCCTGGGGGGAAAAGAAGTGAATGAAGAATAATACTTTAATTCATTTTTCACTGAGGAATTTTAAACTCAGATAGTGTCAAATCTGATGAATTTCTTTCAAGGTCAGGTAGAGAAAAGTAGGACATAAGAAGAATCACACTAAATGCTCAAGGCTGCACCCAGGAGTACAGGAAGTGAGCTGTTACTGCCAAAGTAGCATACCACATACCTAGAATCCTCCCTACTGATTCCAGCTTTTTCTTATTTCTATATCACTGCAAGCAGTCTTGCCTGTCTTTGCCTATTAAGGCTCAATTTCCTGTATTTTCTGTACTGCTCACCTCCTCAGCCTTAGTGGGGGCTGGTGCTGAGTTGTAAAGCTTGCTGTTGATTATGTTTCTGGCACCATCAGGACTCTTAGAAAGAGGCCATTATAGGGTAATAGTACTGAATGGATATCAGGTAGAATGCTATTAGCTTTGTTGTAAAAATAGGAGAAAAAATTGCTTAATATTTCTTCAGTCTTATAAAAGAGAGACTCCCCTCCTATTCCTCTTATTAATCAAGTGGAAAGAGCAAAGAAATACTCGACTGGATTGAAAGAGCTACCTTCTTGATATGTATATTGGAAAGAGTGGAAAGAGAATAAATATTGTTCCTACAAAGAGAACTAAAATAACCCTGAATAAATCCCATAAAGGCATCGAGCAGAGAGCTCCACACAGTACAGAGCAGGAGGCTCATTTTTAAGTTTGGCTGAATGCAAACACAACATATCCCTCTCTGCATTGCAGAGTAGAAATCAAAGAATCATGTTGTCCTGAGTCAATGGTATTATAAATACTGTGGAAACAACACTTCATACTATTAAAGAAATGACATTTTGGTGAGTTTTTCACCATTAGTGCCACTGTGGAGCCACTATTTTCAGAAACATGTTCTCATATTTTTTGAATGTCATGTTGTGTACCAGCTAGCCCATATGGATTCCAATGCAAACCATGACCATTATGTGACATATTTCTTAAAACCATAGAGGGCGGTAATGCATTATCAATTCATAAACAATGTTCTAAACAACTGATGTTACAAAACATTACTCTTTTTTTTAATTTTAGGAAGAATATGCTTTCAGTGTGTTTATACTTACTTAATAATGCACACAATATTTTTACGTTTGATTCAAAGTAAGACTGAATTCTGAGCAGGTCAGAAGGTCTTTTTTATGTCAGCCTCCCCACTGAGAATATGTACCGCAGATAGTAAATGCACTGGAATTACTAGGTATAAAAAAGCAGGTATGTTTTTGGCAGAAGATCACAGGGGAAATCTACAAGGGAATGTGCAGATATGAAAATGGATTTTCAATGAGCTTTCAACATGTCACTGTGACTGTGTGGTCTCAGCTGAGTCAGGCAGAGCAGCAGCACTTTGGTTTGGGGTGTATGTAGAATAAATGGCTGTCTACTCAGCCCAAAATATAATGTACCAGGGACCAAAAGACTGCTGAATGGCAGCTGGGACATTAAACATAATATATCAGACTGATGTTTCAGCTTACTCATGATGACCACTTTAACACCAATATTTGACATTATTTTCATTATATTTAATATATATTTCTAAAATTGCTCAAGTCAAACTCAAAGCCAGTGTAAATTCCCAAATAAACTCAACACTGACTATAAAAGTTTTCTGGCAAAAACACTTCTAATAATTTTTTTCTTCTCAGAAAAATGTATTAGTGATTAAAAGCAAATCATTTCTTGAACATATGTATGCTTGCTTCCTCATCACATGTGAGTTACTGTGCTTTGCCTTGTGCTGAGCTGCTTCAATAACCATGTCCTCTTAAGCAAAGCCAAATGAACTCAATAATGGATCAGTCTCAGCAATAAACTCCATTCACCATCTAAGGAACTTGTCTTTGTATCTTTTTGTTCTTCACTGCTCACCAGCTGGATGTCTTGCTGGAGCAAAGTCTACTCTCTCTTGTACATTGTTTCTGCTCAGTACTGCCCCCTTCTACCCAGTGTCCGGTCCTGTTATGGACTTATGGACTTTTGCATGCTTCCTTGATTGCAATTATCCAAATCTTTATTCAGACAAAGTAATATATTTGTGTTTCCTGAAAACTCAAGTTCCTTCCACTGAGAACTGAAAGGACAGAACCAGCAGTTTAAACCAAGAGCTGCAAACTGTGTACATAATACTCATGGTCGCCACCTGGGAGCACATCCATTTCCATCTGACTAACCTGTGTTTGTCAAAGCCACAGTCATGCTGCTTGGCTGATCTAACCAACCCCCACTTGGCAATGCACACAAACTGCCGAGCAGCCTCTTTAACTTGACCATCTTTTAAATGCACCCCTCTAGCAGGCGATGAGCCTCTCAGGATAGTGCACAGCAAAGTAGGGCAAAAGGCAGCTTGACACTGGTGTTGCTGGTGCAGAACCAAAGACGGATCTCAAATATTGAACGGCAGCGGTATGCACATTCTCACAATCTCCATCTGATGCACTCAGTATTGAGTGAAATATTGATAGCTCTAAGAGATTCACGCTGTCTGGCTTGTGCTGTGTCTCCATTGGGAAAGAATGCGTGTATGTGTGCGCAACTTTGTTCCTGTGATTGTGTGAGAATTTTCAAATGGGTAACCCAAAACAAAAACCTGAGCAAATGTTGGCTGGTTTTTGTCTGTTCCCAAAAGTTAACTACAGAACATTCTTTTTCAGTCAAATAACCATGATTAATAGTCAACTACACAGGACATAGAGAACTGCTTCCTAACACACAGGGAAAATCATGTTTTATCTTCCAACATCCATATATTAAATAAAGCCTTATTTGAATTCAACAAAAGTTACTGACTGACATAGTGACATGATTAATAATTGATAGAAATGAGCTAATTTGGGAGGTTGTTAGTGCAGTGCCACATGAGTGCACCGCCTCCCCCCACTCTCACTCATCTCACATCAACCTACATCCCTTTCTACGTGTGTCCCTCTGTCCCTCCGCCAAGCTATCTAGTCAGATCAGGACAGAAGGTGCTGATGGGTAGAAATGATTACTGGCCACTTTAATGTTGGATAGACGAGATATATAGGCACTTGAACAAACCAAACCTCAATCTGTATGCCAGACACATCACTGCACACCACCTGCTTGGCTGTTTTTCCCACATTGTCTGGCACCAGCTAAAGCAGCTTGACCCCTTTCAAATGATTTTTGAACACTTTTGAAAAAGGAAGGATAGAAAAAGCATACACCAAAGAGAGAAGAAAAGTATTTGCCCGATGTGCTGCAAAATTCTACAATCAGCTGATGGAAAATAGGTTTAAAACACTAAAACAACCCACCCCTTCTTGCCTATATCTTGCACGTGCACACGTTGCCACATACACTCAAAGAAACAAATACAAAAAAACTGCAGATGCCCAGAGTTTGAAATAGAATTTTACACTCACACGTCACAGGCAAGAGAGTATCACAATATGAAAAAGGTGGCAAAACGTGACCTGCTACAGGCAGCTAAGGTTATCAATATGCAACAAATGCAAAGCTCTTACAGCAAGAACACGTTTTCCAAAAAGAAATGACAAATTATTACCGCGAAAGCACAAAAAATCATCAGCATTATGCACGAAAACACAACTGCAGTGAAGTGAATAGAAAAGGAAAGAAAAAGGGAGGTACATAGAGAAAGACGAATTTCCAGGAAAGTTGTTACCTAGAAAAAAGAGAGAAAAAAGTGTGAGGAAAAGTCATGATGTTTTCTTCATCTCCAGAACATTACTCTGCAGAGTCCAAATTCCCTTCTAAGAAAAAATAAAGAGGGGAAAGGAAGTATTGAGAAGAAAGAGCAGCAGCATTAAAACAAAACATTCAGCACAGAAAACAACAGAGAAACCCGCAAAGACACAACAAGAGGCCACGGGACAGATGCACATGTGAACAAGTAACAGTACACTGGCTGTGCACTTTGATGCTCTACCTGTTTGACTGAGCTGAGAGGTGCTCCGGCTCTTGCGCGACATGCCAACCATGGCCTGCATTTTGGCACCAATGCTGGAGCGCCTCTTCTTGTCGTCAGTGCCTACCGTGCCAACCGCCGTGTCCGACTGGCTGCCGTCCGTCTTCTCCAGGTTACACATGTCGCCGCTGATGCTTGTGCTCTTGGTGATGTTCATCCCGCCTGATGAGCCCATTTGCCTGTTTTTCATTTTGGATGCAAAGTCACTGTCAGCCACCACCATTGGTAGGGGGGCAGGTGAGTAAAAGGACAGGGTAGAGGAGAGAGGAGGCAAGTGAACGAAGAGATGATGGAGGAGGAAACAGGAGGAGAGAAGAGAGGACAGGAGATGATAAAGTGTGGGGTGAAAAGGAGAAAAGGAAAGAGTTCAGGTACAGGAGTTCATGACAGTATATTACAGTATAGTTGAGTTTAGGGTTTAAAGTGGATATTATGTATATCCTAAAAGATTGTTCATTCATTGAAAAATCATATTGTAATGTATTTGGCTCCTTAAATAGTTGAATACTACTACAGTTTTTTAATTGTTTATTGTTTCTTTTTTCTATTTCTGTTATATTTGGTTAAAGACAACAATTGTCGAGTAAGTAAAATTTGAACCTGTGACTTTAGAGGCCTTTTGTGACAGTTTTAAATGAAAAGAAATGTCAGTAACTTTTCTCACGGGAGTGCAGCACAATTTTGACCCTGATCAGCATTTAGTCCCAATCTGAGCAGTTAATAAATTGTCTGCTTGTTCTCTTGTAAACAAGTACATTTTTCTTCCCCTTGAGGTGTTTCTCGTCAAAACACACTGTGTGATAAAGTTGAAAGCTCCGGAACAATTACTCCTAGTGGTACAAGTGGTAAGATTTCAACTTCTTTTGGAACTTTCAATTTTCCATTTAAGTTTAAATGATTTCTTAAAAGTTTTCTCCAGTTGTTAAACTGCTTCTGAAATATTCACCACTAGTTCAAACTTTTAAACTTCACCTTTATTTTAGTTGAAATAAATTCTACCAAGTGTGCCACAGTTTAACAAGCAAACATATACCGTAGTGTTTTTATCTAATGTTATATGTACGTTAGTATAATCAAGTGTATAATTTTATCTATATAAAACTTTGACTTAATAGGAAATGCAGTTTTATTCCATTCAACACGAGTGCTCTCTTGCTGTCTTTCATATTGACCGGAGGATTGAAAATAAGGTACAACCTGTCTAGACCTGAGTCGTGACCACACATTCACTACATTTACACTAGACTGAGTAGTCTGCTGTTGACATTGTTCTCCAGTTTTTTCTTTTTTGAAAGGAAATAGGCCAGTGTCCAAATTAAGGTCTTATTTTACCTCCGCCAGTAAAATTATCTTTAAGAGACAAATTACATTCTATTTCATAGGTTCTGTATTCTTAATTGGATTAGCGATGTGTAGCACCCTCAGGCTATATTCATTAGGTAGTGTCTGAACTCCATTGTGTCAGTGTCTTATAAAGACAACTTATGGAGAGACACGCTGACTGAAATGGGAGAAGAATAAATGCATTTTGACAACTGATTCCATCAATTACTCCAATTAGGCTCCTTCAGATTTTGCTCTTTCATATATTCGACATTAGTGTTCAACTCCATTGTGGTAGAGTGAGGAGATTAATCAGTATATAATGGAGATTACATCTGACACTGTCACAGGATTTCAAGTGTAGGCAACAATTATATTGCGTTACCTTGACACCAAAGGTGACTGACGTTTTAATTTAAATGTTGCTAGAGCTTCAGCAGTCTGACTGTCTAGATCTACCTTGCATTCATAGCCTAGTCCCTGTAGTTGGCAGCTAGCGGTGAAATAAGTCAGATGTGCTGTGCAAGAATGCACACACAGTGTATCCCAGCCTGCAGTATAAAGCTTTTGTTTATGCCATTTTTAATGCCAGCAGCTCTGTTGTGGATCAGTCTGTACTTTAATACATAAATATTGAATGCTTATTAGAGGATTAGTGGCTTTGATCAGTTAATGCTGCTTTTGAAGCAGACTCAACTCCTGACAACTCCATGGCCTGATGTGCTACAGGTGACATTCTAAAATATGCCCTTTCACTGTCATCACAGTGTGGCTGTATTGATAAAGCTGCCCCTTTTATTTCAACAACTATCAGGACAGAAGAGAGGTCAGAGACACTGTGCCATTGTTGCTTCTAGAAATTATTACCTACTGAGCTTAAAATGGACGAGCACAGCGCCTGCTCAGACCCTTTCAAATAAAAACGTGTGTCAAATATTTAAAGGATAGTTAGTAATTGAAAATTAGATGCAATTCCTTCATCTAACAGAACACTTCCAGTCTAAATGGATGCACTGTACAAGTCAACATGTTTATATCTAGGACAAGCCTTAATCCCAGCCTAGGAAACATGCCAATGAAAAAGTTTAAAATGTTAAATTGTCTGACATGCAACAAACCTTTTTTTGATTCAAATTAATAATCTAAGGGTCTAACTGGACACACTGTACTAATAAAACTGATCAAATATGCTGCTGGTCTAAATGGAAAAACAAAATTTTACAAGTCTGGCTTTACTGCAAAGGTCTGTGTGAGTTTTTATCTATATCTCTGAAGAACTTCCCACTGGTCTAAATGGACACATTCGATCTTACTCAACATACAGCATTTGATTTCACTAAATGGACTAAAGGATTTCACTAAACATAAACATTCTACTGGTGTAAATTATAATTTCCTTGGTCTTATTTTAGCTTAAGTCTAATGTATTTTTGCTTAATTTATTTGCGCTATTGCTTACTTCCTGGATACATTTGTCAATGGATAGATTACTAGTCTGAATGTACATGTTACAGATGACTTAACTTTGTCTTGACTTGAATAAACATAACCGTATAAAAAAGATTTAAACTAACTTCTACCTGCTGTTCCTCTACCGGCTTTCTCCACACCTCCTCTAATTACAGTCTCTCTACTCTCTGAACAGGTCTTGGCAATCACACCAGTCTCAATGTGTAAATGTGCCTGCTTGGAAAACCGGGACTCTCCAGGGATTTCTGATTTTCAACCTCAGCCCAAAGAGCACAGTGTTCCTCATCCTGCAGACTGCACACCGTGCATTTTCATCGAGGCAAAGATGTTCCCAAATTAAAACAAATCCTTGACATTTTTGGTCTCACAAAAGTCATTGTGTTGACTGATATTAACTGTATAGCTGATAATTCACTGCAGTGCACTTTAGATGCTGTCACATAGGTTCAACATTCAACATTCAGTTATAAATTTTAATTAAACTCCTAAACTCTTAGAAAAAATGAATGCTGATGATGAATACCATATGAAAATGTGAAGTTCGTGCAAGGTGCCTCCTTTCCCACCATATTTATCCCCTCATCTTGTTTGCCTCTCACAGAGAGGATCAGTGCTTCTTTACCAGGTGAGGCGGAAAAATGGGTTTCCATGGAAACTGTGCCCTCAGCCAGAGCATTAGCATGCGTACACGCCTATCAACACAGCTGCAAAGTTTTTCATCAGACACTGAAGTGAGCAGAACGGAAGTAATTCATTAAAGTCTGAGTCTCATACTGAATTGTTATCATTAGCTACAGAGGCAACTCAGATACAGGTCTCTCCTTCCATTCACTATGACAAGCTGTTGTTGAATGGGGTGGCAGGACCAGAGGTTAAGTAAACATCTCTTCCTTCCTTTTAGTAACGATCAGCCCGTCCTTCAAAACACTATTTTTTTCTCTCTTTCCCATTGATGATTCGTTACCCAGGCAACAGTATTGGATGAAAGAGAGAGACAAGGAGGAGAATAGGTGATGTGGGATTAAAAAGTGCTGATGGAAAGCTCCTTACACCCCGGAGACCAGTGGACACAACATCAGCTTAAAGCCACACACATGTTTTTACCTTTCTGTGAACTGGCAGTACCCAGGAACTGAAAACAAATACGGCCTCCATGATGCTTGTAAACTAAAACCTGTTTAATGTGTAGCAGATGTATATTTACATTGTGACCTCAATACATAGAAGATGAGTCATAAGTGAATGTAGCTAGGGGCACTTTTCCTGCCAAATCACACTGGTTCATTGATCATACGATACATAGATGAGTATATTGAACCTTTTATTGAAATTAAACCTTTCCTTACTTGTAGCAGGTAGCGTTTGATTCATTACACAGCAGTTTGCTGATTCCTTAAATGATATTTAGATGCATGATTGATTATTTTCAGTCTTTACAGTACTGATATTGTTTTTAGTTTCGGATCAGTGCACAGGCTGATGTGATTGTTTTCACTGGCAGAGCTTACATAGCACATGGAGAATAGCTGTCCCTTTTCTTATCCCAGTGTGTAAAGTACGTACAACACTGCCAGGCTTAGGAGAGGTCATAATCTGTATTATGGAACTGAGATTTGTTGCTTCAATACTCAGTGACACACATATAGCATTTTTGTTGAAGTGTGCCTGAGCAGCAACACAGAGGTCGGTGAAATATTCTGAAATAATATATATCTCAGCTTCCTGCTTTTTGCAGTTTATAGCCAGTACATAACTAATGGGCTTCTCAGTTCTGGCAACAAAACAAAGGAGTGAATAAAACACATGTAGAAAATAGTGTGATTTTAATTAAAAATTGTCATTTCCAGTGGAAAAATTGTGCCTCCGTTAGAAAATATTTTAACACTTTTTCTCTATATTGGGAAAACTTAAGATTGAGACAGGTCTGAGCATATACTTATATTGCTTAGTTGATGCAGCATTAAATTGACAAGCATTTTCTTTGGTTTGTAAATAGTTATTTTGCTGTATTTTTTTGAGCCAGTTCTTTCACCTCAAAAGAAATGAGTCACTATATTAAACTGCGCTTTTTTTCAGGTTATGAGTTACTAAATCCTTCAAAATCCTGGAGCTCCAGTATCCTGCGTGGTGACTGCACACTACATTTCTCTTATGCTGGAGTCATGGTGCTCTGTATGGCCTTGCCAGTGCAGATTGTTATGTAATGACGTAATGTGATTTTTAAAAAAAGCATTATAAACAAATCACAAAGCAGGAACGCCCATAAATAGGTGCTTAATAATTCGCTTAATAATTCATGTAATAAGTTTTGTTTGGATGCCCTTAAACTATTTTTACGTCATAAATACCTTTGACTTTAATAAGGTTTTACTTTAGATTTTTTTTTAAAATTTGTAGCTATTTTATACATCATTCTGACATAATTTTATAAAAGCTTTGAAATTTAGACTATTCTCTTTTAACATCACTGTAAAAGAGCATTTTGTGGCAGATTGCCTTTTTCTTTACTATGTACTGTGTGCAGTTTCAACACTCTCATGAATATCCTCAATAAACCTGAGTGAGTAATAGAATACAGAAAGACTCACATTTGGTTAAAAAGTAGGTATGCAATTGATTTATACTGTAGCTGTCATGAAGGAATTAGGGTTGATAGCACAGATACAAGGTTACAGTGTATTAAAAGCAGGACTAATTCAGCTCACTTTCAGTCTAGATGGAATACACTTTAATTGGAACACCGTAGCTATATTCAGATATATCAAACAGGTTTTACTTAATCGCTTTAATTATAGTTTCCAGTGACTGAAAGCGAATGAACCGTGCTTGACAGTGTGTGCGTATAAGGCTTGTGGAGTTTTAGAGAGAGAAAGTGAAATGTTCTTGGCATGTCTACAAATATCTGGAGGAATGTGGGAGGTTTGGGATGACAAGTTGCAGGTGCAAAGTGACACTGTGGGACTTAGACAGCATGTGAAGAAAACAGACTGACAGACAAAATACTGGTGCAACATCCTGGCAGTGAGCAGCACAGACAGACGGTATAGCAACACAGGCTGCAGCCTCAGAGCAAATCAATGGACATCCGAGCACTGTCTCTGTATCTAAAAATGTGTAGGGACTGTGTAGGGACTATACCTGTTTACTTGTTCTTTCTTTGGATCTTCGAACATTTCTACCATATGCATTCAGCCTCTCACACGTGGGATGCAATTTGTTAATCAGACTGTACACACAGGTGAAGTGCTAATCGCACATGAGCAGGTATCGCTTTTATCTTAATGTGTTTTTAAAATCAGATAATGAGCCACATTTTGGCTACAATGAAATAGTGGCATGTTAAATATAGTCTTAACATGTTTGAACCAAAATGTTCTGCATGCATTAACTTAAAAAGTACCATACATGCATTCAGTCATGTATGTGTGATTATTACACTGCAATACAACAATATGTTTTCATGCTACACGCTGAAATAAGAAAAGCTAATCAAATCCCTGGGATAAATCAAACTCTTCCTGAACGGCACACAAGGCAAAGGTCACTGTAATGAAATTAGTTAGAAGCTTGGCAACCAAAGGATCATTTGAGAAACAAAAGCATTGTTACTGTAGTTTGCCTTAAGGGGCCAAGGAGAAATGCATTAACTCACTGTGATCTGTCTGAAAACAGTGCAAGCTTGAGATTTGCAATAAAAATTATTCACTGTGAGAGTGAAGGTCATTGTAACAATCCACTCTTGCAGGAATATCCGAGGGTATTTTCCACTACCTAACACCTTGTGGTATTTCACCATGCAAAAATGCAGGTTTGGTTTTATTCACTGAGACTGTGTGATATCCACCTCTGAGATTTCTGCCTCCATCCTAATACAATGGAATGGCTGAAGGTGAATCAATCATATTCTATTCACCTCCACTGTATTGTACTGTATTTTTGATTTTAATTTTCAAAAGCAGAAATTCTTTCCGGAGGCAGTGTCCTGGCAGGTCTGAATAATCGAAAGACGTTGATGTCAATACTTTTCACTGTTTTCTCAAAGTCGGAAAGAGGTCATTCAATAAAATATGACGACAGTGGGGTCTGTGGATTAGTAATTTTTCTGTGTTTAATTTTTATTCTTTTCTCTGCACCACAAACAAAATTACTTTCTCCTTCACTGTAGTCAAATTAAGATTAGTTAAATTTCATGCCTTCCAAAATGATTAAAAGAAGCAATCCCATATTCCTTTCTATATTACATAGGTTAATGTCAGGTAACATTCACTCTTACAAGTAATGTCACATTTGGTCATCTCATTATCCCACTTACAACCCCCCGTATGTACATGTATGCTATACATGCATACTTAGTTTTCTTGTGCTGAATTTCCACAGAGGAAGAATCAAAATCTTGGCAAATAAAACTGAGCCTGCTTACATGGCTAAATAAAAGATTGTGTGTGTTGGATTTAGCTGAACTGTAAACTGCTCCTCTTAAAGAGTAACTTAAAACCAGACTGAAAAGCCGTACTTCACCATCCCTCTGATTAGAGATTCAAGATTCAAACCTGGTTTACCTCTGCCACAGCCAGCATCAGTAATGACTGTAGTTGGGCGTGGTCAGACATGTGCGCCGTTGCACCTGTAAACCACGCCGGAAAGTGATGTCGTGATAAAGATGTGCACGTGTAAATCACTTTAATACGACAGGAAAATAAAACCACTGGAGGTCAGCAAAGATGAGACTTTCAGAGGTTGTTAAGTTACTCTTTAATTGCTTGCTGTGTTGTTTCCGTGTCAATCTTATCTGCTCTTGATACGTGAACAGGCTGCATTGGTTACTAAAGTGTTGCCAGCTCACTACAACTAACAAGTAGTAATGCAATTCTACTTTAGTGTTCTAAGGGTTATCCGGACCAAAGTAATGTTATTACAGAGGTTAAAGTGAGGAGGATAGACACCACACGCTTTGCACATAGTCAAAAAAACGTGCAAAACTCCGTAGGCCACTTGGAGCTAAGGGTCTGTGATATTGTTAGTAGGAGTCTACAGTTGGAGGCTGCCACACAAGTGTTACCTGAGGTCAGTCTCTGAGATACTCCTCTGGTGCAAGTCCTCTTCTTTCTCCTCCAAATCCTCCTGATGCTCCTTGTCTCTGTCTACCTTCCCCCCTGTGTCCTTACTCCCTCCCTGCATTTTCCCCTCTTTACTGGCCCTTCTCCCTCCCTCTCCTCCGCCCCGTCCCGCCCCCTCCTCCTCCTCTCGCACCTCTCCTAACTGCTCATCCCCCTCCCGAGACTGGCTCCTTGACCGCAACATGCTGAAGATGGAGACAGAAGCAAAGACAGTGGCACATGCAAAGCAGAAAGAAAGCCAAAGAAAGCATGAATAATTTCAACAACAAGAGAAAGAAGACAAACAAAGAGACAGTGCAGCCAAGTTCAAAAGCAGACTGATTTTACAGCAAGGCGCCATGCAAATGTTTTCTGCTTTGGTATGAGACAAGACCAAAGAGATGCAATGTGTTTTTTGTTTCAGTTTTTGTTGCCAGAAAAGGACAAACTTCGCCGACAGCCTGAAAGAGTAGAGTTCAACCTTTTGGTTCCAGATTTTTCTAAAACGGAACCAAACTTGAACTCTTTACAGTGAGAAAAAGACAGACAACACTAAGCATGAATTTTCCTTTCATGAATTCAACCGAGTGCAAACAATTTCAATACTGAAATTATCTGGACCTGGCGACATGTATGCAAAGAAGGGTTCAGGGCTGAGGGGGATTTGTCCATTCCTGATAACACATGATGGGGATTAAAGAGCGATACAAAGTTCACTGTCCCCTGGTGTGGACATCAGCCTACCGAATCTTGCGGTTTCCTTGCGGCCTTTCTGACTGGACAGACATGTAGCTCGTGCTGCTGAACCGAGAGGCACTACTAGTTCTCGACACAGCGGACACGTCGCTTACATCGCTGTCCGATGACTTGGCTGAAAGGTTATCTGAGCCCCGTAGATCTCTGCCCGAACGCTGCAGAGAGGAAAAAACATAAGCATAACATTAAAGGTTCTATCGTGTTGATGTGATGTGATGTCTTATCACAAATAAAATATTTCAGGTCTCTTGAGATTGAGTCCTTTTGGCAGACTCAACGGTCCAATGATTTTAGCTGCTCTTAAATGTTCAGTGGATATTAATGCTGTGTTTGTAAAAGGAGACACTGATTTAACATAAACTGAGAGACAAATATTAACTTTAAAAAGTGACAAAAGGGCATGAACTGCTGTGAAAACCTGCTTGCATGCCTTTATTTACAACTCTTGATCTACATAAGTTCTGCTCCTAGAGGAGTGCAGAAAGAGGAGGGATGAGGATGTTACATAAAAGTAGTTGTGCCTTTTGAAAGTTTCAGAATTTACTTCAGTCAAAAACACCAAAGAGTCATTCAAGAAGTAGAAAGTATAAAGTTAAAGTGAGTTGACCTTTGGAGCTCTTCGCAATGTTAGATACAGCTTGGGAACGTGGTACGTTGGGAGAATTAGAAAACGTGGTCCAGTCTGACATTTGACTCAGTCACATAGCGCCAGCTACAAACCTCTAGCATCAATCAACCTCTAATGAGCATCTATCAATTTGTGATTAATGCTGCTGATGAGAAAGTTCTGAAAGGCCAGACTCTGGCTCACACACATTACATGAGCAAAAAACAGTTGGGAATGACTATGGGTGATGTGTTGATTTTTTTAAGTCTTCTAATCCTAATACTTCTTTGAGATACTTGTACTTTACATGAGTATTTCCATGTGATGCTATATTAGGGATGAATATTGTACTTTTTACTCCACTATATTCATCTAACAGTTATTAGTTACTTTGCTGATCAAGATTTTACATTAAAAACACATTATTTTCTTAAAAAAAAAAAAAAGGTGCATCATTGTAGGTTCGAATTAGATCAGATTAAACTGCTAGGCTCCCTCGAGCAAACATTTGATGTTGGGCCCTTATTACCTTCCTTCTTAGAAATATTGGTCACGTAAGCATAATATAAACTAAAATTAAATCTTAAAACTAGATGACTCAGTAGCTCTCATCAAGACAGGTCCACAGAGAATAGGTATTAATGCAGGACCCAACTGAGTCACTAATTTACCTTAGTGGTGCAAATGTGCAATTAATCAAATTACATCACTGAATTGACAAACAGCCATCTGAGGTCATTTGGAGCCGTAGGCCCTGAAGCAGTTTTCCCCTTTGCTTGTTTGGCAATCCAGCCCTTCCCAAAATTATATACAGAATAATGTAATATATAATATAATAGATAATACTGCTAGAATTTTACTTAGAGTCCAGCTAAAATTTTAATACATCTGTAAAAATAGTCCACTGACATAACACATAATAGCTGATTTTACTTTTGATACTTTAAGTACATTTTGCTGATAATACTTTTTTTAATATATATAGAGTACATAATACTTTTAGATGTTTTATTTTTTATTTAGATATGTTTATCCACAAATGAAATGAAGATGGTCCTATAAAATCTAAAACACGGTGACATTTAGTTTTAATTTTTAACATAGTCTTGCTAGCTTAACACTGAGGCTACCTTGGAAGCAAAACTGGAATGACAAACTTGGCATGTACTTGGGTCAAGAATATCTATGATGCTGGATGTGTATATAATATTATGGGTGTGTTTTCAGCGGAATGTTTACAGTAAGAGAACCAGAAGTGTTACAGTTACTGTTCAGTATCATACTGCAGTTTAAGAGCGGGCGCTCAGAAGTCTTTCTTAATAATAGTGAGAGCATTGTTTTGTCAATGGCACTTCCAAGAAGGATACTGTTCAACAGACGCAGACAAATCACATTTTAATCTGCTTTTTATAGACTCCTAGCAAACACATTGGGTGCTCCTAATGCAACAGTTTTCATAACACTTACTTAAAAGGAAAGCTGGACAGAGAGACCTTGTCTTGAACATCTTGGCCCAGACTGGAACGAGACACCAGACTCAGGCCAAGCTCTCTAAACATGCTCAGAACCTCTCCTGAACAGAGTAGTAAACACTTGACTCTGCACACACTCACTGTCACATTCCCTGAATTTACAACAAAAGGTTAAAGGCTCAGCTCACCCAAATGACAAAGAGAGATCACATTTTCTCATTGTAATTGTATGTAGCCATGCATGTGCTGAGATTCTGAAATATATGCCACAAAAAACTTCTTCACAATGAAAGTGAGTGAAATTTTGTTTTTAATGGCTCAAAGCACTGAGGAACGACACTCGAAAGCTAAGAAACATTGTTCATTTTAAAAAAAACAGTTAAAAGTTGGGTCAGTGAATTATTCAAGGTAAAAGGAAAGGCATGTTGCTTCTTTGTTTTCAAATTGAAAATGACAGCAAGACTAACTGCATGAATCACTACCAGTAAGAGTAACTGGGGATGTATTTATATTTTGTGATTTGGGTGAACTGACCCTTTAAAAGAACAACTGACCCTAACTCAGTGTTTTCTAACCTGAACTGAGTCGAATGTTTATCAGTTTTCTTGAGTTTGTGTGTACATGTATACTGGGCAAACGTCAAGGCACATGCGCAGTACGATACTGATATGTGCATGTGTACATGCTTGACTGCTTTCAAAGTGGGCCATATGGCCTATGCACGGTGCAGCCATGCAAACACTATACTGTAGGAACATGTTGTTTCACCCTGAGTATCCAGTGTATCTGGACATGTTTTTACCTTGTGGTATTCCTGCTCCAGTCTGGAGTCGGAGCCAGCTCCCTGCTTGTACTTGTTCATCTTCAGTTTCATCTGCCTGGTCCTCTCCTCCATGTCCATACCTGAGCACAGAGACGGGAGTCTATCACATGGTGGCTGATAAAATGAGGAAGGCCTTGATGGGTGGACATTCTGTTATGGTGAGAGACAAGCTTCAGCTATGAGCCATGAGCTATGAAGAGGACAGATCTAATGGGAGAAAGCTGGATGGTTGGCCATATTAACAAAGAAACAAAAACACAAGCACCAACCAAAAATGCGGACTAAATGCGGAGGAAAATTAAACTGCTTCATTTGTAACGAACTATCTCAATCCCAGGCTGAATAAGTTTTAGAGAAGATTTTGACCACTCTGTAGCTTTTTTAATCAGTGATTAAAATTCAGATAACATAATTTATTGATCCCTACTAGACAGTAAAGGAACTTTCAATGCAACAATCAAATTGCTACAGTAAACAAGATGTACTACCTCCAACGATGCTGGGCTACATCTTACATAAGATTCTAGACAAATGCCAATCCTTTGACAACAAATGCAATTCCTGAACGATCAGACAAATTTGCCAACACAGCCCTTTCATTTCAAAATGAAAAGTTTGCAAAATACTCTTTTTCCCTCATTTCAGTGCTTTGTAAAATCATCACATCAGCCATCTCATAACACTAATCAATACACAAGCTTAACCTTGCTCTTTGGAGGTAACACCACTGCATAAGCACTACATACCTTTTTATGTGGCTACTAAGAAAATAAAACACCATAATAATTCTTCATAACAAATACTTGCTGCTGGAACTGCTGCATTTGTCTTCTCTGCAAAAACCTTTGCAAAAACAACTAACGATTGCCACCAAATGGTGACTTTGCTACTGCACCTGTAGTTTCATTCTCTCCACTTGCTCTCTGTCTCAACTTTTGTGTCATATAATGCTGATGATAAAGTGAAGGTGAATGCACAGATTCAAGTGCCATGCGCACATTTAGTATGAATATAGCTTCACACACACACACACACACACACAAGAAAAGCAATACAAGCTGGGAGCAAATGAATAACTGCATAGGTGAGGCAAAGTGAATCTTTCCCATTAGAATGGAGTTCATTCTCTTTTGTTGTTTAATTGTTGACCTACACTGCTTAAGTAACATCTTCCATATCATCAGTTTTTGGAAAAGATAACTTCATGTAAGATCCATTCAGTAAGCTGCTTGTTATGCCACACCTTATCAACTATTGTTTTAAAACAGGTTTACCTAAAAATGTTTAACTTTGTTGTTCAGCTAATGTAGTTACATTGCTTTTCCAGTGACAGAGAAAGTCAGAAAGTACTGAGACACTGTATCTTCCAGCTCACAAAATGGCTACAAGGTTTAAGTTGCAGCTTTACTCAGTTTCACAGTGATTTGAGGGTCTTTACAGCTACATCAGATGAATAGTGTGGGAATTTCTTAGTTTGTAGACACGGAACCCCAGTTTTAGGGGAAAATGATTTAACATTTTATAACATTACTGTAACACCTTATAATGTATTTTTTTCTGCTGATTGGCTGGCAACCTCACAATGACCACAAGACTCAAAGAAGTGTCCTAAAAGACTATGGGAGACTATGTATAAAACTTCCCACATGTCCTGAATGTCAGCTTTTAAACCTCATACATCATAGTCATTGTTTCATTTAGAGGCAGATGCTAAAATAGAACCAGATAATCAAAACTTATTCATTCATAAGTTTATTTTTGGCTGCTCTGTATCTTTTAACCAGTTCCTGATGTAAGGGACTTTAAATAATTTTTCACTTGACAAGCATTCAACTTGCCAATATATTTTGCCAATTAAATTATGCTTAAATAGACCAAATTATCAGTCAAGGGTACTTTCTAAAATGTGTGTCCACAGAAAGGGTTATCCTAATAAGGAAAACTCTGCTGTCATACATTGACAGCAAGTTTTTTTTTTTTTTCTAGGTAGAAAATAAGACAGTGTCTCGAGTAAAGACATGGTGAAAAGAAATAACACTGACATGACCTTGACCATGCTTCTATGAGCTGCAAGCCCATACAGTCCCTCCACAGTAAAATAAAGGAGTGCAGAATGAAATTCAAGCCGGAAGCGTCGACCACAGAACAAATAAGAGCGCAAACGGTATGAGAGAATGGAGGCGAGCAAAGCGGGAAAAGAAAAGATGATTGAGCTGAGGGGAGGTGTGTGAGGGAGGGCGAGCCAGGAAGACATACAAAGTGAATAAAGTTAGATGAAATAGAAGAGGAAGCAGAGTCAGAAAAGGAAGAGGAAGAAGAAGAGGGGACAGACCTGAGTTCGTCCAACTTGGTGAGTCCGTGTCTTCTGGGATTACATCACAGAATGGACAGACACAGACAGAGGAGAGGAAGATGGATGTGAGAGGGTGCACAAAGGGGAGACAGAGGAAGAGAGGGAGGACGGAGGGAGGGAGACGCCATCACCGTGATCACCGAGTATGTTTGCAGGGTCAGAGTGAGGAGGGAGAGGATGGAAGGTCAGGAGGGAGGGGGGACACAACACGACAACAATACGACAGAACAATGACAAAACAAGCACAGAACACATAAACAAAATCATAGAGTACACCAAGAACACACAAAGTCCACCACGGGCACAGTGAGAAGTCGAAATAGGGCGAGAGGGTGCGAGGCCGGGAGAGGCTGAGGTAGAGGCTAAGAGTTAAGTTATTAACAATTAGAAAGGGGGAAAGGTTTGGGAAGGTGAGGTTCTGTGCTTTAAAGGATAAAGAGCTGAAACAGTAAAGAGATGTTAATGTTCCAAACGAGATAGAACTGGAGACCGCTGAGGACAGGAGAGGACAGGGGCAGAGGAAAGGAGGGTAGAAGGAGAAGTGGATGTCACTTGAGTCTGCATGTGGCAACTGTGGGGAGACAGCCTGGAAAAATAACACAAAAGAAAGGAAAAGAACAAAAAAAACACAAAACAAAACAAACTGAAAGCCAAGAGCAGCGAGCACACAAAAGAGAGAGCCGACTACCTCGCAGAGTATCAGCACGATATGGAAAAAACTGAGAAACCTGAGTAGAGCGCAAGAGTGCACATTCAGATGCACACACCCACAAACAAACAACAACACACACACACACACACACACACACACAAAAGCATCAGCTATAGCATCATTCTGAAAGACAGTTACGCAACAACACTGACTGTCTGCTTCCAGGCAGCTCTCTTGCTTACATATTTTCCTCCCCTTCGTATTATTCATGTCCTTCCCTCCTTCCGCTCAGCCCACTGCAACTGCAGAATATTCTCTCTTTCTCTCCAAAGATGAACTGTGCTTTAATTTTATCTATCAGCAATCGAGACACTTCCATGCGCATTTTATTCCTTTGTAAGCAACCACTCATGGACCCACCGTCCATGACACCCCTCAGAGTCATGCTGCCTGTCTAATTCCTGCCCTTTAAAGTCCAAAACCAACAGTGACAGTCGGGACGGCCAAAGAAGCCCACTCCATCAGACTTAATTTTCATACACCCTTACACAGAATTTGCATTTAGCTCAATTAGTACTCCATTAGGGTGAATAATGAAGTGTCACATTAATAAAAAGACAACGTGAGACATCAGCCTCACTAGCTTTTATTTCTTTGTGTGGTAGCTAAAATCATCTCATTAAGGAGTAAAATGATAATCAAGAGAGCAAGGGATTTTTTTTCCCCTTACTTCAGCTGTATCATGTAGGTCATCAGGATAAGGGAGTGATATATTAAAACGGAGGTGGGAGATAGCAAAACACCAGAAAGGTCTTCTGTGGTCCATGGATTAATACTGTGCGGTATTAAAGTACCATAATAAAAACAACTGCCCCTGAATGATAATCGTTCCAAGACTCCAGCTACAACCATCACAGCAAGTCAACTGTAGTATTACGAACAATTATAAATCGTGATCCAATGAGACAATGAGCTGGTAAAATAAGAGGACGTTCCCAGAAATTCACTTTTCGCTCGGTGGACTGACCCAAATTTTCACAGCAGTAAATGCCAGCAGGGCCCAGGCTAATCCTTACTTGTCTGACGAATGTTAGGAAGCAGCTCAACTCCGATGATACTTAACTCTGAAAAAAAAAAGGAATTTGATTAAAAATGAAAAAAAAAAGACACTACATGTGTCAAGCTAAAATACCTGGCAGGTAGTTTATGTGTTGCTACACACAACAGTATAAAATTTAGTTTAGTATAGTTTAGAGCAGTTTAGTTCAGATTTTACTTCTGTGGAATGCCGAACATTTGGCCCATCCTACATTGGATTACAAGACACTTTTACCATTGAAAAAACAAAATTATATCATATGCAGCTTGAAGCAACATAAAAAAACCATATATGTACTTCTACTTTCAAAACAGATTTATATTTTATCTAACATTTTACATAAATTGTGCAACAAACAGCAGACAATAAAATCGGCTACAATCCAGATGTTTATCCTGATAAAGAGCTATTTTTTTCTTTTTAACCCCCAGACTTCCTCAGGGACACTGCCTAACTTTAATGTGTCAATATATGAATGACAAACACAGTCATTGTGCATCGCCCACGTTTAACAAAACTGTTGTTTTTATCTTAATACAGTAATTTTTAGTTCACAGTAAAAAGTGCAATAGAAAACAAAAGGGAACAAATTGTGTACATCACTGAGATGTCAAAGCGAACAAATCGGCTCTTCCTCTTCCAGATCGACATGCCATTCAGTTTCAGCATTGAGTGGTAAAACTCCAGATAGCAGTTCAACACATACATATTTGTGTTTCTTAGATAAATTCCCTACAACATGATTTTCAAAACAATATCATTCTAAATGTCCTTTTTGATTTTTTTTATAAAACATCAGCACATCCTTTTTAAACTATCAGCTACGTTGATTTTCTTAACAGACAAATGTTTATCTTTTCATTACAGATAAAATTGTGTGGAATGGAATTACTGTTTTTAAACTATGTTGAGTCATTATCACTTCCTCATTTCACAGGGCATAATTCATTCCCAGGTATATTTCTTTGCACGGGTCAAGAGATGTTGGTGATGGTGTGAATGACATGAACAACAGGAGGCAGTGAGTGTGATTAACCTATTGTTGAGAAATCGACTCAGAGACATGAGAGAGGAAGAAGAAAAGGTGGCGGGCTATTGAAACAAAAACAAAGACAACATTAGAGAGCTCGTGTGTTTAAAGAGAGACAGAGGCTGAAAATAAAGATGAGAAGGTGGGACTGAGAGAGAGAGAGACTGAGTGATCACTGGGCTTGGGCCTGCTGAGGGTTCATACAGCCCTGATAACCCACAACACCAGACTATACCTTACATTTAGTTCAAAAGCAACAAATCCATAAGTTAAACACTGTGGATGTGGACAATTCAAAGCTTTTAGTGTAACTGTGTCTCATTGTAACAAAATAAATATTTGGGAAAGGTTGTGACCAAGATAAAATAGTACATATGCTCATAAAATTGCATGTGTTTTTCTGTGTGTGTGTGTGTGTGTGTGTAGATATGTTTTCACACTCTGAAGGACAGTTTGTATGAAAGGGTCTCTATAGAAACATCAGTTCAAGACAGCACTGCAAAACCACAGTAGGGAGGAAGGGACAGAAAAACAGAGGGGCGCCACCCAGAGGCTAACCTTGGCAATCATATACAATAAATGATTCCGCTAGCCTGTAAAAAATATATTACAGAAGCTCTCTCTGTGCTTCTTCTGTACACTGTCAAGGTCTCCCTTTGGTGAGGTTGTAATCCAGCTTATGACATACTGTATTCTTCATACATACTGTCAACACAGACCCTTAGTATTCGTTTAAGTGTCCAATGATCTGTTTTAAAAGAAGTAGTTCATTTCATTCATGAACTTGTTGGTTATTCTATTTATAGTCCTATCACCCTGAGACAGACTGACGGTCCAACTGTACACTCATGTAGTAGTATATTATTTTCTAATTGCTTATTGAGACCATATAAGTAAAATACTGTACGTTAGATGGGTTGTTTATTGTACATGCTTCGGAAGAGGCAGAAATCCACACCCAGACCAACTAACCTGTGTCACTGAGGGAGGGGTGTGGCTGTGTCCCTCCATCAGACAAAGAGCCATTCAGCCCTCGCTGCTGGTCCTCCCATGTCACCTCTACAGCAAGACACACATACACGTACACATACACATACACATACACATACACATACACACACAAACACACACTCACTGGTATGGACACTAACTGATTTTGAAGGGCCTTTGATTATCAGGGGAGCTTTTCCACCTTTTTTCTGAAAAAAATGTTTTTACCTTTAAAACACATTTTACACATTAAAACCTCCGTGTATATAATGTGCAGTGATAAAAGGAAGTAATAGTAAAGATTGGTAAGAAAGAAAAAAGACCTCTTTGCCCCTTCAGCACTGAAATCATGGACAGCCTCATCAAAGATTATGAACTTTGCTCCATCTGCTGGCCAACAAAGGTAACAGTCCCTGAGGTTCTAAAAAACAAGGCATTATACTCTGCAGCGCCTCAGCCTCAAAGTAAAATGCACTGAATCCAGGAAATACTACAATTGATTATTATCTGTTGTAAATGTTACATACTGGCATCAAAAGAAAGATATCTTATGCAATGGTGAATCCAAAAAATATTCAATATTTCTGACAGAAACTTGCAAAGACTTTCCCTAAACATGACTTCCCTAACTGAGATTGCCAGTCTTAAGAGAGTATGTACAGGGTTCGTGTCTATGTGCTCATTAATCCATGTCTAACTGAAATGATTCCACAATGGAAACTGGGGGCTCTGTATTTGCGTGGTGGAACTGAGCAGAATTTATTTCTATTAAAGTAGAGCTTTGAGGCCATACTGGAGCAAGAGAAAGACAGACCAGCAGAGAACACAGCAACATCACTCGGGAAGTATTAACATCAGTTTTAGTGTCTCTCTATTTTGTTCACTCCAGATGAACTCAAAAGGAATGAATGCAGACAAAGGGATGTTTGAAGAAAAGAACTATTTAAATGTGCTCTGTCAAATAGGAAGGCAGAACCATTCAGAGTAACTAAGTATCATGAATCTCAGCTACTAGTGAATGTTAGACACGAAGAACTTGTGTTGCCCGAGAAAACCCCACACAGCAAAGTCACACCATCACACTACAGAGGACTTGCCTTTCCTCCCATTTAGCGGTGGGCCCTGGGGTTTTTCCTCAGAGTCTGCTGCTAGTAGAGAGACAGATGGAGGCTCATGAAACAATGGAGTTCTGAAACCCACAGTACTGTAAGTCACATTATTATGGCAGCTCACACTGTATTTGCTCAAACACAGACACACATACATTCACAGCTCTGCACACAAACACACAGCTATTCCAAGTGCTGATACAGAGTACTAGTTTGTATGTAAACGCTTCTACACAAAAATGTTATGAACTGTACAATGTGTGGTTAAAATGAACACCTCATACACATCATAATGCAACACACAGTCTTCTTACAGCAGCATTTGGTCGACAGAATATCACTCAGAATATGTACAAATTTCAAACAGAATGGAGCTTTTTAGGGACGTTACATGAGTAATCCCTGAGTCAGTCAGCACAACAGTTACGATAGTGTTGAGTAATAGCGCCACACAGTCAAAGGACAGAAGCAAGCCACAGAAACAGATGGGAATGTAGGAAGTAGAAGCTGTGGGGAACTGCGGTTTCTGCCAACAGTCTGGCCGTTCATTCAAGCCTGTGGATGAATGTAGTGTACATGAACATGTACTGTACTGTCATCCAAGAAACAAGACATGGTTCCCACTCTTAAACAGAGCTTGTACTTATTACATTTAATTCGTTTTCATTGTGTATCACCATGGAGTAATCATTTTAACTTTTCCAACAGTTTTTCTTAAGAAATGAAAACACACCTGAGCAACCATTATGGGGTTCGGCTACCCCAAGCCCCTGCCTTGCTCCTTCTTAGTAGTTGTCAAACATAAACAGATAACGTATAAGACGATTAAGTATGTGCAAATATGATGTATGACAAAACTCCAAGAGACAGCAGTGAGAAAAAAAGGCGGCAAGGTTTATTAACAGTAGAGCTCCTCTCTTAAATCACCAAGGGGCAATAATATGGATCCAGCTCATAAAAAGCTGCCCACTAACACACTCACATGCTCACACACATTTGCATTACATAAACTGAGTGCCACACGGCTCTGTGGGAGCTACAGCACAAGGTCAGATCAATACCTCCCCCAACTGCCCACACAATGCCACTGTCCTGAAAGGTACGATAGAGAGAGAGAAGGAATAAGATGGAGAGAGAGAGAGAGAGAGTTGGGAAAGGACAGAAGGAAGCGAGATTAGGTCAGGTAATAAGAGGTAGAGGGAAAAACACAAATAAGTGACAAAATCAAGTGAAAAAAGGCACAGATACAGAAGAATGGCAGGACCGAGAGAGAAAGCAACGGAGAGTTAGGAAGACGGGGGTGGGGGGGGGGGGGGCTAGGCTGGTAAACGGCTCTACAGAAGACAGGGAAAGCCCTCATGGACTCTGACAATGATGAAAGAGTTCTGCAAGTGCTTTGACAAGTTCTCCACGAGTGCCTGACCTCTCTCCCCCTCTCTCTGTCTTTGTCCCAGTCATTCCCTCCAATCACTGCAAAGCTACAACAATCTCTGTTTTTCCACAGAATCTGATTGAAATACACAAGTAAAATAATTATCGCTTTCATCAAAGTGACACTTACAGCACGCGTCTAGCTTCTACAAAAACATGTAAGATTTGATAAAGGAGTACTGTGGAACAAAACCGATTTCAAATGTCACTTCATAGTTGACAGGAGGCGGAAAGCTCAAACTTGTGTGCCTTAGTCATTGTTTAGAGCCTGAAGTATACCATGTTTAGCAGATACAGTTGGTAAATCATCATATTAGCTTTGGTGAAGTATCTCAGCAGTAAACATAGTTAAAACAAACCAATAACTCACAGACAAATAATAACTATATCTAGAGTATAACTCAAAACAAAGAAACAGAGAGGCAACATGTGGACACAACACTGGTACTATCAACTGCGGGATCCAGGTAGATCTACAGGGAATAACAACACAATGGCACAAGACATCTCAACTGTATGATACACACAGCTACAACAGAGGGAGGATTCATGGAGCAAAGAACAAGCTCAGCCCCCAGTGAACCCAGCCACCCGCCGTTGCAGACAGGGTTTTGGCTTTCAGAGTAAGGTGTGGCTAAACATGCACTCCCAGTCCGAAACACTAAAACCCACACATTCAGGTACAGACCTTCACAAGGCTCTGTTCCTTCGTCTCCATCTTCTGAGAGAGAAATGGAAAAGGAACCGAGTAGAGATGTTATGGATGGAAGGCAAAAGTAAACACCAGTGAAACACAAAACACACACAAAATAATCCTGGCACATAGGATACGGTGCATAGCTCATACTGAGAGATCCCATCAGCCAATAGCAATTCCTTTTTCAGTCAAAAGTTAGGTGTTGCTGTAAAACCAAAGCTCTTCCTCGGGCCCAAACTATCAAGTCACCAAATAAAAACTATACCATTATAAGACACTGCACAGAAACATATTATCACTCTGATAAAAAAGAAGTCCTCACTCATTATGCATATATTTGGGTCTCTCCATAGCCAGTAACCCTGTAATACAAATAGAAAACAACCACGTGACTTACTTCTGTCCTTTCCTGTGGGTGGAAGCTGTGGTAGTTGCCGTCCTCGTCTACTGGACATGGGGGTACTGGTGGGACTGGTCTGGACTGATCCACTACGAGGATGCGCCCTACATGACAAAAAGTAGTGGACACTGGGATGAGATGCAAACTAGGACAAGAGCTGGAGGTGGATGGGCGGGGCCAGGCCTTGTAGCACCCACATCACAGTGTGAGAAAAGCAAAGAAACTTTCAAAAAAGAGGGAGAGTTACATTTGATAGCATAGATGTGAGTAACATGAAGAACTAAAGCTATCTGACATGATTTAATCCACTTATCTAGGATCACTTATTATTCTAGTTCACATACACTGTATATTTGTTTGGATATAAGTAACTGTCGGGCTTAACAGGAGGTAATCAGTTTAATAACGCATTCGGTAGCTAAGAGAAGACTATTTGAAACAGTACAATATGTCTCGTATCTCCAATCACAAAACCAATGCACACAGCAATGATGTTTGGCACATGGCATGGGAGTGGAGGGATACATCAACTGTAGGGAACTGAGCTGTAATAAAATGTGCCAGGTGGGAATCGCATGTACAGTCGACTCATCAAGCTGCAAGGAGAGAAGAGTTCAATGCAGGAACAGCAGACCAGTGCGACCATGCGTTCGGACTGTCCCCAAAAGGCCTCAAATCAAAACGAAATTTAAAAAAAAGAAATGAAAAACAGAATGCCATCAAAGAACAAACGGCATCAGTTGATGTTAGTAATGAAATCAAAGTAAGATGTGGGCCCAACACTGCTATACTCACGCAAGCGTATGAGCAGTGTGTTCCAAATCAAAACAAGTCAGCACGCTATCTACAGTGTTGGGATTTTCGTGCCTGGGACATGTGTAAAGAAAATACAGCACCAGTGCTTTTGGGGACAAGAACAGAAAGTGGCTAGGTGGGTGGTGGGGTAGTTGTGAGGGGGAAGGTGGGTCGGGTGAGGTGAGGTGAGGTGAGGTGAGGTGAGGTGAGGTGAGGTGAGGTGAGGCAGGAAAGCGGGGTACTGGGAGAGAGGGAGGTATAGGTGGTAGTGATGTAGATTCTCTGGTTCGTTCTGTGAGTTAGTCAGGCTCGGGGTGGGTGGGAGCTCATGGGACGGGCTCTATACTGGTTTTAGGTTTTAGTTATGTAAATGTTTAGTAGAGGTGGAGCTGCTCTGGTGCAGAAATAATCTGGTTGGTTGATTTAAACCTCAAGAACCAGAGATTTTCTCAAAGTAGTTATCCTGTAGATAGTAGCTGGACTACTATGTTAGCAAGGAGGATTATTTGATTGATTTGTTAATCAAGTAATGGTGGCATCAGCAAGCTGCATATAGGCTAATATGAAGCTATTTGGGCAGGCTAGGTAGCCAGCCTGATGGGTAGGTTAATTAACCAACCCAAGTAGTTCAAATTACTAGTACTCTGAATGTATATATTGCTTATTACTTTTTACCAGAAAAAAATAGGTTTATTGGTTTTCACTGAGCTTTTCTCCTAATAATATTACTTGGCCAAAAAACTGTGTTTTTTTTGGTCTACTTATGGATGTTATAACCTAATGTTTAAATTATTTCTCCCTCCAGAGTAGCTATGCCTCAGGGAAATTATTGTACAACTACAATCCAGTCTGCTTCAGTGCTAAGCTGGTTAACGTCTCCGATCTGGGTCACACCTCGTCAAGGCAGGTGAGGGGGGGGCGGACCTCCCAGATGGCAGAGACGGCATGGACCTCATGAGCGAAGAGTCGTGGGGGCGTTCAGTGGAGCGCGAGCGGGACGTGTGGCGCTCTATTGTGGGCCGCTGGTCTGCAGAGCGGGACCTGCTGTGATACTCGTGTCTATCCATGGCTCCGTGGTTCCTACAGAGGTTATTGAGAGATAGGCAGGCACTCAGTGGGACCCCAGCAGGGCAGGGACAGTATGCTGGCAGGGTGGACAGTTTGAAGGGCATAGAATATTGTTGCACTCCCCTGAGGTGCATGTGTTTGAGGACTGTGCCTGTGTTATTGCACGTTTTAATCCATTTATTACAAATCACATTCAGTACTGAACTTCAGATTATTGTTGACAATTTTCAGGATCATGTCAAAGTTCGTAAATTTCTCAACGTTACAGTAGATTTACAAATCTAACTGCAGTTGATGCGATATTTACTGTCATGGACGTGTCCATGAGCAAATTTTTGTCCTGTATTGGATATTAATGCTTCATGAAAGGCAATAAAAACACTTTCAAAAATCTAAAATCCTACAGCCTGTTTTGGAAACCGTGGCCGTAATGTCTAGTTTATATAGAATGATTTCCAGTAAATGGACTAAGACGTACAAAAATACAGGTGTGGTCCCTTAAAGTGAATGAGTCGAATTATTCAGCAACTCTTAGTGAACATTAGACAAAACTTTAGTGTTAACAGACAACCGGTTTCAGCTGTAACAGCTGTAAGGTAGCAGAACTGCATGTAAAGTTGACCTTGTTTTTTTATTCCATATGCATCTAAAACAGTCATCTAAAATGGTGTTTTTTTGTTTGCATGAAATTTTCTTATGGTTCAACTTCATGCAGTTCTTTGCAATTTGTCTGTTACCATCACAGTTTTGTCTACTGTTCCTAACGAGTAGATGAATTTCTTAATTTTAAGGGTGGACAGTATGGACAGAGGGCAAGGTGGCTCCTGTGCAGTTTATTGTCCCTGTAATGAAGCAACAGTGAAGTCTGCTGGGTGTGAACAACTGGCAGGGACCATGTGCTTTCACTCAATATGTGATGGGTGTGTGTTTGTGCAGTCTTTTTGAGGTAGAGTGAAATGTGAGGGAAAGGTGACGCTTTTCTTTACATTGCATTTGGCCTGTTAAATCTGTTATCTTCTGAAAAACACCCAGCCGTTATAGGTATTTTTGGCACAGTTTAGATGAAAGAGAATCTTGTCAATCTGATGAGCTGGTGAAAAAAAAGGCAGGTGAGATCCTCAACAAAGAAAATTGTTGAGAGTGTACAGGGATATTGTTTAACTTTGCAGAGAGAAAAGAAAAAAAATTATAAAACTTCATCAAACTGCACATGTCAAACCAGTGAAAAGAAATATTCAACTTTAGAGCATGCACACTCTTTCAGAAAGGTTTAACTTTGTAAATCTTAAACAACAGTTTTTATGTTATACATACAATTTTTAACTAAACCATCTTATCCACTTTATTATAAGAACAGAAGATATGTAGGTGTCTGCATAAGAAAAATACTACTTCTAATAAGGTTAATAGACACCAAAAGACATACTTCGATTGTTTAAAACCAGGCCTTCGTTGAAGATTTTGGGGTTGGCGAAGAAAAAACTTTTACTTCAGATTAATTTCAATCATCTGAATTTTAATTGATAAGTTACTCTTGTCGTGGTCTTGTGGTGTCTGTAGCCTTTTGCGGTATGAAAAATTGTCCAGTAGAGGAAAAGTCCTTTCTGTCTACAACAACCAAACAAAAGCTCGTAAGTCAGTAACGCTAAGCAGCCTCAAGTGTCCTTTATCTACAGTCACAGTGATGGACAACAAAATCATTAGTGGGTTCCCATCATGACGTTGTTATGGCTAAGGATTTATGGGTAATGTGACTATCATGTCTGTTGCTAATCAAACATTGCATTAAGTGTATTTTGATAGCCAGAGCATGACATACACATACTGTACTTTGGAATAGCACTGTATATTGTATTCTCACTAGTTTCAAGCTGAATCCAAAATATTAGTTTTGTGCACAATTTTTACTCAAGGTACAATGTGAGCCCAGGCATTTTAAAACAGACTCATGAAAATCATTTTCTGAGCGGAAGTTACCAAAACTAAGACATCAGCCAAAAGGCTCGACCTCCACTAGTGCTCTTAGATGCTTATTTCAGTCTCCTTTGCGCATTTCTTTTCAGGTCTTACTATTGCTTTACTCTTCCTGGTTGTAGACAGAAACAAACTGTAACTGCATGAAAATAAAGGACGGAAATCTATTCGACTCCTCTGTGGCTAAAACTGTGATGCTAGCTGCTTTCCTTTTTCCCTCAGTTTGGACAAAAAGAGAGGGAGAGAAAATAAAAAGGAGAGCTCTTGTTAATGGCTATCTAGGCTATAGGCTGAGCCTGGAGTTTAGCCAAGCTTGGCTTTAGGGAAACTTTGTGACACTTTAATAAAGTAAGTCAGGCTATCAGGCTGAGTTCTGTGGACTCATCACTTTTTTCCTCTTGGATAGAAGAGAAACGGCACAAATGTCACGTTTTTCCTGACTGAAAGCCAGATGGCAGCAGGTGGAAGATTGAAGACAGAGAAAAGTGAGGTCATTTAAAGTTTCTCTGGAGGGGGCAATGTCAGTCCTTTCATTTTATTGGTGAACCAGGACACTGATGTCGGTCCCGGGAATGGATGGGTGTCAGCAGACCTTTCTGGCTGCCTGGAACAGCCCGCCAGCCCATTCTGGCCAGACTCAAGAAACCAAAGGGCAAACAGAATTTACAAAGCTACTGTGCAGCCCAAAGCAATGCATCAGAGATGCCACTGTGAGCAAAAAGCTGCCGGCAGTAGCACGTTAAAAAGCACAACACTAGTGATCACACACACCACTGATCAACATATTGCTGTGGGTATACATGGGTACATAAACAAAGACATCAACAAAGAAACAGTCAGGTGCTGGCCAGCACTTTAGTCAACAACCAATATACGTACAGCTGACATCAGCAACACAAATAGCTCTGACCCTCAACTCACTGAGGCAGTTGTGTACCAGTGCTGTGCATCTACGCAACTTCAGAGCTGTGATGACTCCTTAACAAAAACCGATATCAGACAGGATATCATTTTCTGTCATCACGTGTACGATCACGCATAAATTAAAGATGGACGACGGACAACTCGAGGAGACCACAGGATGGTGGATGCACAGATGCAGAGGCAGTGCATGTCAATACCTCTCGTAGTCATAGTCGGAGGAGTAGGCGCCCTCAGAATAGGCGCGGGCCATCCTAGTGGAACGCAGTAACCTGACTGCTTCCTCTCTGCAGATGGGGTACACACGATGGTTGCGGCTGGCGAAGAAATATCACATCTTGTCATCATTCCCTTTTTTTCACCACAAGGGGAGGTAACACACAATATATACATTAAAAAAAAACAAACAAACCCTGCAAAGGAAGTTGGAATATACCTTTGGATTCCCATTACAGACTTTTCTGTATTTGTCTGATTATATACCTATTAAATCATCCCACAAATCACAGTGATTATGCACAAAATTAGGCTTAACTTAAACTACTGTACACTGAATGTGTCCACACATTTGTAGTGGAAACCACCTCTGCTGGACAAAACTTCACAATCCATAGAACACTTATCCATTTTCAGTATTGCCATAGTCACTCTTTTGGTGGCTAAGATATAAAGACAATGCCATATTTGCTCATCTAGGATTCACACTTGCTCACATGGTAAATGTTTGGAGTGAAAAAAGAAGAATGCTCATATGATAATGAGGTGGTTAAAAGAGAGAGTAAGCAATGCTGATACTAGATGGATGAAGTGTATGGCCAAAGAAGCACTCATTTTCTCACTATAGTGTACTACTGAAAAGTAGTTCACATTATGTATATATTTAGTCTTCTGCAGAAGACATATATACTTTAACACTACAACACAACACTTATGGCACGGACAATGGCTAAGTAACACAAAATGGCCTTTACAGTGTATTCACAAACCTATGTGGCATTATAGTTGACTGTGGTCTGACTTGCAACACAAGAACCTCTTGGTAGTGACTTGACATAAAATAGACTAGGCCAGTGACAGAAAACATGCCATAGTGTCAGTGCCATTTGTTTTACATCCAAATGAAAGATTCCACAAGAAAACAAAAGGATTGTCGACAGGATTTAGAGGAGTGTTTGGTTGGAAGGTGGAGGTGCAGAGATGGGGCTTCATGCAAGCTCAGGTAATGGTCTACCTGGGGTCCTTTTGAGGATCATCAATGGGCTGAGTATGTCTGGTTCGAGGTAGGGTGAGGAAATGGCTGCAACCACATGGAGGGAGGAGAGAAGACAGAGATGGATCTGAGATGGCGCCGAGGAAGAAGTAGAGGAGCAGGAGAAAAGTAGAGAGAGATGGCAGAGAGATGGAGGGGTGAAGAAACTGCGGAGAGAGAACTAGAGAATTCTCGAAGAAATATGATGTAAAGAGACCGAGAAAGCTCATAGGAAAGGCTGATGTAACAGTTTCAAAGAGGAAAACCAGGCAGGGCAGATAAGAGAGGCTGAGAAATTGAATGGTAAGGAGATGTCTTCCTCAGCTTTACCACACAGACAGATGAAAATGGTACACTGAACACACCAGCAGCATTTGCAGAGGAATGAACAGCACAGCACAGTCCAAACACCTAAACCTGCTTGCTGTCACTTCCACTGGATGTAGAGAACAACAATTCAAGACCATGCACATTACATAAGATTTCTACTTTCACACACACAATTTCAAGAACATTTCAGAAAGGAGGAAAATACAACGAAAAATCACAAAAGCTTAAAAAAAAATAAATCAATACCAGCCTCTCGAAAAGCTATAAAAATTCCAGGGGATTTTTTTGATATTGTAGGAGTTCTGGAAAGTCTGGAATCTCCATGACTCTTGTTTCCTGTGTCTTTTTCAACTGTTTTCAATAAATTATTGGACACTGTTAATTAAAGCAGCTGAAATACACTCAAGTGAGCACTGTTCCAGACAATTTAGATAAGTGCGTTTTCTGCATCTGACACTGATTTAGTCCAAGCCTCAGAAATATCAAATAAAGTTAATTGGACGGGGGGAAGTAGTGGTGGCAAGGCAGTGCCAAGGCTATGATTGGACTCTTGGAACAAAATTTTCCACCCCTCATAGAAAATAAATGCTGATGGAGGATAACTGACCCCTTCCCTTGACCGTCTCTTCCATAAAGATAGTGAGGTACAGGCAAGTACTGTATACTGTACGCAGCATTTACAGGATTTGGCTCTGAATCTCTCCTGCATAATTTGATGAAGATGAAAAAAGAACTTAGAAAAAAAAACTTGTTAATTACTTCTCAAAAGTAGTGTAGTCTTCTCCAAGTCTAGTGTTCATGATAAGATGATAGCTGTCATAAAATGATTCTGATGAATTAGTGAGGGGAAAACTTCATTTTTATCTTAAAAGATAATTCTTTTAATTGATTATTTGCTGTTTTCTTTGTTTTCACAATAATAAATGTTCTTCTTTTAGTGGTCTGGAGTAATACATTTGTAAACATTATGGTGGAAGATAGAGAAAGAAAGTACCGAGGTATAGGTAATCCACAACACTTTTTAAGAATAAAAATATTTTTAAGCAAATTAATCAAATAAATAGAGATTGTTGCTCTTGAAAAGCAGAAACATCAGAAACATGAACTCACACCAAATTAGTTTCCAGAGAGATTAAAGAAAACGGCAGCTTGCACGAGTGTGTGCATAACACTTCCCTGCATGTCTACTCATCAGACCTCCACTTGTGCTTGTCAGCATCCGTTCTTTAATGCCTGTGTGCATGCACCTAATGTACACAAGTGTAAGCTGGAGAGTGTGTGTACCTGTTGGGTAAGTGGTTAGCTTCACACACTCTCTGGTGATCCATTCTAGTGGAGGGGTTGTACTGAGAGGGCCTAAGGTCAAAGGTGAGGTCCAGACTTCTGCTGTGTGACAGAAGTGGACTTGATCACCCCTCATGTAGTTTACGCACCACACACTGCCACCTAGTGGCCAGGGGGCACATGGTCTCATGTTTGACAGAGGCCTTCAGAGTAACTGTAAGAAATACTACAAAGTAAATAGGTGTGATGTAGCATATGGAAGTCAGAGTGAGCATATTAGCATTTGGTGCTAAAAGTTTCAAATTTCTCATTTTTTCAAAGTAACCTGAAATAGCAAGTCTTTTACCGAAGCTACTCAGCCTGAAAAAAAAAATACAATGCAAAATTTTGTGGAACACATTTTCCTCCAGTTGGTAAAAGATGACAAAATATGGTGTAAACTACACCATAATTATATGAAAACAAAACAAATGCGTATACCCTGATGTCAAGGGTCAGCCCAGAGGTGTACTGAGCATTAGTTACCTGGAGGGCGGGGGAACGCTGGGAGAGCGTGACCGTGCCCTGTTTATATCAGCCGACCGGGAGCAGTGGTTAGATGACATCACCTGCTCAGGGACAGACAACGTGGAACTCTGGAAGTCTCTGCCATTTGGTCGATAGTCTGAACACAAGAGTAAAGGATAAAGGAAAGGAGGGATGGAGGGACAGGATCAAGAATGAGAGGGTTATTTACATGGTTCCTGATTTTACGTACTGACACAACAGATACTGCAGTGTTGAATTTAAATCTGCAAAACAAAATGATTTGTTACCATTATTTACCAACACCTCAATATGGTTCCCTCCTATTTTGTGTGAGTGAAATAGCTAAATCTGCAGCCTCGGTAATGAAACATTATGACTGCTAATAATCCACATCCAGTTTGACCACACCCTGTAATATCTTGGAGGAAACAGACCAAACTTTTCTAAAAGTTATGCCAAATGCCATTCTGCACAGGTGATAGATTTTCTATTTTCATTATGCTGAGTCGCTATATTTCAAAATTAAGAGCTAGGTTTCAATAAAGGTGTAATTCATCTGCTGTGTTAACATTGTGCATTAAACATGAAAATAGCCTTGAAAAAATCAGAAACATTATAATGAATTTTCTTTGCAAGACTGATTAGTCCATTGAATTTGAAAGAGTTCATTAACCGATAATCAGACATGGCTAGAAGCCATGGTTAAGGTCAGTGCTTAGCTCTATAAAATCTGATTGATATTCAATAGAGTGTATAGCACATTAAAATGAGTTAAATAAAACTCTAAATCAAAAGTTAAAAAGAAGTAAGAGTGGGAAAAATTGGAGGTAATGATAAAGAAATGTTGACCTTCACTTAAAGAAGTTTGATATATTAATAAAATACATATTTCTTTTTGATGGGAGGTAGCTGTGCAGAGCAGCTGAATTCAATCTATTAAAACATTTCACAGTGTTAAAACAATCCTGATAAATCCTGATTATAGGTGAATGCAAGTCAAAATCTGAAATTGACCCGACAGAGTCCTTTATCAATCAGTCTTATTTGGTTTCTTTCTTTTATAAACCAAAGCTAAACAAGCATAAATCAGTCCTTTGCAAAAGTTTTCTTCAGTGTGATGCAAATGAGGTTTCACATTGAAAACATCTGCCTTTTCTAAATAGCAGCTCCAATACAGAGCCTCCTGCAGCCGGGCAATTAACTTCCATGCAAAGCCAAATTAAATCTATTCTTCCTTGTGACATGCTGCTTCATGCATGAATACAGCCTGCCTGTTAAGAACACATAAAGTAGAGAACCTTTACTGTCAATTAATTGGATTTAATAAGAAGACTGGGGGTGGATCAGTGCAGAAAGACGGTACAGAACTGAGGGTCAAAGTGAGATTAAATGTACTGTGCAAATGACTAAAAAAAATGAGAGTTTTCAGTTCTATAATTCTATAATAACAGCAATTATACTTGGAAAGACAAGAACACATAAGAAGAACCTATGCAGTATCTACTAGTCCACACTCTACTTATAAAAAAAGCCTGCTGTACAGATAATTGGACACCTGGCAGCTACAGAAAAATAAAATTCACTGAAAAAAAAAATGTTCTTCCCCATTTGAAACAATAGCGTCAACAGTTTAATGCAAAGACTGCAGGACAAATGAGATATGGTGGAGCCCAAGTAAAGAGGAGGGTGTGGGCTGAGCGTAGGGGTATCCCCTTCGCTGTGAATGAAGTGAAGGGGACTGGCATGGTGAGGCAGTGAAGGGCTGATGAGAATGTTAAAGAGGCTGGAGGAGGATTTCCCTCAGCTACAGTATCATCAGCAAGACCATGCTCATGCTCTTCCCCTCGCTGTCTGAAGGTAACTGAATCTGTCCTCTTCTCTCTCCTATGAATATCCTCTCTATTTTTTAAAACCGTTTCTCTCTCTTCTTCTCTGTGGCCTGAATGCATTAACAGAGATGTGAAACATTACCACATGCTAAACCACAAGGGCAGGCAGCTGCCTCCATCCTCTATTCAACAAACAGCTCTCTTGAAAACAAGGTTCACACAGTTTTTTTGGTCTTCATTTGAAAGTTAAAAAAAAGAGGGATCATATTGTTTAAAGGTGATGGCAAAGTACATACAGCTAGCTAGCGGTCGTGCTAGTTTGAAAAACTGAAGCAAGTATTTATTTTTGCCTTCAGTTTAGTTAAAAATGAGTATCTAATTATAAGTAAGTTTAATAATTAAGTTTTATTTGATTATTTATAAGTAAGTATTTAGCTTAGTTCAGAATCCTTTTCTTCAAGGCAGAAATTATATGTGAGAAAATTTTCAAGCACTTTCCAGTCTTTCTCTCAGCCTTGTTCTCTCACTCTGCGGCTGGTAACAGCTCTGCCTCTCCTTGTCTGATGTGCAGCATGGGCGTGCTGTCGGCGCAGCGGTGAGCACAGCAAAACAGGCAGCAACTAGCAGTGCAGAGGCAGACAAAAGCTCACTGTTCGCTCACCATGCTGCTGCCACCGCTGGTGATGGGCTGTGCACTTTACCCTGCTCATATGATATATAACGGTATTTGTAAGCTTTTCAGACCTAGTGAGCATATGATGGATGTTGATATGTAGGAGGTTACCGTTCACCAGCAAAGGAAATAAACAAAAAGTTATGACACGTACGATCATGTGGGCTGGTGAAAAACCCTATTGAACATCATTAGAGACTGTTACTTTTCCTTCACACACTTTTAACTGTCATTTTGTTTTTTAGAATTTATTGACTCATACTGCAGATGAATTGATTCCCACACGATAATAAGTCTTGGACTGCTTGATAATTTGACCTTTACTATTACCTGTTATTACCCCAACGCCATCTTCACAATCGTAGTCTGAGATCTCACTGTCACTTATCCTCTGGGATCCTTTGAGATAAAGATACAGAGAGAAAAATGGGAATACGGAAGAGAGGAGAAGGGGGTACAGGATAGAATGAGAAGAGAAAGAGACAGATGGAGAGATGGGGAAACAGGGAGAAGTCATCGATGTTCCCTGGTTTATTCAGTATGAACAGTTTGTATTATGCCTGACTGTGATCTATATTGGCTGAAGATTCTAAGTTGACCAAGAAAGATGTAAATCCACTGAATAAACTGTCAGTCTCTACCTCATGTCACTGACCTCCACAAATACAACAAACTTCAAGAGCATTTTGGATTGTTTTTGTGAAAATACATGTCAGCTGTAACAAATAATGCCACAGTTCACTGCTCAACTTCAACAAAAACAGCAGATCTCTCTTCATCTGAACTGTGACACTTTTAAATGACACACTCAGTCACTCAATTTACATCTGAAGGTGAGGGCAGGAGAGGTGATATAGCTTTACAGCTCTTTCTTCATCCTGCCCAGTAGCCTTATCACCTCTCCCTTAGAGGGAGCAGCCCCCACCCCTCCCCACCACCTTCACCATTCAATCAACTTAAATCAGCTGGACATGAGTGCTTTTTCAGAAATGACAAGTGCTGCACTCTGGCAGTGCTGCTCCTAACCTCACAACTCAGTTGGCTGAAAACTTTTTACAGCTGTCAGCTCTTTCACCTTACACTAACACTAATGACCAGAAAATCGTCCCCGTGGGGAAGCGAGTGAGCCTTAAGTGACTATAGTCCAGTCCAAGGCATGTTAACTCCTATCTGGTCACAGAATGTAAAAATGGAGAGAGAGGGGGCCATGAAAAAAGCTATTTTTGGTTTTTGCAAAGAGGAATTATGCACAAAGATAATCAAAGCATTTTTCTTTTGTTTCTCGTACGTAAATATACAACTACTGTTTCAAACGATTCAAAATAATAAGAATAATAGAGAATAAAAAGTATCAACAGAGTAATCTACCCTACGTAATGAAAATTTTATGAACATATTCACATTCAAGACACACAAACACCCGCACAGCAGAAGGCTACAGAAGTTTGTCAGCAATATTTTATGCAATTTTAAAAGGGAAAATATTCATAACAGGCAAAATACTAAACAATATAAAATACATAACAGAGGAAAAGCAAGTTGACACTATGAAATTATAATGTGTCTGCCGAGAATGGCAGAGTATTATAACACCACTAGTTAGGACAGGGATCGAGTGCAGTTTTTCAGGATATGGATGTGAGTTGCAAGGTGGGATTTTGAGATATTGAACAGGTGAATACACAGAAAGGGGGAGACCACAGTGTCCTAAATCTCTCTTTCCCTGGAGTGTGCACACATCTGCTCCCCTGAGAGGATTTCAAACAAGCAGTGCAAAAATTTACACCAGCTCAATACACTGAAATCCATGTCAGGCAGCAGAAAAATGCACCCTTCGTGGAAAAGGGGGGTTGGAGAATCAGGGCACAAGCATCTTTCAAAAGGACAGGAGAGCACTCAGATGCTCTGTAGAGTGGAATGCCTGCAAGTGCAGGGGTTCTTTACCTGAGTTGTATGAATATGAGCCTTTGTCTGTAAAAGCAGAAGCAGTAAGGTTGATGTAACATGAATGGCAAAAACAAAGTATGCATAAACTACAAAGGCTGCAAAAGCTTTAATGAACTAAAGAAATGGTAATCATAGAAAACCATTGGACTACAATACTTGAAATTCAACTAAAGGAACCTTATTTGTAAATAGGAATACACATTTGATAATTATAGTTATCATTCAAATTTTGAAAAATGACAAAGCCTACATCTACTTTATTAAAACAGAGCTTGTTCATTCAATTGACTGAAAGAATTCAAACTCACTGAAGTCCATCTTAATTTTATTCTGACTTCACTTACATTACCACTATTCAATCGCAGGTTTGTAATGTATGTATTACATAGAGTCTTTGGTTGAGCAAAGTTCTTTGTGTTTAGTGGTATCAGCCTTTTAACACTGATTTCTTTGTGAGTTTTTGTGAGTTTCTGAGTTTTCTTCAGGTAAGAAGACCAAGCCCCAGGGCTGCGTTATCATGTACCCTAAAATACCTGTGTTGTTGGTAATGCACTGCAAAATACCTCAATATCTTTGTCAGCTCTTTTTTCTAACAATTTACTGATAAGCAGTTGATAAAACTATTTAGATCTTATTGACACAGACAAGAGGGGTGTTACTAACTTTGTAGTCCATAAGATGCAACTTTTTGTCAATTTTCGAACACCATACAAAAGAAAAACGAATGCCCCAGCTCTATATATATTTCAGCATACCAGTCAGAGTTTTGTGACATGTGTCAGGGATAGAGGTGTTACATACTCTGCAGCCGCCTTGTCGGACTCTCTCCATGGAGTTGCCTGCGCTGTGTGTTCGGGGAGGCACGTGGGAGCGGGATGGAGGATACATCATGTGTTTGTAGCTTGTACCAATGCGGCTCATCGTCCAGAAGAGCCGTCTCCAGCTCAATTAGGATCTGTCACAGGAAAAAGGACATGGTGAGGTCTGTTACCTCAAAAATGGCCTCACCTCCAGTTTGGGAATTGATTACACACAACATACACTTGTGCCACAATACATAGAGCCATTGCAGTAAGTGTCAATCTGAAACAGCCACTTCCCCCATGCTGAGGTGTGTTTAATGTAACAGTCCTATGCAAGAAATGAAAACAACAAAATTCCCTGCCCACGTTGGACAAACGTTGAACCAGCAAAAATGCTGTAATGGCATAAGAGCTTTATTAAGGGTTTTAGCCCATCCAAGAGGCTTAGCTGAGATATTGTCAGTGAGTGTCCCTGATGGGCGGGGTTTGGTTCACTTACCTCTCCCAGGAATTCGCTCTCCTCCTCCCTCACCCTGGCTTGGTCCCACAATGTGATCTCCAGCATGCGTTCCCGAAACTCCCGCCGGTGCACCGGCGAATACATAAAGGTCTGGTTCCATTTGGGCTCTAAGGATTTCTTTACCGTTTTTGTTCTCCTCTTGCTTTTGTCGCTGGAGGAACAATAATTCAAACTGTTTTTATTTACAACCATGACAGAGAAGAGCCACGAATACAACAGATCAATAACACGACACAGGACGGAGAACAGCACTGCAGCATGCTGATGAGAACGAGATGGCAATTAACTGTGCTATCTGTCTGAAAACGTCCAGTTCCTACATTCTTCATCTGTGCTTAAGAAAAAACAGCTCAATAAGATGCACTGAAGAACCAACAAAGAAACAAGACACATCCAGAGATATCCATATTGCCTTTCCTGAAGCTAATAGCTAAAAAAAAAATAGAACTAGGCTTTGTAATGTCAAATCAATGCCCCCCCCCAAAAAAAAAAAAAAAAACACACTAATACAAAATCTACATCCTATAAATTATCAGTCTGTGCTGCCTACTGATGTTTAATATCTTTCTGAATGAAATGACATGACACGACTTTAAAAGTGTGTGACGGGTAAAGTAAGCACATCAGCAAATGCTAACTCTTCCTAATCTTACCTTCTATCAGGGAGGAAATAGATTTTGACGTAAGGGTTCCTGGGCCGACCATCTTCCCTGGGTGGCAGGTCTTTGGCGCCCAGGATGGTGACGATTAGTTGGTGGCCCACTTTGTCGTACCACAGTTTGACCTGCAGGGGCAGAGCAGAGACAGCCTGCTGAGAGACAGCTCAGGGCCAATAGTCCAAACAGCTCACAGAGGGAATAATTCAGGAGAAGACAACCTTTATTAGTTAGAAATTAAGTAATTACACATGGATTTGTGTCTTCTATTGAGGCCTATCTTATTCCAACTGACGGTTTTTGACGGCATAGGGTCTTCTCCTGTATTTACCCCACAATTTTTTGTTGTTGTTAGACGTACAGCGTCATTGTGATTATGGCATGGTAATGCTAAAATGTCTAAATAAGATTGAAATATGAGCAATATATTAGTCTCTACTGTTAGAGACCTTCCTTTAGTGTAAAGTGTGATTTTTTAATTAATTTGTTTATTTTTTGCTGTGTGCATGGTGTCATCCTTATTATCATACTATTAGCATCTGTTGTGTTGTTTTTCATTTATGTTAAAGTCTTTTCAAAAATGTATATATTCATGATGTCCACCATTGAAAAACGTCCCTTAATGAATCTACAAGCGATGACAATGCATCGAATGATGCTCTTTTAACATACTCTATGGGCATCGATGTGGAGAAATCAATCATGCTGTTGCAAGAGGAATCGAAGACAGTTCACACTAAAACGGAAGTATGGAATTCAAAAGAAGACACTTAGAAGAAGAAAAAAGTCCAACAGAAGCCTTAAAGAAAATTAGATGAAATGAGAAATAAAACTTCTAAGCTCATCCATACTTCTTTAAAAATATGATTATGGAAACGGGTCTGCAATGTTTAAAACTAACAGCTTTACATGCAGTAACACAAGAGAGGGCATTCAAGACAAGTCAATAGATCTGATATAGGCAAAAACCGACAGCAGGGGGCTTACTGGAAAACAAATTGTACCAGATAATCTGTAAACTCATAGCCCACCAAAATAACAGATACTGCATATATGTGAATACACTTACTGCTTGTGAATTGGTAAAATATTTCAGACAACATTTATCATGGAAACCTAATGATTACATTATGTGTGGTAATACACTGTCCAGTATATCCCCCAGATATGCAATACAGTGACTTTACACTGTGACAAGTCAAATGATTAATTGAAACATACACACTTTTCCGAGTTTACAAACATAAATACAGACACAAACACAAACATAAAAAAATTTGCCTCGATTCTAACTGGATATCATGTGTTTAGATACTTGTAAATTTATAGAAAAATACACAGTGCATTTTGCGCAGTAACAATATTCCTGCATCAGATCTATGTTAAGTTTGTTGAGAGTACTCTTAAGCAAAGCAACATAACAGTGTCAGCAAGATAAATATCCAAAGCGTCGAGGAGCATTATTAACCTTTAGGCTAACTGAATCAAGAGTACAGAATCACACAAAGTGATTCTACTGCGTGTTGTAAAACGAAACACGCATAAAAAACGGCCAGATATTTGAGATGACAGATTAAAAGAGACCCTCACAGCGAAGGAAAGTCTTTGCAGCCTAGCTTGGTTGCTTGGTTTGAAATTTGTTATTTGTAAAGTACAATTTGCTTATTCTTTAACTCTGATCTGGGAGGATGATGAACTTGGTAACTTTTCACTGCAACATGAGACTCCAGACCCATCAACCATGATCTGCTAATTGATGTCACTTCAACTCACACATGGAGGAACCCTTCTGTAGACGTTCGCACGGTTGGAATTATCAAGGCCTGGGTTCATGTCACACTGAAGCAGAAAACAACTCAAGTCTTTTGTCCTAGAAAAACTCATGGAGAGACCCTCCTGCACTGCAGTAGTGGAGACCCCAAAAAATTACTTCACAAGATGGGGGTTGATCACTGGACTCAGAAGAAGAAATAAGCAATGGAAGAGTGTCTCTTAAAATGTGTTCAGATTAGTTGAGCATGCACTACCTCAGAATAATGAAGTGAATGGGTTAAAATGAGTAATAACTATCATCATAACAGTGATACCAAGAAATCAAATAGAAGAAAATGACACAATGCACTGCACTGAGAGGGAAACTTGAAGCTGCAATTTCCCCGGGAATGCATTTTCCAAAGTATGGAAAAAGAAAAAAGGCCAGTCAACAGTCAATGAGCAAAGACCAAATAGAGATTGTGCCCTGCAGACAGGGCCCATTACCTGGACCCTAGGGGGAAAAGGCGTTGTTCTTCTACTAAGGCTTTGGCTCTGGATAAGCAAAATTAAACATCAAAGAAAAGAAAAAAGAAAAAAAGAAAAGAAAATGCAATAAAATCAAAACCCCACAAAACAACAACAAAAACGCACAATACACTATTAACACGACAACAGACATTTGCAGTTTAAGAAGGGAGACAGTGAGTGTGTTCTTTCTCACCTTTCATTTATATCTTTGTTTCTCTGCTTCTTTCCATTTTATTAAAGATTACTAGTCCTTGAGCTTCTCTGCTCTGTTCTGTTTTGTTCCTCTGCTTCAGAGCTTGCATCACAGTAACGCTAACCCCAGTTGTTATCCTCAAACACAATTGAAAGACTGCTCCAAAAATCTCATTTCGACATTTCTTTACTGTAGAATTCAGGCACTGCAGCTCTTACAAGCTCTTTATTCAATAAACTCAACTTTTCATTAGCTGTTTTTGGTCAGCCCCCTCATGGAAATACAGAATATAACAGGTATCTAGTCAAAAAAAGGGTTTGCAGATTGCAGAGCTTAATCTGATTGTTTGACAGGAGGCAATTGTGTTACACTGTCCAAATGCTGTCCAAATGATTCTACAGGACATATTGTGAATATTTACATTCAATCCCAGTGTTAATCAAGCCTAACCTTTTCTCATAAATATCAATATTGTAAGGAAAAAAGGCCTATAGGTGTTACCCAGATGCTAAAACTATTTCCCTTGTGGATCCTAAAGTTGAGTGTTGATTAATCTCTTGCTTTAATGCACCCATTTCCCCATCTACCCCAAGAGGGATTTTATACTAGTGGATACTAATGGAAAACACATACTGTAACCTTATCTATAGTCTTGTGCTGGGTTGGTAAACATGCAGGGTGAGAGGGGCTATGCCTAGTAGCCTTGACTGTGGTTTAAACTAGGATTTTAGTCATATTTTAGTCACATAATGGCTACACAATTTTAATATTACACACATCTTACTTATTTTATTTATATAACTCCAACACTGGTCAAAGCAATCAAACAAAGCAGTCCCTCCAGAGGATCTCACATGTAATCTTTATGTCATGCTGAGGTCACTTACTGAAAGCTGTCCTGACAGGTACTGGGGGGCATCCCTCAGCATACTGGGACTCATGGGGGATGTGACGGAGATGGATGGGCGATCCATCTTTTGAGACTCAAAAGAACTCGAACCTGACAGGGCACAGACAGGTCAGTTAGAATATTTAGTAGCGATGCTGGCTTTAGTTTGTAGTTTTAGTAACATGAATACATAAAAACCAGAGGGAGGGGGGGGAGTAAAAACGATAGAAAGGCACGCAAGAAGAGAGAGGAAAGGAGGACAAGAGACCACGCCATGAGAAGAAAGACATACAGAGAGGCAGAGCGACAGGAGCAACTCTCTCAGACATTTCCTCCACTTGATGTTTCTAGGCTGATTAATGGGATAAAATGGGATAATGAAACTGGTTAATGATCTTGACAAGACTTACTTGATTCCAGTTGTGCATGTGTGCTGTCTGGTATCCTTGGAATATCTCTGAAAAAAAAAAAAACAGAAAGTGAGTGAGACAGAAGAGAAGGAGGGGATGGAGAGGATCAATGTGAGCTAATTCTGAATACACCCTACTTTAATGCCTGTAAGCAGCGCATTAGTCTTCATTCACCCAGTGTGTCCCTCGGCAGCACAAAGCAGGTCAGATATAGGAATTGACAAAGCAACAGTGGCGCTATTTTCCCCCACAATTTCCCCTTTCAAAAGCAATTGGATGAGAGAGCACAAGCCAGGTGGCAAGGTTTCATTTTGCTCGACGGCGTTGTTCGGTCCCATATGAGGCCCGAGCGGACAGAGCCAGAGCCAGAGGGAGGGACAGATGCTGAATAAACAAGCCGGCCCCACTCCCTCACTCTCTGTAAAAACACAAACTATATTCCAACTTGCGTTTTTCTCTTTAAGTCTTCATATTATACAGATTTAAACACAATTCAAAGTTATTCTGAGCCATATTGTAAGTACTGTATTTGCATTTCTAAGAAGCCTATCAACGGGGCTGATGATGGTAAATGATGTAGTCACAGTCTGATGCATAATCCTTGCTCGAATTAGATTTAATTTGGGATTTGTATGTTTTTCATGCTTGTCTCCTGTAAAGAAATAGAATTTTAAAAAGTATTTTCTCTGTTGGGAAATTCCAAAAAAAGCACATTTTACTGCACAACAGTTGCATTAATATTGAAAATTTTCTTTAAAAAAAACAAACAACCTCATTTAAACCCGTAGATGCCTAACAAGCACTATGCTTAAATGCTTGGCAAAGGAGTCAAATTTAATTTGGTTAATAAATTCCGCCTCCCATCCTTTTTTAGGTTCACAAGTTCCTGGAACCTATCCCAGCATGCACTTGGTAAAGGACATGCACTCACTTTGGACTGGCCCTAGTCCTCACAATAATTATATGGATTTTAAAAAAAATAAATAAATTATGTTTTCAAACAAATATTTTACAAAAGCAGAAACTACATTGTCAGAATGCTCAGTTTGTTGTTTCAAAAAGTATTACAAGTTCAGCATGAATTGTCCTCATGCCTAACAACTGAGCTACTTTCGCCACGGGCCTCTTATTGTTTACTGCAACAAGAACCATCTTGTGAAGAGTATAATGTGTGTCATTCTTTGTAAGCTCTCACCCTATAGGCCGTGAGACCACCAACTCCACCTGCGGCTCAGGCTTGGATTCTAGTATTATATTGTAAACTTCTTTAAATGTGGCTCCTTGTAAAAGCTTCCCATTCCACTCCAGCACCTGGTCACCTGCAAAAACACCAGAGATACTGAATAACACATGGACATTTTTTTTAAATATTCCATGCTAGCTCTATCTGTGTTGTCACAGTGTGGAAAATGCCTTTTATTATGCATTGACAGAGCACACGGAACACTACTTAATCCTCTAATTTAATTTCTATATAAAAAAGTATTGCTCATTTTTAAAAAATACCTGGTCTGAGGTGTCCAACAGTGTCTGCTAGACTTCCTTTCCTCACTTTAGTGATGAAAGCACAAAGTCTACCAGATTCTGTCATCTTGCCTCCCACCACCTGTAGAAGCAGAGAGGATTAGCAGTGAAATACATGAGTAAAATAAACTTGAACTGGGAGTGTTACTATAACCACAGCATCAATGTGCCATGTTAACTCTTCATGGCAAAACCTATGAAGATGTAGCATTGTGTTGCAGCTTGCTGGAGTAGACAGACTTTTTTCCAAGTATCCTGTGGATGTCATTGCTTTAGCTCTTGCCTGCAAGGTATGAATCCTCAATAAAAGCATTACACAGAGAGGGGTGATGGTAGAAGTGCATCTCTGCTTTTTAAAAAATGTCCAGGGCTATGCCTTTACTCCCCAGAGATACACTCTGGTGCCGCTCTGTGGTTCTGCAACAGTGCAGGGCCGTGGGCTAGAGCTGTACTGTACAGTTCTGAGCTGCTCTAGTCCACTCTGTTCAGCTTACATGGGCATCATACAAATAAAAATCCCTCTTAATGGCAGCTGAATGCCAACATACAAAGGAGCTTAGGGAAGTCTGCTAAATGAAATGGCTTTATGTAACAGACCGGGGCGAGAGAGGGAGGCTTGCAAAGGAAAAGAGAGAGAGAGATGGGCAGTAAGGGTGAGGCTGGCAGCCTAACTGATGGACTGACTGGCTGGATTGCCGGGATGGTTGGCTGCTGCTGAGTAGACAGAAACTCACAGAGGCACTGAGCAGACACAAACATGCCATTTCAAGAGGCTCATGGAATAAGTAATGATTTTTCCCCCCATCCTGCTGCTCTGTGTTCAATCTCTCCTCATGGCCCAACATGCTCCTCTGCACTTTGGCTGCCCAGCGTTTTGTTTTGTTGTTTTTTTTACCCGTGTGCAGCATCTACAGATTTATGCAAAAGTTATTAACTGAAGGGAAACAAAAGCATCTATAACGAGAGAAAGTATTTTATAGGCTTTGGTAATGCAATTACTGCAATGAGAAAAAACACTGAAAAGTTTAAATCACATGAACCAAGAATTTCAGCAACAGTGGTTAACATGTAATAATAGAATATAACTAAATATGTGGATATTGAGGTGGTACTATTCAGTAAATAAGAACTGTAATAACTTTGAAAATAAAATAATATTTCAACTGTCCAATTTGGGCAGTGACAACACTGACAGGTTCTGGACTGACTTGTTTCCTCTGAGAGGCTGAATACAGTTCATTAAATTAGTTCAATGTGAGTACAGAAAATTACAGAGCTCAACATCAAATGCTGCTCATTAATATTAATCAGGAATGTAATTAAGTCTCTAATGAATATTAATACTGAGTAGCACTATGATGTAATCAATATTTGGAAGGCTAGGAGAAAATCACTGAGCCATACACAAAAATGAGGCCACAAATAGGAATCAGAGCTGCTCAAAAGTCAAATGTACATAAACAGTACAGAGCTGCCCAGTCACATTTCTCAAGAATTCCTGGGTACAACACATTTTGCCTCATATTTTGACATGTTATTTTTGGAAGTAGCGTGACAGCTCCACAGTGAAAAACTGAACATCGTGCACTACACCATCACGCGTGTAGTTCAGAGTATCGATGTGTATGGTTTGTTTTCATCGTACCCTCGGAAACACACAGGCAGGTAAACAGACATATCATAAGCTCACCTTCAGACCAAGCAGAGCTCCTGAGTCTCGAGGCACACTTCCATCTTTCATTCGCTTGTTGAGCAAAATACGCCCTATTAGGCGATCCCCATCTTTGGACGGCTGCCACGTCACCGGGTGCTACAAGGTCAGAGCAACAACACACCTTTTGTTTAACACCTCATCCACTTGAATTTGATCAGTTCAGACCAAAGCAGACAACTGTCCATGGCGAAAGGGGGTATGGGGGTAGTATTTATTCATTCGGGGATGAAAGTTCACACAAACTCTTTCTACTCATCAAGACCTTTTAGTTTTTTAGATAAAAACGTGCTAAATTATTTAATTTTTAAATGTAGGAATATTACGTTCATCATCACGGACTCATCCCAATAAAGTAATCTTAAATGAAAGTACTGATGAAAAATTGAAGATTTCTACAACAAAACACAACTCATCAATACATCTCAACCAATGTGTTAGCTGTTATTTCCAGAGCTTGTGTGAACCTGCCAGTGTGAAGGTGGAGTGAGCGTCATGCAGTGCCCCATGCAGAGTAAAGCAAGCAGCCCCAACACTCCTCCTCAAACCAGCTCTTCAAACTGGAGAGGGAAGACTGGAGTCTCACTCCGGTGCTTCACTGCACACATACAACCACCATCAAGTAAAGTAGTGAGGGGATAGTAGACCAAGAAAAAGGGGAAAAAAGATCATCTATGTTACAAGAACAAATGAGGGAAACCATGTGCCATCAGTTTAAAGAACAAAAAGGATGAAAAATGCTAAGTACAGAATAAAGTCATGAGACACAGATAGGGTGAAATCACAGATGAGGCAGTGGAAGGGAAAAAAGAAAAACAATTATTTTTCACTTTGTGTGCAAAAAAAAAATCCAATATTCCCTGGTTTGTGCTTTGACAACAATTTGACTTTTGCTATAGAAGTGAATGGAAAGTTGGGCAGGGGGTAGGTTCTGTCTGGACTGGGTGCTGTGGGGTAGGGCAGCAGAGTGAGAAGGACGGGCCTGAGTAAAGGTGTTCCTACTGCACTAAACAGGACCGCTGCAGATCAAGAACACAACATACGGAGGAGAACGAGCATGCAACTAGGAGAAACCCACATTCCTGTGTGCCATGACAAACAGAGAGATTGTGATTCAACTTTTTTTTAACTATTGTAAGTCGTGTAGTTTTAGTTTGAGGAGAAAAACAGCAAATACAAGTAGCAAGCAAAGAGAGTGCCCCCAGAAGACTTTTTAGGCAACACCGAGCAAGGTGGAGCCAAAAGTAACCGAAATAAAAAGGAACGAAATCGCAAGAGAAATTAATTTATACCACGTCAAATTAAACCCCCCCCAAAAAAACATCTCATCTATTTATACTTAGTGACAGAGTGCAAACAAAGACTGGATGGATAGGTCATAAATAATAATAATAATAATAATAATAATAATAACAAAATGCAGGCTAGTTGTCTCAGTACCTTCTCACTATGGCTATGCTCCTCGTTTAGGGTAGTGCTACTGCACGTATCAACTCCCGAGTCTTTAACCTGTGGTTCACACCATGCCAAGTCCTCTTCAAATGAGTGTCCCCCAAAGCGCACCATTTTCTTTTGCCTCTCAGATAAGGTGTGTGTCGGCTCGGACATAAATGCCTGTTCAATAGTTTTTCTTTTTCCCCTTTGACTGTCCCCTACAGGTGTGGGATAAAAACAGAAAGAAAAACAGAAAAACAACATGCAAAGGTGTAAATAAAACAAAGGAAACATGAAATGACAAAAGACTCTAGGAGAAGGGGGAAGGGGCGAGGAGAGAGACAGAGAGATGGGGAGAAAGATTGGGGTTAAGGGGCTGGGGGGGGGGGGGGGGTCAAGGCAGGGCTCCACATGTCTCACCAAAGACATTGGGGAGGCCTCGCTGCTATGCCAAGACGCATGGTCCCACCAATGGCCATCCAAATCTCCTGTAAGGTGGGGAGGGGAGGGCGTACATAAAACAAAAGAGGACAGCGAGAGGGACCAGTGAGGACACCACGGACCACAACACACAGACATTAACACACAAAGACACACACACACAACAAACACATTCAGGACTAAACAAGACATCCAAACATTCATTTAGCCACACATGCTCACACAATCTGCTCAAACTCAAAAAGTGATCATCATGGGCAACTCTATGATCCCTGTGGAGAAAGAAAGTTCCAGCTTGGATAATAATACATGGGACCAATACCAATTTGACCACTGTACAGAAAGGAAGGGGCACAAGCTGGTTTTCTCAGCCACATAATTCTCATTTTTGAAATTCATGACCATATATTTGTTCCTCCTCTTTTCCTTGTCTTCTCTGCAGGACATAGATTCCGCCACTGAGTGGTAGGAGGAAAAAAGCCGGGAGGGTCCATTGCTGCGCTAACAGACAGTTACAGTCTTACCTACATACAAGTCAGTTTTTCATTGAAATGTCTGAAATGTGTTCCACGAGCACATAAATAATGCTGATATTTCTTCTATTATTGACTGATACACCTTACCCCTTTTATTTTCATCTTTATTTCCAGAGAACCATTTTTAAAAAATCTTGTTCAAATTAGCAGACAACACACATTGTGTTCAAACAAAGTTAGCATGCTGCTATCTTATCAAACAGTAGCTGCATCTGTAGGAGGGAGCAAGGCAGGTTCCTAATGTGCTTAACTGGGGATTCAGACTGCAGTGCCACACAGCGTTAACTGACCTCAGTCTAAAGTGAACCAGGGAGATGTTTTAAGATGAGGCTCTGGTTACAACCTCTGTAGTAGCATCAGTGGAAGCAGCCTTGAGAAATACAGGTAGGGCATTACAGGTTTCTCGGGCAATTTCTTTTTATTCTTTTACTTTTGCATCAGTCCAGCTGAAGGGTAAGAGAGGAACTGAATGTGGTAAGACCTCTAAGAGGGGAGAATCATGACCTGCAATCCTATCTCTTGCTGCACATGATGCGTCCATGACGAGAACCAGCCAAGACGAGAATGAATCTTTTGAAACAAATGTAAACTCACCGTGAGTATTTGATCTGATGGAAAGGAAGGTCTGCAAAGCTAACTTTGTCATTGTACAGCATTTGCCCTGTTTCCCCATGTGGATGCACAGAGCAGAGAGATGGAGAGCACTTTCAATTTGATTAAGAGGCTTAGAAATCCAAGCTAATTAAAAAGAGTGAAAAATATTGAATCCAAAGGTAGTGCTAAGACTCCCAATGGAGAGAAGTACGGCGGCAGAGAGGGCTCAGGGTTGAGGCTGTCCTGCTGACAAAAAATAATTTCAGCTGTCAGAGGGAGGCTGCTTTATGACTGCTGAGAAAGTGGTGAGTCTTGTCCAGAGACCTTAGTGTGTAGCATATCTCTGCATTTAACATCCTATAATGAAGAGGCAATGGGCATTCAAATGTTATTCAGTTACACTGGCAAGTCATTCTACAATTTAGTACTAAAGTGAATTAAGAAATGTTCCTCATGAAATTTCTCCTATTAAAGCATATAAAGGATGAATCATTTAAACAATACAAAGGGCTTGTTTGGTGCAGACAGATATTCAGCAGACATTCCCCTAGTTTTCAAACCCCTTTGCTTTTTCCACATTTTTTTGTGTTGCAGCCTTATGCTATCATCCTTTAAATTCATTTTTTCTCTCATCATGATATTCCATAATGACAAAGCAAAAACAGAATTTTACAAATGTTTCCAAATTTTTTTAAAAAAGGAAAAACTGAAATATCCCATTGACATGAGTATTCAGAACCTCTACTACACTTGAAATTTAGCTCAGGTGTCTCCCATTTCTCTCAATCCTCTTTGAGATGTTTCTGTACATTGATTGGAGTCAGTCCACCTGTGGTAAATTCAAATGAGTGGACGTGATTTGGAAAAGGCACAAGCCGTCTATATAAGTTTCAACAGCTGACAATGCTTATCAGAGTGAAACCAAGACATGAGGTCGAAGGAACTGACTCAGAGCTCAGAGATGGGATGGAGTTGAGGCACAGATCTGGGGGAGGCTGAAAACATTTCTGCTGCAGTGAAGGTTCCTAAGAGAACAGTGACCTCCATAATTCTTCAGTGGAAGAAGTTTGGATCAACCAGGACTCTTCCTGGAACTGCCTGGCCAAACAGAACAATCAGGGGCGAAGGGCCTTCGTAAGAACCCAATGGAGCATCTCTGTAGAGACCTGAAAATGGTCGTCCATGAAAAGTCCCCATCCAACCTGAAAGAGCTTAAGAAGATCTGAGGGAAAAGGCAGAAAATCTCCAAATCCAGGTGTGCAAAGCTTTTTGCATCATACCCAAGAAGACTCGAGGCTGTAATCGCTGCCAAGGGAGCTTCAACTAAGTACTGAGTAAATGCTCTGAGTACTTGTGTCAATGTGATATTTCAGTTTTTTCTTTTTATATAAATTTGCAAGTATTTTTAAAATTCTGTTTTTGCTTTGTCATTATGGGGTATTGAGTGGAAACTGATGAATAAAAAAATGAATTTAAATTGTTTTGAGTGTAGGGCTGCAACATAACAAAATAAGAGACTGACGTGCTCTGAATACACTGTACATGTGCTGTTATATTTTGGAGCTTTCATGAAAGTATGTAGCTGGAGTGAACCTTTGAGCTGTAGGTACAGGTAAGGTTGTCTGAAAACATTTCATCTATGCAGACCCTGAGCCACATACATCACATTTCCACCACTTCACTTCCCCTACAAAGAGCTAGAACCTAATGGATCCATACAGGACTCCTTCAAGCATTATCTGGCTGAGGATTCAATCTCAGGGAAATCAGGGAAGTCTAGTGGAAAGGCATAAAAATAGCCTGCATACGCTTCTAAATGTAGAAGACAAGGCGATGGGGGACTGTGCACAAGGGTAAAGAGGAAGGGATTTTTAATATAGGAAAAAGCTGCATGGAAGGAGAATGTTGTGTAAAGCTAGTACCATTTTGAATAGATATAGCCATATCTTCAAGTCTATCAAAATGACAATACACACAAAGTTAATACAGAAAATGCAGTACCTAACATAATGACACTAAAGATCTTGTGTTATGATGATTCAAGTCAATTCCTATTAAGTACTTCCTGATACAGGCTCTCGTTTAAAAACTGACAATAGTTAACCCTATTATCTAAGATAACTTAATTAAGGTAAAGAGAGCACATCTTGAATGTCACAAATAATGCCTCACTGCACTGGCCTGTCCATCTGGAGGAATACGTGGTTCAGTTGTTGTTCAAAGTCAGTTTGACATGTGGACAGGACAAGCCAGGGTCTGTTTAAGACCTCTCTCATGGTCTGAGTGCTCATGAATCTTACCCTGCCTTTTTAGCAATGTCATTGTTTATCCATATCTAAGCAGTTAATTAGGTGAGTGCAATGTGATGTGCACTTTGACAGTAAAATTAAAATCAATTTTTGATTTTGCGCATTTCTAGTAGCAGCATTTTTGCAATATAGTTTAAGAAGTGGTCTGTTTTCATTTGTCACAATACAGATTAATATACAGTATTACAAAAATGTTGCACTTTGGGGTGATGCTGTAATGCTCACCCTTAGAATTGTTGTACTTTGTTATTTTGATTGTGTTTAAAAACTATTAGCTATTAGTATCAACATCCTTATCCATAACTGCAACAGTAAAATACTCACTGGAGACATTTCCACACTTCCGCAATTTTCTTCCTCTTCAGAGTTGTGACTAAGTGGCAAAGTCAGTGTGGACAAAACAAACCTACTGTCCTCCTTCCCTCTATCCCTCTGCTATCACTATCCATCCATCAGTCTAGGGGAGTGCTAAAACTACTCGCTGTACACAGTTATGCACTGTGATAAAACATTATGGATGTCCCCAGACAGGCTTTGCCCTCTGTGAACCTCAAACCAACAGCTGACAACAGTGATTACCCTTTTTGCCTCCCAGTTGCTTTTCTGTCGGCAGCATAAACACTAGAGCACAGTTCAGGGTAGTTGACACTCTCCACTGAACAAGTCACTTGCCTAATGTAGCCATGATAGTTTAGACAGCTTAAGGCCTGAGTTTAAGCCCTGGGAGGGGAAGAAACATATGATGTAAATCACCTCATGTTGAGACAGTGAGAGGTTTACATTCATTTTTCTATTTTGCAGCTATAGATAGACTGAAAACTACAAGCTACATGGATTATCTCAGTGTTGTATCAGTCACAGTTTCACCGCCACTTCTGCCTGTCCTTCCTCCCATCATACTCCTCCACCTCCAGCAGCCTCCTTCCCTGCCCAGCCTCGGTGTCTATCAAAGACGATTTGAGTGGGCGCCGACATGGAGGCACATACAGCCTTTCCCCTGTCTTTCCCTGAAGCTTTATTAACAGTGGCACACCACATTTGGGCACTGATCCCCAGCGAGGCACTGTGTGGTTTTTCAGGGAGCAGGAAACTCATCATGGCCATAAATTGTGAGCATCAGCAGTCTGCGCCCAGCCCTGCCGTTTCGCCTCGGCTCCGAGGCCCCACAAAGTGCTGATTCAGGGCTAAGGCAGAACGCAGGCAGTGGCGGAGTTCACCACCAGCAGGCTCTCCATCACTTTGACAGCTCAATAAAAACCAGTGTAAACTATTAATTGGATCATTAATTATTGATGCTGTTTTCACTACAATTCAAGGGGCAAGAGCAGACAAGAAGCAAGGGTAAAACAGTTTGTATGTTTAAACATAGTCATCATGCTCAGAAGGTGATACAGTGACATGTTATACCTCTGGTGAAGGCAGATCTTAAAACATCGACTTATATTTTACAATAGCTTAAACAACTGCTCTTATTATGAGTATAAGTCTGTGGCTTTGCCGATCAATCAAGGTATGAAATGTTAAATTCATAAGAATATGTTTCAAAGAACAAGCTTGATAGCACAGACTAAAAATCCAAAAGACCCAAAATGTCCACCTCTCTGCTGTAGTTAGCCAGCCAGCCTCCCCTTTTCTGTCTGTTTGGCACTATTATGATACTGCATGTCGAGGGAATCAATAAAGAGGAAAACTCAGGGAGAGGCCATCGTGATAAATCAGTCTCTCGTGCTCTCAGGCACAAACTAGGCCCATTACAGCAAACACACCCTCTCACCTCCATTCTTGTCCTCCTTTTGGTTTCCCCTCCTTCAGATGCCATCAAGCCTTCCTCCTTCCTCAGCGGATTCCATGGGGTATCAGAGATTAGAGAGCAGGATACGCACCCTGCTTACCCTGCTTAGCCTACTGTAACACACTCATCTCCTGACCCAGTCAAGCTGAGTGCACAAACCCTAAGATGCTAAAGGGCCACATACGTCCAAAAGGTGCTTTCTGCCCTCTTTTTCATCTCTTTTGCACTATGGCCGCACATGCAATTACAATTGATGGTCTTTGTTGAACTACTCTGGCGTTTTGGGGTGTTGCCTTTGCCTTTGCTCATGCATGGTGATGGGTGTTGGTGATGCTCTACACATTGGATAATCAAAGAGCACTGGTTTTCATGTTGCATGAAGAGAAATTCTTTCATAGTTTCAGCTTTTTAGATTGAAAAGTGGATGTAAATCATGATCAACATTTAAAATAGCTGTGTAACCTGGTTCAGATGAAATACATCTATTTTTTTCCTTTTGTAAATTCTATGTACTACAGAAATGGACTGATTTATCTTTATACCTGTTATATTTCGGAGTGCATATCTCACCATATTATATAAGGTTATATAAGCTTTTTATTGATTATATTATACTCTCCCGAATATCGCATTTCCAAATCTGGTGCCTAAAGTTTGGATCGCCTCTATGCTGTCAGTTATATAATTAAGTCTATTTTGAAAGAGTGCAAACAAGGCCACTGGTTTAAAATAAATGTTTCAGTAGAAATCTCTGAACCATTTATTTTACTCCCTGCATGCACCATATCACAGTGGTCATAGTTATGTCATAAATGAATGAAATCCCCAGTTATACCTTAAGAGCAAAGATTGCTCCACATTGTCAGCTGAGGATGCTCTATAGCTATCATAGAAAGCTATACTTATTCAGATCAATAGTTTAACTCCCTCCTTTGTTTTCCCTTTCTCTCCTCCACAGGCTGACCTGTGTGGGAGGCAGACAGACACAGACAGAAACAGCAGAAACTCTGACCCTCACAACAGCCTGTTTTTCTCCCTATTTTTCTTGCACGGCTACCTGGAAACCTAGAAACTCCCACATCAATAATGTAGCGCCGATGCTGATTCTCTCAGTAAGGAGAACAGTTACATAATAGAGCAGAGCAACTGAATTCTTCCACTCTCCTCTAGATTAAATATTTCGAGCATGTGATAGGCACTTTGGTCTAGGACAAAAGCAAACTGTGCTACTGTAATTTCTTCCTTTCTATCTTTTATTCCTCCATTTATCAACTGCTCCTCTTCCTTGTTCTTTGGTGCATCTAACATTTCTCAGGTGAAGGCTCCTGTAATTACAGGTTTGACAATAATGCAATGCAATTATGACAACTGTCAGCCAGTTGGAGCAGTCAAGAATCTATCAGTCTAAATAATTGCTTTTGAGGTTGATCCTATGCAAAGAGGCATTTTATTCAGTCACTCTGACTGTCTGCTTGCCATGTGTGTTTATACACTTCGACAAGTGTAGGTAGTGATGTGTAGGAAGTAGGTAGGTCATTTGCCATGAGTTATCAAATGTCCATTTCTGTTCTTCTTCCTTTTGTAGTTAAACAGCAAGACAGGCCAGGCAAAGCCAATACCAACCATACCACTTCAATTAGGTACGCTGCAGTAAACTGGACCTACTGCTTGTAGAAATAAATCACGTTACTATTTTAGTGTTTAAACAGTCTTATGACACAGTTTTTGTAAAAAAAAAAAAAAAAAAGTAAAAAATTACAAAAAAAAACCCTAATACTGTTTCATATATGGGCCAATAAACCCTGAGCACAGACATGATATTTCTTTTTTACCGTCTGCCCTCAACCATGATTACTTACGAGGAATGACTTCAGCAGTATGGTAGAGGTGGCAACAACACAGTATGAAAGTCAAGAGGTCACGGCTAGCTAGGTAGATATAGTATACTGACGGAAAACACATTATCACCCTATGCACTTTTATTACCTGTGGCTAATAACATCCATTCTTTTAAATGCAACAGAGATGACAAAAAACTACTCAGTGAAATACACTGAAATTGTCATTTACTCCGCTCACCTTGTTTCACTTGACACCTGCAGCCCAGATCTCTCCCTGCTTCCCTCTGTCTGTCAGTTATGTAACACTGTCCATTAGAACAGACTGACCATGTGAAACAGCTGTGGCAGGACCCAACAAAGTGTGCCAGCAGCAGCAAAGGATAAAGCCTCGACAGCAGTAGCTTTACACTCATTTAAAGCACATAACATCCATCCACACTGAAACATATTGGGCTCATGAGTGCACAAGCCTCCTCCTCACAGGCACTGGAGCTGTAAATTCACCGATAACAAACATAAAACAGAATAGTGCTTTGCACATACATAAGGCTCATTATTTTCAGGTTTCTAAAATTTTACTGTAAATGCCAGGATTTTATGAGAGCAGCTGATAGGTTTTTGTTTTTTTTTTTTTTTACCAAAGTTCCAATACATATCAAAGAATGAACTGTTTACAACAGTTAACAATACAGAAAGTGTTTGAAAGAAAATGGAAACCAGTGAGAAAAAATGTGGAGAAAATGCAAATGAGTTGCTGATTATGCACAAGAGTCATGATAAGAGGAGAAGAAAAAGCACATTTAACTGCAAATCTACAAAGTGGTTGCATTACAGATTTATATTTTCCTCCATTTTTGCCCATATTTTCACGCTACTGATTTTTGTCTGTTTAAAAATCTAAACAAACACTGATAAGTTCAAAGACTTCTTAAAAATAATGAGCTGTAAATAATGAGCCGTACACATAGAAATATACATGTAAACATACAAACATACAAAGCACATGTACAGACTGTAGACTGGGGAATCTGAAGGTTATATCAACAGCTGCATGAATCATATCAAAATCAATATCAACATGAGACAGCAAGAATAATTAAATGATAATCAAACAAAACTTTGACATTCCAAACAATATTGTGCTTTAATACTGAGAAAGATTGTCTTAAAAATTGCAGAAAAAGCATCTGAGCAATTTAGATTTTTATAATATAAAGTAAATGATGCAATCTAAATACAGTGAAATTAGCAGAAAGATCAGACTGACAGAGGATAGTGGTGTGTGTGGCCCCTACCTTTCTCACTGACTGACTCACTCTCTATCTCCACGTCCTCACAGCTGGTGTACTCCGGCGTGGTGGCCAGCTCTTCCTCCGAGCTGCTGAGTGACACCTGCCGCATCTTCCCTCCCTTTTTGGTTTTGTGGGGCTTCGGGGGTGGCGGTCGCACTGACTCCGACTGGTCCGAGCTGAGAGAGTCGTTCCTCAACATGCTCTCCATCTTCTCCCTCTTGGTTTTGCGGACAGCTGAGCTTGGGTCCAAGTGGTGTTGCTGTCTCCTCATGGGATCCCCGCCTACACCCAGGTCTCCTCTTCGCAGGTCCCCAGATCGGTCCCCCAACACAGGGCTGCGGTGTGGCGTAGGGGGGCTGTGGTTAGAGGTTCTGTGACCTCCGAGGCCAGGACCCATGGGCCCTGGGGAGGAGCGGTCGACGGAGTAGGAGCGCTGTCCCACCATAGGCGGCCGGCGCTCGGTGAGATGCTGTCGGGAAAGCCGGATGGGCCCGGGCTCGTCCTGTTCCGTGTAAGCCAGGGAGACATCACTGTGGCGGCGTTCGTGCCTGAGGCGGCCAACCTCAGCATGCATCCTCATCTGCTCCTCATAGGGCTGAGGCTTAACAGGATAGCGTGCCAGGTTGGGGTCGCTGCGATAGCGTGCCTGAAACTCCTCCTGGCGCTGCTGCTGGAGGTCATACTCGCTGGGCGGTCCATCTAGCTCCTGGTCCAGCGGGTATTCCTGGGAGTGCCAGCGTCCAGGGCCCCGCCGGTCCCGGTAGCCCATCCTTGCCGCATCCACGTCTGGGTACATGTGTGGGCCCCGCGGAGCCCGCCGAGGGTCCCCATCCCCATAGTCGGACGGTGATCTGGGCATGCCGCCGTCCGTCGGGGCATACTGTGAGTGGTCACCCCCCTCCCTTTGGTCGTATTTTTGGTTTGGATCCCTGGATGCAGATGGGCTTCGTTTCCTGTTGGTCAAAGAGAGGGGACAAAGAGTGGAATTTAGTGGTCAGTTCACTTTGAACTGAAGTTTCTCTGATTCTTTGAATAGACATGATCTATTTCTGGCCCTAAGTCTTGCTTCTGCTGATATTCCAGCGAGCATACAGTATATCTGCTTTTGTGCAAGAGGAAATGTGAGGTATCAGAGTTTCACAACACACATCTCTTTGCTACTCAGCTGAGGCCTCCAGTCTGTATAGCTCAGCTTCACTTTACTTTTCCCTGCACTGCTTAGGGTTCAGTCCCCATCAAAACCTTCTGAGAGTCTGCTCTGTCTCTGTCACACACACACATACACAGAAGAGGGAGAGAAAGTAGACTAAGCAGTAGGATGCAGCACCGATCGCTCGTCTCACTGCAATAGATTCTATATGCTCTATAACATGGCTGACTAATGCTCTTCCTTCAGCAGTCTGTGCATGCAATTGGAGCGTTAACTTTAGATTTCACAGAAAACATGTGCGAGGAAAACATATTTGAGCTGCCCTAATTAAACAGCATAGCATGTAATAAAGACAGCTTTGCAGGCTGCATAAATATATGCCAAAAACAACTGTTCACATCAGAGAAAAATGCATGCTAAAATCCTGTTTGATTATTTAATTTGGCTTAAAGCTTTCACACAGTTTCACACCAACAGTGTTTTATCTAATACCAGACTCCTTCACTGGCATGGGGAATTTTTCATTTTCATTTTGATAGCATCTGATTCCTTTGCTGATAAAAGTGTTTAAATCATCATCATTTTCAATGCATTATAAACAACAGGATGACACAAGATTAACAACATGGCCTGCCTGGATATGACCTGTTTGTGTTTCCAAATTAATAGTGTGAGTCTGTGTTTGTGTATGTGATTGTGCAAGAGGAGATAGATGAGGAACAAGACAGTGTACTGAGAGTAGTGCACTGATGAATGATTCAGAGTTTCACAGATTGTATCTGTGTGCACAGTACAATGGACATTAAGGGATGTGGAGAGACAATGACAATGTGTCTGAGCACTGTCTGAATTTATGAACCTCAGAGGACAGTACACATTTATTTACCTCGTCACTTTACTCCTGGTTAGAAACCCACAATATAAGTCAGAACTTACAAAAAATTACAATACACACATAGTAATGTTGTACACTAAAATCACAACATAATTAAACAATGACTTTTTGTTTTAAAAAAATTCCAAAATATGTCCTGGTCTTGGTAAAACAGAGTAGTCTTCTTTGTAACAAGACTGAAGAAGAGGAAAATCTTAAAATTGTGTGAAATAACTTTCTAAAATGAATACTTTGAAGTATGGTTACACTTAGGACCCCCACATTCCTAAAATTAGCTGTCACTCATTTTATCATTGTCCCATTGTCAGAAAGGATACCAGCCAGGAAGTGGATGAAAGGGCCAGAGGGAGCTAACTGTGTGTTAATGCATTTATTCTTTTGTTCAGAATCAATTATTCATAAGCCACTTTTCTCCTACATTTCTCCCACTTTTCCACCAAAATAAGAATGACATTTTGGCGAGGAAAAAAGCTCTGTGAAGCATCCCCTTAATTTTGTACGTGACAACTTTCCATAAATTTCAAAGGGCTTCATAAATCACTGCTGCCAGCCTTGCTCAGTGGCCAAGGCAAGGGCTCCTCCCGTATGATTGGCTGAATTCACTAAACCACTACGGGGGTTTGGTCCCTTCCTACTGGATCTCAGTCTGAGATTAAGTATGTACAGACCACAAGGTATCAGCACTGTGGTCAAGCACATATGGGTGAGGATGCTTCTTGTGTTCTGTGTTGAATTTCTATGTTAAACACTGAGTAATCTCTCAAAATTTACATGCCAGCTGAGGGAGGGATAGAATGACGAATGGGTCTTGTGTATAGTTCATGACATACTGCACAGTTAAAATATGAGCTGTTAGAGAGGGGTGGAAGTCGAGCAATAAAGCGGGACAAATGTGCATTCCAACAACACTAGAGCATAAAGCCAAGATGTAGTAGAAAGGGCACAATAACATAATTCTTTGGTCCAGTTACAGAAATATCCAGAAATACCACATAGCAAAATTCCTTCAGATACAGTAAATATTAAAATTTAATGAACGATATATTTATTTTCCAATTCTGCAGTTCAGCTTTTTACCACTTTTTAGTGTCTTTTCACTTATTGTTTTGTTTACGGTGCACAACTTCAGCATGTGATTCACTCACACTGGTGTGAACAGCATAAATTCCAGTAGGTTTGCAGAAAAAAAGCCACTGTATACAACCTTCCCAGAACCAAACCACAGACAGAGATAGTTGGTGACTATCTGGTCAACATAGCACCGGTTATGGCTGCTATACACCAAGATGTTTCATTCAGGAGTTGGTGACTAAAACAAAGGTAAAAACAGTGACAAAATTGGACTTATATTTGCTGCGTGAGTGAAAATAGGACTTCAATCGCTAAGGCTGCTCCATGTTGCTCCATGTTTGCGAAATGACTAAATAGGGAGACATTAACCTTTTCTCCATAACAACTTTATAATATGATAATTGGATATCACCTTGGATATGTTTTGGTGCCCTCTGATTGTTAATACTGGTAACTGATGCTGATAGATTTTTTTTTCATATCAAAGCTACTGGTTGTATTTTTAATATCATGATTGCATCAAATGCATGTTATGTGAAATTCCCACCACTACTAGTGCTGTACTATTCGTGCAGCTCTATGTAGCTGTTAGCCAACTGCCAATCTGCCTACCAGAATGCCAGTGTTGACCTGCTGGAGGTGTGAGTAACATAAGACAAGAACTGATCACAGCTACTGGGATATTGTTTTAGAGTCTATTTTCTCCATTTCTGTGAGTAAAAGCGGTTAAAGCAGCTTTAAAGCAAAACTGGCTGCATTTTCAGTAAAAAAATAATTTGATTCACTCAATAGCCTGTATATAACTCTGATATTGTAAATACCTGTTATTTGACAGAATTTTCCTAAGACAAAAATGATACAGGAAACGCTGCATTCTGTATTTCTGGGAGGATACCACAGCAAGAAAACCTACTATGTAACTTCATCCGAAGAAAATCAAGATAAAAGATCTGACACGTGACTTCTTGCAACGAGAGTACAAAAACACTGCAGCACTTGTAGCACCAATGATGTAGTGGAAACATAAAGGACACTAATGGATATGCACTTTAATGAGCCAGTCTTTATTTAAAACAAAGAGAAAGACAAAAGGCCTTTTGAAGTCTCTGTGATGCAGCCAGCTCACACGAGTGACCTCCCCTCTCTGTTTCACATCAAAACAAATACCTCCTATCACCTTCGCATCCAAATGCAGCCTCGCCAGTAATTCAGACGCAGCTGGAGAAACACATGAGGGTTGTTACATTATTCATGAGCTGCTTCTGGACACAAACTGAGAGGCGCTTCATTCACAAATCCAAAGTGAAGCCGCAGCAGAAAATATATGCTGGAGTAGGGGACAGCTGCCGTGACTTGGATGGTAGAAAATGTGGAGTGGGGGGGTGAGGGAGTGTGTGAGGAGCATTAGAAACATCTCTTTATAGTGACTGATGCAGGGGTGCGTTACATATCTGCATGTGTATGGGTGTGCATGCCTCTGTGTATGTGCTTTATGTGTGCTGCACTGGCTGCTCAAGAAATGCTTCATGTTGGCTCTCAGAATGTCCTCAGGGCTTCAGGCTAATCTGCCCTCTGGGTTGTGGTGGTGAAAACCTACATTGGGCACACACACCTGCACATAGAACGCGCTCATAGCAACTACAACAAACATTAACAAACTGCCCTTTGACAAGTTGTAACTCATCTTGACACTAGTATCACATTTCTCTGTTCCTGTTTAGGCTTTTATTTCCTTTCTGTCCAAACAGAGAAATGTCTATGGCAGCCAGCAACCCCGCCGTACTCCGTCACCATTTGCATCAGGATGCTAACGTTGTCAGCGCTAAACCAGCCTTCAGTGAGTACAGCAGAGCTTTGGCGCAGCACTACATTTCATACTGTGCATTATTCCCCCATTGCTCCAGCTGCCACTGCTACTGTAACAGCCTCTCTGCAGATAACACTGAGCCCCCCACAGCTCTGCCATGACACACTCTGCTGATCTTACATTTGCATTCCACCCTTAGTGACACAGACAGAGAAAAGAGGGAGAAACAAAACATGAAAGGGATAGGTGGGGATATCATAGCCAATGCATGCAAATTAGAGGAAGCATGAAAAAAAACAATGGAGAGAAGATGCCAAGTAACAGTGTCCTGTGGCTAAACATGTAGCTGGTATGTATGGTGCATTCTGCCACACTTGTCAGGCTCAAGCATGAAGCGACAGGATGGGACACCACAGGATCGCGATGCCTGCGATGCTGCACAGAAGCCTTCGCTGCTGGGACGATTAAGTCACGAACCAAACAGTGACGTGCTCCCTCAATCGCATCACCTTATATGTTGAGATGCGTGTGCGATGTCGCCACAGATGTGGCACTGAGCCGCAGCACATGAAGTGTGGTGTGCAGCGTATCAACCCGCAGTGATTCATCCTCACAGGCCATCAGTAGAAAGACATGTTCACTGTGGGAACATAAGCCACCGTTCTGTATATTCCTGCTGTGGGAATAACAGCAGCCCTCACTGCTGCTGTTGTTCTATTGTTCTATAAAATGTGTGGACTACAAGAATTAATTTAATTACAGACGAGGATGGTGATGACAGTAAGATTCAATTCAAAGAGGGTGACCGTGGTCTCATTTTATGACGGACAACAGCAATCTTATATCCAAAAAGGGAAAAAAAAGATTAAGGCACCTATGACCCTGACCCTGAATGTTGATTCTAAAGGCTGTGAAGGATCATGCCTTGACATCCACATAAAGGAGAGAACATAGTATATCTGTGGTGGCGAGGGGTAAATTTCAATACTCATTATAAACCAGAAAAAATGTTGTCATCACTAAGATGTCGTTTAAACATTGCTTTTGTTTTTCCTAACAGCACGGCTTTATACACCTCCAGCCCTCTAGACATAATTCCAATATTATAATCATCTTTTTAAAGTACACTGTCCTTATCGAAAAAAGCATAATATATCAAATCCATGGCTCACAAAAATCATAGGATTACACTATGGCCCCAAAAGATTAAAAAGTGCAAACCTAAAAGATTAGAAGTGACCCGACATGCTGGCCATGATAAAAACCTTTATATGCAGTTATGTTCTGCAACGCAACACAAAAAAAAACAATTCGTGAAATTTACCTATATACTGTGGTGCACTGAGACGTTGCCCTGGTCTGTGGTGAGGTTGTCCCACTCTGCCTTGGATGTGTTCCTGCTCTGACTTACTGACGGTAGGTCTGATCAGAAACATCCAAAACCATCGCCTAGTTCCCTGGCTGAATATGGACTAGATTGTCTAAATGTGTCATTCTCTCAGTCTCATTGTGTGTGTGTGTGTGTGTGTGTGTGTGTGTGTGTGTGTGTGTGTGTGTGTGTGTGTGTGTGTGACACACCCTATACCCTAATGAAAGGCCTGAGATCAAGCAGGAGGTCCTGTGGTCAAAGGTCGTTAACATTTAATGTTGGTTTATGATTAAAAAAAAAACAGACAATTATCACACATCCATTTACTCAGAGCATCTGCAACAAACAGGCTCAGTTTACCTTGTAGTGGGAACCCTGAGAGCAGCTTTTCAATTTAGACCAAAACTGCTGCACAATCATCTCTGTTTCCCTTTCTCTCTTGCACAAAAGTCCATAATCTTTATGTCACACCGGTAATGCAAAATATTGGAGTCAAGGATAATTATCTGCTCAATAGTGGGACGATGAATATCTATCTTTGGTAAAAAAAAAAAAAAAAAAATTGTTGTAATGCACCTGAATGACAGAAAATACCGCATACTGCATTAAGTAAAAATAGAGAAAACATAAAAAAGGAAAACAAATGATTCATCACCATGACAGAAAATGCAGATATGTTACAGCCGCAGTTTGCTGGGGTAGAAAAAAATGCTCTATTTTCTGTTTTTGGGGAGCTGGGAGTAGATTATCACAGTACAGCATATTCAAAATTATTCATCATATCAAGCTGCTGTGATTGGTAAAACTGTTCACAGATTCAATTAAGTCTTACTGTAAGGCATCATGACCAACCTTAATTAATTGTGGGAGGAAAAATTGTGATTATATGATTATTTTTGCCGTCCTGTCTCAATCTTTCTGCCTTATATCCACTTAATTTCCTCTTGCAGCTACTGTAATGTGGTAAGCAAAACAAATCAAGAAAAAAAAAAAGAATTGGGTTTTTCTTCAAGATTTCTATGTACAGCGATTTAGACAATCTGCACTTTCATCTCTACACACTCAGCCGCCCAAGAGGTTACGTCGGTATTCCATTTAAAACCAAAGAAATGGCACAAACACAAAGATCAATAACTGAAAGTCAATGACGAAGCTTTCCGTAAGTGATGAACCATTCACAGATGTGCAGGCACCTTGATGCACTGACATGCACTTACTCACTCTCACACCATAGTACCCTCATCCATCATTTTGTAAATATTAGCTTGAGCTTTAACCTCTTTTATGATACCATAAGAACTAAAATATCATGATGAAGCTACTGCTTGCAAATGCTGCTGTGACAATTATCTCTGAGGCAAACAAAACTAATGCTCAGTTGTTTGTAATTTGCTCTAGATGTAAGAGCAAAAGCAGTTTATGACAGTCTAAATTATGAGATATAACCAGCCTTACAGAAATCAAATGTCGGATCCTGGGGAGTGGCCCTGTCCAAACCTCGGCCTGGCTGCTCCACGCAAACACATGGCCTTCTGCACACAAACCATTCACAAAGACAGTTCAGTCTGATCCAAACGTAGCACCAGAGCTGGCTCTCAGCCTGCAACCAGACCTCGTTTTTGTTTTTCCAATCCTCTCTGCTCCGGCAGAAAAAATGCCCTCTTTTTTTATCTCAGTAGGGCTATGGATGATCCATACACAGGAGAAGAAAATGTAGTTTTCCAGTATTGCTCTTTGGACTGAGTGTGTGACATCCGCTCTGTCTGCTCTGCCTCTGCTGCTGCTGCCGAAGAAACATGTTAAATAAGAAAGCGAAAAGCAATCAAGGTGAAAATGCAACGCTGCCCCCGTGGGGATTGTGCCACCTCTACTTTGCGGATAATGTAGAGAAGTCAAATGAGAACAAATGAGTGGTGCTGTGTTGCAGAGCTCTCCTCTTAGAGGGAATCTGGCTCACTAATGACAACAATACATCCTGGAACAGTCTCTATTGGAATAAGATAACCAGAAAGAAAGCATGAGCTGGAAAAAAAAAACAGCTGAATGTGCAGGTCTCAAACGAGAGCAATCAGAGAAGACAGGAGGAGGAAAAACACCTCCGATGGTACATCTATGGATACAGTGTCCCTCTCCCTTCCAAGACTGACTCAGCTGGCTGCTGTGTATCTAGGACACCCCTCGGAGTACAAAAAAAAAACAAAAGAAAAACACCCTAACCGCCGTTACACAGAACAATCAAACCAGGTTAAACTCCTGCAGCAACCCGACAGTTCAGCTGCATCTCCAAATAGCCAAATGATATTGTAGCATCAGCATGACCTGCTTCATTTCTGTCAGTCTGCTGCACCCACAGCGCCCCGCCAAACTGCCGGATGAATGGTACAGTTTATGACCATGCCGCAAAGGCTTCTGGGGGCCTGAAATTGAGCCGACTTTTGGGTTTAACACCGTCATCATGTGATCGCTATGGCTGGCTGGAGGTCGAGCAGCGACCCCATCCAACCTGCCGGCCGTTCAGTCCTCTGCCTAGGAAGGGATTACATTCCTTCGTTGATTACTAGCTCACATCTATCACCAATCCCAAGCAAAGCAGGAGGTCTCACCTAATCTCATTCAGCCCTGAGGTTTTATAATCCCTAAACTGAACAAATTACATACTTTATGTTTGTTTGTTTGCTTTTTTTATCCACAGGGTGGATTTTCAGGCATCAAATCAAACACAGAGGAGGAAGAGAGAGATACAGAGTGATAGAGATTTCTCTACCTCATAATTTCTGTGCATTACAAAATGGATCAAAGGCTTTTTTCCTGTTTCTACTTATCATGGGCATAGCTGGTTTTCAGTGATCTGATTTGATAAGTCTACTTGGTGCTTGCGTGTGGGTGGGTGTATGTATTATGACCGCCTGTATCTGGGTATTTTTAAGGTCTTTCTTTCCGCCTCTTTCTTTTCACATCTGCCACCATGTTCCTCCATTCATTTGCCCTCCTTCTGTCCTCCACTCAGCCCTCCCGTGAGGCGGACACTGAGTCCGAGTGCAGATATGCTACTACGTGCTGTTTGAGATGACGATGGTGACAGCTGACTGACGGGAGCGTGGAATCAGGGAGGGAATGTGGGAGATGGGATGTTGACACGGTGTTTTCTGGGACGGATGTTGAAGGGAGGGGTGTTTTATCACCACACGGGCAGGGACGGGGCTAGGCTGCAGGGTTCTCAATAGCTTTGAGGGGACTGTGTATCTGACTGGAAATTTGTTTCCAGTGTATCTGTGTATCTGACTGGAAATTTAGTTAAAATTTGTTTTTAACTAAAATGAATTTCCCATAAATGCCACAGCCTACTTTGACAGAAAATTTTCCCTTCACCCTCCCTGGAAAAACTCAGTTTTGGCACAGTAACATATTGGCATATAGCCCGGGAAAACCAAGATTGATTACACTCAGATTTGTGGCAATCATGTGGTTGTGCATTTAAGAAAAATGTAGTAAAAAGCTGTGCATGCATCATACACTAAAGGCGGAGAATGTAAATCAACCCCTTTACATTCTTTATAGATCCAACTGTCCCTTAAACAAAAGTCTGGGGTGAAAAATACCAAAGTTTAGAACGTATAAAAAAAAAATTAGAAGCTGATAATTATTCAACAGAGTCCTTTGAAGTAGAAAGAAATGATAAATAAAAAAGAGTTCAAGTACAGAATATAGTTTTTCTGTTTCTAATTGTAGAAAAATAATAATAATCTCTGTACACATAAACAAAGCCTGACCCCTGCACAGTTTTCAATGACAGTAGCAGATGGCTTGCACTCCCCCACCACACCTTCCCGTTCTGTGGAAAGTCTTTTGTGAAGCAAGTTTACAGAGAAGTTGTATAGCCCCACATCTATCAGTTCAACTGACAGTGTCTGCAGATCTGTGTGTATTCACTTGCTCCATGAAGAGAGAATCCATTCTCCTGTCTGTGAGCAGACCAACCATTGCCTTTTGTGCTCATGCTATGTTTATCCTCTGTATGGTTAATATATCTCTCGCACTGCGCTGCCTGTTATGTCTCCTTTTTAAGAAGAGGCACTGCTAGCGCACTATGTAGGCCAAGCCCCAACAGAATATGCCATTAAGATTAGCTACAAGTAAGGACTGTTGCACTGCCACTTGCTTCCCCCATGCTACAGAGAAAGGTTAGAGGAGCAGAGCATGGGTACATATTTTTTTTATCATATTGTGAGGACCGCTGAAGCAGGAATTGGCCAGGAATCAAACTGTGAATGTTGTAGTTAGATGGGTTAGATGGGTAGGTAGATGGGTTAGCTGTAAGTAATTAAATGTATAACTCTTTTCAGCTGCTTCAGTTCCAGGGTCCTGATATTATTCATGCTGGCTTATTGTCACACTGTCAAGTACTTACAGGGACACTTGAATATACCAGAGCTTTTGTTAATTTTATAATTAACACCTGCGATTTTCCTACAATGACTAGTCAAAAAGTCTGTTGTTCAAAAGATATATCAGGAAGTAATTCTTTTGCAGATATTTAGAAAACTAATAGCAGGAAAAAAATATGGTAAAGAAATGAAATCAAAGAAAATTCAAGAAGCAAAGAGGAGAGACTATTGTGCGTTGTAATGTATACATAGAATATCACATAAAATTTGCTTCCTACAGAGAGCTTTTCCACCTAGACTCAGATACCACCTGGGAATCATTTGGAATATTCTCCATCTGTCCATTATCTATACTCGCTTATCTAATGTAGGGCTTCAGATTACTGGAGCTCATCCCAGCTCACAAATGGAATTTTTCTCATTTTTCTTTCTTCCCTTTTTCTTGTTTATACTGGATACTAATTGAAAGTCATGGCATCATATACTTTATAAATATTTAGTATAGTGCAAAATTATGTTTTGTCCCTGTAATTAACATCAGAGTCATTAAAGTAAGGATTAGCTGTATTTCCACTGGACCTCAGTTGGTGTCAAACCCTGTCTCCTACGTACAACTACTCTATGACACCAAGTACAATTTGAATTGTGAACATATTGCAAACAGATTAGACTTTGTATTAACATAGTAAGCAAATATTGTTAATGTACATGTGGTAAATTATAAAAATGTTGATACTGAATGTATCAGTAAGATGTTCAGTGACAGTGTATTTTTTCCTGCAAAATATTGGATCTTGCAGTAGAATATCCACTTGTAGTGATTGCAGCATTATTAAAATATGTTATGATTCTGTTTAGTCATTCACAGGTATTGGTTAAGGTTGGGGAAAGATCCTGGTCTGGTTTGATTAAGACAATGCTACCAGTTTCTTGAGGCAGGTGTTTATTTGCATTTAACCAAAACCAAAGGTTTTTCCTCAGTGCTTTTGATTCCTGAACCTGACCACAGATGGGACTGGTGTAACAGCCAACCAGGTCCTGGTAACTCCAGTGCAGGTCAAAAATGTAGTGCTTCATTGATTGAAAAAATGTTGCCTCTGAACATAATCATATCAGCATTTACGTTTGCCACCAAAACATCATTTGGAAAATGGTTTCATAATATTTAAAGATAATTTCTAGGAGACAGGGTTTTCCCAGTGAATTCATATTGTACTGTGTGTCTTGTACTTAAACAGCAACTTAACATCCAGCTGAAAAGGAATGTGCTGCCCTCTCTGCAGCCCTTTCTAGTTCAAAGTTTTAAGTCTCTTTTACCTCTGAACCCCATTGGTGTGGTAAGAATTGTGCTTTGCTGCTTGTCTAACCACCCCCAACAGTGGTGTCACAATGTACTGACACAACCAGGAATACGCTGCATCACTGCAGCAGGGTAAGAAGAACAAAATCAGGAGCAATAAGGGAACATGTTATTTCTATTTTTATGATTCCAAAGTACTGATCCTGTATCATTCTGCTGTACAATCACACACACAAATAAAATTTATAGGTGCGATAAAATGAGTAAACGAAGGCCTGTATCCTTTCACAGTTGGACTCCTGCTCCACACACAAACACATTAAAAAGACTTCTCAGTATAACTTAAAGGAATATCCATGGAGGTCTCTCCTGCCTCCTAGCATGTTGACTAGTCCTTGCTTGTCAGTCTTCGTTCATTTTCAAAAGTGCACTGTGTCAACAACATATTGAGATTTGTTGAGTTATTCATAATCCGGCAAATTCTAATGTAACCAGACACTGGGTTGGAAAAAAAAATGTTCCAAGAACCATGGTCTCTCCACCTTGCTCCTTCTCTCACACACAAATAATTGCACACACACACTCTCGACGCATGCATTTCTTCTTGGTTCTGCTAAGTATGCATTTTTCATTCCAGTGAGCAAGCTGCATTTGAAATCAAAGGCAGTGATGCTGCGCGCCTGTCTGGCTACACAGAAAGTGAAGAGGTAATGAAAAAAGCTGGGGGGTGAGTCAGAGGATGCTTTAATAATCCTTGCTGCCCAAAATAACATCTCTGGGGCTGGACAGACCAGCAACCCTCCTGGGAAACCAGCAATGGTCTTGACCCCCCCCCCCCCAACTCCTCTGAGTCTATTATTGTCAACAGATAAGACTGCAGCGACACGGCACGACGCAGCAGACAGCCAAGCGATCCCTGTACCAAATATACAACAAGACTAAGGAGGAGGAACGGGTGTGTCCATGGGGGACACACAAACTGCTAGAAGTGTGATCTAGTCAGTGGGAGAAAGGAGATTGAGGTCTGACAGGTGAGCAATGTTTCTTTGTTTATTGTCCAATCATTGCTGACAAATGGTGATGGAGTCGAGGCTAAATAGCTCTTCATATTGGGTTCAAGGTTGGGCCTCTATTTTCCCATATAACACTTTTCTGTGCTTTTTCCTGTAGCATTATGCACTCTATGAACAAATGATTGGAGAAAATTAACCTATTGTCCAGTAAAGTCAATCTAATATTTCTGCACAAAACCTCCGGTCTCACTTGACGTTCTTAAATTCCACCTTATCCTGCTCATGCTCACAGCATTCATCTTTTTAGAAAAGAAAGCAATGCTCTCAAAGAATTTACCACTGGTATCTTTACACCAATCAGTCACAACTTTAGAACCAGTAACTGGTTCTAAAGTTGTGGCTGATCAAGTACATAAACAGTAAAAGCTGGCAGCAAAGAGGTGTCAAAAGAAAAGACCAAAATATTACCTAAATAAAAAAGATTCATCCTCTTTGCAGTGGCCTGAAAGGATGACTCATGGTTTCAGACTCAGCTCCATGTTTCATCAGGTCACCATGCTAAAAATCAGGATTGAGCTGACAAACAAAATATTTAGAGATACCCTGATGTGTGCTTGAAAAGTTTATACTTTGACCAGCTTTGCCACTAAATGAAAAGTCAGTGGCTGAGGGTTAGATTGATTCCTCTGATAACTTTACCTTATCTCATGGCAATTCAGCCAGTGTGTTGTAGTTGGACCAGCAGCCAAGCAGAATACAGAAGAGGCTGCTTTATCCATTCCTACATTCCTTACACATATAGTGCTGGCAAAGCTCTTTTTAACAACTACATGACTTTTATTAACTTGTAAAAAAGTCAAGATTACCAGCTAATGCTGTGTTTTACGCAAAGTTAGGGAGCAGCCATGATACTAAGTCATAATCGAAAGGGATCAGTAACTAGTGCTGTTTATTCTTAAAAATGTCACATTCGAAGTACTGTAGACAAACGTTCCATACACCACTGCAACTAAACCTCACATGGTTTTTAAGACATTACTGCCCTACACTGCTAGACTTTGGCTGGAGTAAAAGGGTTAATTTCCGGAGAAAGAACTCCCAAGCAAGAACAATGTTTTCTATAAAAGTGACCGCAGTGAGTGAGTTCAGATCCCATTCATGCTTGAATATTTTCAGGATTTGGACACATTATTACTTAGGCAGCATTAAAATCCCAGCAACAAGTTATAGGTAAATATCCATAGGTCTGTATGTACTGGACGTCCAGTATTATTGAGTGCAACCTTTTGAATGCTTGATTTTTTTTTTACAGTTTGTATACACAAATTTAACATAACACTGATAGAACTGCAACTGTAACAGGCTTGACATTATATGAATATTCATACTATGTTGAAACATTGTATTTAAAGTACAGCAATTATTCAATGTCAAGAGAACACAAGAAAAACGTGAATGAGCCCACTTGACTGCAGCATTTTCATTTAAACTTTGTTCCACAACAGTACACACTGAATATCGCCTTTGGCAGTCAAGCACAGGTCACGTTTGCCATCAAAGCAGCCATTTTTAACACAACATGTCTAAAATAATAATATAAAACAATTTATTATGACAGTAAAAGCTGTCTGTGTGGTGAGGGGGGCACTTTACACCTTTTCAAGGCGAGAAACCCCGAGCAAAAATGAGATGAATAAATATAGAAATCCTAGTATTTTTTAATAGCTACAGATCTGAGATTATATGTAATACACGTCTCTTTCATATTGCCCCTTTCTTTGCTACAAACTGCTCATCTGCTTGAATGTAGCTTGTCATAAACAATGGCCTAAAAGCGCAGAGATTGCCAGAGGAAGGAGGGATACGCACTCTCCCATTACATTCATAAGGTAGGGAAGCCACTACAGTTACCCAAATGCATCTCAACATGTATGCTACTTGTAGTATTGCTCAGAGATTGCCCATATTATCAAATTCTGATATGCACATGCTACAAGGTAACTGACTTGAAGTCCTTGTTCCGTGCTGAACAATTCCCCTGTAGCGGTCTGATTTGGAAAGATTTAAATTTTAGTTTTGGCTGTAACTGAGTAAGAAAATACAGAATTTAAGCCTAGAGTAGCAAAATTTTACAAATAACTTTGTGTAGACAGTAACTGTGACACACACTCACGCAGGTTTTGTCCCACAATGTGCCACATTAGTCATGCAACATTTGAGAAAGCAGAAGCAGGTAAATGTGCACAATGGGTTCCACTGGAGCAACCACATTAGATGATCTCAAATTATGTAATCAAGGCGCATTAAACATATTTCCCCCATCAGTCGCTTTCTGAAAATGCTATTAATTTCATTGCATTTTTCAAATTTATGAACTACTGTCCCCCCATCATCTCTCAATCAAATTTCGTTGCCTTTCCCCCAAGTCTCTCTTCAGGTTGGGGACCTGAACAGAAGGCACACCTGGAGGGAGACAGGAGGCAGTACATAATGGGAAGACGGTTCCTCCCGAGCTCTTTTCTGAAACACTTTCCTTGTCTCAGAGTTGTCACTACACACACATCGAGATCAAAACATTGTGGAGCCCTGCTAAATACAAGGGTTTAAGAATTTGGAAAAGCCAACAAGGAAAGGGTTATGCAAGATGTGTGTCTGCAAAATCAAAGGAGACTCCAACTACTTTACACAAGTTTTAGAATACGATAAGTCACATAAGATAGTTTCTATTGTTCAGTGACCATTTTTAAGGCTTAATGCTTTAGTAAAGTATAGCTTTTTCACCCCCAGAAAGAATCCAGTCAAACTAATAACGCAGAATAAATGTAGAAAGTAAGAATTCAACACCATCTAGCTAGAGAAAGATGGAGTAAAGATGGGATACTTTCAAAAAAATCTATGAATTCATAATTAACTATACAGTGCTCACTCAGATGCAAAAATATATATTGGGTTTTCCAACACAATTGCAGCACTACCTAATGGAGTTTTCACCATTTTTTGAAAATTCAAGCCTTGTGACAAGGTTTTAACCTTTCCTCTGAGTCTGATGAAAAAGCCACTTGCTGTGTCCCTGAGTGTTCAGCAGAAAGACCTTTTCTTCTGCACTCAATTGCATTGACAAACCAAAGTCTCAATCGATGAACTTGTGGTCAGACCTTTGCAGGGCGAGCCCCAGACCAAAGGGCTGTGTGGGTTAATTGTAATTGCATAGGACAGCTTCTGTAACACATGCCCTCAGCCAGGGAGCTGAACTGGCCAGACGGGGGCCTGGTCTGAGAAAACATTTTATTCATGATAACAGGTAACTTCAGCTAGGGATGTAGGGAGCTGATGAACCTAAACTTATTTGCTCATCTTTTTAATTAGCTGATACACACTTAGACAACTTTTTCCCCTTAGATTCCTAGAGTATTGTACATCACAGAAAGTAGCAATGCTGACATGCATGCAGTTAGGGTTTGTGAATTATTTTCCACACAATGGATGGCGGTAACTAGCTCCCTGGTTTACAATTGATGTACCACTGCACCAAGATCTGAAAACAGCCCTCAAACTTTGCCATATTTTGCTAATCAAAGCTGAAGTATGGTGATGCAAACAAGGGAAGAGGAATGCTACACAATTCAGTAAGCAAGAAGAGAACTGTGAACTATCTTCTAACCGGATCAAGAGAGACATATGAATAAATGGAAGGAAGCCCGGCTCGTGAAAAGAGAAAAATCTTCAAAGTCAGCTTCTTTCCTCTTTCTAGCCACCCCTGGAGATCAGATCAACTACTATCCTAAAACCTAATGAACTAGTAAACACTGGGAATTAAATGAATATTACATGGGGTTTCATTAATGCCAGCCAGCAGACTCCAAAAATAATGAAGGCAAGAAGAGGAAGCGGGAGGAGACAGTTACTGGAGCTTCTTCTCTGTTTACTCAGCATCTGCCTGCCAGAGAAGGAGGCTTTTGATCACTCCTCAGCTGGGTTCTCCTCTTTGCTGTGTGGCAGGAGAAGCCCAGGGAGGCTGCCGAGCACCACCAGGGCCAGTTCATTTGCAACACAAATGAACTGAGCTAATTGTACATGTGTGGGGAGACGGGGGAGCCATGCAAACGGTGCAATGTTTGCAAAATATGGAAATAATTAATCTCATTGAGCTTGTGAAATACCATCAGTGTTGCAAAAGAGGATTTGAGCACGGGCTGGGGATGAGACAGATGATGATAGCAATGGGCTGGATAGACGCAGATGTTTAGATTAAGCTTTTTCATTATTGCTTTATCACACAGCTTTTTCAAGTGTATTTTTGGTAATTGAATAAATTGGAGCATGAAACAGATTTGGATTTGGGGCACAGCAACAGGATTATGTGTAAAGCAGTCTTTTTCCCATTCATGAAACAATGCATGCAGATATTACCGTATGCTATCAGGTCAATTGTGCATTGGGCATGTAGAGTTGGAACAGTATTAGGAGAACCACTAAATTTTTAAAACAGATTCCATATAACAGTCAGTACTATAACTGACTCAGTGACAGTATAATTGGAAGTTTTTGTTCAATGGTGTCATATAGACTCCATTGCACTGAATAACAGGGATTTAGCTAAGAAAGTCCACCTCTTGACCTTACAAAGGTCTGACCTTTTAAGCCTCTTTAATCAATAAATCAAATGTAAAACAAGAGTGATGATGCTGTGAAGTACCTTTAGGAGTAGATAACTGAGCTTTAAATTAGCAACTTCACTGATCATCAAGGCCGAAGGAGGCTTTATGGAATAATGAACACATATACACTCCAACTAAAATCCCACAATGACAATAAGCTACGACAGCAAAAACAGTCAAATTTAACCCCTCCACAGACACAGACAGAAAAATGGTTACTGACATTGACAAAGAGCATCTCACATCGAGGCATACGGTTAAAGGCACAGCACTATGCAGTGTCTCTTCTCTCTCAGCTATATAAAACCAAGATGACATCAGACATCTGTTAGGGAGCATAGGAGAAGATGCTTTTTTTTAATTAGAAGAAAAAGACCTCACAGGGACTGGGCCAGAATCACAGGAAAAAAAAAGTGTAGCCGTGTTGCACGCTCACAAAGGAACGCAAAGACACACAAACACACACAGAGCACACATTTACGCCACACGGCAGCCATCTCTTTAGTTCATCATAGAGTGCACAGAGACTAGGTTAGGGACCTGGGGCAGAGTTGGAAGTTGGCTCTAATGCTGAAGTGAAATGTAGTTTCACTGGGAGGACGCTATGCCTACTGTAACTCAACCGTTAATGACATGTTAAGGTTGAGGGTCACACACACAGAAATGCATGCACACACGTTTCTATTCAGCCTTTGAGGGAATCAGTCTCGCTCCGTGAGCATGAAAAGAGTCCAGATGTCAGCACTCTGTACAAGCTGAGGCTGAAAAGTATTCCCTCTTTCTTTTGCTGCTCCATGACCCTTTCTGTACCCTCCTCATCCTTTTTCACTGCTGAGAATACACTGGCCAGTTGAACCTATACGCAATGTACATCTTACTGGGCGATATCACATGTACCACTGGCTGTGGGACTGTGACATGGCAACCTGTGACCAAACCTTGGCAAAGGCAATTTCACCTCCCTCTCTGGGCAGTAGCATTAGCAGCAGTGGCAGAAGGCCTGAGGCTGGGGACATTAGCCCGATCCTTATCTATCTACACAGCCCACCGCTAGCTACCAGTTCTCCTTCTCTCTCTCTTTTTTTTTCTTCCTCTCTGACTCTGTCTGATGCTGAGATATGATTTGGTAAGAGCAGAGAGGAGCAGAGAGGAGCAGAGAGGAGTCGAGTGCATCGATTCAGCTTCTACCGCTGTCTCTCTCAGACTATTCATCCCCTTTTCCTCTGCACTGCTACCATTCTGACTCTCTCGTCTTTAGCTCTTTCTCTCCCTCTCTCTCTCCACTTCTTTTCTTCCCCTCTCTAGCGTGCAGTCATAATAACCCCTCTCTTAGATACCCAGGCAATAAACCAGGGTCTACCTCCTTCCTGCACATATCTCCCTTGGTGAGGACAAAACCAATAAGGTGCTGGCCTAATTACAGCTGCTGAGTGCCGCCAACACCCATGTACAACACCATGGGGTTGAGCGTGGGCTGAGCGTGGGTGAGGTGTGATGGGATTTTGAGCAGGAGCTTCACTTTGACTCCTACACCTAAACCCTCAAGATGCTACTTTATAGTACTCACAGAGCTGAAAAAAGAGATGATGGTAGCCTTGAGGCTGGCTGGGAAAATTTGGGTAGGGAGAAAGAAAGTGTAATGTTCTCCCCTCCCTCACTAGCTAATGCTGAGAAGCCCTTCAGCAAGGCACTCCCAGTAGCTCCAGTAGAGCAGCTAAGTCAACTTGATTTTGCAGCTGCAAGGCATTATTGTGTAACTGTTGGAATGTAAAGCAGGGTGTTGTGAGAAAAAAAAATTCATACTGGATAAAGAAGGGTAAAAAAAGAGCATAGGTGAATGTTATGTAAACTCTACAGTGTGTCCAATGATATATGAAGGTGGAAACACCCCCAGATGAACACCAGTGCCCAGGACTTTGAGGAGCCAAGGGATGGACTGCTGTGAATCCATGTCCTTGTCTGTCGTTTCTAGGTCTGCATTCTGTCTCCTCCTCCTCTCCTCACTTATTCCTCCTACCTCTTTCCTCTCATTTTCCTCCTCTCCTTTTCCCCAGTTCTGTCACATCAACATGAATCTTGGGCTCCAGGGGTTCAGAGTCCCACAAGCTGCAGCCTGCTATGTCTGCCTCATCTACAGCTCTGTCACCATGGCGACTGGTGCCTGGGTGTTCCTGCCTCCTCCGTGTACTTTCTATCTTTCTCTCTGTTTTCTTTACTTGCTTTGTCTTTCCACTGAGCTCATCTCACTGCACATCCACAATACTTATCAATACAGGCTGAAAAGAATCTGCAGTCCGAATAGAAAATGTGGGTCTCGTATGCCACATGCAGATTGGATGCGAGTGTTTAATTAAATTACTCAGAGCCTTTAGATTTAGAATAATCATGTCAATGTGCAATTCTGAAATAAATTTATGGTCTAGACCAGTGTAAAACAAAAAACAGTGGTGGTGCAAACTGGTTAATTCCATGGGCTTCTCGTTGTATATTCTCTTTATTCCAGAGTAAGCTTTTGTGCAAAATGTGCAGGATGGATTTAAACACCTAAGAGACCTAAAGCACTATAGAAAAGCCCTCACTGTGAATTGCTCAACTTATTCATATGGAAACAAATGCCCAGACATGTCCAGAAGCTTTCCACACCTGAAATCTTTAGTAATGAGTGCATTATCAGCTGTAGCCGGGGGTGAAGTCAGTAGAGACCTTTAATAATCCTGATAACCACTTTATCAATGATGTATTGTGACTGAGAAAACATCGCTTTTCCAATTGCCTACGTGCCTTTAAACATCACAGTAGCTTGTTTGGAAAACTTGTTAATTTAACTGGTCAAATTAAAGGATTACGTGTCTATTATGTAATGCTGATGTGCTAGGAAATAATGAAAGGATACCCCTTGCACATATAAACACGCATTGCTTAAGTAGCTCAGTTTGCTCTGGTCTAGGTCTGACACAAATTAGCTGCTACAGATGCAATGCTGAAAAGCAACTCAAATTTGGTTTTTGATTTAGTCTCATATCTCCTTAAAGATGTTAATTTGGGTTCCATTGGTTAGCATTACAGCTGTTTCATGAAACCCTTTCCATACAATACATTTATTTATATTCTCTGCCATGTGTAGAGAGTGAGAAGAAGTTGAATCATGTTTATGAAAGCTAATGCAAAAACATTAAGATGATCATGGGGTCACAAATGTCAAGCTTCAAGTTGAACTGCATCAGTAATTTTCAATATATTAGGGCATATAGTCTGAGATAATTCAGATAATGAATTCTTTTTAAATAAACCAATTGTTGGTAACTGTATAAAGCATAATACCATGAACACCTCCATGAACAAAGTAGTCCTGAAATTTGATGACAGACCATGGCAGGGTACTTGCATAGAGAGAAAACACAATTTACAATATAGAATCTGAAAACTGACGTGATCCTCCTGTCTTCTGATCAAAATTAGAGTCATGTTGTTAGAAAAAACATTCTTTGTTCAATGCCTTACTCTGTGTTTTTAATCAGGCCAGCAAACATCAGGATTAAAAGACAGGGAAGATACATCATCATTTCTGTTGATCAAACATTACACCTTATCAGTATGGTACCCCCCCCCCTCATCATTTGGAGGAGAAAATAAAAAGATGGGGATGTGTGAGGAGGGTTTCCACTTCATAGGAATCTTCAGTGTAGAAAACCCTGTGGTGGAAACAAGTTAGTTTCCCTCCTTTTATGTACATGCTGTACTGCACATATAAGCTATAAAACGAAGAAGTGCATAGCTGCAAATACTGTATGCTGTCACTGCAGGTCACAATGTATGAGACTCTGGGATGAAGTAGCGAGCAGTTGTGAGCATGAAGATGAGTCACTGAAATCACACCCAAGATTGCACAGCCCCTTTAGAATCACTAAACAGCAGCAATTTGGGTTTATTAAATATGTTGGGTTTGAAACACAGTGCTGCTTTAATACTTTGCATTTTTGCAGAAAATCAAATGCAGCTATTCAAGACCCACTTATACCATATCATATGCTTTACAAAGATAAGATGTACACCACAAACTCTACGACATCTCTATATATTCTTCATACAGCAGTCCGACAACAGACACACTTTGGTCTCGGCATTTCAAGGAAGCAAGCTCAAAGAGCTGCTGCAGTAGGGGTGTGATAGGTGGAAAAGTGTGTGTGTGTGTGTGTGTGTGTGTGTGTGTGTGTGTGTGTGTGTGTGTGTGTGTGTGTGTGTGTGTGTGTGTGTGTGTGTGTGTTATTAGGGGGGGTGAGTATGGTTGCAGTTTAAATGTAGTGGCCACTCAATTCAAAACCATTCAGGCCTTCTAAGAACAGATCCCCACAGCCCATTAGGACCTCTGCTGACGCACACATGCATAATACATGGAAGATGGATCTAAAAGCATACAGCCCATTAGCAGGCCTGGGCCGGGCAGGAAAAGAAACAGAGAGAGAGATGGAAACAGACTCACACACAAGAGCCCAGATCGAACGGATGGTCAAGCTGGAAAGCCACTGAAAACAGCACACACTCCTGCTTGGTAGAGATGTGTAATTGTTGGGTAATTGTTGTGTAGCTGGGAGATACACGATACTAGTTACAGAACCAGGAAATTATTGGACAAAGAGGCTGACACTAAATCCAAAGACTGAATCAGTATTAAACCGAAGATACTCACATGAAGACAATCTACCGTTTAGTTGTACCAATTAGCCAACTGCAAATAGATTCATTTAACATAAAAATGATGAGCCTTGTCGTGTCGTTATCCACCATTCTAAAAGCTATTTCTTCTGAAGGTTTTTACTAAGAAGAAAAAAGGGGTAGTGATAGAAAATAAGTTTAATTTAATCAGTCAGATGTGATGATTGCTGGATCACAGTTTCCAGGCACAGAGCCCCCTGCTCAGCCCTACCAGTGGCTGAGTGTTCTGGCCATGTAATGTGAGGTGGCAGAGAGCCCAGCAATGCTGTAAATTATTTCTGACGGTAGGGTGGGGGACAAGAGGGAGAGACTTGCAGTCCCTGGAGACAGACAGTGCACGGTGTGGAGGTACAGTGCCTGCATCTATACCAAGAAAGAAAAGAGGCCTGCATGTTCTCTCGGCCCCGCAGCTGCAGGGACATGGGTCTGCTTGCAAGTCTGAAGCACTTCTGCAGTCTGCATAATGTGTCTTACAGCCAGGCCTGGCCAGATGACCAGGGGCCTCTCTATGGGGAAACAGAGCATTTAGCAGGCTAATCATAATATGCTCCGTTGCATCTCAGTGAGATCCAACTTCTCTCTCTCTCCCTCGACATGCCACACAAGTGCTTCTTTCCAGAAAATGTGAAAATACAATAAGCTTGTATGTTGCAGTAACATGGTGGCTAAAAGGGCAGTAAAATGGATTTTCAAAAAAATAAAAATAACCAAAGATTTCCTAATTCCGTGACAATACGTATGTAATATGCTCATAAGCTTCACAATGGTGTCCTGCACTTTGGAGTCATACCTGTTCTGATATGTTCACTTGCACATGCTCCGAGAAACACAACGTTATGCGCTTGAGCGTGTGGGTAGCTGCGTGGGTGGGTGTGTTGACTCTTTGGAAATATACATTTACCCTCCTAACCCGCTAACGTTTTCCTCCCGGGCGCAGCAGCGGCGGCGGCGGAGCCGGAGCCGGAGCCGGAGCCGGAGCAGTGCGTGGATCACACACATGCTGCTGCAGCAGCGGTGCGCCGGGGCGTACGCGCACACGGGCACATACATACCGACACGGCAACGCGCGCCGCACGGTCACACCTCGGCATGGTCCCGGTCTACCTAAACGCTTCCTTTTAGCCCCACGCGCACACACACACACACACACACACACACACACACACACATCCCCACCCAACCACCCCTCCCTCACCAACATTCAAACGCGACACATGCGCGCGCGCACACGGCACACCGCGGCAGCAGCATCCCCGACCGGCCCCATCATCCAGCCAGGAAATATCTGCAGCAGCAACACCACCGGGCTGTACTGTAGCTTGTTATTACGCAGCCCGCTGCTGATCGATAAACGCAACAGCCCCACCCCCACCCCCGCTACTCGTCTGACATACCGACGGGGAAAGCCCTTCCTCATTAATCAGGCCATTTCTTTTACAAAGGAATCACTCACCCGATGTTGCTCAGCGCCTGCTCGAACAGCTCCGTCTGCAAGATGTTCTGAGGCGCCGAGAAAGCCCCGTTGAAATGTGATAAAACCGAGCTACAGAACTGACGCAATGTCTCAAACTGCATTTTCCCCCCTCCGCTTTCTTTTATCCTCAGTAAATGATCACCCTTTTTCCCTTTCACCGACAGTACATCCCGAAGCCTGTCGCTCGCTCCGGACGCCCTCCTCCACACACACACACCTCCTCAGTTAAAATCTCTTATTATTATCTCCCCGGGCCGCGTTAAACGCAGAAAAGGCGCCGATCAAGTTCCATATTTCTCCTGCCGCTCCTCGTAAAAAGTGTCCTCAAACGAGACGCATTCCGGGCAGGATCCTTTGGTCATATTGCTTCGGAGGAGCGTAAGCGAGAAAAGGGAGGTAGTGCCGGTGCCGGTAACGTGCCTCTTCGTCTTCTGGCTGTGGCAAAAATCTCTTCTCGTCGTGCAGGAGGAGGCGAAGGAGCGCCCGGAGGAGAGAAGGAGCGGAGAGGCATCCTACACGGCGGCCGGCAGCATCAGCAGCAGCAGCAGCAGCATCAGCAGCATCAGCAGCAGCAGCAGCAGCAGCAACCGCTGGCCGGCGTATCAGCTGCTGCCTCACATACAACTCATATTTCCAGTGGCCTATGAAGAGAACACACTCGCGCTAACACACACACACGCACACACTGACACGCACGCTGGGGCCGATATACAATGGTGCGCACTCTTTGCCATATCTCTCCATCTTCTGTCACGCACTCTTTGGGACGCGTACGGCAGCAGATAGACCACAACACAATATAGCCCAGTGGAGAGAGGCGATGCTGTCGTCAGGGTTTTTTCCCCCTTATGTACCGTATCTGGCTTCAGAGCATCAGCTCCCCATCAGTAATAAAGGAAGGCAGTCCTAGTACCTCTGAGAGGGACAGCGTCTGTCTGAGAGGAAAGGGCACTCATAAAGAGGGGGGCTTTCCCGAGGGATTACTTATTTATTTAATTAACGTTTTTCCATTTGATTCAGTCAGAGCTTCTGCGTGTAACTGTAATCAGCTGAAAATGATTCAACTCAGGCATAAAAAGGCTCCTTAAAGCTGCGAATACTAAGTATTTGATGTTGTTAAAAACATTTTTTTTACTGGAGAATTGAAGTCTATGTGGAACCACTTGAACACGGAGCTATCATGAACCTGTCTGAAGGTTTTCTAGAAATGGTTTCTTCTATATAGAGGCATAGCAAGACCATTACTTGAGCAGGACAATGACCAATGTCTCTGTGCTTGAGATCTTCAATATTTTACTCCTGGGTCATAAAGTGTAAAACCCTACAAATTAGTTGCTATTTAACAGTTAGTCAGTGCAATAATTCAGCTTTATATTAGACATGATGTGAGATAACTCCACGTATTTCCTAGGATAATGACAGGATTGTCATATCATGTCATCATTGCCATGATCAATTGCTGTCAACACATTATAATCAATAATCATAAGTAAATCCCATCCCTGAATTAAAAAATAGTTCCCTTTAGAACAAAATGTTAAAGCTTATGTAAAGATGCTAAAAACCTTTACATTACCATGTTGTATGTTCTGTCATCGTATTAGCTACAATATGAAACGTGAAACCTCCTTTTTGTGTTTTAACGTCATTGATAGCTCCGTTCCTTTCAAGTGTACCAGTTAGTCATGGTATAACAGTCAGCCAGGATACACGAACACCGAACCCTGGAACTACGGCAGATAAATGGAATCTAGCCATCATTCATTTTATTATTTATACCTGTGCTTTTCCTACTATCATAAAATCAAAATGAATATTAATCATCTTATAAAACACTTCTTTATGAAGATAAAAGAAAATTTAGCATTAATTTTATTACTCTAAGTGCTGCAAACATCCAATAGATTTTGTAGATTTAATTTCTTGTTCAGCTATGACCTGCTGTACTTACCCTGGTTGTACACACATATAGTTTTACAATGCAAAGGACAATTAAAATGGATGTTTCAGGCATGTTCCCCTTGGGTCTCACTTCCAAATAAGTGGTTCAGATAACTTGAGTTAAATTGAGGATTTTAACAATGAAACTTTCTCAGTGTCAATCCTCTCGTGTCTCTTGTTTATTGGACTCCATCCAATAAAAATCCAATTTGAAAGTATGATGTTACCTTAAAGGATAGAATTGATGAACAAAACCATGAGTCTAGAAAAAATGGATTCCGATATCAGTGTCAACTACTCTATCAAATTACCTCTTTAAGGATTATGAGACAGCACTGTATTATTGTCTAGCGAAATATGTATATAAGTTGGAGCCTCTTCGGCTACATAGGGCTGAACTGAGGTAGACTAGCTTGGACTAAGTAATGATGAAACCAACTAGGCAAAGCTACTCAATACTGGACTGGTCTGGATGTTAAATAGGCATTCCAAGCTGAATGTGTTCTGCCTCCTCTTCTAACATTTTTGGCAGCCTTTTCGTTTCTCTTGCCTGGCTGAATGTGTTAAAGAGAAATACAGAATCTGAAGAAATTCCACCGGTGAGTATGTTCCAATCCCAGTGTAATGGTGGTTTCATCAGCCTCACCCAACACTGCAGCTGTCCCAGCGTATCTGTGTGTTCATTCAAATGACACCTCCAAGACCAAGATAAATTAGATGCCTTCCCAAGTTATTTCTCCTTATAAATAGACTGTCAGCTTTTTCTCCTCCTTTTTTCAGCAGAACACATCCAGGAGTTAATTTAAACATTCTTTAAGATTAATGAAAGTGGGTTTTGGTGCTTATGCAGTGGGAGTTCTATTTATGGCATCTCTGTGATTCATCATCAGCATTATCCCCTGAATTTCTAGACAGCCAGTTTCCTGTTGTGTCACTGCAAATGTGGGCAATGCCAAAGCAAGAATCACTCACTGTTACCATTATCCACCTCTCTAGCCATGCAATCAATTAATATACAGAGGCAAAGGCCTGGACTGGCACAGACAGTGACTGACTGACTGAATGCTTGGAGTGGTCTGATCTATAGTCAGACTGATCATCCATTAAAAGCACCTTAAAAAGGAAGCCATTTGAGGAGGAGAGGGTTAATGTACTGCAGTTGCACTAAGACAAACTAACATTATCCTGCATCATTCTTAAGGGTTTACAGTACTGTACCTGTTATTACACTATGTAGTTACAGATGATGCTTTGTTCTTTGCTTTGCTATTGTGGGGTTTGTATTCAGAATATAGAGACACAGTGGATGGAAAATTCAACAAGGATAGAAGAGGAGCACATTTTTTCTCTAGACAGGGGAGAATATATGTCTATTTTGGAGTTATAACAATGACTTTGTGTGCACGTATATGTCCCTGTTGCACAAAACCTTCAATATATTTTGAAAGCACTTAAAGTATTTTCAATTATATCCAGCAATTGGTGCTGTTTAATCGGCAGGTTCGCTGGATATATCCATCAAAACATCCATTTGGAGCAAATTATCAGGTGGAAAAGAATTCTTTCTGCAGGTTTCTGCAGTGTATTAAGATGTAAATACAAGGTTGCAATGGTGGGAGGAGGACACACAGAACTAATGAGTTATGTCTCAAAACACACTGCCGGCACAGCCTTGCACACTGGTTTCTCTCTGCGCTAGACAACGGGGTTTGTCACCCTATATAAGGTCAGTATAGAACAGGAGAAGAGACACTGGTTGAATTGAGAAAGAGTAAAATTCACATCCTTATACTTGCCTATATATATATATATATGTGTGTGTGTGTGTGTGTGTGTATGTGTGTGTGTATGACTCAGGGCTAACTCAGTGCTACCCTCCCTTTGGATTCAAGCTACTACCCGCTGGGTTTGTTCACCACTGAATGGCACAGCATGTAACCCACATTTCCTGGCCTCCGATCGGGAAGTCTGGTCTCATAGGCAGGGAGGACCAGCAGAGAGACAAGGACATCTGTTAGTGTGTAAGCTATGCTTGCTGCGACCGACCAAGGGTTATGGAAAACAAAATCTAATCTCATAGTCTTACTGTAGCACAAGAGATAAATAGGGCGTATATTCGCTGCCAATATCACCTGAGCAATTTCACTTTCTTCTTTTTATCACAGGTATTTTGTCCCAAACTGAAGACAGTTTTAGACATTCTGGATTAAGTCCCAGTTCCTACTTGGCCTGTTTATGTCCATATATAAGTTTGGAGACATTTAAGTATTGTCTAAGGTTATAATGAACAAATGCTGCGTTAGCTTATATGTAAGAAGGAGCAGACAAGGACATGTAAGAATGAAACATTTTCTGAAATGACTCTCTGCCTAGCTTTCTGCTGTGAAGTTATATTCTGGCGTGTTTGGATTCTGGCTATATGCTTTCTTCTTCCTTTAGAAGACAAAAGACGAAGGAGCCCCCATGTGGACATAAAAGTAACTACTTTACTTGACACCAGTATCAAGAAATTAGCAACCAGGTATAGGATTCACAAGCACAGCATGTCCCTGTTGTCAGCATCTGAGATTGTTCTAGTCAGAGGGAGCATTTAGTACATATGGCAAATGGAACACAATGTTCTGAATCATAAGTAGACCTGCTCTTGCTCTGATACCCCAGAAACATCCTCATTTACAGGCTTTGCAGTGTCAAAACTGGCTAAAAACACTCCTAATGGCAAAGCAGTTTCTCTAAGATATAGAGAGTAAAAATTCATGCAAGCACCTTTCACCTGCCAGCACTGCATCATAGCTGAACCTAGCTTGCAAACATGTTTGTATGTGCTAGTGTGCTGGATGTGTGAAGAAGAGTGAAGGTGAGAGGGTGGATGACTGTTGTAGAATTGCTGTGTTAGTGCCAGATACGGTATCTTTGTCTCTGTCTCCTTTATAGGTCTCAGGGGCTCCGTGTACAAGCAGTTTTATATAGGGCTTTGACTGGCTCGCTAGGAGACGCTGCTTTCACACTAGGCTTGCATCACTGCTCTGCACTACCTAAACAACATTCACATAGGTCAGCGCTAATGCTAAAAAGCTCTTATGCAGCTATGTCCATGCACCTAAATTAAGTGACATCACATGGAAGCTCTTTACTTCTGTGATGCATTATTACCTGATCAAAGAATCAGCGTGCCTTTACACAATAAAGAAAACAACCTATACAGAGCTTGTAGTGTAGGTGTATTATTTTTTCACACGTAAAACTTACCTGTCTATGTGTATGTCGCCGGGTCCCGAGTACCTCAGCCCCGAACCGTTGTCAAGGGACCCCTGCCTGGGCAGGAGGCCACGGTGAGGTCTGCTTCTGTCTGACACTGGTGTCAAGTCCCCTGAGGCCCCCTGGTAGGGGTACAGGGACGGGTCCTGCAGTTTGGCCTTTTTCCCCTGTGGCCCGCCCTCAAACACGCCCCGCACCTGACCAGGCCCCGAGCCGTAGAACCACGCCCCCGATTTGGTGAGGATTTCTTGTTGTTTTCGGCACAAGTTGCATACCCACATAACCTGCAGTTAAGAGAATGGGAGATGTTAATGGTTTGGAATGATGATGGGCAGAGGTTGTCTTATATAACCTATGATGAGCTGTAATGGAATGATTTGTGTGTTTGTAATATGTAAAGCTGTAACATAACTGTGAGGCATAATACTGTTGCTGGGTGAAAATCTTTATGTTCAAAATGTGGTATCAATTTCCAGGTATTAAAGTAGTTCTCATAAAGATTTTAATTTGGAAAAAATAAACAGCAAAATTGAGCTCTGAGTTTTAAGCCCACAGTTACAATGTTCATAAACAGTATTGACAATTCATGTTGATGAGGTGAATGATGAAATACTTTACACATGCAGCAGCCTTTGATATAATTGAAGGTAAAGCGATATGGGTTCAGTTTATTATTTTAATATAATTTGAGTGTGTGAGTCTCCTGTAGATCTACAGTATAAATACAGAAGAAACATGCTAAGTTTTCATCTTGCACATAAAACAATTTTCTTATTTGTTATGATGCAATACATTACTATTATTGTTTCTGGTTAGCAAACTACAACAACCCAGAGCCCACATGACCACAGATTTCAGAGATTAGTCACATAACATCTGTTTTGCTCTACAAGGACTGGAGAGAAGGAGGTTTTTACTGCTCTATGATGTCTGCTCTACACTTCAGCTCCAGCAGCCAGCTCACCACACTGGTCACTTAAATCCAGGGGCAGGCAGGAGTCCTGATCACTGTACACACATATACACACACTACCTGGTAAAGCTCAGCCTCCTGGCTTAAGTCATCTTGTAGAGAAAACTCACACAAGATGACACTAATGTCTGCTCCAGTTGACCACACCTGCCGCATTAACAGCAGGCAAACTAAAGGAATATCTAAGTGTTTCTGAGAGGACTAAGGGCTTGCCAAATGATTGACAGGCCAGACGGCCAGTAGGTCGGCCAAGAACTGTTGTAACCCCCCCATCACATTCCCCGCCTTTACGGTCCCAGTGCTGAGTCAGTGCATTACTGTTATTAGTGTGAGCAGGCCTTGAATGCTGCCTCACCCACCCTTGGTCAGTCTGAAGCTCACCATTTATTTCAATAAGCCTTGAATCAAATAAAAACTGACTGATATGTTGTTTCTGGATTGACTGAACTCACTTAAACTGTGTTGGTCTGCAGTGGGTAGAAGGCTGGATTTGAGGCCACAGCATAAACTACAACTGCTTATCTCAGAGGCTGGCTAGACCTAAAGCACAGGGTGATACAGGGCAAGAACTGTCTGGAAGAACTCACCATAGATCAAAGGGGCCAGTAACCTGTAGTTCGATATGTTAAATCCTTGCACTTGCAAAGACACAAATATAAAAATACAAAATTTTATGGGGTATGTGGGTGGAGTTGAAAAAAGCAGTTGCCCAAGCGTGGCTGGCTCTAGTCATCAAAAATGTTTGTTCATGGGTGGGAAGTCAGTGAGAGATCAAGTCCTTGTCACTGAACTAGTGACTGAGTTATTATTTGGCCATTTCCTGTTAGGATTATTTTCATGTTTGTAGCTGTAACAACACAACAGCAATGGTTGCAAGACAACAATAGTTGATACTTTGACTTAGGTGGACATTGCATCTACTGGAAAAAATGCAAACTAGCACTGGCCATCTGCTGTTCTCTCTGCTATTAGTACTGAAAGCATGTATAAGTATTTGCTCTCTGGGATCCAGAATCCTTGAAAAAAAGCAGGATAGGGATTTCTACTCTTGCTTTTAGAGGATAGAAAGAGCAAAAATCACCTGGGCACAGTAAGAGGCAGCCCTCCATCTTAAAGCCGCATGTACTGGACGATGCGATATTGACACATGAGGCATTTATGACCAGCTATCAATGTTACAGATGGGCTATAAGTGTGTCGACACACAATGGAAGCAGGGAGGCTACAAATTGTGCTTTATGTGTCCCAGAGGAGTGTAGCCAGTGGGGCCATGACTGCCTCTTTAACTAGGGTCATGGTGAGAGCTCTGCAGTGAACCATGAGTCATCGGCTAAGACCCAGGAGCCACCAAGGCCAGTTTCCCTGCTAATCAACTACACATCACATCCTGCACCTGAAAGTTACACACATTAACATACATACACATGTGTGAACATACACACAAGCTCTGACTTGATTGATGTTATAGATGAAAATTTAAACAGGTAGAGGAATTTATCTAATATCTCAAATTAACTGTTACATGCAGGGGGCAATCAGAAACAGACACCAGCCTCCTTCTGTTGGCTTTGTGCTACAGATGACCCAGAGGCTGCAGGTAGGAAAACCATCTCAACATCCAATAGGTTATTACATAGAAATCACCCAGTATGGACCTGTGTAAAAGTGGCTTAATTTGCCATGTCTCTCATCAATCTTGTACCAATTACAAAACAAATGTAGCCATGAATTCCTGGCAAAAAACATTCAAATTAAGCCATGCATAATGAAACAAAAAATAAAAGTTGACTGGCCCTATACACATTAACTGGGTGTCATAGGGTAAAAATAATAGGTACACATGAGACATATCAAGGTGTAGTGCAGAAAAGTAATGTGGTTGGTTATGGAGGTGGTGAATAGGCACATACAGGAAACTTCAAATCTAAAAATCTGATTACATCTACCAACATGTGAAAAAGATTCCTACTTGAGTGTTTAGTTTACTTTTATTTTATTTTTTTCTCACCAAATTATTTCAATATTTGGCAATAGCCAAATATTTTATTTAATTTTTTTGTTTTTTATTTTTTTTATTATTTTATTTTCACATGAAGGAGGAATGTTATCTTTGCACATTAGGTATCCTGATAACCATATGTAATATTTCAGAGTCTGAGCTCTCTAAACATAAAACAGATTATATTACCTATGGTTAATTACTGAAATCTCCCCTTCTCTTTCAGTCACCCCAGTTTCTTTACAGAAGACTGCGACATATATACCCCACCGACTGCAATTAACAGAGTCAGTTGCTGTGCAACTCTCCAATCTGCCAATAATAATTAACCACACTCTCAGTCTTGAGCTCATCTGTGAATTTCTAATAGCATATTAGTATTCAAAAAAAAAAACAGGCCAACAAAATTGTGCATAGGTCCAGTAAATATTAAGGACACGGAGCCTCAGACATCAATACTTGGATTTGATTTGCACTTTGGAACAGAGTCAGAATGAAAATGGATGTTTATACAGTATATTAGGAAGGAGGAGCAGAAGTAAGGAAAGTGTCACTGCCAGACTGCTGAATGCTCATATGTCCAAAAACATTACATGAACTGCAAAATAAAAACAGCCTTGTTTTAAGCTTGATGACAGTGCACTCTTGAGATTATCCCAAGGGTTTTTAAAGGTCTACATGAGTCCAATAGGTTAAAGAGTTTTATCAGTTGATAGAGAGGTATGTGGAAACTATGCTGTAAGGTTTTTCTTTGTTGAAAAAAGTAGTTAAGGCTAAGGATGCAAAATGGATTCAAAGAACATCTAGGTTGTAATGGGATTTAGGATTACACGATGCCAATCTAAATTACTATATCCTCCAATCTCCCAGATCATAGAAATAACCAACAATTCAAGGAAAACTCTAATCTTGCTTTAACCCAGTACAAGACATGTGCCAGTAACAGAAACATGTTTCACTCATTACCCTTTTTTTCTGTCTTGGTCACATTGGCAGAGTGAGCATGATATCCAGTCCATCAACAGGAGCAGTCCAAAAACAGTGTGAGCTCAACCCACACTAACAGAAAACTCTAATACCCCTCACAGACCATTACATCTTTACAGCAGATGCATGTATGCACAATAATACACAGGTCAAGTAGCTGCAAAAGCCATAGGTATGTTCACTTTCACCGTGGCCATTCTGTCCACGGCTCTTGAAATACACACCGCGTTCACACACACATGCACGCACGCACACGTCCCTTCAGTTTAACTCTTCACAGCCGAGTGCATGATGAGGGTTGGGGGCTGTGGCCCTCGGGCAGGGCCACTTCTGCCTGTGTTTGCCCATATCATAGTCATTGAACCTGCAGCTAAAAATGGAAAGCTAAAAAGCCTTTGGAAGATATATACTCTATTAAATGGCTATAGGCCATTGACTGAGGCACTGAATTAAGGGGAACAAACACCCAGTGCCATGGGATCAATAAATAATTTCCTTTCTAATACTTTCTTCTCAGACTGAGGGTGTTTTCATTGATACCAACAAATATAATCTTCCAAAAAAATGTGTGTTTGTAGGAGAGTGAGAATGGCTGGAAATGCACTGGCCAAGGATGTCACTGAAGGACAGACTATCTTTGACAGAAAACATATATCTATTTCAAAATGATGTGGGCAATAGGCTGACACATAAGGATGATGTAATTTAGACTTAGAAAAACACATTTTCTTGTGAACAGCCTTGCCCTATACAGTCTATACAGTATACTACACATAACTATATAGAAAATAGTATGTACCCTTCAGCAATGAACTTTACATGTTCCCTTTTTGTCTGCTCCATTCAAATTTTTCCTGAAGGAGAATTACACACACGTACACAAAGCAGCTGGATTTGCAGTAAGAGGGAGCACTGAGCTCTCTCTTGTGGCCATTAAACTGCACTACAGCGTTACTTAACACAGGCTCAGGAGTGAATCAGCAGTATCCTTCCAGGCAAATCACAGAGTGCTCAAATGGAGAGCCGGCTCTTATGTTAAATTAAATCAATGACATTTTTACATTCATTCATTTTACATTCATTCATTCATAAGAACATATGTAATATAATTGCTAAATGACTTCTCCTTATTTCACAGGAGGCTCTTTAAAATTTAGAGAGGGCCTTTGTAGTGATTGTCATCGCTGCCACAATAATTTAATTTGAGAGTTAAAAGAAGGGATGTGGCCATTCTGGTGGGCCAGTGTTCTAAGACGCATATAATGTAACCGTGACCTCCATGCTCTGCTTCCATCTCGGGAAACACACTTTGTATCTTTTCTCTTGCCCTGCCTCCTATCAGCTCTCTAATAAAGAAAAGAAATTCTAGAAAAAAAAAATCTCTGAAAAGACTAAAGCCTGGAGATGGCATAAGCTGCAATATTGATGTGGTGGTAAATGAACTGTCGTAGGTATCATATTGCCCTGGTGTTTCTTTGCTACACCTGAACTAAGGTGAACTGAATCACACATTAAAGACATATTGTTTGTGGAGTGGAGTATTCCTCAGAACATCCTAGTCTGGACTGCGTCCAGATTATAACCACAGGCACCACAGGAGACTATCTACTGAACTCTAGAGGGCTACACAATATGATGGGCTGCAATAACAGGCACTGCAATGCACATGTAGGGCATCGAATAATGTACATCAAGACAGGTGAGACTCTGGGTTTTTAAATTTTCTGATAGTGTATGTCCCTGCATGAATATAACAGATATAGATAAATTCTACTAGAGCAAATATATGAAATTGGGCTATTGAGGCAGTTCTGCAGAAGAAAAAGTTTACAGGGCAGATTGGTGTGATTTGTTAAGCGACCAATGAGCGTGGAAGGGGAGGCCTACATTCACATGCTCCAACACTGGCTGCACGTGGTGAATTACATTTTAATGAGCTTCTAATTTTAGTGCGCGCCAGTAATAATAATAGACCTGATGAATATTTATGTTCCCCGTTTGAAGTTAAGAGACAGAAGAAGAGGAGGGAAATACAGCAGAGATTCAAAATACGGTTTTACATATGAATGGCAGATGGCTCTCAGACCCACATCTCCTCCCCTCCAGTCTCACTCAGACCTTTATAGACGTGTCACATTTTTGGACAGACGTTACTCGTTTTTTTGTTTGTTTTTTGTTTTTTGTTGTTTTTTTTGAGGGGGGGTGTGTAAAAATAAATGTTAAAATATTGCATTGAAAACGATTAAAATGATAGGACGACATGCTCCAGCTTTAAAAGGGGAAAAAGCGACCGAGATCGTCCTAAGGACAGATGTTCAGAAAACAATTACAGCAGCACAAATTCCCCGAGAGAGCTGAAATGGTCCCATTTCTCACAAAATGACCGACTGAAGACACGGTGCAGTCGCAGGCTCATGCCCACTCGGCTTACCCATGGTGCGGGAAAACAGCGTCTGTGTGCTGAAAGATCGCCGCGTATAAGCCTTCACGGGACCTTCCGCAGCTCCTGGCCCGACAACGGAGAGAGTGCTCCGACCTTCAGCACCGCGGACAGCTGCCGGTCCAGACGACGGGCTGCCCGCCGGGCGGCGGCGGCGGCGGCGGGACGCACCGTGAAGGTTACACCGGGGACTCGACCGACCGCGTCCGAGCCCGGGTCGACAGCGCAGCCCCCCTCGCTCTCTATCAACACAGCAAGTACAGAATCCAAAGGCGCCGATCCATTTTTTCTCAATGACAGACTCCCGTCCCGTGAGGTTACAACGCGGCCGTCAAACCCCGCGCAGACAAGCCTCGATGCCGGCGGGTCTGCAGCGTGGGAGCCGAGCAGCAACGCGTCTAAAAGGTCGCGTTTCCCCGCCACCGCTGTACGGGCTCATCTGGAGCAGGCTCCGGAGTCGGAGCTGTGCCGGACTCAACGACAGCTCATCACATATGCGGCGCGTCCCAGCTCCGCTCCCACCGTCCAATGGAGAGAGAGGGGGGGGACGCGGTTACGCAGACCAAGCTGCTGGCACGGTTTTCCTGCTCTGGCGTTAACAAGCACACTTTCTCATTTTCCGACCGACTCTGATCTCACACCGTATCCAATGTTCAATAAAACACGGAGCACAGCTGCCGCCTTGGTCGCCGGACAGCTGCAGGACCGCGGGGCGACGGGGCCACAAAGCGCCAAGGTGCTAGAAAGTACTCTGCGTCCGGCTGCTGCGGGACTGGCCGCGTTGTAAACGTGGATTAAAGCCGCTTGAAATGTTTACGTGCTCGAAATTCAGTGTGAAGCGGTCGAGACGGTATGAGTGTGTCTCTAACAAACACGCACATAGTGAATCACACAATGACCACGCCAATCAAGGAATTTACTGGAAATGGGCGTGAGGGTATCGTCAAACCAAACCAATACCCAATTTATCAGTTATCAATGATCAATGATCGATAAGCCCAGGCCCACCGGCTTTCCCATATGACAGGAGGCATCATTTTGTCTAGAATCAGGGGGAAATGCAGCTAACAATGTAGCAATACCCCCTTTAAAAGTCCTTATAGAGCCAACGTGAAAATGTAGAGTTTGTGCATCTCTCTGCAAACATAAGAATCTCAAATACAACTGAGGAAAACAGACTTAGCCACATGTTTTCAAGTTCTGCAGCAGAGAGAAAAACGATGGCTGCCACACAAATTAATTTGGCCTGTAATTTAATTATATTCTAGGCTTTTAACTTGCTGTAAACACTCTCTACATCACTGCAAAGATACTGTACCGTTATATGCAGTTCATGGCTCTTTACATGGTTAGTGAGTTAACTATCAAGACAAGTGTAACACATTTTAATAATTATTAATATACCTTCTACCAATAATAAGTGAAAATCTGCAAAGCACTATCCAACAGGTTACACGATGTGGAATCAAGCGAGTAAATATAGTATCTTCTAATGATGTTAATGATTTCTGTGGTGCTCTAAAGGGTCTCACAAATCTATTTTTATTCACTGCAACAACATGCTGTTCACTAAAATGCTGTTTAAAATTGAAAGACATTCCTATAAAGAGGTGCTGTCCTTCCCCTTCGATTTTTATACCAGAAATGTTGAGGGCCAAGAAGCACATGTAACATCTTCAAGAGTCACTTTAATCACAAATGACTTCCTCCCCAGAGACTGTTGATTCCTCAGGCCCTTTTGAAGCCACATCAGAGGAAATGGTAGGGAGCTCCACTGCTACAAGCAGGGATTCTGAAGACTTCACAACACTGACACACAGTTTATCTATATCAAAGGCGTTTAATATTTCCCCCCAAAAAAGTCACTCTCTACTTTGTACTTCAAGTATCTACAGTAGTGGCTAAGCTGCCTGGCGCAATTAATGAGCAGTGATTGTTATCAATGCAGATATTTTATCAGTGTTTTTCTATCTATTATTCAGCTTGTTGTGATAAGACACAATGATTAATGTGACTATATCACGTGTGTCACAGGTTCAGCTAAACAGGGTTACTGAGCGGAGCCCTCCATCTTTCAAAGCTGACATTCCTTTACCAGTTGTCCAACCCTCGGTATCTCTATATCATATTCTAGCCAACCATAGCCCTGCTAGCTGTCCCAGACATAGAGACTTGTAAATATTCAATGGCGTTTCACCGAACAAGATCTGTCGCTACTGCTGTCGCCATCTGTGAGAGCAGGAAAGAATAGGCAGATGGAAAAAAAGAATAGATTTCCCCAGCACCACCTCTTTCAATGACACACAAACATCAAAGCTTCTGTCCATTTATGGTTTGAAGCATGATAACGTAAAAAATAAGCAATCAATATCACAATTGTCCCATATCACAAATCTAACTAACAACTACTGCCCTGTGTAGTCCTCTTTATCGGCTAATAATGTGCACTCAGCATTAAATCAACAATCACATTCCAATAACAACCTCCTCCACTACTTCTGAAAGTCTACCATCTGCATAAATTCTACTCTTTGTTGTGCCCAGATAAACCTTGCAATGGAAAAATAAACGACTGTTCAACCAACCCAAGCCACCTTCACTGACATCTGTTCAATTGTGAACTACTCACAGTTGTTTACTTGGTTAACCTGCACTTCAGCTCCTCACAAAACAGTAAAATAATCTAGTCTCAACTAAAACCCAATCCCTGCCTACACTAGCCTCTGCTGACTCCTGTTGGCTCCTAACAGCCCCTGTCAGCCTTGAGATATTGGACAAACCGAGGACAGACTGTGTGTATGACAGTATACTGTCATATGTGTATGACTAGTCTGTGACTAGTGAGCTAACCCACCTCCTTTCACACCCTTCATACCCCCCTGATCAGTTCCATGCTGGCTCTCCATTTCTCTGACTGACCCTGTCATCTTAATTTCTATATCCTGCCATAAACACTTACTCTTCTTCCCTCCTGAGGACAAGTCTATGTATAAGAAAGTTCTTAGATTTTCAACTCATTCTGAAGACATATCTGCAAAAATATCTTATGTATATGGCAGTACTGCTACGTTCAGAGATAGTGAAGTGACTAGTCGCTGCCAGAGGAGCCTCATATGCTCCTTTGGACTGGGATCAAATGTTTATTCCTGCATATTCCTCTGAGGTTTGCAGCTGTATCTCAGTATGCACAACTAGAGGGCCCTTACTTTACAAAATTTGTGTTATTAAATTCAGTTTTGAACCACATTCTGAAAAACAGCATCCATGGTCTATATGGAGAATTGACCTTGATTGCCAGGAGGCCAGGCCACCACAAGGTAAATAGTGGGTATGGCCTCCGAGGCATATACCCGGGCCTCTCTACCAGTGCCACATCACCATCCATTGCTACTAGGCAACAACAGCAGCCTGTGCAACTGGAGGGAGAAACAGAACAGAGGTCTCTCCCAGTGTTTAGATGGAGTCTGCTGGTATGTACCTCCTACCAGTGTGAGCAATAGATGGCTTAGTTATTGTTTGACAGTCAACAGCTGAATGAGCTGATAACGACGACTAAGGACAATTGCCTAATGGCATTTAATACTGCCATCGGATCAGTCATTATAGCTTTTCCTTTCTGAACTATACTGTTTTATACATAACATGTGGGAATACATGTTATGTGGTTAAGCTCATTCCAACAAAGTCTGGTTAGGCAAGATACTCCCTTCATCTGCTTGTTGGAATTATTTTCATTACAAAACAATATTAAGCTACAGTATTAATCCAGATTAGCTCTGCTGGCACATTACCACCTATGTGTTTAAAGTAAGGTCAACTTTGAATGCCAGCATTATGCTTAAAGAGGTACTTCAGACTTTTAAAAACACTGTCAAAATCTGTGCAGCAGTGACCTAATTTCCAAAATACTGGATGCTAAAACTTCCACGGTGCAACACGATGTCGTCTCACACTACACCCTCCCTGCATGAAAACCAACCATGTCATTCTATGCAGAAAGACAGGTTTTCTGCTAAAAATGAAGTCTTAAAACCAAAACCTATATAACCTATATTAGTCCTGTTTAAGCATTATCCCTTTTAATTGTTGTCTTTTGTCCTTTCACACTCTGTATATCAGTTTGAGGAAAAAAAATTCCCCTTTTGATAACAGCATTTAAAAAAGAAAAAAAAATAAGATCATGTTTTTCAGTGTTTATTTCTGCATAACGTGATAGACTCACAGTAACCTCGTTTTTGTATTTTTTCTTGTCATTATTGGCTGCTGTATGTGTATATAAACATATCATAGCATTTCATGAGCAATGCTTGTGGTCAGACACAGTCCCAAGAAACGCAGAAAATGATTTGCTAACCACTTTGTCCTCCTGTTGCAATTCCATGAGAGCAGGAATGCAGCAGAAAGAGAAGAGGGAGACAGAGGGGGAGGGGAGGGAGAGAGAGATTGTGAGTGGCATTAGTAGGTCCTAGTAGCACTTTCACATACTCCAACAGCAAAGGATTGGATGGCATCATATAAAAAAACTTAAGCTCATGATTCAAATTTAAGCGGTCTAACACTAAAAGCCCTGGCTTAGTCTGAGGGGAGGATTTGACAGAGGTTAGTTAGGCACCGGAGTGCCACATTATACACAAGCAGCCATCGGGTTCCTTCATGGGAAAAGAAAGAGGAGCAGTTCCCTCCAGTGGTGAAAGTGAACAACTGTAAGTTACACTGAACATGAAAAGAAAATCTACAGCTGTGAATCAAGACATCAGAGTGAACAGAATTAGAACAAAGGCATGCAGAGAGTCTCTGACTGGAGCTGATGTGGATAATCTGAAAAACATTAGTCGACATTAGAGACCCTGTTGCTACAATTCCAATTTTATGATGTCACTGCAATGTTTCATAACCTTGGATTTCAAATATTAGCGTAGGTAGAAAATTTTCCTGAGGGCCAGGATATATGTATGTGTATATGTTTGTATTTGTCCTTATAAATGGAGAGTACTGAGCTTGTGAGCCAGCATTACCTTATTTGACCGCAGAGACACTCGTCCTCCGCACCGAGCACAGAATTTCGTTTGGCAATATGAACAGAGGTGGCCACAGCCATCGGCAAACTTGGTTTTGTGGCATATCCCACAGGTTGGGGCTTCGCTCTTCTGATCTTGAGCCTGCTTAGCCTCATCCCCCATCTTCTTAACCTGGTCCTTATATGATTCAAACTGCTGGTGCAACTTCCTGTAAGCAAAAACAGAAGGACAGATGTTAGGACAGGGAGATAAGGTTTGACCTACAGTGAGGTCAGAAAGTCGAAGAACACAGGAAAGTGTTCTCTGACCTTTGGAACCCCCCCCCCCCCCATTAAAAAAATAAGGTTTGTCTTTGATTTACTAATCTAACGTTTATTTGTATAGGGACAGGTGTATTGCATGAACCAAGGATACAATCCACAGCATTTACAACTCAATCCACATCCCCTGATGGCCATTTAAAACACACATTTATCAGAATAACACTAACCTAAGGACCCAGTATATGACATTATTTTACCCAAAAGGGTTGTGCTTTACCTCAAATGTGTTAGAGAAACAACTACACACAAATTAATACAATGTTGGATTTTTGTGTAATCAGTCTTGACATAGTGGATATATTGATATTTATTTTTCTGTTACATTGTTACTTGCAGAGAAATGTTTATGGAAAACAACTTTGAAATAGAATTACCCTTCTTGCCACCACCCTGAATCATGTGTCATGTGTGACGTGTCTTTTTCTCAAAATCACACTTCCACAATAAGCTCCTACTATCAGCTGACTAACCCATATAACCCCAGATGTGTGGATCTGTGTGGGAATTTGAAAAGAAAAACAGATAGCGTGACCTCGAAACGTCCAAAGCTGTGTTCCTCCTTTGATACCGCACCTTTCCCCAAAACAGGTGGGTGGGTATCAAATTTGCTTTGCAAGTTTAAGAACATCCCTTAAACCTACATTCTCAGGTTCCCCTGTGTTTAATGAATCATTTGCACCTGTGCTCTTATATCACGGTCGGACGGTCATAAGGTGAGACAGAGAACATCCCAGAGCCATACTGTAGGGTAATGGTACTACCAATGCACACAATTAGTATTTCTCTATAGGAAATCATGGTGGTCACCCACATTGGAATCCATCGTCCTGTTTGCCTTTACCAGTGCAGTTACTATTGTGTTATTCTTTGTGTCATATAGATGGCCTCCTGATACATTGCATCTGGTCTTATACGGTAGATCCTTAATTCCTAACAAGTCCTGAGAGGCTACTGGACCTGCATGGACTTTTCACATGCATTTTGTATGACACATGTCAATTGAGTGTCTCCTTGGAAACTAAACACTGGGCTGACTTCATAATATGGCGATTAGAATTGGTTTCGCCCCACATATCCCCTGCAACATTCATTAGCACTTGTGAATTATTGAGAACCGCTATCCTTTTACCACATACAGCTCTGCATTTGAGATAAACATGCTTCCTTTACCCACAACCAAACCTTTAGGGCCAAAATGTAATGGCCATACACCACCTGAAGACTGACTGTCCGTGTGGCCAGCGTGAGCAAGTCTCTGTCTGATCTAAACATTAGATAGAGTGCCAGGGGTGTGCCCCATGTTGTACCCACTGAGGGATTAAAGGGCTAATTGTGTCACAGCCTTTGTGTGTTTACCAAGCAGAGATTAGTATGTAGCCTTGTTTAACACATCCCACCAAATCTCATTTACCGACAGAAGGCTTGATAACAGAGTGATGAAGACTGTGATTCAAGAGGTAAAGCCACTGTCTCAGAGGATCAAGAAAATAAGACTACAAAGATCATGTTTTATTCTCACTTAATCTCTTCTTACACTCGAACATTTATAGAGAGATGCGTTCAATCCTGGGCCACTACATGGGCTGAGAGCCACTGCTCTACTGAGAAACAAGGTCACTGAAAAGAGCTATTAAAGATAACCAATGATTACCTCTCCCTTCCACTGTGTCAGGTCACTTCTTATAATGCTCACTAACCTCCTGGGAGCCAAATGGAGGTCATAATAACAAGTTTTACAAATTTGGCTATAGTTGATATTAACTGTGTTGATTTAAGACAAATATCAGGGAGCAAGAATGAGCAGATTAAGTAAAGATCACATGTAAAGGAGATGGCTCACAGGTAAAGAGGAAGGTACTGAGAAGATCTGAATAGAGCAAATGAGCTATAAAGAAAAGCATGAAGAAGAAAACAGAGCTTAAATGTGGAGCAAGAGTAGACTCAAGTGGCAGCAGGCAGCTGGTGCAGGGTGCCTGTTCCAAAGGGTTTACGTGTCCGGTCAAACACGGTCAAATGTAGGTGACACTGCTGACGAGTAATCATACGCTGCTCATTATCCCGTTGCATGCTGGCGTATCGGAGCTCTCTTACCTCTGGGCCGCACCAGAGCAGCTACACACAGCCAGTAACATGAGCCTCTCTCTTGGACATATGACAGTGAGGCTGAACTACAAGCTCTCTATGAGATTCTGGATCCTATCTCTGCCACAAACTAAGCTGAATATTTACTCTTCTGTCATCCTTAATATACCATGTGGCACTGATAGCACAAGTGTCACACATTAGAGAGTATTAATCGGCCTATATAAAGTTAGGTACACAAGTCTTTGGACAGGGATGCAATTTTTTATAATCTTGCCTCAGTACACAACCACAACTGATCTGAAATGAAGCCACCAAGTTGTGACTGAAGTGTAGACTCTGATCTTTAATTCAATGACTAAAAAAAAAAAAAATTCATCAACTGTTTAGGAATTACAACCAATTTTATTCATTATTTTCAGAGGCTCTGAAGTAATTAGACAAACCAAACTTATTATAGATATAAGCAATGTTTTTAAGACAGTTAGTGACGGCCTAAAGTGTAGAAACCAAGGACATCCCCATATAAATCAACAAATTAGCGAAATTATGGAAAACCTTGATTTCATCTAGTCTGAAGCAATTTCAAGTGACAAAATTGAGGCTGTATCTCTATTTTGAGCAGTTAAAAAATTACAAGGTTCTCTTGTTCTTCACTTAAAGCTAACGTGACATTAGGTGATTTATTGTCCTTAATGAATTGACAAGCCCACTGACATATCATCTTACAAAGGTGGAAAACGCATTAAGAAACAACTCTCTATTTACACATCTAGCAGACACAGAACAATAGTACCATCAATATGGAGACAAGTTTCTGGTTACCTGAGAAATTATGAGGGCAATATTCATTCTCCCTTCTGCTCTGGTTTGGTCTCCACTGACTTATATATCTTTAACTTGCTAACTGCTCTACTATTTGCCAAAGCTAGCTGCAAGCTTTTCTCCACCTGCTATTTGGAGTTGAGCTTGTAGCATACAGAGAGTTGGTCAAAGATTATTTGCTAACAGCAGCTTTCTGCTGCTGCTGTAGGAAACAACGTTGATCAGAGCAGTGACACTGAACCATACACTGAATTTCCCAGCCTGTAAAACCCAAAAAATTAAGCTAAAAAAGGTTAAATGCTCTGTTCATTTTTTGTGGGTTTTGTGGGTGGAAGCTAACCTTTATATATAATACATAGTAATATAAACATATCAAATTTGAACTAATTTGTTATGTATTTTGGGAAATGACAAATTACTTAAAGGAGCTTAATTCTATTCACTCCAACATGTGCCATCCATGGGGCCACTTTGGCGTCTGCAGACCTTTTTCACGATACATTTTGACATGTTGCGGGAAAAGCACAGGAGCAGCTGATAAAAGTAAAGAAGGCTTACTTCCAGTTGAATATTACACTCGGCTGCAATGCACGAGGTCAAAGCAGAAATTTTGAGTTGTCCAGGGAAAAATAACATTAATGATGGCCGTGCTACACATTGGTGTGTATTTTTTGGGCCATGGTATTGATCATGAAGCCAATGAATGGCTTGCTAAGAAGTTTAAAAGAACAGAGCCTTTATCAGTGTTATAAATTACATGTGTGCTTTTCATGCTTTTCAAAAAACGTGAAAGTGAAAACAGACTGAGCTCAAAATCACTAATTAACTATTTGTTGTATAATAAATTCTCAATAATTTACTCTATAGTGAATAGAAAAATTTCAGTTCTAGGCACAAACATTTTGTGTCATCACTGACATGTCACATGACTGTAAAGGTTAAGATTTGCATTTTCAGCAAAAAGTAGTGTATCTGCTACGAACCTTACTATTTTGTTCTGCTATGGGAAATTTTGAGGACACTACATAGGGCAAACATTTCCCATAAAATTATAACACTCAAATGAAATGGTGGGAAAAGAATACAGAGCATTAGTAAATAGGGAACAAATTCAGATAGAGCTCCACTGCTCAGTATCTTAAGGACTTATTCACAGTGTAGTTTAATAAATATGTTTCACACTGTAAAAAAAAATCTCTCCTGTGTTAGCTTCTCTGCATTGGCTCCCTGTAAAATCCAGAATACAATTTAAAATCCTCTTCCTCACCTACAAAGCCCTTAATGCTCAGACACCATCCTATCTTATAGGGTTCATAGTATCTTATTATCCCAGTAGAAAACCTCATTCCCAGAACCCAGGTCTACTTGTGGTTCCTAGAGTCTCCACAAGCAGAATGGGGGCAGAGCCTTCAGTTATCAGGCTCCTCTGCTGTGGAACCATCTTCCAGTTTGGGTCCAGGAGGCAGACGCCCTCTCCACGTTTAAGAGTCGGCTTAAATCCTTCCTCTTTGATAAAGCTTATGGTTAGAACTGGCTCAGCATTAGCTCAAGCCATCCCCTCACTATACTGCTATACGCCTAGACCACTGGGGGACTTCCCATGATGCACCGAGCTTCCCTTTCCTCCACCTCCTCCTTGTCGCATTAATACTTCAAAAATGCTCATTACTAACTGTCCTTCCTCTCTCCTGTAGTTTTGTGCTTCCTTGTCTCTCTCCTCTTCCTCCTGTTGCTTTCTACAGGTTTTTCTGCCTCTGAATCTCCTGAGTCTGGATCCATGGCTGTAGATCCACCTACTGCCCCATGAGCCTGATCAACACCCACTGCTTTAATTACTATGATTACTACTGTTACCATTTCATTTAGTCCTATAGGTAATATTATTAGCCCTATTGGTATAACTATTATATTATAACAATTATAATGCTATCCATTTGTCTCTTGCTCTCTCTCTCTCTCTCTCTCGCTTTCTCACTCTCAACCCAACCAGTCGAGGCAGACCCCCCCCCCCCCCCCAGCCTCCATCACCACCACCACCACCACAAGCCTGGATCTGTTCAATGTTTCTACCTGTTAAAAGGGAGTTTTTCGTTGCCGCTGTCAACAAGTGCTGCTCACGGGGAAATGTTGGGTCTGTAAATAATAACTATAAAGAGTCTGGTCTAGACCTGCTCTATATGAAAGGTGCTCTGAGATAATGTCTGTTTGATATGGCGGTATATAAATAAAATTGAATTGACTGACTTGAATTTAATTAAAACGTAGAGGACTGACTACAGCCTCAGGCTAATCACCACCACTGACTACGGGAGTAGGATTTACTATAATAAATAAATATATGAAAATATTTATGCATAAGTGGTCCCAAGCAGTCACCTAATACTCTTTCCCTACTTTCTCATTCTCCACAACTCTGGTAGCAAAGCAAAAATTACCAGCAGTCTTCTCTTATTACATCAAAGTCTGGGGGTTCTCATGGTTCTCATGTTAACTATCAGTGTTTTTTTGTTGTTTTTGTTGTTGTTTTTTTAAGACAAGACCAAAAATCAGTCAAGCTTAACTCTACAAACCCACTATTCATAAAGTATCTTCTTTGCGACCAGTCTAATGTAACTTCTGCCAGTGCAGCTGCTTCTCTTTTGTACCTTTTGTATCTTTTGTATTAGATACTTTCATCTGGTTGTGGGTGTAAATTATGTACTGATTAGAAAGAATAAAATTGACTTGACATATCTTAACTCTAACCCAACAAAAGCCTTCTATCAATGAACTTATTTAACATTAGCCAAAATGTTGTCCTTTAGGGTGTGTGAATCACAGATCAAATAATGAAAAAGAATTTAAGAGGTTGTGCTCAATGATGTATACAAAAGATGTAATGAAAATTATATTATGCTAAAAATAAATACCCTGATAAGGACAATGATACATACTATAATATGATGGACCTGATCAGGGCTATGGAATAGATGAACATATTTAAGAGTGTATATTGTCATCTACTGAGTTGAATAGGTTGGTATTTGTTTATTTGTTTCAGCTCAGAGATCATCATGTCATTTTTAAAAGTAGGATCCATCATGGCACATCACTCCCACACCATCCATCTCTCATATGCTTCCATAAACATGCTGAGAAATTGTATATATGAAATATATACAATTTATTACATTAAAATATCCACTAGGGTCAATTAAACTGCACATCCAGCTGCTGGGGTCAGCACTGTATTTTTGTGCCAGCAAGAAGAGATCAAAGGGGTCTATGCTATTACTTACGCGTCTGGCTCTGGCTCCTTGTCATTTTGGGACTTTTGCTGGGGCTGAAGAACGTTATTTACCAGCTCAGTGATCCCACTAAAGGGAAACCACCTGTTCAAATAAGCAAAGTGTGACTGAAACATCGCAATGAGTCATCATGGGATAAAAAAAATCTGTCCTGAAAATGTTTTTTGGAAAGCACGTCAGCTTTTTAGAAGTAAACAATAGCAGGGACATTCACTACAACCAGCGCAGAGAGAGAGGAAAAGGCCAGGACACGGGCAGAGCAGCAATTAGTGGAAACATTGACAACCAGACACAGTGTCAGAAATATAGAGAGAAAGAAGATGATATGACAGCCTTAAAGTAGAGGGTAGGAGAAAGAAGCAGGAAAGCTCTACAGCCAATGGAAATGAGAGCTGCATCAAATGCTCAGCTGAGGATAACAGGAGCATCATTTATTCCAGCTTGGTGGTAAGGTAGGGGTCAGGTTGTCAGACTGGTTAGCCCTGCAGTTAAATTTAGTCAAAATGCAGCTACAGCTCAGTAGAGCAGGACAGGTGCATCTAGTTCACACCTGTGGTTGGATTAGGAGGCTGCAGAAGCAAATCATAGTGCAGATGACACACTGGATGAGAATGGGTAGCCAGTGAGAGACCAGGAACAAGGGAAAAGGGTTTGAGGGCCTGGCTATGACAAAGCTGGTTGAAAGGAAAAGCTGCTGTCATTAATGTCATGGGAGTCGGCTGTTCAGTGTCCAGCATGAAATTCAACTGTCTGGTCAAACGCTACTCATTCACAGCTTAGAAAAATAAAATGTGACTGTACAGTCAGCATTCTACCACAGCAGTTTTCCATGACAATAGTGACATTTGTTTTATTTTCCTCCCAGAAAAAGGAAGAGAAAGCCACATGAAGCAAACAGCACCAACTGACAGGAAGAAGTGTCAAAGCCTAGAGCACTCTGGGTAATGCAGTTTACTTACTGTGCAGGCTGAGGCTTTGGTTCTTCTTTGATCCTAAAACATAAAAAAATAAAAAAGTGTGCACAGCTCAGTGCATACAGAACACAAAGAGATGAGAAAAACAATCTAAAAGACACAAATTATAGACACAACTGATAATACTAAAGATGTTTATGACACAAATCATACTTAAACTATAATATGAATAATATTCAGGACATTAAAGATGATGATTTTATATAAAATGATAATATAATGATGATAAAGGTAATGACGTAAAAATGAAAATGAAATTAAAAATGAAATGAACATTCGAAGAGACTTTAAATGAAACAAAGTTTGATTTGGACCAACTCAGGCCTGCTACAATAACAGCTTGGATCCCATGTGCCGGTTCCCTACTGCAAGTTTTTATTCAGAACTAGGAGTTTTTCTAAGAGATATCTAAAACTGATTGAGGCCCCCACCAGCATGAGCCCACAAGTTCCCAGAAGCATAGAGAATCATCTAGACTGGTTCAGAGTACCAGCAAGCAGAGTAGTCCAGCTGAGGGACATTTGAGCAATGCTTTGAATTGCACACTGAGCTGTACCAAACGGTGAGGATGGAAGCAGTGGCTACTTTTGCATAAACTTTTGCTAAGACGAGGCAGCAACACATGCTTGATTAGATTCCTTAATGACTTTTATCACAGCCATTAATACATGGAATAAATTATCTATTTGCAATAAAGCAATGTAAATGTAAAAAAACATGAATGGAAATAGGTTTTGCAACTTTCACTATCTTGATCTGATTTACAAGTTGAAGCAGTTTTAGGACTTATCTAAAAATATATTGTATGTTATGATGTGTTTAGCCTATCTTTATTTAATCAGGTCCAGGCACAATGTAATCACCATACAAGACTAAGATTCCTCTTGATTTGAACCACAAAAAAGCCCAGAACCATAGAATTAGTATGTGGACATGGAAATTATTATTAATTATTATTATTTTTAATTTGTGACCCTCTCTGTTTTCAGAGTAAACCGACCCTTTGCTCTTTTAGGACTATAAAAGACTAATTTGATCACCACAATGGATCACAAAGCAAAATTAAAAAGAAAGCTGCCCAGAGAAATTTTAACAGTTTACATGTTCATATGTGATACAAGCGCGAGGATGGATGGGAGGACTTTCTGAAGCACTTTGCTCCTCCAGCTTTCATCTATCTGAGCCAGCTCCTGTCCCAGGCCTGACTCCAGTGCCTCACACCTGCTCCTCCACTCCTCTTAAGTCCTTTTTAGCTCTTTGTTTTTTCAAGGGAGCAGGACCAGGCAGTCTATGCGGGCTTTGGTACAAGCCTGCCTTTTTCTGGTGACACTTTTGAGAAGCTCATTTTTTTTGCCTTTTCTCACTAGCTGAACTTGCTCCATTAGAGTCTGGCTTACCTCTCTGAGAGACTTAATCTCAGTGATTGTAGAGTAGACTGCATCTCTGAGGCCCTGCAGAGTTTGCTGCAGCTGCATTGCAGCAGGCATGTACTGCTTTGGCCCATAAAGGGCTGCACTAAACTGCATGGGCCCAAATGGCAGAAAAATAGAAACAGCACAACCTGTTTTTGTGATTTTATGTTCTATTCCCTTCAGTGTATGTTATCTGATCTCCTACAGCCATGGCATTGAAATGCATAGCTAGGTCCAGTCTGACAGTGCGTTCAAGGGTAGACTGCTGTACAGCTGGTTTAAGAAAGAGGATTTGAGCTCGTAGCACTAGAAATGTGCACCACAGCCTTTCAAAGAAGGACATTCAGATTAGGTTATTCAATGTAATTTCATCTCCTCATTTTTTGTCTAAAAAAACTTGCTACAAAACATATTACAAAAGCAGTAGTTTACTGCGTAGATATGTAGCTAAATAATCATGTGGTTCCTAAAAATTGGGCATATATTTTAATCTACAAGTCATCATGTTCTATCTACCACTGTCTGTACATCAACACTATCAGATGATACTAATTAATGTTTGCATTTGATTAAAACACTATATTTTGTATATAATGATGAATCTGATTAAATCAATAGCAAAAGGTGAGAAAAACTGCTATGAGTTTTTCTTGCAACAACACCTGGTAAGTAGACTGTCTCTTTAATGATCAATGACCAGAGTGTTACATGTGTCATATACACCATCACTACAAATTCATATTCATACTCCTTAAATCACACATTTATCTTATGGAATCATATTTAGGTGTACCAAGAATAACAAGGCAGCACAGGCAGCTTTCACACACACGCTCACACACGCACACAGAGCAATCACCACATGACTGTGTAGCATCTGTCTACCATCCAACACTGGGGCTACCAGTTCAGCCACTCTTTCCTGGTTTAGGAGCAGATGTCACTTTATATAGTTATCCAAAATTGAATGTGTTAATTGAATTATTCTGATCATGTACAAGTGATCTGATTTTTTTTTTTGTGTGCTGTACTTGAGGTCTGATTTCATCTAATAGTTATTTTCAATTGATTGCAAAGAAAATGTTTTTGATCACAACTTCCCAGAGCCAAAAGTCCATTCTCTAAAAGTCCAGATATTTAAATTATAATGATACAACACATATTGAAGCAGCACATCCTCATAATTGAGAAGCTAAAAGCAGCAAATTAAACAAAAAGTTCTTTTACTCTGAAACTGAAAAACCTTTGAGCTGTCAGACCAGGTGATCCTAAAATTCTCCGCTATAAAACAATTAAGAGCTTCTTTTATCACAGTTACATACCACTCCTATACAAAGGCAGATAATACATACAAGAAAATCTGTTGGGAAATGAATAAGGAATGAGTTCACTGAAAACAACAATCCATTGAGTAAAAATTCAGCAGTTCAGACTAATCCTACTGTGCACACTAAGTGGCTACCATCAACTCCCAAACATGCACTGAAGCTAAAACAGTTCCAGTGTCAGAATACAGCAATGAAGCCTCCCAACAGTCTACTTAAGCTAGAAGTAGAGCACAGCAGAGCAAGAAATCTGAGTGTTTCAGCTGTGTCAGATGGGTGAGAGAACACACAAGAGAGGATATAGTCCAGTGTACCCATCAGTCTTGCTGCTGTGTTTTCCGATGAGCCAGTCCATATTTATCCTCCCGCTGTGTTCACCCGATGACCTGCAGCACCGTTCTTTATTGATCCCATCAGCCTCGTCTCTGTGGTCGCATTACAAGCCTCATATTTATCTGATGAAGCCTGCTGCCTGCCTGTCTCCCTGCCTGGACAGCTGCTGGACAGAGTGTGTGAGTGAGTGTGTGTGTGTGTGTGTGTGTGTGTGTGTATCCATCAGTGCATTCACCTGTGTGTGTGGGTGCCAATATCCATGTGTGTACTCTACTCTTACGTGTGCATATGTTAGTGAGTGTGTTTCTGTGTCAGTGTGTGGGTGTTCTTTTTTTGCGTGTGTGTATGTGTGTGGTTGCACAGTGTATTATTTGACATGGGGCAGTAAAATGAGTGAGTGTAAAATGTCACAAGTGACGTATTCAGTATCCTGGCTGCAGAGGAGGCCCACAGGGCAGATACAGTCTCTGTTTTCCAACTCTAACTTGAACTCTGCTTCCCATGAACCTCAAACTAGCACAAAATTAAAACACACACACACACACACACACACACACACACACACACACACACATACAGCATTAAGGATATGTTAGAGTAGAGCATCTCCATGTCTCAAAGTGTGCTTCTCTCTTTTTTATGTGAGACTGTCAGTTTTAGGTCTTAACCAACATGTTGCTGTTATTTTTGGTCTCTGATGTTATTTGTTCTGTGTTTAAGTTTTGACATGCTCTGCCTTGCTGGCTTTGCATGAAGAAGCAGACAGGTCTGACAATGACTGATCCTACACTGCTCTCTAGTGGACAGATGTGCTGCATAAACTTTTAAGAACTGGTTATTTAAGTTTTTGAAGAAATGAATAAAAAGTTATTTTCATGCCATTTCGATTTCCTTACTGTGTTTATGTGTTAAATGTTTTTTAAATTGACAAAACAGATTGTAGCAGCAGATTGAAGAGGAGAGAGGAGGGAGAGAAAATAAGTGGAATGGGACTTGGTCTGTGGGAAACTGTGTGCCTTTTTCAAAATTCCTGACATTTATGGACAAACAGACTAATCCATTTATCAAGAAAATAATCAGCAGATCAATCAATAATGACAAAATTTGCTAGGTACCGTCCTACTGCAAACAAATGTGATGGAACAACATGAAGAAATAAAATTAAAGTATTAAAGTAGTTGCACAAAAGCACATGTAACAACAGGTTTTTCACATCATAGTCTGAGGTGTTAGTTTGTATTGTGTGTAACAAAACACTAGATTAAATTGTACCCAGTTCACGAAGGCTTTTATGTGTGGCATTAGGAAGGACTTTCCTGGTAAAATAAATGAATAATAAAGGTGAAGGTGAAGTCTGCATCAATAAAACCCATCACCCCACAAAAACTGGGTTGCTACCATGAGCAGCAATGGGAGGAGACAAAGAAATGAGGAGACACAAGCTAGACAAACATAAATCTTCATCAATAGGAAATAAGGGGGAGTGCAACATGTTGTCCCTGTTCTGTACTGTACAGTTACACATACACTTAAAAGACTACACTGGTGAGCACCAAAGATGGCAGCCAAATCAAAAATCCACTTGAAGCCCATGCATTGCCCCATTAAGGGATGAATAAAGGATTACACTGATTCTGTCCACTTGGGAAAGGCAATCCAAAATTTGCACTCTGTTATGCCAAACCACATGCTATCCTAGTAAATATCAAACAAGTCAGTAACACTTTTGTAGTCAATTTCAGCTAACAAATTTTGAAGTGAGATCTTTAGGAGAGCTGGCTCGGCGCAGTGCTTCTGCACGGGCAGCAGGACGATTACACAGTCGGCTGTGTTCAGGACCTGAACATTTAGTAAGATCCCAGAGATTTAATTAATCTGAGCCCTCTGAAGATATCTTTGCTAATAAGCAGGGAGAGGGGGAGGAGAGGAAAGAAAAGGAAAGGAAATGAAAGGGGACTCTGAGATGCTTTAAACATGCCTTCCTCTAAACTGTGCAATCTCTCTTACACCCATAAGCCACTACTTGTTTGTCACAGTTGTGTTAAGATAAATACACTGATGTGACAGCTGTACAATGAGCCCTGAATCATCACAGTCCCCCACAACCAGACAAAGGTTGGCAGCATGTCACATGCACCACAGCAGGTCCAGCAAACAGCTAATGTGCATCTAACAACTTATGATGGGCAGCAGAAACAGAACCTACTTAGTCAGTGGAAGATGGCAAGGAAAGGCCTGGTGTAGGGGCACGATAATTCATTAATGCTGCAGCTAAAATATTTAGGCACATATTGCCAAATCAAGTGTTAAATTACAGAGGCTTTGGTAAAAATAAATGCCATCGGGCATCTTAAGTGAATCTTTTATCTTCAGCATGCTTTGATTAGGTTGAAGTTTACAAGCACTTCAATTATGCGCCCTGTTCACACACACACATGCATAGCTTACTGTATGAAGCCTTCTCATGTACCAACCAATAAGCACATATACAAAGGAACACAAATGAGTGGGATAACTCAAATCCACTACAGTAGTAGCCAACCAAATATCAAATACAACTGACTGACAGCAAGAGGCTGGACCATCAAGCTAGAATTTAAAGTTCACCTGTAGTCCATGAATCTGCCATCCAAAATAACATTAGTTATCCTTGGATGTAACAAAGTTTGTCAGACCAAACTGAGTTATTGCAACACGCATATTTTGGTAAAACCGAGAGGTGATCTTTTCTTGACTCAGAGAATTATTATCCAACTGTACAGTTTTATATTTATGTTACCCAGTGCAACAGTGAGGCCCACTACATGTTCTGAATAGTTTTTGGACAGACAGAACTATGTGGCACTGAGGGATGAATATACATAGCCTCTCCCTTTAGAATTATTATTAGAAGATAGTTAAGTGCCAGTGGCAGAAGATGATGTGGGCAGCAGATATGGAAGGATACATTTTACTCATTGTCTAACCACTGTCAAAAATGACATAAAAACATGTTTCCATCAGTTTGCTGAGTGTAGATCAACAACAACAATCTACTTCTGTTCATTTTAGGCACTAACAAAAGGCCCACACACAGTACGCTCTGTCACACTGCACTATGCTTCCACACCGCCCCCCCAAGGCATAATTTCTTTCCAATTACACCACCCCCTGCCCCAAGTGTACCATGCCTGTCTAGTCAGTCACTGTAGCAGGTCCCATTCGCTCTAATCTTGTCTTTGAGTAAATTGTTGCTTAGGACCTTTATATTTCCTTTTCAAAAGTCTGCCAGCAAAGAGCAAGAAAGATAGACCCCTCAGAGAAAGTGTGACTTTTTGTTGATTACCAACAGAGACACACACAAAAAAAAGCCTGAGCGTGGCTCCCAGTCGAGCAGCTAACTATCCCCTGAAACGTGAATGTAGGCTTCTGGAAAGCTCCACTAGAGAACTATGAAACTATCTCCACCCTGTTTTGGATCTACATGCATCAGTTAATTTGCTTGCTCATAACATGAAGGTGGAGAATGAACAGTTTTTTAATTTACTGTAATGATCAATGTAAATTCAAAAGTGTCTTTTCTAGATTCTTTCCACTCTGAGTTTTCTTGCAGACCATAGACCAGGCTGACCAACAGCACCTCTCAGCTGGGGCTCTCCTACGAAAAGTTACAAATGCTTCCTAGAATGATAACAGAGTATGGTATTGGCGTACCACAGTGCTCAACAGTTTTTTAAACAGATAGTGAGAAGCAGCCTTGTCTTGGCATAAACACTGGAGTAGAAAATCTGTCATAGAGGATCTCATGGCTAAGCAGTGACCCTGCAGGCCCTCTGAGTCTTCTACAGACGGAGTGATAATTGGATCATAAGGGAGTAATCTGGCTCAGTGGGTAAATACCAACTACATACATCATTATCACCATCCAAGCCAGTCAGTGCTGCCAGGATGAGGTTAATGTCTGCCTGAATCAGCCGGAGGTGAGAGACCTACAGGGAAAAATCTCACTGGCTGTGGCACTGAATTCTGCTCTGTTCTTGACCACAGCAGTAGGATACAAATGTTATATTAATACATTAAAATTTATATAGTGCATACAATGTGTAATAACACCCATACTTTGGATATTTGTAAAGAGTTGTCCAAATGTGGAAATAAGGAAATAAAGGTTGTTGGATAGTTTGTAGGATGAAAAACATTGTTACTGTAAAAATCTAACAGAGACTCCAAGCACACTGAATTAACCCAAAAATCCCTGCAGAGCGTTTTATGTTACTCCAGTCAGCCACATAAGGAAAATCAAAATGCAAGGGGATATAACTGTGTCAGCAATATCCCTGTAGGATATATAAAACAGTCATCCCCCACCTCTACTGCAAATTACCTGCAAATCTCTAAGAAAATGAGGCAGTGCACTAAAAATAGCATCTTATTTAAAGATGGACGATTAGGTCTTGTGACACCTGTTCATTCTACCTCTTCAATAAATGCCAGGAGAAGTGTTACTTAACACTTTCTCTCCACCTAAGAGAGGATTAGGGGTAGGGGATAGAGCGCTGATAACTTCCTCTGGCACTCCACTCTGGCACGGCACAATAGGGAGGGCGGGAGGGATGGAGACAGGGCAAGCGCTCCAGTGTGGAAGGGTCGGCCAGCCACCACAGCTGGGCCTGTGAAAGCACAGATAGGACTGGATCCGTGGGGCACACTCATCAGAATAGGCAATCTAACAGCACAAAACTAGACCTCCTGACCAAGGACTAATATTCAGATTGTCAAATAGTAGTTGGCAACAGCAGATTTCTCTGAGCAGTGGAGAAGTGGCTAATCTGCTGCCAAATATAACTAAAATCCATCTGTTTCCTTAGATTACCTGCCAGGATTCAATTGAGCTGCTCCATATCTCTCCTCCTGAGAGATTTCCAAGTGGCAAAGAGTCAGCTAATCACCCAGCAGCCCACACACTCACAGATGTAATTCCATGCAAAGGTTTACAGGAAAAACATATGAACAATGTTCATTTTAATACAGTTATTTATTATACATTAATATCAACTATATGAGCAACATTTAGTCACATGCAGTCGAACACTGTGTTTGTGTTATTGTACATTTCTGCTTTTTTTGCTGGGGAAGTGGTGTGTACATGAACATGTCTTCCTTTGTACGTGAATGCTGGTTGTTTCTCCTGTCAGCCTATTTTATTCATCCTGACACAGATACATTTTATTCTTGCTGTGCTCAGCATTTTCTTGGCAGCTGACAGTGTCCCATGCTAACATCACAACTCCTCCCATACACATCTGAACAGCTCCACTGGGAATAAGCTAGAAACTCAGCCACAACCCCACCATGGCTAGGTCACTGCCCTCTGCATTAGCCCAATCTCTTGCTCCAGTAGCCAGACACCAATGGCTGAATGCAGCTCCATGTCCTCCTCCAACCCGTTACTATATGGGTTGAGCCATTACACCACTCCCCAATCACCAATTCTGTCCAGTCTCACTGTTGCCATATTATTTCCGGGCTCATAGTCAGCAAAAGCCTAGTTTCAGCATTTCCTCCCAGTTTCCCTGGTGAGAAACTGTCCCATTACTGGTACATCTTGGGTTAAATCTCAAAAAATAAAATCTGCAAAGAGCATTTCCTGGAAAAAAAAGATTAAATTGTACTAGTAGTAGTAGAAGTGATTATCATGATCATATTCAAGTCCTCTGCTGCTCTTCAAACTTTGCCCTCAACTCAATTCCCATCAGTGCCATCCACAAACACATTAAAAACCATGATGATGATGTTGTTCCAGGCTGGGAGCAGTAGGTGGGCTATACTGAAACTGCAGTCAGCAGTCTGTGTCTCACTAAGGGCTATAATAATAGCCCGGCAATGGCTAACAATAGAGAGGTAATAGATACCCTTCCTATTGTTGGCCCGGCCTGCTCTACTCCTTCATGTCCCAATTCATCACAACAGCACGTCACTGTTAGCTCACTGACCTAAACTGTATATGGTGTACATAGGCAGACAAGCAAAGGGGGAATCAGATATCATCTCGCTGCATTCAGGTTACATCCATCACTTTGCAAAAATATTGTTATGGATGACATGATGTTACACACCCTGGAATTGTATCTGTTACCTTATGAAGTTATCATATCCGGAAAAGGCTACGGAAGACATACCACAAGGGCTTTGTTTCATAACATTAGCACATTCAGTTTAAAAAAACAGATGTGACCACACTACTGTACAACTGAAATTAACTTGAACTTGGTGGCTCTCAACATCTGTCCAATGAGAGAAAGATAAATTTGACTTTGGCTGCTGTAAAATCCCAAATCAAAGGATTCCCTTGCATTAGCCGCTTCTCTGCACAGATTTAAAGCCAACCAGCCAACCAACCATCCAAGCAGCCGCCCACTCGATATTAAGTCGACCAGCTTCTACTCGTCATCTACAGCAAACACAGCCAACTCCCCCTCCTCCTTATGGCCTGATGCCCGGTGACTTTAAATGCCTGCATTTCCTTCCTTGACATGCTACTTCAAATGATGGTGTTTATGTTTCACAAAGGAGGATTTCTGTGTAACTGTGCAGCAACCCTCCTCCATCAACCCCCTCTCAGCTCCCTCCTCGTTCCACTGCCACACATCCAGGCCATCTCAGTGTCACCATGGCGATGGCGGCAGTATCTCAGTGGGACGAGTGATATTAAGGGATTAGCGGGAGATCCTCCATCAGACTTCGGTCGAGGAGCACGATCCCCGGATCACAACATCGACTCTCTCTGTCTCCCTCCTAACACTGTCAGATGATGAGGATGAACAACAGGCCTCTTCGCTGTTATTGTCATGGTAGCTACTGTAGTACACGCTAGACTACACAAGCCGAGCAACCGTGAACACACATGCACACATACAGACACTGAATCGCTGGAATAATGCATTTAAAGCTCCCACAAAGCCACTTCAGCCCGAGGCAGTGTGAGCAGTGGTCTATATGCTATACAGTATGTCCTAGAGTAGGTTGCATGGTAGTGCCTGTGTGTAGTGTTCAAACAGTGGATTTTATATAAGGACTACGGCTGCATTAGTGACGTCATGAAAACGGCTGCTCTTTATCCTCCCCTATTTATGTCAGTCGGCTGCTTCCGTAATCTACCAACAGCAGCATCTACTGTACACTATACTGTAATGCCACTGAACATCTAAAACCTTGATCCCGCTAAGAACAATGACCATTTCAAAGTGATAGGGAGAGAATTATGATGGCACAAGAGAGCAATAAAAGTTGGAATGGAAATTATGTGCAGAAGCGTAATTTCAATTTTTGTAAACAGGAAATCATATGTAAAAAGAATGAAGCATTAAAAGGAAAAGTTTCAAATCATGTATCATATGATAAGAGTATGTTCTTGACAAAAGAAAAAAAAAAAAGCCCCCTATGGCTTGAGTAGGGTTTGCGTACGCAAATGTAAAGTTTCCCACCAGAATCACCGCACCAATCATTACATAACAAATTTCAGCGTCTGCTGTGAGGCCTCTATGGTGCTAATGTGTGTCCGTGTGTGTTTCCCTGAGCGCACTAGGTCTGTGTCTGCGTCCGTGTGCGGCGGACGAATAGAGGGTGGCGGCGTTTGTTTAGAGAAAGACGGAGGTGGTTGGAGTCTTTGGCCACATAAAGGCGTGTTAGAGGGGCCGGTCGGCGGCCTGCACGTGTTCGAGTCACCGGCCTGCACCTGCTCCGACCAGCTGAATCTTGAATGAGCAGAGCAGGGAGAGACACACAAACACACACGGGGAAGGAGAGATTAGTGAGCCCTGTGGAAACCACCGCTATTAAATATATCAGCTCACACACTCTGGGCAAAGAATCTGGTGTAAGGACCATTAACAAGTCATTTTATTGCTTGCTTTCGTTTTATGCTTTTCTTCTCAGAGATTAATATGAGTTAACAGGAATAACATAATCAAAATTAACATAAAGTTGCCAAAGTCTAAATTTTAGGCTTATATCCCGTATACAGACTCTTCTATCCAGTTTCCAACCCACTATGGGGTCAGGATCTAGGAGGGAAACTTTAACAAGGACATTTGCTGTTTTGTGTCTCTTTTTAAGAATCTGCTATTTTTGTGTCTTCGTGTACAATATGACCATACGAAATATACGAGCTTACATTCTGGCGTGAGTCTAACTTTACTCAAGTTGTTTACTGGCCTAAAAAATCTTTAAAGAACTTATTCCAGTAACACCAACATTCACTTGAGCTTATTTGTTAATGTGTAATTGTTATTACTGCTGTCGGGACGAGTGTTAGCAGCTAGCTAGCCGAGAGGCCTGCCTGGTGCGGACTTTGCTTGACGCTAGCACGTTGTCCTGTGACACAGCTTAGACACCAGTTTTATGAGGAAGAGAAGGTTTAAGTTTGGACGTGATGAAAATGTAAATGAACTGCAGATTTACTCCTAAAGAAATCTCTTGAGGAGATAATAGTTTGGGAACGCCTTAGGATCTCCAGGAGGAGCTAGCATTGATTGAAGGAGCAGGGGACAAAGGCACCTGGGGCATGTCTGCCTCGCCTACTACCTCTGTGATTCAAACCCAGACAAGCTAGGGGGACAGAGTGCATGAATGGCTAGATTAATACTTTAATTTTTGTAGAAACTTTTGGAAATACACTGAGTTGCTTTCTTGCCGAGAGCTAGGTACCAATCTCATATCTGTACGCTAAATATGAAGTTAGCAAGAGCCAGAAGGCCATTAGCATAAATGAGCAGGGAGAAACAGCTAGCCTGGATCTGTCCAAAGTTCAAAGGACTTCTTTTAATTTTTACATTTCTGCTTATATACAGATTGAACAAAGGAGATGTAGAGTTTGAAGATGCTGGTAAAAAAAAAGTCCTTTAAACTTTGGACAGAGCAACGCTAGCTGTGTCCTCCTGCTTCCCGTAATAATGTTATGCTTAGCTAATCATGCATTTGTTTTAGATTCATATTTACTTTTAAGATCTGAGAATCGTATCAAAGATCTTATAAAAATTTCTGCAAATAAACATATTTCCAAAAAATGCCAAATTATACCGATATTTTGATCGACCTTATTGTTATATTGCAACCAAGTTAGCATTTTTTCATTTCATTTTCAATTCATTCCCACGGTGCAGCGATTCTTAAAGCCTGAGTGTGCTGCCTCACAAACAACCCTGGTCGGTCTTGGCTCCATTTAAATGCTATTACTTTCTCCAAAGTTTTCGCTGCTAATCGTTGCCGTTGAAATGAAACAACATGAGCATGTAAAAACAATCAGTTAGCTTAATCAAAATCAGAAAACTGGGATGAGACACAACAGTACAATCTATAGTGATGAATAGCAAACAGCTATGATCAACAATGATGATGTTTATTCAGTCAAGCCTGTTTTTTATCAAATCAATGATTAACATCAAATCATTCCTTTACCAACACACTTAGAATTTTAGGAGTGAATTTGTCTCTTCCAGAGCGCTCCATGATTAAAACGAAACTGAATTTATTCCAGCCTCATGCGGACATCTTCTGTCTTATTGTTGAATGGAGCCTGTCCTATAAGCTCGGTTGCCTTGCCGCCTGCCTTTCCTTGACGCCTAAATGACCGCAGGCTTTGCTGCCTGTTCAGATGCCTGGCTGCTTGCCGGCCACTGGAGAAAGCTGAATGTCTCGACTATTAATAGTCCAACGAACAGCATGAGGGTTCTCGCTCTTTGAGCGCAATCAGCTCGAGATGACCTGGTGCCACATTCAACCTTCAGTGACCGGCCGTTCAGCGGCATCAGAACTGCTTCTCGCTGTCTCTGTCCGGGCGTCTGTGTCTCTCTCTGCATTAACTCAGTGGGGAGAAAGGGCACCAAGCACTGCTAGCTCCAACTATCCACACTGACACAGCACCTGTGCCCCAGCCTGTCCTTAACGCTTTGAAAAGTAAATAGCAGCAGACATACCGTGTTTTCTGTTCAATTAGTGTTTGAAGTGTAGAGCCCAGTCGTGTGTTGGGCTGAATTCGTTTCAACTGTATTATCACCTTGGGGTTTTAAGAGATACACTTAACATCAGCGCTGCCAGATATTCTATAGCAGGCACATATTTTCCTCAGGAGCACTAGGCTTCCCTTTTACATGGTCAGATGCTGTATATCTTCCTCTGCATTGACTCTATTCAGAGTGGTTGGGTGACGGGGGATGGGCAATAAAAGTGATGAAGTGGCCCCTTCTTGTTGACTTTCAATCTCACGTTTCGTCACTTTTTGGTCTTGTTGCCTGGGCCTAACTTTTGCATTTTCTATTTATTTATCTATTTATCTCCCTTTTTCTGTTTTCCCCTTTGCAAAGTACTCTTCAGCTCTGTCTGCACTTCTGTTGTGTTATGTTAGTCTCATTCGGGCTAGTCTTGCAGAGCATGCTAGGAGGCTTATGTAATAATAGGCCAGATGTGCTTGTAGCAGATCTGTAGTTAGGTTCTGTTCTGACTCAGTCCAGGATCTCTAGCTGTTAATATTTCTAATATTTTTAACATCAGTTCATCTGGGCAAAGTGATACATAATCCAACAAATTCTACAATTGAATTTTCACATGCAAGATCGACAAACTCAGTACTTTCTGATCCTGGGATTTGAACGGCAACCTTATTATATTAGATATCAGTTTATTATTCTAGCAGACCGGCTTAAATACTGTCAGTTATGAAACAAATTATAGCTGCTTAAGGCTCTGCTGACTAATTACCTAACAAATGTAGTAAAAAGGAATCTTCCTTTGCTGCTGTGTAGTATTATATTATAAATTTCTATAAATATACAACATCCTTTGTACCATAACTTAATTCTAAAAAATGTTCCTACTGTCAGGTTTCACCAAGGGCATTTTAAATTGCACAGCCAGGAGCAGGAAAATCCCTTCAAACTTTGCTTGAGGGTTAAGAGCCCAGAAGAGAATAAAAACTATGCTGACAAATGCAGATGTTATTTAGAACAAAGCCCTGAAAGACAATAGAGCCCGATGCTGTGCTGTGCCACACAGGAGAATAGCAGGCTATGGGAGATGGCAGGCTGATTGCTCTGTCAATGGGGACTGAAGCTGTCATATCAGCAACGAGTCCTGATAGCATCTCAGACGTCACGGTCTCTCCTCTCATTTTCTCTCTGATGTTCTCTTCTCCTTTCCTGTCCTCTCTTCTCCTTTCGCCCCCTCATCCGCTCTAATTTCCTCTCCTCTCTCCTAGGCTAACCTGTCCTACACTTTCCTCTCACCCTGCCCTCTCTTCCCCTTTCCTATCTCTTCCTAGCTTATCCTCAAGTGTCTTCTCCTCTCATTTTTCACCCAGCCTAAACTGTGTGTGCAACTCAGAGCATATAACAACTGAAGATTCTTTATTTTTCATAAACATCACATCTTGTAAAAAAGACTAAAACCAACAATGTACTGATCCTACTAACAAGTATTGCCTGTGAAGCAAAGGTTGTTTTCCCCTCTGTGCCATAGACTTTTGTATATTATTGTCTAAAGACTATTAAAAGCAAATTGAGCCCCACTGTTGTACCAGGTGACATATCGACATCTGAGTTTTAGATAAAAACATATACGTTTCTTGTTCTGTAGATACTGCATAATTGTGTATTAATCCTCATCTGAAAATAGTCACAAAGGTAAATGGACTCCACTTATATAGCACTCTTCTAGCCTTATTGACAAATCAAAATGCTTTACACTACATGCCACATCCACCCATTCACACATTCATACAAGGCTTTCTACACACACAGTCACACACCGATAATACATCAGGGGCAATTTTGGGTTTCAACATGCTGACTGGAGGAGCCGGGGATAAAACTACCAACCATCTGGTTAGTGGACAACCTGCTCTACCTCCTGACTTAGAGCCTCCTGTGAAGTAGTAACTCTGCTTGAGTGGAATTTGCTATAAACTACAGTTGTTTAACCACAACAACTGTAACAACCAGTGGTTAGAATCTCTTTATTATACATTTTTTGAGTAACAATATGTCAAATGTGAAAACAGTTTGTGATGAATCAACAGAGACTTATCATCTGACCCTATAGTTTACTTCAGAGCACTTTAGTGTCTTTAAGCTCATTAACATAGTTTTTTGGTTCAGTTTTACAGCTCTCATTAACCTTGTGTTCAATCATAGCAACTAGCTAAAAATCTCTGATTAACTGATTGTAAGCTCAGTCAGCACAGATGTCAGTCAAAGTTTGCAACTGTGTGGTGGAAAAAGTTGAGCCTTTAGCAGCTAATGAGACCAAAGTATATTTCTCAGGAGTTGGTGAGATCAAAGCAGAGACAATACTAGACTTATATATTAGATATTACAAATAATTTCACTAGTTGCCCCAGGCAGGTTCGTATAGTATTGGGAGGTGGAGACTTTGTTGCTTTGGTATTTTCATGTGTTTTTTTGACAACAAGAAAAAATATAGAGGAACACTATTTTTATCTGTTGCAGCAAATATTAACACTGCAACTGTGACTGTGAGGAAAATCTGTAGCCTACATTCAGACATGTTGGCCAACTGGGAGGTTATACTGGATAAAACACTCAGAAAGGCAAATGTAGAGAGAAAAAGAGCACGTACAAGTAAAGGGTTAGAGGTAATTTGGATACAATAGGTTAATGGCTGAAATGTTAAAAAAAAAAAAAAAGTTGAGGGACAGGAGAGCACCACAATAGCACAATAGCAACTCTACAATAGCACAGCGTATGGAAAGCTTATGAGACACTTGTAAATATATGATTTTATATATTATATATCATTTTAATGTGGGCAGTTGTGTTCTAACTAGATTTCATGTCCACCTAAGCCAAACTACTTGACAGGATGCCAACCTTCCATAACCAAAACACATTATTACTTTAATTAGCATGGTGATGTATTCATCTGGCGTGCGTCCTGCTCTATAGAGTCAAGACAGCATCCACGCCCCCCCCCCTCACTCTGTCTCCCACTCTGTCCCCCTCTCTCTCTCTCTCTCTCTCTCTCTCTCTCTCTCTCTCTCTCTCTCTCTACTCTCCCCCTCCCTCCCTCCCTCCCTCTCCCCTTGGGGAAAGTGTTGGGGGATGGGAGACACTGGAACACTCACGACAGAATCTGCTCTTTGCATGGGAAGGCAAGGGAGCATGGGTGAGTGAGCTAAGGGAACAAGAGAAAGGCAGGGAGAGAGAGAGAGAGAGAGAGAGAGAGAGAGAGAGAGAGAGAGTGTATATACTGTATATTGTCCAGTGGGAAGATTCTGAGCATTACCTCGCCTCATTTCACAACCATAGGCCTCTCTGCCTCTCTCTACCCCCTCTGTTATTTTTTTTGTAATCAAATTTTCTTTATTGGCATGAACACCATTTAGTACAGTATTGCTACAATAAGTTTTACCATGTGTTTTTAGGTTTAATCGTTTAGATTGTAAGAAGAAGATTGCACTATATTACTACAATACACACTATATAACACTATACACTAAACAACAATCTACATTATGCTATGTTACATGGATAAAATCACATTCTGAAGGAGCTAGGTACAATTTAAAGTGTTGTCTCAATGGTTTTCTCATATATAACTGTTTTGGATTGAGGAATTCTTTTTTTTTTATTCTCGACATCTGATTTTGATTTTGGTAGAGTTTACTGCTCCTTTCTTTATACAGACTACAGTGAACCAGCAAGTGGTGCCCTGCCTCTAGCTCTTGTTTGCAGAACTGACACAGTGTGTTTTGTCTGGGATGCTAGTGTTGTCCATGTCCTCAGATTTCACTGGTTGGGTTGTGGTCACTGAGTCTGGGTTTTTCTAAGTTTCTAGTCACCTATGGTGCCAGGAGAACCTGCACTTACTACTGTCTGTTTAGTGCTAAATAGCAATGAAGTCTGCTTTAAAGAAAGGATATTTCGATAAGAATATCAGACACTTGGGCCACTGCAACATATGTGTGCAGCACACTACCACCGCAACTCTCATAGAGAGGCAGAGATTCTATAGCCTCTGGGGCATCAGGGCCTCTCTGTAGCTCTGACCCCAGCTGGTACACTCGGCTCTCTAGCACTATCAGATAAATGACCAGGAAGAGGGTGTGAATGTGCACGTGTGCTGTTGGGTGGGGGGTGGAATGGAGAAGCAGAAAAAGGAAATGGAATGTGATCAATCAAAGCTAATTCTAGGTCAATGCTCTTCGTGTTGAACACATATGCACACACCAATCCCTATACCTCTCGCTATGATCATGTTACATGCTAACCGGGATCACGATGCATTTTTTTCCCAACTCATTATAGAGAGAACAGATGGACAATGGATCAGTCAAAGTATACGGTTCAGACGACACCAGCTGATTTTAAATGATGATCTCTAAAATAAGATTCTGTGGCTCTGAAGGGAGTTTTTCGAGAGTCTTAAACAAAAAACCCTGACGATGTCACCATGGTTACCTTGGCTTGTTCTTAGAGACTGCAAATGTTTAACAGGAAGCTGATGTTGATGACAAACTGGAGATATGATGTTTGAATAGTCATGAGCATTTACCAGCTAACAGAGGTGCTATCAATTTGCATCTTGGGAACTCTAGGATAGTGTTTTCAGAGCTCGACCCATATTATGGATTAAAAGTCAGGATAGCTGAGCCTATGATGCTTTGATCATGACCCTTTTTTTTTTCTGTCTCTCACAAGTGTCCCAAGTTAATGGGAGTGCAATAATAAAATGCTGGAGTGCCCCTTTAATTTTACGGTTGTTATTCTTCGTAATACCTAGGTAATCTTTTTGACCATCATAAAATGCAGATAACTCAACAACTGTCGATTTACTATATCATCACCATACTTCCATAATACAATTACACTAAATATAATGTACATTCAGCAAACACCTCAGAGCTCGGAAATAGCCACATCCCAGTGGAAGGTACCTCGGTGAAGGATACATTCCCATGATCCAGGAACAATGTCAGGGGCAAGGGGAGGAACTGGGATATTTCCTAGGATGTTTTTTCATGCAGTCTTTAAAGTGGAAAAAAAACAAAACATGTCTGTCTATTATTAGTATCATAATTATCACCTAAAGGTCCCAAGGTCCTTTATGCCCTTTTTTATACAGGTACTGCTATTTGGAGCTTTAAAAATAGAAACAACTACAAAGCAATAAAGGGGGGCAATTTGAATGAGAAAGTCAGAGTTTGAGTGGAGAACATCACTTCCTCCTCCTGACCCTCCCATACTCTCCCGTCCTGGCCACCAAGTAGAACCAGCAAGAGGCCCTGGAGGGCTGGTGGAGTAGGGAGAAAGGAGAAGTGGTGCCCCAGGCGTTCTGTGGGTCACCCCATCACACACAGCTGATGCTTGCCTGTAGCATACACAGTGTCTGGATGGAAGGGGGTGGGGTCCCGTAACCATTATGCTGTACTGCTCAGGAACTCATTGATGCATGGAAAGCTTTTTGTGTGTAGAAATGTTAAGATTCAAAAATTTTAGGGTTGTAGCTTTGAGGAGCTTTCTAGGAGAGAAATCTAAGAATGAGCGCCGCCTTATGGGTTTCAAGAAATCGACCTCTCATGGTGCAACACATTTTCTACATGCAGAGAAACACACAAAACACAGGCCCACTAAGAATGATCGGCCTAAGAGAGAGAAGCTAATTACATGCGAGTCAGCAGTGCTGGACTTCCATCCACGCTCTCTGTAGCACCTCCAGTGAGATGACAGCAAGTTGGCAAGCCCTGCAGCTGGAGGCTTCTCTCTCTCCCTCTCTCTTCTCCATCCCTCCATCCTCCCAGGATTCCCTCTGTTAGATTACACACTTCGATGTTCAAACTGCCACTTTCCCAAACAGCCATCCAAGCCGCTGTGGGATTGGACCGTGACAGCGCAGATGCACAGGCTATAGGGTTGGATGTTGCAGTGTGGGTGTTTGTTTCTGACACTGCTGGAAATGCTATGAACCATCCAGTGACAAGTTAATCCGCTGCAGTTGTACCTACGCCAGGGCTGAGCGAATTAATGCTGCTCCAGGATATGTTATGCTTGTGTGATTCAGAGGTAAAGAAAGTGGGGATTTACTGTTTTGATGACTCATGATATGAGTCACCTTTTACATATAGACAGAGCATGTTAAAACCAAACCAAGACGATTTTACTGTATGAAAAAATTGAAAAAGAAAATTACTCTTGGGCCACAAAGGGGTCAGGAAGTCTAATCAGAATGTCTAAACATACAGTGAAATGGTGACAGCCAGCCCTTGGTACTAACTCCACGTCTTTTTTCAGGAATCTTCTAAGGCTCTGCTGGTGAGACCAAACCCCAGGTAACTAGGGTGTACAGGAAAGACGCCATACTGGAAAAATTATTCTCATGCTAATGAGGAGGCAAGCGACCCACACAAAGGCCTGTTTGACCTCTCGGCATCTGGTATGCTTTCATCCTGTGTGGCCCTCAATCAGACTTGCCTAAAATTATAGTGAGACAGTCAGTCAGTCGCATCCCTTGTACAGAACAGCCTCTTCTGCCCATGCTCAGTCATGACAGGGCTTTGACATCACTATGAGACTAAGAGTGACTAAAACTGACAATCCCCTTCACCTCAGATAAAGAGAAATAGGAAAATCGCTCAGCTATTGGGAAGAAGGGGATGGGAGAGCAGTGAAAGGGGAGGGAAGGCGGAAAAGGCCTGGATGAATCATACAGCACGCACCGCAGCGGCTGAGGTAGCCGTGTCTTGGAGTACATGAGTCATGTTTATCATGCAGCAGCACTGGATAGGGATTGCACAACTCTCTCTCCATTAGGAATGCTGCCTCGGTGCAAACATTTATCCGATGATGGAAAACGATGGCTCGAATGCACCTTAAAAGCTCCAAGTGATCGCAGCACACGTACCTTACACTAAAGTCGCTGGCACCTGCTGGGAGGCTGCAGCACCAGTGAACCAGCGGGAGCTCTCTCGCAGGAATGTGGTTGTATTAACCCATCACCCGCAAAGTAGTACAATATTCATGCTGCACTAAAATAAAAGGGTCAAAATAAGATATATCTTCTGGCACGTGAGCTTGCAAACGTGTGCATCCTTTTCATTGAAGAAGGAAAAGCACAACAGGATGGAAACATTTAAGGCCCCGACCTCGAAATCCCTCACTCCTCATCAGCCTGCCCTCCCGAAGAAGGTCACACCTGGTCTAAAAATCAAGAGCGGATCACCTGAGTGTGTTCTCACAACCGGGACGAGCCCAAGGTCCGAAGCTTTCCAGCATAAAGCCAGAGCTGTGGCTCACGGAGCAAAGGTTAGAGCGACGACGGCGGAAACACTCCAGTCCACCTTAAAAAACTAAAACCCTGCGGTGGACAGCGCCGTGGTGCTGAAACAGCTCGGAGCGACATCTGTACACGAGTGGAGCGGGGGGGCGGTGTTAGTGGGGGGGGGGGCAGGATCCACCGGGACTTCAACGTTGAAATCACACACACCCCGCGCGCGCACCGCCACAGAGGACACCTTAAATGATCTTTCCAGGGTCATATTGTGTAACCTCGGTGACGTCGGCGGGGAAAGGTTAAGCAGTTCGGCGTCTTTTTACGTGAAAATGGCGCCCGTCGTTGCTAACCCAGCCCCTCACACCGCATCTGTAGCTACAGCAGAGTAGCGGGGCGAGGAGGCGAGAGCGTCCGCCGCGGCGCAGCGCGGTCCCCGGGCCGACGAACCGCGGCGAGCGGCCGCCTCACCCCGGCGTCGTCGGCCGGCGGGCGACCGTCGACGCTCCAGCTCGGGTGTCAAGCGGCAACACGACCCGCCGGTGTCGCACGGAGCGACGCAATTTATAGCGATTCACAGAGTAACAACAGCCCCGGCGACACCCGGGGACGGTCGGCGGCGACGGCAGCCCCCGCACCGTCCCCGCACCGTCCCCGCACCGTCCCCGCCTGTCTCTTACTTTAACATGGACTGTTCCTTCGCCTCCTCCTTCTTCTGTCGGTCCATGACACCGAGGATGATCTTTCTCTCCTCCTCGGTGAGGTGGCTGAGGTCCGGCATCTCCGGCATCGCGCCGGCCGCCGAGGCGGCGGCGGCGGCGGCAGGGCCAGGGCCGCCCCGGGGCCCTTGTGGAGCAGACATCTTTTACACAAAGTGGCTAAAAAAAAAAAACGAGAGAGGCACCGTCAAGCAGCGGCATCTGGGCATCGGGATTTATTCAGCTTTTTTCGTAACATATCATGCGGTCGAGATGCAAATTGGCGGCCGGGTTTCGCTCCAGGCATCGTGGCTTACACACGGCATGACATCTTGGTTAGTGCTACCATGCAGATATTACACTATGCTGCAGAAATAAGCGGCAAAAATATTAATTACAAGCTTCTTCCTCAGCTATTAAATGCTCATGACTGGGTGGTCAAACACGCGGCAGCCGACCGGGTGCTGTTGCCAACGGGATCCGCAAATATTCAAGCCGCTGCAGGTTGAAAATCACAAACATTTACACGTTATTTCCTTAAATAGACAACAGATTATATTAGAAATTGATGCCCTTAAAAGAAGCACGAGTGCACAAGCCTGTAGGGCTACAACATTCAGGTATTCCAAACACAAGCCATCCATCCAGGGGATAAAAAAAGTAGGAAAATTGAGAGGATTTAAAGAAAAAAAACACAACTCTTGCCTTTTATTTTGCAGTCATGTTAAATCCTGTCTAACCCATCGCTGCCATTCTTTAGAAAGGTTTTGCTCGCATGTTGGAATAAAAGATGCCCCGGTCCGTCCTTGTTTGTTTTCGTTTGGAGTCCTTAGCCCTCCTCTGTCACTCCGCTTAGCTCGCTTTCCTCCAGGTTGGTAATTCTTGGAGATTTCTTAAATGCACAAAAATGGATGCTATGAGAGGAGGAGATAGGGAGAGCGAGAATGAGTGAGAGAGGAAGAGAGAGGTGGAAAAAAAAAAGCCCAGATAGGAAGAAGAGGCGGAGCGATGGAAACACGTAGAAGAATAAAGCCGAGAGGACGCGCTGGATGTTCATTGACAGCAGGCAGACAGCGGCCGCGAAAACACGGACTGGAGGGGGCTGTGTGCAGCTGGAGCAGAGCTGGGAGCAGGAAGAGCATCATGCATATTTCATAACCAGATCATGAGCTCTATGAGAGGGGGGAAATGTTTAGTGGGGAGATAAATACACAATATGACTAGTGACAATGGCTCTACCTGCAGGTATGGCTGTGGCTCCACTCAGTGCTGGTTTTTTTTTAAAGGCATTTGTGCTGTACTCACACTGGCTTTGGTTTCAGCTGATGTGAGAAATTCTGTGATTATAAATGGAGAAAAATAAAGCTCACACACTTACACAAGCCCTTTCAGCTGCGGAGATGCACCCCACTGTGGAAGAGATACACATATTTACCCGATTGTCAAACTTGGAGTTGACGTCTCTTTCAAGCAGAACAATTATACCCCCCAAAAAAAAAAGAAATCACTGCTCTAGACTTTATGATATGACTATTTTCTGATTTTCTTAAGTAAGACTAATATCTTAGGGACAACACAAGTCATCTGAAGAGTTCACAATGGACTTTGGGAACTTCTACCAGGCCCCTTACTATTTTGACATCTTATAGACTAAAAGATTGGTTAATTGAGAAAATAACTGGTAGATTAAATTATAATGAAAATAATAATTGTTTGCAGCCCTATTTCCAATAGACAGCAGGAGAATTGTGTCAACACAAATAAATAGGCTAATGGGGTCAGATCTAAAACCAAAAGCGCATCAAAAGTTGAACTGAGGAGTCTAGGAATTAAATATTAGTATAAATCAAAAATTTTATTTATTTTTTTTTTTTTTAGCAGCTCTAAACATCCATCAATTAGTCTTTGATTACACCATCATGTTTGTGTCAACTCTATTGCAAACCCTTTTGCTGCCACTCAGGAGGTGACTTCAGTCCCTCCACTTGATCCCCAACACTTTGCCTACAACAGCCCTTATGCTCTCTCTCAGACGGCAATGTTGATAGGATTTGAAGGACAACATTAAGAGGATACGGCATCTACCTCATTAGGGTTGTAAGTAAATCAGTACCAGTGCAGTGATCTGCTACAAGTTGAAGACAGAAATCAGCCTCTGCAGGTCTATCTATCTATCTATCTATCTATCTATCTATCTATGTATGTATGTATGTATGTATGTATGTATGTAACTATATCTATATCTATAGATAGATATAGATAGAGGGAGAGAGAGATTGATATGGATTTTTTTTTTTTTAAATTATCATTTCTTTTCCAAATGTTTTTTTAAGGCCTCAGTATTTTTTAAGAATTAATTATCAGATCTTCCAACAATGGCAATCTTTGTAACTGCGTGTGTAGCAGAAAGGAAGGGAGAGTTTGAACCTCACTCTCAAATGCTCTTTTGTCACTTTTTGTGTGTGCCACTGAATGCAAAATCATGACCGACTGGATAATGGCAACTTCCCAAAAGTGTGTGCCATTAGCCCCATTTGTAGGATTTATCGTGTTGGAATTACAAAAGATGCAGATGTCTTGTTGAATGATTATGACACAGCCGGGTGGAGGTTATAACTCTAGGCTTTTTGACTGAATGTGACTATTCAGGACAGATACGACCACTTCTACCTTTAGACATAGTCAGACAGCACATCATACAACCTGGTTTAAGTATTAGTTTTAATAATGAAATGCAGAAAATTCCTTGAACTTCATTCATGGTGGAAAAAAACCTTTATCTAATGAAACATGAGGAACATTGATTATTGCAAGTTTGTTGCAAGTTTGTTTCAAATAGGTACCAAGTCAAGGGACATTCTGAAAATACGGGATAAGTTTAATCTGTCCTTAATTTCTCACACTGTTGTGGTAATCTTGGACCCTGTGATGGAAAATGCAAACTTGCTCAAAGCAAAACTTGTATTTAGTCACTCAACCTGGAAGTTAGACCAAACCCTGACTAAATGGAATCCAAAGAATGAAATTAAATGAATGAAAAAGGATAGTTGATCTTTTCCTTAGTGGCTGAAGGGTGAGCACTTCAAAAGATTTGTTGTTCTTGTATGCATTTACAGTCTGTGTCCTTGTACTTAAAATGATGTACAACTTGTTAAAAAAGTCCATGCCAAAATTAACAAGTTGCAGCATTTTTATACTTGAATTAGGACAGTCTCCACAAGCCCCATATGGCTGTGATCTTGGGCTCCACCTCATCTCCTGATGGCAGTCCCTGGGTCTTCTATTCTCTTTTCCAGCTCTGTTTACTTCACCACAGAGACAACATGCTTCTCCTTCTCAGACACCACAGGAACCGTTCCTGGTTTGCTGTGCTTGCGGACATTCCTCTCCCTGAAAAACAAAGATGAAGTGCCATGAATAACTCAGTCTGTTAGTGAGAATATTCAGGAAAGAAAGGGGGGAAGAGGGAGGGAGAGATCAGCAAACAGAAAGGAGGAGGGAGGAAGGGATTGAATATGAGACTATTGACCTAACACCTACGTCACGACTCCACTAATGTACCCTGAAAATAATGCATAAAGCATAGAGAGTAAATCATTCACAAGTCCAAACACACGTCTAACATATAACAATCCTGCCGGTAATTACAAAAAAGAGCTGCAGACCGAGCTATGAATCACTGGACAACAGGGCAAACTGGGACAATCAATCCACCATGCAAGCTTTAAATGCGTATGTAAGGCCTATTGAGAACATGTCGTGGGGGGGCAGTCCCATCTGTGAGATTTTCCATTAGGCTAGTGTGACTGCATAGGTCAGACCTATCCGGGCAGTGGCTCAAGACACCATCACCTCTACATGGACACAGAGAGAACTTCAAGCTATTCCTCTAGCCAAATTAGCAGTTTGAATTCCTAACCCAACAGCTAAACTAGTGCTGAAAGGGGAAATAATAGATACATACTTCTTACGGCGAGCCTCTTTCATAATCCTCAGCTCCTTGGTTTGGTGGTAGATGTTCTTGGGTAGATGTCGGTGGTGAGCTATGCGTCGGATCTGTGGGTAGTGCCGGAACTTCTCTTTCAACTTCTGACTGTAGTTGGCAGCCTCCCTCTCTCTGGGGGACAGCTAGATTACACCAAAGAGGAAGATATGACACAAAAATTAAACAAAAAGAGAAAATTATGGAAAGACAAAGAAAGAAAAGAGGCGAGTAGATTGAGAGACAGAGCATGACAAACTGTGGAGAGGAATTGATGATGTGGTGAAGAGACAATAAACTAGACTAGGAGTGGACCAAAATTCAGAGTTCATTCCTGACCTTCCAGTCAACCTGTCAATGTTAGCTGAACTATAGCTCTCAATCATTTCACGTAATCTTCATGGACAACGAAAGTTGGCCAAATTGTCATCGAATTATAAAAAAAAAAGCAGTTTTTCAGCACTTGAAGGACTTCTCATCCGAGCTGGCTTAAAAGTTGAGATTCAAAGGTCTGGCATGACTAATTCTCACCAAGTACCTAACTAGGCAAATTCCATCAGCTGATTAGCATCAAATGATCAAAAACTCCAAAACAGACACTAATCACGTCATCCGCGGTCTCAACCGGGTATCTAAATAGCACCAACGTGTACTTATTTTTTGAGGCGATGCACACTGGCTACAGAGTAGATACCGCACCTGGCCAACTGCCATAATGATGCATTTTTGTTGTTTTTACACTTTGATTTTGTAGAGATCTGACAAAGATATAATGCATTAGTGAACTTAAGAAGTGCCAGCAAGCAGATTTTATTGCTTTTGGACAGAGCTAGGCTAGCTTTCTCCCCATGTTCCCAGTCTTTGTGCTAAGCTAACAGACCGCCGGCTGTAGCTTCATATTTTCCGCTCACTCATGAGAGTTGTCAGTCTTTTCATCTTGCTCTCCACAAGTGTGTGTTTCAAAAAAAGTCATAACTGACATGGCCACAAGATGTCCTTTCTATGTAGACCCACACTGTTGTAGACATTTGAACAAGAGGCCGATTATGTTGTTATTCTGATGTGAACATTTTTTTTCTAAGGCTTCTACTGAAGATAAAAGCAGGAAAGAGTGAAGGTTTCCATGGTGAGAGAAGTCTTATCTAAGTCTTATCTGAGGAGTTTTCTTAAATGTCTTGATTCCAGTAATGATGAATGTTTCCAGTAGACAATTGTAAATCTGATCTAAATCTTAGCTGACAAGATTAATCAATTATTTTACTTTTTTTTCTTAAACACATAAAAGTTTAAAAAGAAGCTGTTTGCTTCAGCTCAAGTGGTATTTTATTAATTACTGACTGTTACCATATGGCATCTTACATCATAAAATGATGGCCACTACAGTAAGCAGTAACTTCAGCTTGACAACATCCTGAATCAAAATTGAATCAATGTCTGTTAAAAAGTGAAAACACCAGCTCAACAACATCCACCCTCTGTCTCTCATAAAAACCACCAGATACTTGGACTCGTCTTGGCTGAGGCTGCTCTACTCGAAGGCTTTTATTCTAATTAAAAGCAATGATTTGTCTCAGATTCAATTTGTTGTAGAAGACCTGTTAGATGCTGATTCTGTTGGTCTAAACTAATTCCCCTGGATACACACATGGTTAGCCTGCTAAACACAGTGTTTGTATAATCTCAACAAGATGGATGTGAGAGAGCGGAGGATGATGCTTCACATTGTTTGGAGGAATTGTATTTACTGACTCCTACAGAATCAGTGGTGTATTTGAAAATGTAACATAGGTGTTACTTTCAGATGTACTTTCATAAGCAGCACAATGAACTATAATGACAAAAGCTGCTGAACATGCCTGAGTGCTGCATAGAGACAGCAATTAGAAAGGAGCTCCAAAGGGATACTCTGAAAATTGCTGGATTTTTAATTCTTGAAAGTGGAGAGGTGAAACTACTCTGTCATCTTTTCCATCCAAAAGTTGGCTGGGCTACAACAGATGCAAGTGGTTACTTTAACAGTAATACAACATCATAACCTACATGTCATAAAAAAAATAAATAAATAAATAAATTAAAAAAAATTAAATAGCATGAGCAAGTCATTTAACTGCAGGTGTAGGAGACTTGACAGGCTGCTGACAGGGATGTGAGGAAAAAATGCAGCCAAAAGCCGAGCAGCATGCATTGGGAGGAGGTATCACTGCCACTTTTATTGTCTATGTACTTCAGACAGTTTCTCTGCCTGATCAAAATGATGCCATGGATCTTTTGCCCTTTGCCCTTTTGGGCAAGGAACACTAACAAAGGATAAACCAGGTTGTAAACAAGCTAATGCTGTTAGATCATTCAAACCACTGTATTTGAAGGGAAAACCAAAAGGGAAAGCAACTGAAATATCTGCTATAAACCCTTATCACACAGAAAAATGGTGTGTGCATACAACTAAGGCAAGTGTGGTAGGTCACAGTTTTTATTGTATGAGGAATTTTATTGTATGACAGAAAATCCTGGTCATAACTATCTGTTCTTAGCAGGTTTGAGTTAATGCTGGGAGATTGTCTAACTGCTTGACTTTCACATCCTGTCAACAAAGGATATATTTTTGCATGTATGATTTTAGTCATTCATTTCACATGCTTGATGGGACGGATCCTCTTCTATCTGAATCAATACAGGTAAAAACACAGGCTGCATTACAGCTTATGTTTTACTCTTGATTAACGCATTCAAGCATGAACAAAGGCATTTTTCAGACTTCAAGTTTATTTTGTTCATTTTCTCCACATGTCCCAGCAAGAACCACACGGTAGTGCTGTGGCGGAATGCCTCCTATGTTGACACTGATGGACTCTGAACTGTTGTTGTTTCACCGCTTACCTAAGCCTGTGAAGACAGGGCTTCTTCTTTTTTATTTATTTATTTTTTTTAAGCAGTTCCACCATGTTCTCTGATGTCAGTAGTCAACTTGGTATGTACAATGTTAACAAATCCAAGAGAAAAAAATTGAGAAGCCTACAAAAATAAGATCAAATTTGTAATAAAACCACAATTATCCTTGTTAAAAAATGTATATTGTCAGACCCTAAACACCTTAATTCATTCATTAATTCTTATTATGTTTATTTGATCAATGGAGCAGACAGAAGTCAAACGGTAACACAGCACATCAATGTCAATCAATAATGTTTCAAAAAGATCCAGTTGACTTTCCAACCCTAAATGAACGGTGGTAATGACTCAATGTTTCCGGAACAAAGGAAAATACATGGACTGAAAATAAATAGGAGCTGATTGACTCATGTTTTGGGTCTGAAAGCGTCTAATTTACACTGAAGTCAAAGGCTGCTGTGTGCAAAGTTTTGAGAAAAAAAATGAATGAGTGAGAAGTCCCCATCACCACAGACACAGACAAAGCCTTGATTCAGCATTTCAGCATTTCTTGATAATTGAAGACCCTCTCTGTACAACTTGATTGTTAATGCTTCATTATGTTCAGAGTGGCCCGCTTTAAGTGATTGGCTGATTTAAACTGCTGATAGGAGCAGCCCTTGTCTGATCTCTTTAAGTGCAAAGCTAGCGAATAAATCTTCCCTTACACAGTGACAGTAAAACAAGTGCCAAAAGCGGGCCAATTTTCCACTCCGAGGCTGCATTAGGAGAATAAGCAAGAGTGAATCCGATTAGAAATGAAAGATGGCTGTTGGAGATGGCACACAAGATGCCACTGATCTTTATTACTGAGCCATAACTGGGATTTGGGGCACTGGAACACTTCCCAGCATTTCACTGGAGTGTTATTTGACAGTTGAGCAGAATAAGGCCATCAGTTCTGTGAACACAGTCTATTTTATCTAATACAATACATGAAGCACTAACAAAGATATTAAAAGTCAGCGGAGACGTTTCTGGAAAAGGATGCACAGTTTCATCTGAATCTTTTGTTAGTGGTTTGTCAGACAAATGCACATTTTTTGAGTTTTTGGCCTTCCACCTGCCACAAGAACTGCTGTGCCAACTGGTACATTGTACTTATTGAGAGCAATTCTACCCTAAGTCAGCATCCATCAGGGCATTTGGCAACGGTAGTGCCGTAGCTCCTGGCATAGTCACACATTCTTACCCTGCTGAAATGGGCACAAGGCCATGGCTGTGTTGAAAATGCAGCTAACTCATAAACCAAGATCAGGTAATAAACTGGAGGGAGACACAGTATACAGTATGTCTGACGGTAGAGGAAAATACAGCTATTGATTGGCTGCAGACATTGTGATAACGAATTATCAAGAAGCAGCCAATAAGATGCAAGTTGCCTTTAGTATAAAATCATAAAAGCAAGAACGATAAGGAGAACAAGAGGCAAGACTCACCACTCCTAGTTTCTCAGCTGCGTTAGCTTTCCACAGCCGGATGTTCATTTCATCAGAACCGCTCAGGATGTACTTGTTGTCTGCCGACCACTTAATGCAGATGACATGCTGCATGCGTTTGGTGTGGTAGACTTCCCTGAATTTCAACAAAGAAAAAACATGAGAAAATAGATGCCTTTGTTATCTTTTAGGAAAACAACCAAAACAAGTGCTTATACATAATCAAGTGTTACAATACACAGGACTACCAATACCCATACTGATCAGGTATACTACGCGGCTATAGAACTCATCATAAAGTTAGGAATAATGTGTTGGGTTGTTGCAAATAAAGCATTGGCTTGCTTAAAAAATAAAGCCGTTTAAAGTGCAGCCATGATTAGAAGAATCAATGCTGAGTGGAAGCAGGAGTCACTCAGCTGTCTTCTGTATGACTACTTTGCTGTGATTAGGAAGCTCTCATTGTCATAGTGAGAATAATAAACAGATGATTATGTTATAGAAATGTTTTGGTCAAGGTTAAAAGAACTGACTACTGGTAGGGATCATTAAAACACAGGTGTAGAGTATTTTAATATGACAGCTGTCTTGTTTAGTTACAGGGGTTATTCAATGTTCATTTTTATAAATTATGTATCAATCTTGTCTTTTCCACACATAGCAAAATAGAGATTTACCATTGTGCAAGTGCAACCCAGGCTAGGATTAGCCATTAGTATGCAGGATAACCAGTACTAGGGCACCAGTCTTGTCCAAACTAGCATGAATAATTGGGGCCATCTTTCATTATAGGTATTAGCAACACCTATGCTTGAGCTGCTACAGAAAAGTCAAAACATCAGCTGTAAAAAATATCTACAGATCTAATTTGGCTAAAAAAAAAAACAAACAAAAAAAAAACCAATCATAATAATAATAATTAAGTTATTGTAATTTTACTTTATATATATATATATATATATATATATATATATATATAAAAATATATATGCCAACAGTCGAGTTCCAAGTCATTTCAACTGTTAATTTAATACAACACATACAATTTGTCTAGTGTTCTAAGCCCAGATCCACCCAGGCTGTGATTCCATCTAGCAACTGGAAAATAATGGAGGCTATTTGTTTTGGAGCCTGACAATTGTACAAACAATATTGCATGTGCTATTACATTACATAGCAATCAAACAATAACTATGTGTTTTGGGTTAAGAAGGTCAGTCACAGCAAGCACCCACACATTAGCTTTGACAACTAGCTATTATAACTAGGTACGCCCAATCAAAGCCCTTTATCACGGCAGGCATTTTGAGTAGTCGTTATAGCAAAAGCACACTAATAATGTTAACAGTATGGCCCAGTAAGCTATGAAGGTGACAATAAGAGAAAAAAAAACCCACTCAGACATCATAACTTTATTATTTATGCCTGTGCTTTTCCTACTGGAACATGTCAAAATATCTTCTGTGCCAAAGGCCATACAAGAAGATGTACTACAAACTACCGGGATCAGTGAAAAATCCTGATTAGTGCCAATACACTTCTAGTTTGTTTTCAACTTTGTTTTCACTTTCATATATTGATGTTTGACAGCATGGTAAATATTACCATGTAAACAAATTTTGCCAATTAATTACTTTAAAGTAAAATATGATCAATATAAACGTGTTATGTTGATGAGGTATTATAAAGTAGATATACTGTATAGAACCCAGAAACAAAATTACCAACAAATACCATCACTTATATCAAAAAGAAAACATTTAATGCTGAAGGAACAGAAACGGTACATAACTATAGACCAGTAATAGTGTTACTGTGACACTAAAAAGCACTGACTAGGAGAATTATTTTTGCCTGGAGCTACTGACCTGCTGTGGCCACCATCCTTGGGGAAGATACGGATGGTTTTGTCAAAACTTGCAGATACAAACTCTTTCCCAGTGGGAGCGTAGTCAACATCCAGCACTGCAGAGACATGGTCCATGTGCACTGTGATTGGCTGTCTCAGGTACCTCATGTCATATGTGTAGAGGCTGGTGAGACACAAAAGTTAGCTCTTTTAGTGACAGATGTAGTCCATTAATGTGCAAAAAACAGTTAAAATATAAATGCCTAATGTAAACAAAATAAAAAAGTACTATAGCCATAGTGGAATGCTGGCTCTTGACAGAAGACCTTGTATTGTTCCAATAAAAAATTCTATTAAGGGAATCAATCAGATTGATTTCTTTCTTAAACTCACTTGTAGTCCTCATTTGAGCATGTGAAGTAATATGCTTCCATAGGGTTCCAGCATAATGTGTTGCTTCTCATAGTCATAATAACCTAAAAAAAGATGAAACCATAAAGCAGCTATGCTTCATGTCATATTCTTGTAAAAAAATTGGAGAGAAAAGAGTACATTCCTGAATCAACCTGTATGATGGACCCCCTACCTTTTTGAGTGGTGCAGATTCTCTCATGTCATACAGCACTACACTTCTGTCAGAGGCACAGCTTGCAAGCAGTTCAGTCTGTGGAAAGACATGAACAGTTTGAAGATATCAGCCGGGGGTAGCAGCTTTAAATTAGTCTGACATAAATACTTTGATTGAAGTTTGAACATGAAGAAACTACCAGACCTGGACCAGACCTGTTTGATCATGATGGATATGTGGTGACTTACCTCGACAGGGTTGAAGCGGACAGAGCTGAAGCTATCTACACCCCAGGTGAAAGAACGGATCGGGGTACTCCTCTGCTCGTCCCAGATGTCCACCTGCTGGCCACATGTTGCAAACACACCATCCTTCTGGTGATGGTCCAGTCCTGTGAACACAGTCTACAATGGACAAGCATTTAAAAAATAAAAAGGCGTAATAGGATTCTTCACTGATGTATGAAAATATACCTACATCTGTCTCTGATAATTACATCTGATGCCCAATGATCATACCTTTCCTAAAATAGTGTTGACTGGCTCTTCTTCCTCTGTGTAACCTGGGGCCTCCATTTTCCACTGCTTGATTGTTTTGTCATCACCAGCCTGTTGAAGACAGCATACCATGGTTTAGTGGAGGTCATTTAAAAAAAAATTAATTCTGAAAACTTTGCTCTGGTGCTTTAAAGGGCAGCAGTCACCGTAAAGAAGGAAGTCCCACAATAGCGGACAACCATTCCCCGAACAAAACCTTCATGTGCTTGGAGTGTGCGGACACATTCGTGTTTGGTCAGATCCCACACTTTCACCTGAGGATCAGATAAAACATCCTGTCAGTTTTGTGTGGTTCAGTGTCTAATTTCAAATCAAAACAAATGTAGTTATCTGAAGTAACAAATGTACACTTGAGCATATGGTTACCTCGCCATCACAAGAACCAGAGAGCAGGGTGGAGAGGCTCTTGGTATGCTTGGCCATGCAGTTCACGCCATCCCGGTGTCCATCCAGGGAAGCCAGGAAGGGCTTGGCAAACACCCTCTCCAACTTAGTAGCATTCAGAGCGCGGGTGTACTCTCTGCTCACCTCGAATGGATGCAGTGCCGGATCATAATTTCTAGGTACTAAAAAAAAAAAAAAAAGGCAGCCACCTCTTAGAGAGCTACCAGAACATTTTCACTTTCATGAATGACAACTGTTTTTAAAAATGATAAGCATACAGACATGTCCTTTTTGCGTAACAATTCTATTTACACCCACAGTTTCGTTATAGCCATCCCATGGTATGAAAATCTATATTAGAAAGTATGACACATGCGTTGCATTTATGAGAAATCATTTTAACTGTGGAAATATTTCTTTGTAGCGCTTAATACATGTATCTGTATTACTGTTAACTCGTTTGATAGGGCTTATATGACTACGAGACCTGAACACATGCTGAAAGTCTCTTATGGGAACTAATGCTGTAGCTCTTGGTTACACATTGTGAAATGCGTGCTAATTATATAAGTTTACAGTCAACTACATAATTAATAATATCGTTACAACGTAAACTGAAATGTTTAGGTTGTATACTGTATCTATGTGTGTATGTGTGTTACAGCTGCTGCTTGATAAGCAGCTAACATGTTGCTAACATGCAAAATGATTTTAGCGTATCGGAGTTTGAGGTTTATCACTTACCACGCTGAATATCTAGCTTTGTTTCCCGGACGTAGTCATCCGGGTTCCTCGAGAGGAGTTTAACCTTCATTTGGCAGCACGGTGAGACCAGGATCACACTTTAAAAACGAAGTGTGGTAAATTCAAGCTACAATAATATTAGCACGCATTGGTCTGTCCAGCCATGTGTGGACGAAGAAGAGACTCGGCGGCCGCGCGTTGCATTGTGGGCTGTTCAGTCCTCCCGGTGACGTCACTGACAAGCACAAAATCAGCTGACAAAAATTAGCACGAGAAAGACCGGAAATGCAGCCATTTGGTCTTCAAGCGTATGTGTATGTGTTTGACTGACTGAGTGAGTGAGAGAGAGAGAGAGAGAGGGGGGGGGTAACTGGTAGGAGTGACAATTCATACATAGGCTTTATCAAATACTTCGAAGAATAAGGAAACATAATGAAGTTAAAACCATCCCCTAAAAAAGAACAGCTACGAGAAAAAAATAGATAGACATAAATATATGAAGTAAAAAAATAACAAATAAAGATAAACGGGTACTAGAGAAAGTGAATTAAAAAAAACAATAAGAAGATGCATTATCGTCAATTTTAACAGGGAGTAAATTTAAAAACCTGAAGGGTTTTAACATAAAAAGTGCCCTTTCCGTCTATAGGCTGATTTCTATTGCATCAGCTGCCTCGGGCCCCTTAACAAGAAAGTACATCTCCCTCATCAACCGCTGACAAAACGATATCAAAATGTTTTTATTTTTGAAGGTCACTACCGGAAGCACTGCTATCAATTATGCCAGCTTAACCTTTACTTAATACTACCTGCAAGGTCGCGCGGCGTCGCCCGCTGCTGACACTTGGGTAACGACGCCGCCGCCGCGGGACCCGCCGCATGTCCGAAACGTGGCCGAGTCTCCAACATGCCCCGAAAATGGGGACGTTTCCAGGACGTGCTCCCGACTGCTCGCCATCTTTGACTGTGGCTGTATGGTTGATGAACTTTCGTCGTAATGCTGTTGCGTAAGATCTCAGCCTTCCCGTGCGGAGCCGTCGCGTTGTAAACGCAGCTAGCAGACCGAAGCTAGCTGAGCTGATTACAAGTAAACATGGGCTCCGCTCCAAACCACGGCGGCGTCAACGTTACAGAGACGGGACTGTCGGCGAAACCGTCCTCTGCCGCCTCGCTGGTCGGACATGTCCAGCAGGTCTTTAGCCATGTGAGGATAGAAAACCTGGTCGCGGGACTGAGTGGGGGAGTAGTGTCAACGCTGGTGCTTCACCCGCTGGACCTGGTCAAAATCAGGTTTGCAGGTACAGTATTAGATCACGCGTAATATATCGGTGACTGTCTGGTGTAGTGCGGTGTAGATCGTCTACAATTCCTTAGTTGATTGCAAGGGAGGAGCTTTCATTTCTTAACCTTAGACTGAAATAAATGCAAGCGGAACTGTGGCTAGAAATCTGATCTATAGGATTAATTTGCAACGGTACCTACCAAGCTGCTGTGCTTTTGACTTCACTCAAATTCTTTAGGTTGTAAATTCTTGGACTTGCCTGCTCGAAATAATGTGTCACAGCATATCAGGCTTCAACGAGATTTAACAAGGGTCTTAAATGTCTTTTTATTGCAGTGAGTGACGGCTTGGAATTAAGACCTAAGTACAGTGGCATACTGCACTGTATGAAAAGTGTCTGGCAGCAGGAGGGAATGAGAGGACTGTATCAAGGAGTGACACCCAATATTTGGGGTGCTGGAGCATCTTGGGGTCTCTACTTCTTTTTGTGAGTAAGCGCCAAACTAAAAACCTGCGTCATGACATTTTTCATTAATGTTTGTACATTTACATCGAGCTTTAATTGTAAAATGTCTTTTTCCCAAATTGTCATTTGTTACAGCTACAATGCAATCAAAGGGTACACAAAGGAGGGTCGTCAAACTGAACTGAGCGCCACAGAACACCTGGTGTCTGCAGCCGAAGCTGGTCAGTACTGCATTCATCCAGACACTGCTGGCGCGCGCGCACACACACACACACACACACACACACACACACACACACACACACACACACAGACACACACAGACAGCTCACAGTCAACAACGGCAGCTAGATAACACTGCTCTGGGCTGGCCTCAGCTGACAGGAAGCAGATACAAATTAGTATATCACCTCTGTTCATTTCAGTGCTACAGGGTCTCATGAATCCATTCCCTGCCAGCTAAATTAAGTCAGGAGTTGTAAATTAGCCTTCTCAAAATTTATCACCACCAACTGGTGAAAGCAGAGAGAGAGAGAGAGAGGGGGAGAGAGGGAGAGTTTCTTTTTTCAATTTTGCTGCATGAAAGCAAAAAGATTCTACAACACTGATACTATTCGATATGTTGGGTTTGAGTTTGGCATATGAACATACAGTATGATGCAATAGCAGCACAGAAAAGCTATTTTATGTAGGAGGATGAAAAAAAGCCACAATAATAAAAATATGACCTGTCTCACTATACTCATCATTTTACAACTATGGTAGGACGGGTAAAGGTAATTTTTTTAAAATTTACAATTAGCTTCATTTAAATCAGGTCTTTTTCCTGTTTGGTTTAGGAGTAATTGAGTAACCTGATCCCATCTGCAGGATTTAGATTTGAGTAGTGCTGACACAGTTCATATACTGTTTGTAGTAACTGGTTGTATTTGTCAACAGTCATGTGTATCTAATAAAAAGGCTACTGAATGTACTTCACTGAATCTCTCTCACACATTATAAGCCTCATCGTAATGGTTTTCTCCTTGTCTTCACCTAGGCATTCTAACGCTCACCCTAACCAACCCAATCTGGGTGACCAAGACCCGGCTGGTGCTGCAGTACAATTCTGACCCCACCAGTAAACAGTACAAGGGGATGGTGGATGCTCTGATCAAGATCTTCCGCCACGAGGGAGTGCCTGGGTTATACAAGGTTAGAAAACGGTGTATTTTTGGGACTTCTGTGTAATGAAGAAATCCAACAGAATTTAATCACGCTCATTTTAGCTAGTGGCAGCCAATAAAAACAGTGAGTTCAGTTACTTTGTGGAGTGTCACAAGAGGAGGAGTTATAAAAACTCATTACTATAACCAGATTTGCAACACACTTTGCCATTAGTCTTACTAGGCTGTAATGAAATTTTGTATTGGTTCATTAGTGAATAATTGGTTCACCACTAGAGGGCATTGGCAGCCTCTGTTCATTATAGTAGAGCAATAACTCCTGATAATGGTAATAACTTAAAGAATTTTCAAATTGCATATCAGCACCTCATTAACATTATGGAAACTTTATTAGCCCGCAGGACAATTGTTACCAAAATACACAGTGCCAACCTGAAAAAAAGATTTTTTTTTATGTGGTAGGGAGTTAGAGACATAGCGTAGTGGGCTCTCTCTCTCTCTCTATATATATATATAGAGAGAGAGTGAGAGTTCATATTGATTGTTTTTCATTGTATCGAGAGGGTGACTCACAGAGTATATACATTTCAAAGGGTTATGTTCCTGGTCTATTTGGAACATCGCATGGAGCGCTTCAATTCATGGCTTATGAAGAGCTCAAGAGAGACTACAACAAATACAAGAAAGTGCCTTCAGATGCAAAGCTGGTGAGTCATTAACCTCATGAGCCACAGGCAGACTGGGAACATGCTCAGTCTTGATTAAAACTCAGTGTATATACTTGGTAACTTATTCAATATAATAAGATTGAGCCCACAATTGATAAACAGCAGTTGAAGAAGGGATTCATCAGTTTTCTCACTCTGCCCCGTTCATTTCTTACTTCCTCACTCTCACTCCATTTGGCTGTTTCTGTCAACAGAATGCTGTGGAATATATCACAATGGCAGCATTATCCAAAATATTCGCTGTGGCCACAACATACCCATATCAGGTGGTGCGAGCTCGCCTGCAAGACCAGCACAATAGATACAACGGAGTTATTGATGTCATAAGACGGACATGGAGGTATGACAGTGATCTTCTCACAAAGGAATGAAGATGCCATCCTAGAAACAGTTTCTAAATTTGGCTATTGCGTCCAATGTGATTCAGGGTTTATTGTTTTGGCACTTTCTCTACAGGAATGAAGGCGCCATTGGTTTCTACAAAGGCATCATCCCCAATCTGATACGCGTCACTCCCGCCTGCTGCATCACCTTTGTAGTGTATGAGAATGTGTCTCACTTCCTTTTAGGACAAAATAAATGAGGCTTAAAAGAAGGATATGGACAGCTGCAAGGACTCTGTGCTCACCCTGACACTTTGATACCATACCAGGATACAGAGAGAAAAGAATCAGACTGAAACTGAACTCTCAAACTGCATATAACTGTGCTGATGTGAGAAGCATTCATCAGCACTGAAAATGAATGAAAAAGTTGCCAAACAGTGGATTTTCTTTCTTTCACAAGTACAGAATTGCCAGTGAAATGTGAAGAAGACATCATCTGTCTCTGATTCATCCCTAAATGCTGACCGTGGGGAAGAAGTATGTTGCAATTCACCCCATTGGATTTAATCCTGTGTGTTTTTTTTTGTTTAAACTGATGTTTAAGTCTGTTTTCAGGCTTATTTCAGGGGAGAGAGATAAATATTTCATCATTTAGTAGTAATGTTTACATTTTATGTTTTCTCCCAGCAGAAAAGGACATAGACTGAGACATTAAAGGTTGATGATCCACAGCAAATAGAGATCTCCCCTCTCCCTTCTAGGTATATCTTTGTGTCACATGAGTTGTCTCCTTTAAATTATTTCTCATTGTGATCGACAAAATCTGAGTTGGTATTTAGTCAAAACACACTGGCGGGTTTCCAAAAATTAATTCTGTGTGAACATTATTTTTGTTTTGTGCAAAAATGTAATAACATTGCTTTATAACATTTTGTTATAAAAACCAAACTCTGCTTTATCTCCATTGTCTCATGTGATAAATGTACGTATATGTGTATATATATGTGTGTGTGTGTGTGTGTGTGTGTGTGTGTGTGTGTGTGTATATATATATATATAATATATATATATGTATATGTATATGTATATGTATATATATGTGTGTGTATATATATGTGTGTGTGTGTGTGTGTATATATATGTGTGTATATATATATATATTTATATGTGTGTGTGTGTGTGTGTATATATATATATGTGTGTGTGTATGTATATATATATGTGTGTGTGTGTGTGTGTATATATATGTGTGTATATGTGTGTGTGTATATGTGTGTGTGTGTGTATATATATATATATATACACATGTATATATATACATGTATATGTATTACTACTACTACTACTAAGTTCATGGTATTTCAAAACTTCTAAAACATTGCAGTGATTATAAGTAGTCACATTACTGAATAAAATTCTTTAAAAAATGATTTATTAACAATAATTGTGTATATAAACAGGTCACATGAGTAAATAGTTTAAATATTGTTATGTCTTGTCACAATGTCTCTTAATTGGTTACTGAATTGTAACAGCACCCACAAGCAGATAAGCTACAGTACAATGTTCAATTGTGGTAAAAACAAGGAAACAGTATTCTTGTTTATAGGCCTGTCATCTAGTATAGTATTTTAACAAAACAAAGCAAAAAAAAAAAACATTCAAGTTACCACCAGTGATACTGTGATTCCTCATCAAAAACCATACCTGACTATTTTGGAGAACCAGATAACACACTCCTAAACTACCAGGACGTTTTTCTTATTTAGGCAGTTCCTCAATGATAATCCTGGATACTGAATTCCAGCCTGTAGATGCATCACCTCTTGGGTAGTCAGCGCAAGTCCCCACCCACACGGCCACATCCACCAGCCCTGCTTTTACGCCCTCACACAGGCCTTCAACTGGAGGGAAGAAAATGGACAAGGCATTGCAAATGAATTTTGGGAACACCAAACTGCCTCCAGGGATGGAAATCATTGGAAATCTGACAGTGGTGACCTCTCCAAAACCTAATGAAAGAATGTAACTTTGCTTTGAAGGTTGAAAATGGCTGAAAAGACTTTCCAGGATCCACAGCAGTTAAGTGACCACATAAAGGAACAGTTTGTTAGTTCAGTGAAACCATTTATTATCTCTCTCTATGACGAGTGACTGAGGATACTAGTCCTGGCCAAGAAACAGTGTGGCATCTCATATAACTCTTGAGAAACCAAAAAAATTTTTTACCAAAATGTTGACCTATTGCTTTAAGCTACATCATTTTAACAGTAAAGACATACATTAGTGAAGCAGTAAATTTAATGCCTAAGGAAAACAAAAACTGGAAAAAAGATATACTATTGCACAACAAAGCCTATGACTCCAGTCATACCTGAGGATGTTCTGTGGATGTTGATGGTTGAGTTGAGCTCCGGGCTTCCCTGGTCTAAGTAGATGATGGACTCTATGGGAAGGGGTCCTGTGCACTCTGCTCCGTTGAAGGTGAAGTACCACCTCTGACAGCATGCGCTCTTACACTTGAGTCTGAGGGAACCACTGAAGAGGACTCTGAGGGAGCTGTCTGAACGCAGCTTGGTGAACGTACAGTCCTGCAACATGACATGAAGTATCTGTACCACTAATATGCATTGTGCTGGCTGTATAACATTTATGTGAATTTGTAAATTTGAAAGGAACACCTACATTCCTCAGAAAAATGTGTCCTTCTCTCTGTCAAAGTACTTACAGCTACTTTGCCCAGGTCAATCCCATAATTCAGGGAGTTCCAGGCACACTGCTTGTAGTTGGGCCTCCAGGGCTCCTCGAAGATCTCGCTAATGCACTCGCCTTTCTCGCCTTTGAGGCCGTCACGGCCGGGGATGCCTGGCGTCCCCGGAATGCCATTGGCCCCAGGATTACCGTCTCTGCCAGGGGTGCCTGCTGGCCCCTGCATGCAGCTGCCATACTGGAAAAAACAAGGAAGAGAGGCGATGGAGGGGGAAGTTGATAATGAAAAGAAGGCCTCCAGCAACAGCAAAGTCTATTGTTATCAGACTTCCTGTTTAGGAATTTCTTTTTTCTTCTTCAGGGTAAAATCCCTGTTTGAGCTGCATGCATCACGGATGCCAAAGTGCTGCCATCCATCCAACCATCAAAAACATGAAGCCAAATTATATCCCATTTAAAAGTCATATAAACAATACACTGCCATCAGGCTGAAATAAATGTAAATCCAGATGAGATCCAATCCATGGCAAAGCAAAAAGGATCAGCAGCAGTGAAGCCATGAAGCAAGTGAATGACAGATTGTGCGTTAATAAGGAACTGAAGGCTTGGTGATAGTCTGAATTAGAAGGCATCTGGCTACACATCCCTCAGTGTGATTCATGCTCTGCTGAATCTCCTGCTTCGTTTAAACAGATGCTGCATCTTACTCAAGCTGACTCAAATACACACAGACACTCAGAGATGGGGGAGCTTGCCAAAACATACCACATACAGAGATAGACACAATGAACGTCCAAATAGCTTTGTGTAATTTGTTCTTCAAACACACATTTTGGCCAGCAGATTGCAGTGTGTTGGTTAACTGTTAAAGCTTTTTATAGCTGGAGATTGGTTTTTAATTTTGACGTATACTCATTCACTCAGTCAGGACAGACATAAACTGACACGTAGAAGTGCATCCTCACAAACAAACACCATTGCCTTATGCATTTGGGTTTTTTGTTTTGTCATTGCTGCCCTTTTTGTAATGCATGCAGCTGTGGAACAGTCATAGGGGGGCACGTGGCCAAAAGGCATTAAGGCAAAAAAAACAATTCTCAAGGCAAGAGAGAACAAAGGCTTTTTACTCCAGTTTCAACATCTTGCCCTGACTTGATTCTGAGGTAAAGCAGAAAAATCTATTTCAGAGCACTTGAATCTGGAACATGGCTTAATGTAGAGAAAACTGCAGTATTTTAACATCCACTGCTGTTGAACAGATGGCTGTGAGTCTGTTTTAGCCATTAAGTGGCTTTGTGGGAGCAACCTGAAGAAGTGAGGTCTGACATCATCTCTTTAGGAAACTGAGAAGTGTGTAATGAAAGCAGAAGATTGTGGATTGGTATGCAAGTGCTGTAATAGACCTGGAATTTTACCCTGTAAAAAAAGGGACTAAACTTTCAAGCATCTAAGCTCATATGTGGCAAAATATGGAAATGTCTGAAATATTTCACCAGGCCGTTTGGTTGATACTTAGAAAGAGAATGACTCTATTTTATTAAGGGTTGGATTTTTTTTGGAGACCTTTGAAAGCAGACAACTGAATGGAACCTCTGTCCACTTCTTTGCTGTCTCTGCTTCTCCTATGCCTACCTGCAAAAAATTACACTCCAGCCCTTCTGAGTATTAGTAGCATTCTCTGTATACTAAAGTATTGTCTGTAACTAAGTATAAAAGTCTGTACTTGCCCCAAAGTGCTGAGCAATCACTAGTATTTCATGCATTGGTCAAAACAGAGGCAAGGACCAAAGATCTCCTGGAGCATGCAGAGTATGGATATAATTCTTGGCTTGGAGAGGCTTTAGATTCAGAGGATCTCAAGAGGACTCAAAGTAGGATTTTATGATTACCATGCTGTTCAAAGAAGATCTTCTTTCTCCAGTGTGTCTAGTGCAGTTGGGTTTTTCTGCATCATTTCCAGTGCACTAGATACAAATGGTAACATAAGATGCTATTCATTATATCCTTCTTCCATGGCCTCATGCAGCATTCTAGGAGTCCCGGGGGGCAGAAAAACAAACACTTGTTTCACTTTCATTTGGCTCCCAAGGGATTAAAAGGAGAATGTGTGTCCACTCTGTTCCTTCAGTCCCCACCAGCAGCAGAGAGCTTTATATAATTCAGAGCAAAAACGGTCTAAGATTGGGGTAGGTGAGAGCTAGACACTGAATTGGGGGTGGTGGACTTTGAAATTACATGGCTGAACCCGGCTTTAGGTATTTTTGAGGATATTATTAAAGATGATTAAATCTAATTCATCGGCCTTAAAATATCAACCACAACTTCCACCCCAAATCAAATATAATCGAAACTTTTTGAATTTGTCCGACAGGCAAATGGATAACAAAGAAAGGCGGACAGACAGTGAGTCAGACCCCAGCTTCCTGTTTGGGATTTTTTTCTGTCCATTCTGGTCTGCTGGAGAGCAGCCAGACCTGGAATAATACACAACCAGCTGACCACACAAAAGCTGCGTCCCAGCGTTTCTCAGCTGCTGCTGGGCCCAGGTAGTGATGGGGGCCATTCGCCAGAGTGGCGACCACAGTCACTCCAGTGTACAATAAAAGCTTGCGTGTGGTCATATGGATGAACCGTGGTACTTTTTTTTTTTTTTTCCTTTTTCGTGAAATTCAGTCGTTAAAATATATTTGTGGCAAACAGCAATGCAATGTGTTTGAAAAAAAAAAACATAACGTGCAAAGTGTCCTATGAATATTAATAGAGATGCATTAAAATACAACAAAGCGGTTAAATGTCAGGAAGGTCATTTGAGTACTTTTACATCTTAACCTTTTTTTGGTTGTATTTTTCGTTTCGGGGAGCAGATTTAAAGTCTAAATCTACTCTCTGAAAGGATCGTAGCGGCTGTGCGGGTCGCTCTTACCTTGTCTGCGTCAGGATCCTTTCGGTATCCCCTATTTCTCACCTTTTCCACGGCGTAAAGAGGTAAAGCCAAGCAGACGAGCAGCAGCAGGCGGCCAACTAACGGAGACATCATACAACACACCACGGGCGACTGTGTGTGTGTCTGTGTGAGATCTGAGGCGACAGCTTGACTCCAACTGCAGCCAGTTTAGGTCCAGAGGAGGCAGGACGACGGGGAAGAGCCAGTAAACTCCAAGAAACTTACTCTAAGGGGGAAAAAAAATCTCTTGAAATCCCTGTGAGATTCATGTGCCAGTACGGGCGTGCCCGTGTGCAAAGGAACGAGTTAATATTTCCATTTTATAGAATTTCTTTTTCACATATTAGTCTTGTTAAAGTGAAACCTGTACTAAAATCTATTAGAATTCGGATAAATATGGACTCGCATACAAATACGTGGGTTCAATCTTTTATTGATCAATATTTTATCAAAAATGTAACTATGGGTACAAAAATTGACTGAAGAAAGGCTACGTAAAAACATTTTTAAAAAAAAAAAAACAGCTCACAGAACTGTAAAGAGCATTTCATAGACTACACCCGGTCTTGGTACATTATAAAAGCAAGATCTGTCTACACGCCAGAATAAGAACATACTGTTCAGTAGCAACAGACTGACAAGGATTCCCTTTTAATTACTGTTACTGGATTTGTCATGTGACTCAAATATAAAAAGGTAAAGAAACTTGAAGGAAGAATCAGTCCCTTGCACAGCAAAATTGTACAGCATGACAGATGTTCATATAAACCAGTTATTCTGGAAATACCTGAAGGAGAGATATATGGTCTGTAACCCAAGTTATGAATGAGCCCTGAACAACTCCCAAATACTTGCTAAATCTGTTTATGACAATTCGTACTTAATAATTAGTGGTTTGTGCTTCTAATAGTGCAAAGCCTGTTGGACTTGTTTCCTCAATTTGCTTGAAGATCACAAATTCGCATGTCAAGGAACACAGGTAGACATCACATGTAAAACATCTGTAGGTTCTTTGAACATGAATGAAAAGCACATTCTCTTAGAAAACTATAAAGCTACACTTTATCCGAAACCACAGGATGTGTCTTTGAAAACACTTAAAGGGACCCACCTCTGCAGAATCAAGTGTTTACACAGCAGAAATAAGCAGCAAAATGGAAATAAACAGAATATAAATGTACATCTTTTAAGAAAACCTAAAAAAAATCCCACTTATGTCAAGTTTAAGAGTGGGTCTTCTCAAAGGAGAAAAAAAATAGCACAGTGTGTAATATAAGATGAGGTTTCAAGAAAAATCTTTCCAGGAAGAACACTAAGACATTCAAAAACAATTTACCACAGGAAGACTCCTCATGTTGAATGTTTGGCAATATCATGACCTTTCTAACAAAACTCTCAGTGTAGCGACTAGTCCAGTGAAAAACTTTTGAAAAAAATATTTACATAAATATTGCTTTTGTTTTACTAGAATGTTTTCCATGCCTCTGAGCTACCAATCTACAGAACAGTAGACCTAATGCATGCTATAAAACTAAATGGGTATTTGTATAGCTGGGATACAGTCATGCTGTTGCAAGATTCAGGTCTAAGGCTAAAAGCTCAGTAAAGCTGAAATATGAAGCTGTCACCCAAACTAAAGCCTTGACCCTCTGCTAAAACTCACAGGTTCTGATCCAATATACCACAACTGAAATATTCAAGGTATGTTATATATTACTGGCAATGAACATTCACTGACTATAACCAATACAATCATAATTTGACATGTGGAGCTTATATGATGTATAACACACAAATAGGTACATCAACCAGCAACAAGTGTGACTGTTTTCTCAGTGGTATAACGGATGGATGAGCGGATGAGTAAATGGATGGATGAATGTTACAAGAGATAAACTTGGGGTCAGATATCTCAGCTGCTGTTGTCCTTTGTGTCCTTGCTCTCCTCAGCCACCTGGTGCACCAGCTGGTGGGTGGAGTCTTCCATGATGCTGCTGCTGTGTGACTGGTTTAACGCTGGATGTTGCTGTCCGCTGGGAACATGCCTGACCTCTGACAGCTCGCTCCTCGGAGTCATCCTAAATTAGCCAGGGCGTATTAGGGGTTATTTGTTATCGAAGATCAGCAAAGCCAGATTTCAAAAGTGAGGAGGAATAAGCAACATAAGCAGAGCTGAAACGCAACAGAAATGTCTATTATCTCATAAAAAATATTAATACTGCAGGTAGTAAAAGTGGGTTGTCTGTGCTATAAAAAAAACACCAAGGTAGAGAAGAGATAAAACTTTCAACAATTCATTCTAAGGTATCTCAGGTCTGTCTTACTTACCTCCCATCTGGGACTTTGTGCATGCTCTCAGAACGGCTGCTGACCTTACTGGAGCTCCCACCTTTGCTCCGTCTCTCTCCTCCATCACGCTCCCTTTCCCTTTCCCTTTCCACCCTCCTGGAGCTTCGGCTGGAGGTGCCTCTTTCCAGGTGTTCCCTGACTGAGATCTCAGACAGAGAGCCTTGCACTTGGGGCTCGTGATTGCTCAGAGCAGAGGTTCCTTGATGGGCGGTGTTGGCAGTGGTCGAGGCATTGCTGGGAGCAGCACCTGTGCTTGTGCCCATTGACTTGGAGATGACCTTCAGCTTGTGGGAGCTGGGCTTGTAGTGCTTCTTCTTGTGCTGGACGCGGCTGTTGTGCTTGAGGAAGAACTCGCAGGACTCCTGGAGCACCCGGCGGCTCTCGCTGATGGGGCTGTGGGTCACAGAACATGAAATGATTAGTGTAATTACATATTTTTATTCCTCACGGAAACTGAATTTGAATTGTAACAGAGTTCTTACTCTGTCTTGCGGGTCCTGTTGAAGAAGTAGGCCCACTCAGAGCACGTCTTTTTGCTGCTGACCCAGAACACTGCAGATATTCCAACCACCAGCGTCATCAAGTATTTCACCAAAAACAGAGAGAGGTCAGGACGATCGTGCTCTGTTGTCTGAAACACAGAGGCAAACTCAATTGGAAACCGAATCCTTGTGATTCAGAGAAAGGTTGTAAAAAAACCCAAACTTTTTTAAACTTTTCAATTCAGAGACTTGACATTTAATGAATGGCTGAGCTGCGTTTGCTTGTTTCTTTAACACTCTCCATTTGCTTGCTTAGAGTTTTCCTCTCTCTCCTGACTGTCTTCATTCTGTACAACAGAACACAACAGCTTAAATGTTTCACATTTCATTTTTGGAGGGAAATTGGTTTTTAAAAGGGCAACCATTTTAAAATCTAAATGTATAGAAATGTAAAAAAATCTTGTTTATGTGGCTGCTACCCTGAGTGATATACACTTGGTCTGTTTTATCCCTGTTAGTACCCTTTTCAAAAAATCCCATCAAAGGGACACTGACCATAAGGCCTTTTTTTTAAACATCTGCCTTAATGTTTATATTTAGTTACTTTAAATTTCACATTTAACCGGGCACTTTTATTCACATATGTAGCAACCCATTTAGGGCCAGACTGGAATGTTAGTTCATTTTTAAAGTAATCAGGAGTTTGCCGATCAGGAAACTTTGCTCTTAGCTTAGCCATGTTTTCTTATCCATTATTGGTAATGGAGATGCATGGGTCTACTTGTTCCCCAAAAGACTTTTCAACACAGGTGTATGTGCTTATATTGTTAACAGAACACAGGGAAAACATTTTCCAACTGCTGATTATAGTTTCATAATATGGTATGGGAGCTTATTTTCTTATGGTGCCTGCTTTGAGACATATAAACCATTTGAAGCCTTCTGAGCACTGATCAGTTTTTTGCAAGTCTAGAACGTGCTATGGCCATGAGCCTTTCTTTCACATACTGGTACACATGCCTCACGCTATCAACTAGTAAACCATAACAAGCCACAGGGCTTCAATCAGTTCTATCAACCTCATAGATGAACACAGTGCATTGGAGAGACTTTTCATATTTGTTCATTGGCCTAATCCCAGTGAATAAGCCACAGCTACCTTGTAGGAGCAGGGGATGCTGTACTCTTGACAGCGGTCGTTGATCCAGGTATTCTCCCAGGTACTGCGGTGGCTCTGTTCATAAGTGTAGCAGGCTAACAGGGTGACCAGTGGAACCAGGTAGAGGCCACTGAACACACCGATGCGGATCATGAATTTCTTCAGCTTCTCCTGGTTTCGCTCATCATGCTGAATGACCTGCCGGACATGGTTGAGAGAAACAATGCCTGCCAGGATGAGGCACAGGCCGACTATGACGCCCACACACAGTGGAGCCAGAACAAAGTAGCGCAGGGCGTCTAGGTCATAGAGCCCCACAAAACAAACCCCACTGATGTTGTCTCCTTCAACCTTGTTTAGAGCAAGCAGCATGACAGTTAGTGCCCCAGGGATCCCCCAGGCAGCAGAGTGGAACCACACCTGCAGACAGAGGACAAAGGACAACAATTTCCTCAGTGTGAGCCATTCTCCTGGTTGCTAAAAGCCTTGGTTTTCTCTTTTTATATTTACATTCTACACTTATTTCCGGTATTCTCTTGCTATTTGCTACTGACACATGATCATACATTCCTAAAAACCTTACCGCTTTCTTCTCTATGGCCTCACAGCTCCACTTGGGTCCAGCTGCCAGGAACCAGGTAATGGTGAGAATGACCCACCAGACAATACCAGCAATGGAGAAGAAGTAGAGGAGCATAAAAAGCAAAGTGCAACCTTTGCTCTGAGAGCCGAGCACCACTGTATCCACACCTGCAGGATGTGCTGCGTTTGTACAGGCTGCATTGTTCCCTAGTAGGAATCCAATGAAGTATATGAGCGAGACAAAGCTGTAGCAGACGGCGTAGAATATTATGGGGCGCTCGGGGTAGCGGAAACGTTTGACGTCAATGAGGAAAGTGAGGAAAGTGAAGAGTGTTGCACCCAGACAAATGATGGAGCAAACACCGATGAAACTCTTGGCAAACTCAATGTCGTGGGGTTTGAAGTACATGTTGGAGCATGGTGGAGCACAGTCCTGGGCACCAAGGAACGATGATCCATGGCCCGGCTTGGTCTTTAACTGCAAAGGGCACCAGAAGCCCAGGTCCCTCTTAGTTGATGGGATTACTGGCGTGGTTGCAGGAGGTACCAAACCTTCAGAGGAGCCACATGGGTCCAATCTAGAGGATAAAAATAATAACAGAATAATGAATTAATCAGGAATAATTAGTACTCTTGTTGACTGTCTGTACTTGAGGTTCTCTTACTTGTCACACTGTAGCTCAGGAGGCCAGATGATACCAAAGATTCGGATATTCTCCTTACAGTCAGACAGAACAGCCTCACACTGCTCTCGGCACGGACGGATCACATTGTTCTCCTCAGTACATGCTGGGATAAAGGCTTGGCAAAGGAAGTGGTGGACGTCTGGAGAGCAGCGCAGGTTTGCCAGAGGCATGAATGGCTGGGTATGGACAGAAAAGTTAGGTTATGATTTGGATATAACTCTGTCATAGTGACTGATCCACATTTGAAGTCTATCTTAAAACACATGCTAATTCAGTATATTTTAAGTTTTAAGGTAAGTGCAGAAATACTCCTTTTGAGTTCAAGGACTTTTTACTATTCAAAAAGAACTATAGTCCACATCATCAAAGATGGGTGGGGGGAGCAGGAATAAGACACTGACCAGGACACAAGTTGATTTAATTTTTCCTGTTTTATCCTGTAGGCTTCAAGAGCTTAAATCATCCAGTTTCTCACCAAAAAAGGAAAGATGAGGGAAAAGCCAAAAAAAACCCTGTTTTATGCAGTATTTTTTATTTCTTTTGCTACACAGTTAATCATCTCACAACCATGTATGACCTCAGCATGTTGTACATTATGTTACATTGTTACATATTTTTTATATATACACACACATACACACACATACATATATATATATTTATATATATACACACATACACACACATTCATACATATATATATATACACACATACACACACATACATACATATATATATAAACAAATATACACACACACATATATATACATATATACACATATATATACATATACACACACACACACACACACACACACACACATATATATGTTTGCAAAGACTCATCCTCTACAGCAGTGGTTTCCCACCTTGGGGTCAGAACCCCCTCAAGTGGTCACAAGAAAAATCTAAGGGGTCAAGTAGTGCCATTCATTACCAAATAAATCTGTACGTTACTGCACGATTTAATCACAGTGTTTCCTATGCAAATCTTAGAGTAAAAATTCCATTATAATTATCCAGTAGCAGCTCACATTTTCAAATGGTAATGTTTTGATCTTACAGATGTCTATTGTCTGCTGAGAGTTATAAATCCAATACTTCCACAGACTGCACTGCTCCTCTCTGTTCTTTGTTGCTTTCAGACATACATTTGGACGTACATTATGTCCACCGCGCAGGGTAAGGCTGTGGCCTCAGTCAGGGGAAATGTTAGATTTAAATACTGGTTTTGCTCCAGGAGAGCATGTGATTCAAGGCAGACAGTGGCAATTGGTAAGATTACAACAATACCTTAGAAGATGCAACCCACAGCCAGGCAAAAATGAAAAATAAGTGCATTTTGAATTTTCCACATTTCCATTCAGAAACCTACATAACTGAATAGTGTAATGTAACATAATATATAACATGCTGAGGTCATACATGGTTGCGAGACGATTAACTGTGTAGCAAAAAAAAAAAAAAAAAGAAAAAATTACAGCATAAGCCAAGACTTTTTTAGGCTTTTCCCCCATCTTTCCTTTTTTGGTGAGAAACTGGATGATTTTACCTCTTAAGGCCTACAGGACAAAACAGGAAAAATTAAATCAACTTTGAGTTTCCTGGTTGTAGCCATTAGACATGTAGAAGTTGTGATGATCGGTCTCAAACTAACTTTGCTTCATTTAAAGGAGTTAAAACTAAAAACGATCAGGAACCACTGCTCTAGATAAAGTATTAACTTCATTATGTTGAGATGCAGTTCTCTATAGAGCCACACAAAGGGGCCCATTCACTGGATGGGAACCATATTCTTCTGTTTCAACACACTGGTCAAGAGCTTGTGGGGGGGGGGAGAAGGAGAAGGGGGGTGCAGTATAGGTGGCAGGAAATGAGTGTGCAGACATTTGGAAACACACAACAGGCCAAGAAGGCTGGAATGCACAGAGCTGTTGATAGGTTAGCCTGCTAAGACGCTACAGTATTAGTGTGACTACGGGGCGTGTTGATTATCATTAGGATACAGGTTACAATGAGGACCACTTGATTCCACTTAAAAAAGTCTGGATCACTGCTATGCTGTTATTTCTGTATCCTTTGATTTTAAGTACTTACACTTTGTAGACTAGCAGAGGTTTCTTCATTATTGCCTATAAACCAGCTTTATCAACTAAGATACCTTGTTCACTCAAAACTGCTCTGTTTTAACCACGTGGACATTTAGAGTGGTTGGGACTCATGGTTTGAGCCTTAACCCTCATCAGACTTTAATGTGCAGACAGTCTGATGTCAGTCTATACTGCCAATATTTGTACAAAAAACACACACATACACTGTAGCACAGTCAACTATTCAATGTTTCCTCTTTTTTTTTCTCCCGAAATCCAGCCTGGCAGGAAGCCGACTTCTCTGGGCCCTGGGCTTCCCCCCTCAGACAGTAAGTGTCCTTGTTTCTCTCCTGTGGAGGTCCTGGACTCCTTGTCAATGAGCTCCCCATTTGCTCAACAATCTCACCGTTATTTGCTTTACAGCAGAGTTACTGTAAAAACCGCCCTCATTTCAGAAGCACTCAACCAGGATCAACAGTTCAAGTCGACTTGATTTGGTCTTAAAGGCAAAATCCTTGGCAGAGAATTTCTTGGCAAAGTACTTCAAGGATTAAACGATTAAAAAACGTGGCAAAAAAACCCCTCATTTTACAAACTTAAGCTTAGATTTTTAAGACCCTCAAATGTTCCCTGTCTATTATTGTACGTCAATAAGTCTTTCTGTTCTCTTTATATTCCAACACTTCACACTTTTATATTTCTAAAGCTGGCAAACAGTGGTGGAATCTGGGACCAAGGGCGGAAAAAGGTTAGCCCTCCTCCGGAAAATCCTACTGATAGGCTGGACTGAGCCCAGTGCGAAGCCTAAGTCTGCTCGATTACAGCATCAGGGCTTTGTGTTAAATCACTGCACACTTTCAGAGAGAGCTATGTGTAGTATAATGTTGAATGTAGGCCAAAGAGTGTAAGCCTGTCACCTGGGAGACAGGACCATGGAAGTAAGACCATCTAAAGGGGGGAAATGAGTGACTGATTAACAGAGAGAATGCTCATTGTGGCATGCAGGGTAAGCTTTGTATTGGACAGGGTGTGTCCCTCCCCTTCCTCCACAAATCAAAGGCACCTCACAACAAAGTCGATGAAGTTGCCCGTGGCCAAGGTTGCTGTGAAATAAGAAGCCAATACCTTTGCCAGATGCCAAACAAAGGACTCCTTCAACAGATCACTGTTCATGCTCAACGCTCCAACACCAAATGTGTGTAACCAAAACCCTGGCCTTCAGGAATGCTTGGACGTGAGATGCAACTACAACATAAACTACCAAGGAGAAACACAAGATACACTGGGTCTACAACATGTTCGAAAAACCATGTTTGTAGAAAAGGTATTAGGAGTAAGATAACACAGAGAATATGTTATTAGAAAGAAAACTCAAACACTACTAACATAATGAACTTGATTTGACATGACTACAGTTGAATTAGGCAAGAATTTTACAGAGAAATTATGCTCGGCATGAAATGAAAACATTAAATGAAACAGAAATCTGAGTTCTACTTGCTTTCAATGTAACAAAATATAAATTAGAATTATACTGCAACTATTGCATATATTTTTTCATTAAAAATTAGATCAATTTATTTTTTTATTATTTCTTTTACATATTTGTGGACACATGGTGTTTACCATAGCTGCTGAGTGTATGAAGCCTCTCCACTGTAACTCCTGCCTTGTATAGTAGGTTGCTGCCATAAATAAGAATGTACTTTATTTCTTAATCAATTCATCTTGTTAAAAGAAAATTAATGTCAAGATATTCCTTCTTTCAATGTGCAATTCCCCTCTGAATTTCAATGTGGCAAATGATGTGATGTTTTTTATAGCCTTTATTTATGACAGCAGAGAATTCACAACAATATAATTTCAGCATAAATCAGGCATGATTTGGGGACAAACTATGGCTGCTAATTTGTGTATGCCTGTAGATGTCCATATTATCTACAGTTCAATCATTATGCAATTCTGAGGGCTGATAAAAAACTGATTTTCATAGACTGGAGCCATAATAAACACTAATGAAAGCACTAATAATGGCAATTGTTTTGATATGATATTTATTATCATTTAATGTCACTTATATTACATTCTTTACTTACAAGCAGAGGAAGCTTTTTTAAATCCCAAGGTGATATAATTAGAACTACATGTAAACTTAGGCTACTGAGAGTCTTCAACGTGGGTCAGTGCTGTTAAACCACTTAATGTAAAGAGTCTCCCTTGGAGATCTTTAGGTTTGGAAAAATGATTTATTAGATTTATTCTGTATCAATGTTTAGAATTTAAAATGAAGTTCTGTAGGTGTGAACAATTTTGGTTTTTAGCCAAATACTGTTTACACCCATGGCATGGATTTGTGCTGACTGGCCCACTCAATGCCAAAAGTAAAAGGCAGGAATAAATCTGTAATACACTGGCTCTCTAAATATTGAATTGACAAAGAAAAGGCACTGAACAATACATAAAATAACTATTAAAGATTTAATATCACTGCATATCACATTGATTGATGAAAATTGATCCGATTATGGTAAAGAAAATTCTTGGCAGTTGACAGGACTGATTGGATAATTCCCAATAAGGCTAATATTGTCACAGTATAGTATATCATAAAATTGATATATGTAATGTTGTGTAAACTCACCTCCATATTACTGGCTGCAATATCCTGATCATAATGTTCCATCATGTTGGGAAAGAAGGTCATGTTGTACGGCATCCCCATGCACCGATGCACTTTTATCGGCTCACAGGTAAACAGGCTGTGGGCACTGCAGCTCCCCACCCATATCAGGCACACCCACAGTGGTCCTGGCATTAGCATTGTAACAGATGATCTTGAACGAATGTGTGAGTGTATGTTTTTCGTGTAAAGTAGAACAGATTTCTTTTTTGGCTCAGTGTGAGGATGTCTTGGCCCAAACACTGAACTCCCCTGGTTCACACCGTCATCCACATTTCACTTCTCCTGGGGACATCTCAGTGGAGCTGGTGGGTGATGCAGCAGGTAGAAACTTCCCATCTGCCCCCTGTTTGGTAAGCATATGCCTCTGAGTCACAGATTGAAAGCACACATCCCTGAAATGGAAATAATCCTATTGAATTTCAGCTAAACAAGGACAGATAGGTTGGTTTTAGATCACAACATTACATTAGATTTCTGTGGCTGGTTATTACCGCCTCCACTACAGAATTGAAGAGTAGAGACAGACTGACGCCCTGTCATCAAAACAGTCTATCATACACCCTCTAATTGTGCCATCACCTAAAGAATGAAATTTAATTACTCCTTATTTTCCCTACACTCCAGCAGAGGTTCCTTGAAGTCCAATGGCTCCAGTTTGGGAAGCACTGCTTTAGAGACGCATCCGGCAGATGGAATTAAGGGACTAAAAATCCTGGCAATCCCTGTGCAGACTTTTAGGTGCATGCATTTGCTCGGGGTGGGGAATGCTTAATATCCAGTCTGATTCAGTAGAATGAGTCTCGGCATGCTAACGTGCATTAAAGTGTCAGAGTTTCACATGCACACTTGCATAAGCAACAAAGAATCTTGAATGCCTGACAGTATTTAATATTTTCCCTACTGAATACAAAAGCAAAGTATCAGCTGGTTTAGTTTTTTTTAGGGGCCCATACAGGTATAGTTTCGGATACTATTTCTGATTATCTGATTATAACGTCACATGTACTCATGTGTATTGTAGCAAGCAATATTTGCAATTATTTACATAGAGATACGTAAATACAATAATAACGAGACGAATTGATTTTATGGTTGATTGAATTCATGATGATTATATCTGGTGGTAACAGATTACTTAATATATCCACATCCCTGTTTATATATAAAGTAATTACCTTCTACAATCGTTATGGTAAGAACTGTAGGTTTCAATGTTCCTGGAGCTGCACCGGATTAATAGGATATACAGGGTAATTAAATCGTGGTTAGCCAGTAGCATAAACTTTTCGGTTCGCGTATGATTGCAGAGAAAAATTAAACTCAGAAAAGCAAACATTTGTCGCGTACCACCAACGACGCCACTTAAGTTTAACAAACAGACGTGTGGGGGTCAGTAAAACAAACTTCACAACAGCTTAATTTCACATCTATAGCACTTATTTACCGCTAAGGCCGAGTACTTTTAAGTACTTTTCCAGTTCCCAACAAGAGGAAAAGCGGCTGTCCCGTAAAACAGACACCAACTGTCGGGGGGGGGAATACAGTAAACGTCCCGGTTTCGGTAGCTCCAGCGGGACGGGGGCCCGACACAAACGTCGGCAGCAACGAGAAAGAAAAACGAAGAAAACTACGAGGGGGGAATCGAAACAAAGACTTACCCTCATCTACCCAGCAGTTCATGTTCCAGGTGACTACACGGACACTCGTCGGGGCAGATCCGTGGGAAACTCTGGCTCGTTTCCCCGCGACGAGCTCCGGCGCAGCTGCGGCGTCTCTGCGCGTCCGGCTGCGCTGGAGTCAAGCTGCCTTCAGCTGCAGTGGGAAACGCGACCATTTCACTGCGAGCGCATGTGGACAGATGTTGGTCTTCGGAAATTAGAAAATTAAAAAAAAAATTACCGCTGCAATAATATTTGTTTGTAATGGCTCTATCCTCTTGTTACTTTTCGTATTATCTATAACGGGGAGAGAGAGAGAGATCTAAATAGAGGCGTTATACATGAAATTGTTACACCGAGAAATAGACTTCACAACAGGAAACTGTATTTGACAGGTTTGACAGTGTTCATCTAACTGAACTAAAATGTTTTCAGGTGTCGTCTATTACTATTAACTAATAACTATAGCCATTATAAAGATGGTGGGCAGCGCTAACGCGATTGTTACACTTGACAGATAAAAACTACTTGAATTCAACAATGGGACGCCTTGTACGCGGAACCCGACGGGGAGCGGGAACGCAGCACGTCTGCGAGGTGAGTGAGGATGCAGGTGAACTTTTCCCACTCACCGCTAGATGGCGCGACTTCCATCCAGTGGTGTTTTTCAAATGATTTTAAAGGGGCTAAAACGCGCAAAGCCTTCAGGAGACGACTCATCAAAACGACGGCGGTGACAGACAGTTAAAAACGCATCGTCACCAAATAGTCAGGGGGGAAATAAAAGTGTTTCAGCCATCACAGACCATTACCCACGGATTAATTGTCCCAGTTGAAATATTATCCAGGGAAACTGAAGAGCCCTCATACACACAGAGGCTACAACAGTGACATAGATGAGCATGAGGCGCCATTATGTGCATTATAGAGTTATCAGTTATTAAATAACCAGACTACTCCACTCCCCGGATTTCCTGAGCGGACCCCGGTGCCCCTCCAGGCGCCCTCCGTGCTGTATGTAGTAGACTAGACACACAGGCGTTCACACAGCTCGCCTTGCTGCAATTATCCACCTGGGGGCGCTGTATCGCCTCCATGTCCATATTCATGTGACCGCCGTAGAGAGGCGGGGTTATAATGTAACAGTTTAGGTGCTACAGTGTAACCAATAAAGTGTCCGCGACAGCCGAGCGCATCTGTCCGCCGCTCCGCTCCGCGCCGATCCCCGCCGCTCCGCGCCGATCCGCGCCGCTCCCCGCCGATCCGCTCCGCGCCGCTCGTCCCTCCTCTCGCCGCGGACGCAGGACCGACCGACGCTCGGACATCAAATGACAATTGTAACGGAGGCGCCGCCGAAGGGGACGGGACCGACTCGCAACACATTCATATGAGGTGCGTAAAATCGTGGCACGTTAAGACGAGAGCGAGGCGAAAGCCGCGAATCCCTGCAAAGCCCAAAGGTGTTTCTGAGCGGGATCGCTGCGGATCGTCCCGAGTGCGCTCGGCGACGGACGCGACTGGATCCGTCTGCTCCTTCGGGGGCGGCGGAGGTTGCGCTGCTCTCCGTCCGCATAGTTTGTGGACCAAGGCGCTGGCCTGTTGCTAGGAGACCTTTTGAGAGCCGGGAGGTTTTGGGACGTGACAGTTACCGCACTAATGGTGTCTGCTGATCCGGCAACACAAACCTCCCTCCCTCTCCCCACTTCGCTCCCCTTGCGCGCTGTTTGTGCGTAAATCCTAATTGTCTCTAGTGCGTAAAAGACATTTACCACCGTGGTTGTTTTCAGTCAGGAGATTACAGTGTTTTGCAGGGAACAATGCCCCACTTGTTGTGAATATTAGACCCTTAATGTAGCCATCTTCCAGATATGTTTAATCTTTTCCTGGGCAAAAATAGAGACTGAGTGTATCTCAAGAACAAAATAAACATTATATATATGGGATAGGCAGCTGTTTTTTTTTTTTTTTCATTTTTGTTGAACTCCATTTTTAATGGATCAATAGAGATGACCAAACAGAGGCGGAGACTATTACTCAGGATTTGCTTTCCTGATGTGGTTTGCCAATATGGTTTCAGTACATTTCCCTTATTTTCATTCTTAGAACCACATCATCAAAAGCTTAATTAGATAAAGGTATGATATGTGCGCAGCATGTATCGGCCTGAATTTGGGTTGGATTCATGGAAGGATAAGCTTCTTCTCTCCCACATCAGTCAGTGGCAGTTGCCTGTGACCATGCATCTGAAGGTCGCTCATGATCGGATCAATAAGTGGATCTTGCTGTGGACCACACTTGAGCAACCAGTAGCGCACTCAGCCCTGCCTACTCTTAGGGTGGTCCACATATGTACGTAGGCATCCTCATACAAAATAGCCTAATGAGGGGACATAGCACGAGTTCTTGATAAGTGAGTGAGTAGTGTTTCGAAAGAGTATCCAGAGCGAACCCAGCACAGTGCATCTGTGCTGACCTCTGTTTCCCTATAGTGCTGCTGGCTATTTTCTTGCAGGAGACGGGGGATATCAGATTCAAACGTGTAGCACATTATGTCAAGGTTGTAGCTACACCAAAAGGATTTGGTTCAGTTTGGACTCCCGGCTTGTTTAGCTTGTTATTCTCTTCCCTGAAGTCCAATGGCCCGTGGCTGTCACAGTGCCTGTGCTTTACAAGAAAAGGCCTTGAAATAACAGCTCTAAGAATCGTAAAAGTCAGCAACAAAGATGCTGAAGGCTCATTGCATAGACAGAAAAAAGATCTTTAATGGTAGTTACTATGTACTAACTAAAAATCTATTGTTAATTTCAGCACAAATAGACAAGGAGACACTTTCTAATGGGACAGAGCAGAATTCTTAATTTTAACCTGATGAAGAACCATTCAAGATCAATATAGTGTTCAATAAAGGTGATCCCAGTGTGCAGGCCCTGATAACACTATCTAAAAACAGACATTTTTGCCTATTCTATGGTGCAGATGTAGTCGAGGTTAGACAATGTTAAACCCACTTAAAGGAGAAAGTTGTATATATTTTTTTTTTTTGTCGTAACAACACTGTGTTAGTCCATTTCTCAAAAACTGTCTGTCCAGCTTGTGTGTGGCTCTTATTCTAATGCCCTTTCATTCCAACTGTCACAAATATATACTATCCTGCTAAAGCAAACTTTTTTCAGACTGGTGTAAATTGTGTATTTATCAGGGACTATGTTCAGCTATGGTGTGTTGCTGAGTAATTACAGCATCAGGACGATGTACTGTGTGTGGCTGACTAAAAAATAAGCTACAGCTACTGTGGCACAGAGAATTATCAGGCTTTAATCAGTTTAGTTTATGGTTGATTTTGGTTTTCTCTTTGGATTTGTTGACAGTGAAAAAATATAGAATACTGACAGTCTAATTCAAAATTGGTCTGGCCATCCATAGAAAAGTCCACCTTCTGATATTGTATTTTCTGTGGCTCTCTATGAGCTCTGTAGAGATTGAAAAAATAACTAACAGCAAAGTAATTTTTTAACTGGTAGCTTGTAGTAAAAACTGGAAACATGAAGTCTGAAAGACATGTGCCAATAGACGTTCTTCTTTGCATTATGGGAAATGTAGGCTCCATTCTATTTGGAGTTCGACCCATGCTAGCGACATAAAAGTCAGGATGTGTTGGCCTCTGCTGTCTAATGTTGACCATCTGTGTGAAAAAAAATCCACCTCTTGTTAACTAACCACTTTTATGAAAGTAAAATGTTATATCACTGAAGTAGCTCTTTAAATGAAGCTTCATACTGATCAAAGTGACAAGGTAACATTTTTATCTTTATATTTTTATATGTTCCTCTTCATAATAATCTAGTGCATCAAAGGCCTCCATCCCTCCTCAACTCCATCTCTGTCCGTTTCCCCTCTGTCTCTTCCAGTAGGCGATTTTGTCCTTTTCTCCCTTGGCTCCCCCTCCAGCAGAATCCAACTACAAACAGCCTGACTCATCATTCTTCCTACTGCTAGCCCACAGCGCGCTCACACACTGACACACACCCATTATTTCCTCTGTCTTACATCCCCATCACCATGAAGGTGACAGAGCGAGCCTCCTGGCAGACGGAGCAGTTAGAGTGATGGCTGGGACTGTAAGTGGACAGAGATGGATCTGAATGGACAGGGTGGCGTGCTGCTGCTGATGGATGGGTATGAGCAGAGAGGGACTAAGGATGGGTTGGCAAACAGGGTATATTTGCTGCTACATGGGTCCACAGCATAGAGTCGGTCAGACGGCCTCACTCTTTGAGATACGTTCAGTAGTCTGTGTATTTGTCTCATCCACTGAAAAGAATCTGACTTCAGAACTGTCAGACACATACTGATGGGCAGCAGGTGTTCTTTGTAAGGGGCACAATGGAAATGTCATTCGTAGCAAAGCATTTGTGTGATTAGCAAAGTGTCTATATTGCATTTAATTTCATACTCGATGCAATTTCAGATATGGGAGAGAAAGAAAAATAAATCCCTTGAAGTTTTTTGTTCTACATCTTGTACATAGAAACAGAAAATGACTCTTATTAACATTTTACCAACCCACTGTTCTCCCCACGTTGACGCTAGCACTGCGTACAACTTTTACACACAGTACTGCTAGTACAATGAAAACGTTGAAAACATGAAACATACTGATTGTATCTCCAGATCAAACTGACTTCTTTGCTCATTGTGGAAATTTCAAAAACATTGCTTGGTCATAATATTAAATATTACAACAAAAGTGTCAACAAGTGTATATGGCTACCAGCACTGTGTGGCTGTACTTGCAGCTTTGAGCAAATGCTCATGCTGACTTGCTAATAGTGACAAAGCTAACATGCTGATGTTGAGCAGATTTGTTTCTCATTTTTACCAACTTATATTAGCATGTAAGCAAGCTAAACTCTTTTAGTTAGCACTAAACAAAAAGTATGGCTGAGGCTGATGGAAATATTAGTTTTGCAGGTATTTGGCTAGAAACCAAAGTATTGGACGAATAACATAATTTACATTAATCCTAATTTCAAGACAAACCATCCATCAGTTTTAAGAAACTTGACTCAAAATCACAAATATCCACCCTGTGTCACTGCTAGATGAAAAGTAAAAAGAGGACCAAAGTCACAAGAACTGACTTTGAATGTGTGAAATTTGAACCGGCTGGTGATGCAACATTTATTTATCATGGCAATTCATCCAGTTGTTGTTGAGATATTTTCAGTGTGGACCAAACGGGGGACCGACCAACTAACAATGCTATCAATCGAGCGATGGCGCTAGGGTGGCTAAAAATATAGTGTTTTCCCAATGTCCTGTCAAAGCAGTCTACCTATCCAATAAAGTAGACTCCTTGGAAACCTGATATCCAAATTCACTGCAGGGATGTGATTAGGAAATGTCCTATCCCCAGAATGGATGTGTGTTTTAATGGGTTAAATTACAGTATTAGTCATAGTAGCAGCAGCAGTAGTGTTGTAGCAATAATAGTAGTAGTGACAGATGTCATGGTAGTAGATGTACTATTATGTATCAGTTTGTGATTAACATTGTAAGACAGCTCCTCTTATCTAGAAATCAGACTCGATTTCAGCTACATATCCTGCATGTTTGTGTCTGTAGCAGCAGGGAGATGCTGACAGGACAGAGGCTCTGCCACTCAAAGTCCCACCAGGACTTGGTCCTCTCCGCCCTCAACCAGCAGAGGAAGGACGGCCTGCTGTGTGACGTCACCCTGGTGGCCGGTGAGCAGAAGTTCCATGCCCACAAAGCTGTCCTGGCAGCATGCAGCGATTACTTCAGGGTGAGTCCTTGACCATGTCATGTACTGTACCTTAAAAAATGTATCTGTGTTTTACAGATGAGAATTTGGACCTGTGGAGGAAGATTACACAGAGTTATAATTAAACACATGCTATCACAAACACCTCCTTTGTATTGTATGTGCAATGGTTAGACTGATACAGCGGATTGGAATTTTTTCAAGCTGCTGTTTGCCGTTCTATAAAAAGCAGGTATCAGTCAGGCGGTGTAGCCCACTGCTGATGTGATAGAGGTGACATTATATGTTATGTACCAATCTTCAGGGCTGCTAGATTGTTAAAACTGCCACAAAACCTGTCTCACTGCCAATGATCCAGGTGAAAGAACCTCATTAGCATGGATTATTAATGGAGGGTCCCACAACAGTTTAAAAGCTCTTTCGGAGGGTTTTCCATTCTGCTGAAAACAAAATGTCTGAGAAACTCAATTTTAAAAAGTAAATATGAGGGTTTTTTTTTAATGAAAATGGTTAGGTTTACATGCACAGATGGCACAGTATATGAAGCACTGAAAGCTTCAGTCTAAATTAAAAGTACTGCAGCAGCTCATCCTTCACAAGCCCACCTGGATCAAGCCCCGGTGTTTGCCTTTGTGTGGTCTCTTGCTGAGACGTCATTCTGATTGTAGTTAAGCCACAGAGGTAGATTTAAGTAGACTCATGCTGTCAGAAAGCCAGACAGGAGATTCTCTGAGATGGGCCGCGCTGGGAAAAGTGCACTGACGAGATTTGATTTAGGGACACAGAGCAGATTAGGAAGTAGAAATTAATCCCTCTTGAAAATGAGAGGCAGATTAAATATGTCCAAGTTGCCTGGGGATTATTCCTCCTGTGCGAATGTTTGTGTTTGTGTCTAGGTTATTTTTACTTTCCTCTGCAGAGAGTTGAGGGTGGGAGAGTCGCACTCATCTCCCATTGTTCGTCCTCTTCACTTTTGTTCTCCTTTTGTTCTGGGGCTCTGTTTTTAAATACCACTCTCTCAAGTCCCATCTGAGCAGAGCAACGCTCTTGTTCCAGCACTCAGTTCATTACAGTAAGCAAGAAAACTCACTCCACTTCCCTGTTCCTCTGTGGGGGCTTCATAACATTATCTTAAGTTTGTCATCTGACTCCACAGCTGGGTTTCATTTAGTTCATTTGCTGAGGAGACGATGGTGCCTTGTGTTGTGAATGGTGAATCTGTTTTCACACTCAAACACCTGCACGTACATGTGGTAGTGATTATTACACATTATCTAGCCCAGTGGACATGAGTGATTGTAATGAAATACCTGACCAAGCAAGGGTTGTTTACCTTGGACTTTTCCTGAATGTGTCACCTGCCTCTTCCACTGCCGTCACACTACTAAGACGTCTGGACGGCTCGCAGAGATATGACCGAATCAGTCACACCAACATCACACACCACCGTCAGCGAGAGTGCCCACACGCACATAAACACACACACGCACACACACACACACACACACACACACACACACACACACACACACACACACACACACACACGCACACGCACAATAAGCTCTCCTTGTTTTCTTTGTCCTACACAGAAATGTTGTCTTCTGGCCCTGCGGTCAGGACAGAACTCCTATCAAAAGCTATTATTGTCTCAAATATTTCAATGTGTATGCAGAACCTGTTCCACACAGAACTCTTATTGCTTTTACTACTTTATGAAGACAGTGCTATTTTAAGATGGACTGTAGACACATTTAGTCTAGACCCAACAATTTACAGCCACCCCTCCATGCCTTCTAATACAGCTTGACTTAATAATTTGATCTACTGCTAATCAATCGCTGATGGGGCCTTGGTGTGTGTGGATTTTATTACAGTGCCTGAAAAAACATTAATTACTACATTATGTGCTACATCCCAAATTGAAATTTTGTTGATTTTCCTTTCAGATATTTACAGCTACAAGTCCCTGTCTAACAATTTTCCATGCCAACTTAGGTTTTCTTTATAGTATTTAAGAAACTATAGGGTGCTAGAACAACTGCAACACAGAACTCAGATTATTCCATGGTCTTGATGTGGTTTCACAGGTTCTTCTATCTTGTCAAAAGTAACACCCTGAATACTTGTAAACTTTGCTTATTTCATGACATTATAAGTGTCAAATATAAAGACAAAGTAGAATATTGGCACAAAATTCCAACAGTTGGCAGCTTTGGTCAAAAAACACTGATATCTGCACTCGTTCCAAAAACCTAGATACTGAGCTTTGGGCATTATAGCAGTTTTCCATGTAAGCTATCACCATTTCTGTGAAATACCTGTCTGTAAATTAATCCACAGGCCCTTAGAGAAATGCTAATATTTCATTCAGACATAAAAGCAACATCACTGAATAGTGTAATATTTCACTGGGTGTGTGAGGGAGTCACGAGCCCTCTCTGGTATGATCACCCCAAGCAGACACATAAATTTTGCCGTCAGGTCATGCTTACTGCAGCGCCTCACTCCCACTGCAGCCTCATGTGAAAGAACTGCAGTGAGCAGCTCAGTGTGTCTCTATGATCTATATCCCAAGTCAAAGGGGCCATCCGTCACCACCAGCACTCCCTCAGCTAGTCCACCAAGGTCAGGAGCGTTTTTGCTGGAGGCGAACAGCTCTGCAGACACTCTCAGAGTGCCTTCTCTCAACCTCCCCATTACACACAAACACATCCAATCATAGAGGCGAACATGCACAGCGTAGGCAGTTTCTCTCTGTGGCTCCGCTTTTTTTGCCTGATGTATACCCAACTTTTTTTGTTTTACACTCTTGCATACGCTGACCAGAGCTCAGCCCCCATCGCACTGCAGGTTTGGCCACAGGCCCTGCTGTGCTCAGTGGACCAGTGGGTTTTTAATTAGCACAGTGGTGAATCAACAAGGCTGAGTCCTGGGGAGAGATATGCAAGCCTTGGTTAAAACTAATCATGGGCTCAATTTTACCCTGTCTCACATCACATTTGCCATCAGAGGGGGTCGGTGCCTGGTTAAAGTTCATGTATACTATAAATCAGGGAGAAGCGGATGTGGTTGTAGGAACGAATTGTCATTTTCGTGACAGAAAGAGATTCTGTTCTAACTCGCTGGCCTGAGGGCCTTTGAAGCTTATAATGCAGTTACACCACAGTCTCTCTCAACACAGACTGACTGTGCTGCACACTGAAACTGTGATTAAAAAGATAAGTGAAATTGCAAGTTATTTAGATCACCATCCTGAGGCAAGGAAACTGTGGGGAAAGAAATTGCCTATACCAGCTAGCATTAGTTTTCAAAAGCAACTGATAGTGTCTGTTTGTCCCATTAAAATCCAGAAAAATTTGAACCAAACCTTCATAACCTTGGGTCCCTCATAACTAAAAAGACATGTATTGGAGATGTTTTTCATGGTGGCCACATTGGACCCCTCACCCTCCTTCACTCTTCTCCTCCACACTGCTGCGCTTTGTTGTTCAGCCCTGATAATTGGCTCTGTGATCCCCTCGTGGTGTGACACCAGTCGATAGCTTTGATTAGCCAGCAGCAAGCTGGACTCACGCGCAGTGGGGTCAGACTGCAGACACTGCATTGGCTGCTTTGACTTCACATGGAGCGTGATGCGCACACGTGTGACTGTGTCTGTGTGCGTTTGAAGGAGGGGGAGAAAGACAGAGAGGCTATATAACAAAGTACTGATTGTGCTATTTATTTCTGCTGACCTCCAAGGCCAAGGCAGGTAAATCAATACAGAAGTGTTCTAGGATGTTGTGTCTTGCAAGTTTTGTGTGATTAACTATGTTACTGTTTTTCAGAAGGTTCACATATAAAACCAGTCCATTAACAACTTACAGATAACGTGATCATCCATACAGAATCAACAGAGAAGGACAGGAAGAACAAAGCTGCATTTATTTCACCATCAGTATCTATGATGATTGAGTATTTTCTAATCAAGTGTGTCATTGATTGATCCTTTTTTTTTTTTTTTTCTTAAATGCCGGATGAAATATCCAATGTTGTGTTTGGTGTTCCTTCAGCTGACCTCCATGTTTTGCCGATGTTTCACCAGGCCATGTTCAGCTTGTGCATGGTGGAGAGTGAGGCAGATGAAGTGACTCTGCAAGGAGTGACCAGCATTGGGCTGAAGCACGCTTTAGACTTCGCCTACACTGGACAGGTGAGCATGAGCAACAGCAAGCACGGCTGAACAGACAAAAAGAGCATCGCTCACAGAAACTTAAATGTTATCTACAGGAAATCTGAGGAAAAGACATTGCAGTACTTTTCACTCTGTTTTCTGGGAGGCCAGAGCTGGAAGTGCTGTTGAAAAAATAAACGGAGCAAAACTTTGGAGCAGTGGGTAAAATCTATGCTTAAATGTAGATGGAAGACCCTGCTGCACTACTGAGCCCTAGAGTACATTTAGACTGTCTTTGAATCAAACCCTTTTCCAGGCAGCCGACACTCGGCTGCTTAGTCAGCTCTGCTTGGGTTACACTGCATTGGCTGGTCCCACTGGCTTGAGAAGGCAGTTCCTATATGAATGCCATAGTCTTATTAGCATACTTATTAGCAACCCTTCTGGTTTCAGAGACGTTTCAGCACGTGAATTTTTGACCTGTCTTACAAAAGAAAAAGAAAAAATCTTTCACCATGAAGCTGAGTGTATTGAACAGCAATAGTGTAGGCAAGTGCACAGAGTCACCAGGTGGGCACCCTCTCAATAACTAGCGTGGGACGCACTACACCAGGGACACTCGGTATTATGTTCCAGCATCTCAGAACAACCTCCGTCTCTACCTTGAACCACACACCCAGCACAGCCCTGCATGGAGCACTTGGCTGGCTGGTACATGCTAGGGAAAGATGCCACCTGTGCTCGCAAAAGGATTCTCCTTGTCAGTCACCAAAGAAACCTTACCGGTACCCGTTGACACATAGTCCATGTCACCTAGCTCATGTGACAGGCTTTACGTTACCTTGGATGCTTACATGGCCAAGTAAACTAATATGGCCAAGTTACCCAGCTCATCACAGTGAACCTAGCAATTCTAACTAACATCCTAAGATAACTAGCATGTTGCCAGAACTGGCAAGACAAATCAAACAAGCCTCCTCTGACACCTCAAAACAAAGCATACAGTCGTAAATAACATCGCCCGCTACCGCAATCAGTAAAGAGCTAAACCAGGTCACCAGCACTGGCAGTAGTAATCCTTTGAGACTTCAATTTTATTTGAACTATTACAGATGCATTCATGCATAAGCAGCATTTAAAGGTTGTTGATGGTTCAGGAGCTAATTTGAACTGTTTTATATATTTTTCTACAGCAATGCATGCTAACCAAATATTCTGCATGTAAGTATCTAGTAACCAAAGCTGTTGCTAGTAGAGTAAAATGGGCAACATTTCCCTCTAAATTAAAATATAGTTGAATAAAAGTCTAATAAAATAAAATAAAATTGAAAACTCATGTCAAGTAAGTTCTTAGATGCAGTACTTACTTTTCCCCCACTACCAAATATTTCACCAAAATAAATCAAAACATGGCTTTAGCAGATTACCACTTTAATCTCAGCAACATAAGCTTCTACTGCAGCAAGCTTTTGGATGCTGTGTTATCAAGGAGTGTACAGGTGCTCTATCAGATCACTCCTCTGTTTGCTGTGGTCACACTGCTGAACATTATTCTTGGACCTAAATAAGAAACACAATTCAGTTCTAGAAAGTGGAAGCAAAGAGCACATTTTATTTCCATGTAATGTGAGTGAGGTCACTGTCGTTGCCTTCCAACCTCATCGCCAAAGAGTAAGTGTAAGGTCGTTTTCAGTAACCTTCCTTGACCTTTTTAATGCCAGCAACGCTCGGTTGAATAAGCAGCCTAGCGGATTATGGAGTGTACTGAGAGGCCAGGAACTTTGTAATTACTCCTAATTTTATTTCCACAGTGGAAATGAGCAAAGAGTGAATCAGTTAGGCAGTCTAAGTAGGTCAACAGCAGGCTTGAAATCCGTCCCGCTTTAGCTGGCACAGCCCCTGTCTGCCCAGAGGAGATGATAGCAGATGAGATGAGGGCAATATGCTTATCCCCACACCATAAATAATGACCCACTAAAAATCCTTCAGCCACATGTCATAGGCCAGCGGGGTGAGTGAGGAAACATACTGCCACAGGATGCTCTCAGACTTGGAAGTCAGTTAGTATCTTCATTAAAATTTTTACTGCATGCCAAGACCACAGCAGTGATCTCAATCCATTTAACACTTGGAACATCCTGCAATGTTTCAGTTATATTGCCCACAGGCATGACATTTCTCAGACCATAGATATTTTCTGAGTTAAAAGAGTGAAGTACAGTGAGCCTTCATGGGTAAGGTCCTGAGTAGTAGACTTCATTTGTAGTTTATATTCTACCACAAGCATCTCCTTTCGTTTTGTCTTCTCCATGTAAAAGCTCTCTAGTAGCACGCGCAATAAATGTCGGTTTACACAAGAGCTCACTGTACTCCCACACTGATCCAGCCTCGGTGTTATAAAACTGATTTCTGCCGTGTGAAGTTGAAGTGCTCTAGCTGTAGTTGGCCACTGGAGTGGAGAGGAGGGCAGGTTATGAAGCGTGTCCACTCACTTATTACAGTTATTATTTCAGGTTGCCTTTGTTACTGCTGCTTCCTGCCAGGACACTGACTGGGTCAAAGAAAATAAGGAAAATGTAGTGTTGTTTCTAATCTCTTTGCGTATGTTAATCTAATAAAAGTAGCGGTAATGTTCAAGATTGGACTATAGATTAGTTTTCCTCTTAAATTAAGATAATTTGATCTGATTGGTGATGAAACTTGGGGGTATTTCTGTTTTCACATCAGGTTAATGCATCTTGAGGCAGAGAGCCACTCATTTTTGCTTTCCATCTCAATATGTAAAGCTTATGAAAGCCCTTCATAAGCCCTTATGTGCTGCTGGTTAACTGGACGTCTGCCCATGCCTAGCAGGAAACAACACTGTGATAAATGGGAATGTGCAGATGCAGCTAATTGCAAGGAAGAAGAAGAAAAAACAAAAACTCAACAGGAAGGCTTGCTGGGAATTTTTCTAAGTGGCTATAAATATGCAAAATATTTTATCATTCCACACAGATTGCTTGATGATTTCAGATGAATAGTCAAAATTAATGCTAGAGTGGTCAAACGATGGGTTTATCTATATACAGCAAAACATGCCATTAGCACAAAAGCAGACTAAGGTGTTTCCCACATCAATGTGTGGACAAAGATGCACTGGAAGAAAGAAGTACATTTGTATTCAAATCTGTTCCACTGAGAAAAACACAAGGCTGCTAGTTCTTTTTTCAAAAGTCATAAAGGAGGAACGGGGCGGGGGGGGGGGCATTTTAGGCCAAGTAATTTCTCTCACTTTCACCACTGATGCAGTCACAGCTCCGTGGCTATGTAGGGCAGGCTGCTGAATGGATTATCAAGGGTTGGTGCCTGCCTTTTTAAAACCAAACTAAATGTCATCTGGAGTTGGTGAGTCCACTGTGTGGGGGTCACATAAGGCATGTCTAGTCTGATTGGGTTATTAGTCCACTGATTAATGGAATATTGAACTCCATGTGGTCCAGTTAGTATGCTCACACGAAAATGACAATTTCACCCTCCAAGCAATTTGTATAACCTATCTTTACTCCCAGGATCCAAGCAATATTACCTGGCTGTGTTACAGAGCTTTATGTTGCATATGGGTGGGTAATATTGAGGAAACAGACGCCAGTTTTCAGTAGATAATTTCAGCTGCTGTTCATTCAGCTCAACACAAGGTGTTTTGGCAGAATCAGTGCTGCAATAATTGTGTGAATATGTTGCTTTGCTGAGAGGATGATAATGGTAAATCAAGCACATTGATAGAGCAATTTTTGTGCGGTCTGTCACACTCACTTTCCCTCCCTCTACTGCAACAATTTTTTTATAACCTGCAATGTAGACTTTTCAGTTTTATCTTAAATAAAATGAACCATAAACCCAACTAAAAAGTGAAACAATAAATCAGACACAGTATATATTACACTGCCTGGTTTTAAACTAAAGAGTTTAGCAGAGATCACACAGTCGGTGCATATGACTTCAACCTTAAATGTATAAGTGTTTTTCCAAACACTGTGCATACCTTTTTTTTCAGAATATACTATGTTTAACAATGTTTCACAAAAAAGAAAAAACTTATTGCCATTTTGTTTTTTGCTTGTGCATTTTTTCAGTTTTCAAAAATCATTAACATATTTTAACATTGCTAAGTATACTCGATGTTTATACATATCATGCTGTGTTATGCATGGCTACTATAATGGATCAATGACGGGCACTTACCAAACACAATAATCACAGTTAATACTCACTGTTTGCATTGCAACATGGTTTTGTGCACTGCTTTCACCATCAAACTCATGTCATCTGAGTCAGCATTGTCATACTCATTATACATTTTTGCCTCTGAATTATCTGGGTCATCGCTTGGTAAAAAAATATGATGCCCCTCCTTAGAGTTACTGTCATGGAAACTCTTGAATATAATAATTACGACAGCAACGATAAAACTGTAGCAAACATGAACCTCGTCATTCTTGTGTCTCTGTTAAAACACTGACACAAGAATGACACAACAGTGCCTGCTTGGGGCAGGCTGTTTCCTGGTCATGCATAAATGGAACAAAACAACAAAATACTCAACCTGATAAACTTCAGAGAAAAAAAAACTTAGAAAATTAATAATTTTTGACAATTACTTGAGAAAAACAGGGAGTAGAGAGCTTAATTGGATAAAATAAATGAAGTAGACTTGATGTGATTCAATTGCAGTGAAAGTGAAACTCAATAGAAAATAAATAAATTAAAAATTAACCCTGGTGATCTTGTTTGTCTCTTCTGCCCAGATTCTGCTGGAGCCAGCAGTGATCCAGGACGTCCTGTCTGCAGGCAGCCACCTTCAGCTGCTGGAGCTCCTCAGCCTCTGCTCCCACTACCTCGTCCAGGTACACAAAAATGCAGCCGTCCTTGTTTACGGGCTTGGCATGAAAAAGAGAAACCAGAGGAATAACCACTTCATTCTACAGAGTACCCAGTATATTAGTGGAACTCCTTTACTATCGTCGGGTTTTGAGAGGTGTGTTCCACTCAGGAACACTGTTGATTTGATCCTGTCTGCAGGGACTAGCAAGGAAATTTACAAAATGGGCCACTTAACATGTAGTGGTATAGCTTTTATATTACAACTTATTTTGCACGTTTATTAAATTAGTATCAGAATCCAATTCTCAACTCTACTAGAGACCAGTAAGTATTCCCCTTAATGTGAACATCGATTATCAGGTTATGGAAGAGCCCAGTCCTTGCTATGGAAAATCAGGCATTGTATTTTTAGATAATTTTGAATATATTGATACTGGTTGAGTCAATTGTATGACTAAAATACTGACACGGCCTCTGGTATAAAACAATAGTTAAGACGCAAGGTGACCAACATTAGGTTGTCACCTTTAGCAACATTACATTGTTCATCCTGTGTGTTTTTTGACTACCTAATGTCACTTGGGTCAAAAAAATGCCTATATAGACCAGGTAAAAACAAAAATCTGGATAAGATGTTCACAGGCAAAATCATGCAGATTTCTTTTTTTGCACAATTCTGGTCATGACACACAAACTGCAAACTCTTAAAACCCAGATAATAACTGAGGTAGAATGGTGTAAAATGAGAGCATTGTATATTATCCTCCCTGTCTAATTTCTTCATAAGAAATAAATAAAGAATAGTTCCACATTTTGTGAAAACACACTTATTAGCCTTCCTGTGTAGAGTTATTTGAGTGGATTGATGCCATTGGTAAATAAAGTGTGAAGCTTGAGCCATGTGATGGTTATCTTAGCTTAGCACAAAGACTGGATGCTGCTTGAAACAGCTAGTCTAGCTCCATCAAAAGGTGACAAAATCTGCCCATCAGCAACTCTAAAGCTCATTAATGAACACAATACATCGTGGCTGTTTAATTGGTAAAAACAAAACAAACAAAACAGACAAAAAAAACCAATGAGCTGTGCTTTGTTATTTCTTGGCTGGGCACAATCACTTTTTGCATGCCTATGTTTTTTTTTTATTATTAAAAGATATGCGTTAATCAGCGTGTTAAAAATGTGCTAGTAGGTGGATTTTTACCTTTTTAAAGAGACAGACTACCTGTTGTCTCCTTTTCCAGTCTTTATGCTAAACTTAACTGTCTCCTGGCTCTAGCTTCATGTTGTGCAGTATCAATTGTCTCATCTCACCAGACAAAAAATAAGCGTGTCTCCTAAAATGTCGAGCTACTCCTCCAAATTACCATTGCTGCAAAGTCCAAAGTGTCCAAACTAATCCAAGTGCTGAAATATTGTGCTGTTATTGTAAATCTCGACTTTCCAGCAGTCTGTAAATAATAGCCTATTGAGTCCTCCTCTACTGGGAGGTTACAGTTCAGAGTGAGTTAGAGGACGTAGGCCCTTGAGTCAGAGTCAGTGTGTTGTTTAAGGACACTTCAGCAGGGTGGATACATGCCAGCTAATGTGCTTGAGTCCATGTACAGTATTTTATGACAGAGACCAAGATGGATCTGTTGGAACAGAGGCAAAGTCAGCCTACTGTCCTCTATGTGTACAGCCAAATGCTGCTACAGATAATAACATACACATACATACTCAGTACTAATTGCATTTACTCATTTATCTCGTGTGTGGTGACCCTCAGAACCCCGCCATCAGACTGTAATCCTTTTATACTGTATTTTGTCATTCATGTCCTTAAAGTTATATCACAGTGGTCAGCTTTGCTCCAATGTGCCATCTGGTGGTGTTGACCAGTGAATCTCTTACTATAAGCAAAACAAAAAGCTCCTGAATAAGTCACAAGTTTTCTTTTGGGTCATCTCTTTACCCAATTAACATGTGATTATATATACTTGCTGATTTGTTTAAATAGATAATAGCAGGTAAGACCAGACCAATAACATAGATTTCCCAAATGCATCAACTGATCGAAATTAGATATATCAACATCAACCACCTCCAATATGATGCTGATGTACAGCACTCAGTTAATTGAATATTGAATAAAACTGGTCAATACTACACTTGCAAGGTACTATTGGTCCTTTATCTGAAATGATTTTAATGAGATTTTTTGATGATAGATATGTGTGATGTTGCTGTTTGCACTGTCACAATTTTAATATTTTTTGAAGACCTTTAGCCTTATTTGTTTTAAAACTTTAGTCGGAGACTTTTCAATATAAAATACACTGCATACTTGTTTTGTAAAATATTATTTGTAAAAAAGTTTCAGCGCCTACATATCCTCTTTAAAAGTTGAGTGGTTGATCCATTAAGGTATTACATTATTTCAAGTTGAACAGTAGTGGGAGAGGGTGTACTCACTGATGCATGCTTGCATGTGCTGAAGAACAGCCAGAAGATGGCAGTCTTATTCCACTGGTCAGACCTCACTTTATTTTATTTATCCTTTTTCTCTGTCTGTTTCTACATTTGGCATCTGTAATAGTATAGTATATTGAAGTACACTTACTATGTAATATATGTGTAGGAGCTGAGTGTACATGACCATATCTTCTGAATAAGTTAAAAATATCTGGACAAATGTGATGTATTGTCATAGGACCAAGACCATAGTAAATCAAACACTAAGTCACTGAGTGTGGAGTCTTGCAGAAGTTAATTTTTTATCTAAAGGTACCTCCCGGCATATTAGGAATATTATATAGGAATATAAAGAACTGAGAGAACATTTAAATTGGAATATAGATCTCCAGAGTGATAGCTGTTGCAGTTTCACAGATTTTCCAAGTGGGGATTAAGTTTACAGGTGTATGCCGGCTCTGCCAGGCTACTACCTATACAGGCAAACTTATCTTCATTAGTTACCAAGGTTTATGTTAACATCATGTGGCCTGACAGCTGTCTCTGAGTCCTTTCAACTTATGTAAATGCTGAATACGTGCATTCATCCATATGTTTATGTATTCATTCTACAGGAACTGAGCAGTGTGAACTACCTGGAGCTGTACCGTGTAGCTGACCTGTTCCACCTCCCCGCCTTAGAGGAGGCCGTGGTAGGCTTCTTGGTGGAGCATCTGTCTGAGCTGAGCCAGAGCCAGCAGGACGAGGCCCTGCAGCTGCCCTACCGCCTCCTCAGGGAGGTGCTCAAGAGTGACCGCCTCACCTCCCTGAGTGAGGAGGAGATATGGAAGGTACTGGAAGTGTTTGGGAATGTGTGCGTGTGTGTGTGTGTGTATGTGTGTATTTTCACAAGATTTCCTTGTAACTGGAGATATTGGAAATGCTGTATTGTCGAGGTAATGTTTTGACGAAAAACAAACTGACAAGTTGCATCTTGGTGTTAAACCATTCAGTATACAGCAAACACACACACTGCAGAAATACACGACATGATGTAAAGCTAACACATACCACTAAAGGTCAAACTAAACACTGCCTTCTGCATATCATATACTGTTTGTTTTCTATTAAAGAGGTTGTGCAAATGGAAGGACTGTTTCACAGTTTCTTACCATGTGTGCACGTGTGTGATGGACTGTCAGTCCATGCATGTGTGTGAGTGTGCATATGTGATTAACTGCCGGGATTGTGGAGTGAAACGGCAGTGCAGGGTGGGGACTTGCGGTTTTGACTGTTCATTTGCACCAATCCTAACCACGCCCCCCCTCCCAGTCTCTCCCCCTCTCTGTCTTTCTCCCCTTCTCTTCTCTGATTAGGCCCACCGCGGCTCCATCAGGGCCCCAATCCCCCAGCTGTCACTCAGCCGCCCGTCTGATTGAAAACAATCAGGCCTCTGATGGCACAATTACCCTGACCCTTTAGCCAGCCGCCGCCGCCATAATCAGCCTCTGATTAGGCTGCTTTTGGCCTCCTTCACTTCGCCCAGAAGGTTAATTTGGGCATCAGACGGAAGCGAACGGCAAGCAGGGGCCGTCGCTTGCTGTCGTTTGAAAGACTGTGTGTGTGTGGGGAGGCGGCTGTACACGCCAATATCGGACAGATATAGCTTGGCCGTCAATCATTGTCACTCAGAGTTTTCTTAGAGTATCTCACGCTCTGGAAATCACATTTTCTGTGGCTTTGTTTCCCCCCCCTCTCTTCTTTCTTGCCATCCTTTGCTCTGCCTTTGTGTAGCTTCCCCCTCCCTTTACCTCTCTCCCTCACTATCTCTTTCCCTCACTCTCTACTTTTCACACACACACACTCTCTTTCCCACTTTCTCTTTCAGCACGGAGGGAGAAGGAGTTGATTTATTCTGTGCCCTGAGGAAGTTGTGTGATGCAGCGTGACCTTCACAGTCAACTGCCGTAGTACACATACACATACACATACACATACACACTGTCACTTCAGAGCTATGAGGAGCTAAGAGGCGGGGTGAGCGATAGAGAAAGGGTGGAAGAGACAGGAGAGTGGCACAGTTACCACAAAGACAGCCCTGATTTATATGTTTGTTGCATATTCACAAATTGAGAGTAGATTGAAGGGGAAATAAAGGAAGAAACAGTTTGGTTTGGAAAGCTAACATAATAAATATAACCATCACACACCATGGGGTGTGATGGTATCTGTCGTAATACTGTGAAATTTGTCCAGTATTTGTCTAATATGTCTATAGACATCCTTGTTGCCTCTCTCCATCGCCCCCTAAACTCACCTGGTGCACAGGTCGTGTTAAAAACTGCTTTGTTTTCCTGATAGTGGCATCAATGATCTCCAGACATCTCGCCCACATTCACACCTCATCGCAGCTAAGTAACCTTGCACTGCTCTCAAGTTCAATTAAACCCCTTCTCTGGAACCCAGCTTGTGTGCATTAAACAAAGGACGGGGCCTGTGGATATTTACAGTTTGTGTATTGAATGTTACTGATTAATAACTGCTTATGTGTGTGTGCTGATTTGCCTCAACCTTACCATATTAGCCTATAGGTGCCTACAATATAGCTGTCCTTCACTTGTCTTTTTTTAGACACACTCCTTTTGTTTTCCTTCTTCATACATTCTGCGTTTTTCCCCTGCTCATCCTTTTCTCTTTACCTTGTGCCTTGCCATGTCTTAACCTCTACCTTCTTCCCACTGTCTCTTTAAGGGACTGTATGAAAATTATTGTGGTGGGGAGCCAGCTGATATTTTTTGTTACACATTAAAAAAAGGCCCTCCCCAGAGTTATTTATATTTTCTTTGGACCCCTTCTTTGACTTAAAATAACTTCCACACCCTCCTCCTAACATGTAAAAATAACAACGGTGTTGGTCGCCTGAATTCATTTTACCAATAATAAAACAAAGAGGTAAAGCAACCCAATTTAGGCTTTAGCTTGAAATCTCAAAATTAAAATGTGACAATATATTGAACCTTCTTGTCACTCATTTTTTTAGGAATATGCTGATATATGAACATTTTTCACCGCCACCAAATGAGAGAGCGAGGCCTAACGAGCCAGTCTGAACTTGATCATTATATTAAAAGCAACTATATGACACATGTATCGTTTTCCTTTTCGTGAAGGTGGGAATGATTGTTGGTACAATCCTTAAATGTTCTTCCTCTCTCTTTCTGTCTCTAGTTGGTCGTTCTGTGGTTGGAACATGACTGTCGCTACCAGTACACCGAGGATCTTCTACAGCATGTCCGCTACGGTCTGATGGACGTCCCCACCCTGCACCACCTTGCCCATAGCCACCCCTTGGTCCAGTCCAGCCCTACTGCTGCTGCCCTGGTGGATGAGGCTCTAGACTATCATCACACCACCTTTGCCCAGCCTCTCCGCCAGTCGGCCCGTACCAGGCCTCGCTTCCAGTCGCTCACACTCTACATAGCTGGTGGGCGGAAGCGGGAGGTGAGCAGAGTCAGGGAGCTGCGGTACTTCAACCCATCTGCTCAGGAGCACGTACGTGTTGCAGGTGGGTCAAACTGGAGCGAGCTGGTGCCCATGCCCACTGGTCGCAGCCACCACTGTGTGGCTGTAATGGGGAACTTCCTGTTTGTTGTGGGCGGCGAGGTGGAGCATGCCACCGGAAGGACATGCGCAGTAAGGACTGCTTGTAGGTATGACCCCAGGGGGAACCGCTGGACTGAGATAGCGTCCATGAAAGCCTGCAGAGAACACTTTGTGCTGGGAGCTCTTGGTCAGTACCTGTATGCAGTGGGGGGCAGGAATGAGCTGAGGCAGGTACTGCCCTCCGTGGAGCGCTACTGTCCCAAGAGGAACAAATGGATGTTTGTCCAACCCTTTGACCGCTCACTGTCCTGCCACGCCGGCTGTGTGGCTGACAACCTGCTCTGGGTCTCAGGTAAACAGTGATGTGGAAGCTTGACTCCATATATACACTCACTCACCCATATGCATTACTTTTAAGTTAACTCTACACATACCTGTACATAGACACTCTACTTCATGTATATTTGTACAAAAATCCTTCACTCTCGGATAAAGGCCCACGGTGCTGTTTCTTTGTTTTACAGGTGGGGTGACAAACACAGCCCAGTACCAGAATCGACTGATGGTGTACGATCCAGAGGAGGTAACTATAAAGTGATGACAGTTTACACAGCAAATCAAGTACACTTATAGTCTACTATACTATATTAACGCTGACCAAAATTGAACACATGCTGTGTAGAATTACATATTTCTAAAGCTGCTATTACCAATACTTTTAGATTAACAATGAATCAAATTACTATATGTAATGTAAAAGGCATGTATAATGGACGTAGAGAGAATGTTCACTAAACTGTATGGACCCCTCAGTTCTATGGAGCTTTTCAGTGTCTGTTTCTTACATTTTTTTGGCTTTACAGCCTTCGGCTTTCCTGTTTTGGTTCACTCTCACTGCTCTCAACAGGACTGTTTCCAGCAGCAGCAGCTGTTTTTCAGCTGCCCAGCTCCAAATGGCACACAGTTAGCAACTATTTGGTGGAGTATTTAGCAGATAAAGACTTACTGGTGACCAAAAACAGATTGAAGTGAACACTGGGCTTATATTTGTAAGGTTGCCTGAGCTAGGACTCCGAATGAATAGTAATGCTGCTAAAGTAAATATTTGCTAATATGTTCAACTAACACACACTGTGCAGTACTTTGCGTTTCTGTCCTGGAAGAGCTACCCCTCCTCTCTTGCTCTCCCATGTTTTTCCACTATGAAACATTTTATGCAGGAGTATTTTCTCCGGGACATATATGCGATATTGGCCTATATACAGTAAATACAGTTGAGTTTACAGGTAATGTTAAGTCTACATTAATTTTTCGAGTATTATTACTATTGTTAGGTGATGCGGTGCATGGTTTTTTGGAAAAAAAAATACATTTAAACTACATCAGAACATTAATGCAGACCTTATGTTTACTGTGATGGATTACACAACAGGCAAGAGTCAGGAGGCTGCTAATTGAGTTTCACACCATATGGAAATTAATTGAAAACCAGTGCACCTAGGAAAATAAGATAACCACATTGTTTTTTAAAATTTTTTTTTTTAATTCTACAGCTCACTTCAGAATATAATCAGCATAACTTTTAGTTAATTATTCGTGCTTACTGGTCATACTATACTTTTAATGTGAATCCTCCCCATATTTCTTCTGCAAGTTTTTCGCCTGTTATCCTAAATGTCAACAGTCTTAATGACATATATTTAATTTGATGCACACTTTCAGTGCATGATGGATAAGAATACATTTTATTAAATATAATTTCTGTATTTGCAATACTCACATGCAACTCACTACAGTGGAATGTTGTGAACTGCAGTTTGTTTTTGTGTATGTTTTGAGCCAGCTGTTAAAGAGGCCTGGATCTTGGTGAGGCTGTATAGCGTATGGAGGTATGCAGTGTGTGTATAAGTGTGAGGTGCATATCCATATGGGCCTGTGTTTGTACATGTCGGCGTGGAAGCGAGGGAGCGAAGAAGCGAGTGAAAGAGAGAGGAAGAGAGTCTCATTTGTATTCACCATGAATCTACATTCACCTGCCAGAGCAACAGCAACCCCCCACCCACTCTACCCTCAACAGATGGCCACCCGTCAGCTCCCAGCAGACACACGCATGCACGCACGCAAACGGGCGCACGGGCATGAACACACACACACGCACACACACACAAACACGCACACACACACACTCTTTCATTCTGATTCTCTGCCTCAATCAAGCACTCACACACACATACACTAACACAAAATAAGCTTCAACACACTCAGTGAAATGAGCAGGGATCCTTGGTGTAAAATGGAGTGGCTGAAACATATGATTAGAAATAGGGAGGGAAGTCATTAGTACAAACCAGAGCTCTAGTGTCACGTTATTTATCTAGCACTGAGCATACATCAATTACCCATGCATGGATATGCTTAAATATTAATCTTCTTATTCATCCCCCTTCCCTTCCCATCCTCTCTTTTTCTCTCTCCCTCCCTCTTCGTACTACATCTCACCTCTTTCTCATCTGCATCACATCATTTTCTCCCTTCCTCCTTCCCTTCCATCTGCTTTACCCATCCCTCCACTCTCCTCCTCCACCGCCACCACCACCACCTCCTCTTCAGGACCAGTGGTTGGCCCGCAGCCCCATGTTGCAGAGGCGAGTTTACCATGTCATGGCAGCAGTGAGGAGGGAGCTCTATGTGCTAGGTGGTAACGACCTGGACTACAACAACGACCGCATCCTCGTCCGCCACATCGACTCTTACAACATGGACCTGGACCAGTGGACTCGCTGCTCCTTTAGTCTCCTCACGGGTGGGTAAAGCGAAGGAACCACACATATGAACACACAGAACACACCCAAATTCAAACTGAAGAGGACTGTTTGACAAACACTTATTTTCTCTCCTGCCGAGAGTTAGACAAGCAGATTATTACCACGCTTTTGTCTGTACACCAAATATGAAGCTGCAGTCTGGAGACCGTTAGCTTAGCATAGCGAGAAAGCTGGAAACAGGGGAAAACAGCTGGCCCGACTCTGCCCAAATGTAACAAAGTCTACCTATGCTGGTTCTTTGGCAACTTCACCAGGAAACACGCCCACGCATAATCCCATCTAAAACTAGTCTTTACACTTAAATTTGTGCAGATTAAACAAACTATATTCATGTTACTCAGTCAATGTAACGTGTAAGTCAGTGACCTTCAGAGATATTGATAAAGGAGATTTGTTACCTTCAGACAAGTTATTTCAAGTTTTTGTGTTAAGCTAAGCTAACCATCTGCTGGCTCATATTCAGCATACAGATGTGAGAGTTGTACAGATCAGACCCTTGGCAAAAGGGCGAATAAGTATACTTCCCAAAATTACTCCTCTACTTGTATGTAAAAGAGGTTGTTTTACAAACCCACAGAGAATTACTACCTACTACCTCCCTCATTTCGAGGGACACTGCATAGCTATATTGTGTCTTTAATCAATTTTTTTTTTTTTGCTTTATTTTCTAGCTCATAACTTCAGTTTTCTTTTTTTCTGATACAGCGAGCAGCTGTTTCAGTGAAAAAGCTTTAAAACCCCACTGCTTTCTGCCCAGCACCTAACAAGAGACAAAGTGAGATAACTCTACTATGTCAGTGACATTTTAACATTGCAGATTATATAGCTGTTAAAGAAGCTGATATTTCTCTCTGGCGATGGTTGTGCCCAAAAACAGAGCTAAAAGCAGAGTTAATATTGGATTAAAATTCTTCTGATTGTCAATTTTTAATTAAATGGCCTGAATACAATCCCTCTCAGTCGCCTTACATAAAAATTAGGATAATAAATGAATGTGTAATTTTCTTTCAAAGTCGTAACCATTTTGGCTCTTTCACATGAGAAAAAAAAAACAGCATATCCTGATGAAGCAGATTAGCTGAGTTTTTGAGTCTTAACACATAACACCTGAGGATGCTTCTTTTCCAAAGTTTAATTTGAATATAGCTTATTTAGTCATGAGTATATCATGTTAAAGAGAAACACTTAAGATTTGAAACCAAGTTTTCTATTGCTTTAATGCTTATTCATCATGAACTCAGTCCATTTTTTAATTCAAATAATGGACTGGATGAGGTTCTTGGAAACATAGGCTGAGTGAAGCCTGCTGCTTTATCATCCTCTCATTACATAAACACATTACACATAATGCCTCCCTGCTGGTTTTGAAGAGATGGTAGAATGATATAAATTGAAAACATGCTTATCCCCACTTTAGGGATGGCAAACAGGCACTGGAGACAATCTATTATGCCTGTACTGTAAGATGTGGTCATACTAACTCATGTTATAATGGATTAACTATAGTCTTTAATGAAGACTCACAAGGTTTAAAGTTCAGGTGACTTTATTATCCCTCCCTCTCTCCTCTCGTATGACTTTCATCATTTGTTGTAGGATCCTCTCCTCCTATTGTATCTCCAGAAGTTTAAGACAAAGTCACAGGAAAGAGAACAAGATCTCAATCTTAACTCCCTATACACCCTCGCCCTTGCCCCATCGTTCTCCATTTATCTCCCTCTCTGCCTCTTGGGGAAAGTGGAAGTCATATTGTCAGAATGCCCTCTGCTCGGCACAGTGAAGCATTGTGTCGGCTTTGTCCTCCTCAGGTCAGAATGAGTCCGGAATAGCCGTCCACGATGACAGGATCTATGTTGTTGGCGGGTACTCCATTTGGACCAATGAGCCTCTGGCGTGTATTCAGGTGAGAGATGTGGCTTTTAAATTAGCTTCATAACTACAGAACTACCAATATGTGATATGAATAAGTGATATGAATTCAGATATTCATATGCTGCTCATACAATGAAGTGAAATAGCACTACACTAATTATAAAGTATCCATTGCACTAAATTACACCACATAATCTTATAGTGCCAAGGCCCAAACTGTTTTTGGAAAGTCTACCAGTCTTTTATCTTCCCCCATCAGCCTTATTCTACCCTAATTTAAAGAGACAAAAAACACAGATGTCTTCAAGTGGTTTCCAACAATGTTGAAAACAAAGATGTTTTGTAATGCTGTCAGAAATATTCTAATATATTACAAGTTAAGCACATATTATTTAGTTTGTGTGAGATAATCTGATACTTTATTGCCTGATAACTATCAAATATTTTCTGCATTGTTGTTAAGCTGTAATAGGTCAGTAACATAGGTAGCGATGTTAGTAGCTCTGTGAGGCTGTACTCAGGGACAGCAGTGCTTTGAGCAAAATGCTAACATTAGGATGCTAACATGTAGATATTTAGCAGGTATAATGTTTACCATGTTCACTATCTTAGTTAAATCTTATCTTAGTTGAATATGTTAGCACGCTAACATTCAACTAAGAAAACACAAAGGGCAGTTGACGCTGATGGGGGATGTAGAGTTAAAATAAAATGTATTTAGTCATAAACCAAAGAATCGGACAAACTGAAATTTTGACATGACGATGGCACTAGATAAGAAGTCAGGGGATCAAAGTGATTATAGTTTATACTGAAGATGGAATGAATATGTGTATCAGATTTCATGGCAGTCCATCCGATAGTTGTTCAGACATCTCACCTCATGCCAACCTCATGGTGGTGCTAGAGGAATAGTCAGGGGACCAAGAAGTCATTAGGATTCAGCTTTTGGGGACCACACATCTGCAAAATTTCATGGTAACCCATCCAGAAGTTACTGAGCTATTTCAGTCTTGATCAAAGGCTGAAAAGATGGAAAGACTGACATTACCACTGCAACAGCGTGGCCAAAAACTGCATTTGTTACAAAAACTACTATGTCCTATTCACAAATTATGTACTTGAGGGTAATTTATGAGAACTATATATTAATATATAAATTTTCTCTTTCTAGGTGCTAGATCTGAGCACAGAGGGGAAGGAGGAGGTTTTCTACGGGCCAACATTGCCATTTGCCTCCAATGGTATAGCAGCTTGTTTCCTTCCTGCCCCTTACTTTACTTGCCCAAACCTACAGACTCTACAAGTACCCCATCACAGAATAGGTACTGTTTAAACCAGGGATGAACAAAATGAAAGAAAACATGAACACATAATCAGAGGACGGAGGAGCAGCAACTCAACGCAGCGCCAGGAGGTCAGTATTTGCAAATTTGACTGACAAAAATGTACCTGATTATAGTAATCATCTAGAACCTGCCAACTCTGTCACAGGAGTGCACAGGGATTTCTTTGAGACTCGAATGTAATAACATGACACTCCTGATCTGCAAGAGCCATGTTATTCTGCAAGCTTCTAGGAAAATCAAGACACAAGCAGCTGTCACAATAACACAGCATTACTGCTGTCTTTCCACAAAGACAGATGCCATTTGTGATCTCCACTGAAGATGTGATGAGCAAGTAAGGAAAAAAATTACTCCAGAGGAATTGTAATTCCTTAAGAAGACAGGAACAAAATGCCAAACTTATTAGCAATTAAGTGATTTGTGGTAAATTGCTGAACTGTCTACAAGTTCAAAGAAATTTTCCTTATTTTAAGCTATGATAGGGCTATAGGAGCTTTCCTAGATAAAATAATTTTAACATATCCATCAAAGCACAATAAACACTTTGATGGCTTGAAAAACATGTGCAGCATTATGTTTTTCAAGATGTAGAGGAGAAAAAGACTGTTTTCTTATTGGCTTGCTTTTACTTTGAAATTAGAGATTGGGTTCACAACTGTCAAGCACCTGAGGCTGAAGCTCATTAGTGCATACTATTAATGACCGTGTTTTTGTTTTTTTTTCAATTCAATTAAGGTCAAAATTAATTGATTTTTCTGCAACAGCGATGACATACAAGTGTATGTATGTATATTGACCTTTGTATGTGAGTGTGAGATTTCTATTACGCTCAGGACCTAAGACTGTTTATGTTCAAATGAATGTCCGGTCATTGTCATTATTCAGATATGTGCTGAATATTCTCCTAAGTGTTTATACAATAACAACACTGCATTATGCTGATTTCCAAAAAAAAAAAAAGATTAACGAATTGAGAGAAAACATAATCCTTGCTTTTCTCTCATGTCTAAATCAGTATATCTCAAAGAATACATGGAAGTTTTCAGAATAAAGATGCTACATGACTGAACAGTGTTGGGATGTATTTTATAAGGACTGTTAATAGCTGTAAGGGTGGAAAGAAGGAAAGTGACTTGTCATCTGTGGGAATTATTTAGCAGCAATAGACACACCTGATTGAGCACTAATTTAAAGCATCACTCCTGTTGCTATCCTTGTGTGTGAATTCTCCAACCCCCCTCTGATACCGGTAGAGAGAAGGAATGCAGCACGGGAGAAACTTGCTCAGATGAAGGGATGCATCGCAGTTTGATGAGGCTGGAAAATGACTAGCAATGACAGAAAATAGCACTTTGTGATTATGGGAGACAGGAGTGAGACGCATTGTGATTAGGTGCAAACCGAAGCTGGATTGCAAGAGATTGCTGCAACTTGGGAAGGCGAGAGAGAGTTGGAACAAACAGTACTCTCCTATACTCGCTGCCCCCCTCATCTACTGAACTCTTTGGGCTCGCCCACGACTGTCATCAAATCTGTAATTCAGAGCGCCAAGCGATTAGAAACAGATCCAGCACCTTATGGTACCAGCACAAACAGTCTGTTCTCAGTTCCTCACTTCTCTTACTATAGAACTGAGATGAATAGGTAAATTGACTGGTATGAACACATTCATATTTATTGTCATATTTTGTTAATAATACATATTTCCAAAGGTAGAACTACATATTCTTTACAACATGTACATTATATACACTCTAGATATATTAGGCTTATAGTCCATGATTGGAACATATGATGTTCATGCAAAAACCTTCAGTTGAAAAAGTGTAACTGATAAGGCTTCTTGTAACATTCTTAAGAATGTATCACAATTGCATGTATCCATGCTGTGTTTTTCTTGCGCACTTCACCAGTAGTTTAGGTTTTAATTATCACAGTAAGGAAATGCACTAAACACTTAAGTTTTTGATACCCTCGTAGGTACTTTTTTGATCACCAAATCACAAAATTTGGCAAAGAAGAAGGATGGTATGGCTAAGAAATTCTTCATGGAGCTGGTGCCAGGTCCTGGAGCTGGTCCTTTCTTTGAAAAACTTTTCAGTCCACTTCCAAACTGGTCATTTCAGCCTGCCCACACTCCCCAAGGAGGCACAGCAACTTCCTATATGCACTCCTGTTACAGGGAGAGATGGAGCAGTCATGTGGACACATTCATTTAAGCACACAGCTGCAGAATATTTCTACTTAAGTGCAGACCACCGGTTTAGTGTCTAGACAGCTCAAAAATAGTTTAAGCTGATGAATACAGTTTGCATGGCCTTCAGGATATGATTCATGCGCTTGCTCACCTCAAGGCGATGTTCTTGCCCAGTCCTCTCTTGTGTTCAGTTTGTCTCAGACTGAGAGACAAGTTGGGAATGAGAGCTTGGACCACAGACGGATCTAAAACAGCCACTGTCTCCAGGACACTATATACCTGCCTGTCGTAGACTCCCTCATTCTCCTCCACAAATGACCTAGGATTATCAGGATGAAACAAACAGTGAAAACCATGATGGATAGAAGAGGCATGAATGTAAAATATAAACTGTTTTACTCTGTGGTCTTTGCTCCCTGTGAACAACAACAACACATACAGGTGCAGATATTTTTCACTAGACATTATTGTTACCTTAAGACAGTTATCATCTTGTCACATGGTCCCTCTGAGGATGCAGCAGCACATCGCTCCACTACAAGCTGTAACGCATCTGTGCTCATCTTCCTCACTGCAGAGAAAGAAAATACACTAATACTATTAGACAGGCCTTCAGTGATTACTATTAACGCAAACTTGACTGTCAAAATATGTTTTCTTTCTGTTAAAATACCCCAAAGTGAGCAGTTATGAAAATTGTAAGCATAATGTTGAATGCTGCAACCATCTCCTTGATAGCTACTATAATTACTAAGTTCATATTAAGGGAAAGTTGTAAAAAATGCAGGCTTGACCTGATTTATTTTCAGGGACTTTGAGGAAAAATATATCTAACTTTTGCTCTTGTAAATCAAAATTGCAGACATACAAATATTCAGCCCTGGTTGAAATTATTCGCACCCCTGAATTTTAGGGACAGAATATCTTCAGAAAAAAATGCAAATTAACCACTTTTGTATGATCAGAGTATTTTAATAAAGTTTCTGGGAATAGTGAAAATTAAAAAAAACATAATACATATAATTTACCCCAAACAAAATTATTGGCATCTTTCACTAATATTTGGTTGCAGAACCTTGGGCAACAACAACAGCCTCTAAATGTTTCTTGTGGTTTCTGGAAGCTTCTTGCACCTGCCTGCTGGTACTTTCTGCATCTCTTCCACTGCTATGTATTCAAGCTCCTTTAAGTTTGCCTCTTAGCAACAGCAGATTTCAGCTCTCTCCAAGGTTTTCATTGGGATTTAGGTCAGGACTCATTGCCGCCAGTTTAAAACAGTCGACCTTTTGCTTTTCAATCATTTTTCTGTGCTGCTGGATGTTTAGTTTATTTTTGTATATTATTTTTGTAGATTAGATAGATAGATCACACTGGATAAAACATTTGATTCTAAACTACCTTGGTAACCTTGTGATTTCATCAGTTCATTGATACATTTAAAGCCTCCAGTACCAGAGGCAGCAAAGCAACAAATTAATGATGGTTTGATGCTATAAAACCATCATTCATTGGTTAATCCAGGTCATTTGAACATTTTGAACAAAAATATGCACAGGTGAGTCTTATTTTTTACATATTTAGTTTGAGGTATTCGGCCATGCCATTTTGAGGAGTTCCAATGTATTGCAGGTTGGTCACCCAGTCTGCCAGCTCTTTGATTGACACCTGCTGGTTCAGGTAGTGAGCCTCATTGAAATCACACAAAAAAGTGCCTGTAATTTCGGCAAGTGTACATTTCAAATCAATATTTTTTATTTCACTACATGAAAGTTATTTTGTTATTTTTGTTATTCAGTAACTAAACATTTCATTAAATATTTTGATTATACAAAATTCAGGGGTGGCAATAATTTTAAACAGGATTATACATCTGATCGTAGAAAGACGAAGACAAGTCAGAGCATCAGTACATTATGCCAGTCAGGATCGGCGCATTCCCCTACAAACTGGGCTGGCACCGTGGCACATCTCTCTCTGCACTTGAGCAAAGAGGTTGTCTAGTGACTGTGGTTATGGAAATAACCCACAAATTAGTCAAACTCTTTCAAAGCAATTAATTTGTTTGTTCCATCAGAAAACAATTACTCCCAGATTGCAAGACGGATATTCTGAAGATCAATCCAAACTACACTAAGCACCAACAAGGCCACAGGATGCCCTCTAGATGAAAACTTAGAAGGCACTCAAACATGAGGTGAAAAAAACCAAAACACTTTATACAATTCAGTGTGCACAGAGTGTTTGTCTGTGAACGCAAAGCATCTCTTACCTTGAGGTTCATTGAACAGCATCACACAGCGCAGCAGAGAAGGGAGTGGCAAAGTGAGGAGGGCGGGGTCTGAGTCGCTGTTTCGTCTCAGAAGCTCCAACAGGAACATCAGGACTGATGCTAGGCGAGTTGGAGGGGCATGACCTTTGATCTGCAGGAAGCTCTCACTGTAAAATGGGAGAGGGCCCTTTCCAATAACTTTTTGTTCCAAAGATGATTCGTTTAGTTTGAGAAATATATTAATGGGAAAACATAGTGTAAGTCAAGAAATCATATTAGCAAGAAAGTTTAGATCTGTGATTATAAGATTAAAATGGAAGCATGAAGATAAATAAAAAACAGACATTTATCTGTTTGATTTATGCCCATCCTGGTTGACTTTAGAGTATTTTTGTTTAAGTCACTCTTACACATAAATCTATATGCTGGACAGGAGTTCTATCAAAATACAATCTGGATAGAAAATTAATGTCAAAGCTCTGGGATTGTGGGGAAATGACAGCAAACCATATTCCAGTTATAGAGACCTACCAAAGTACTTCCAGTATGGTCCTCCTCAGCGCTGCCCCCCGGGTTACTGAGTTGGCCTCGCAGGCACCCAGAAGCACCGGGTGGTTGGCAATGATGCCCATGGACGGTGAAGCAGGAAGGAAATGGTCCAGATATCTGCGGGTAACAGAGCGGAGCTGCTGCTTCAGGTAGGCGCCCTGAGACTGAGACACACTGGAGGCCACTGACAATCCCTGCAGCAGAAAAAATTAAAAGTGTCAGAATGGAAACATCGAAACAAATTACAGACAGATAAGAGATGGAGGGTTTTGAGTTGGGTTTCAGCCGTTCTTCCCCCGACACCTTCTGTGTGTCTTTACTGTTCAGGAAGTGTTTGTGTTTCAGTTTACAATGTTTGTTCTAACCTGTAGATAAAGTGGGAGGCTGTCCCTGAGGGCTTTATCCTGCTGTGTGAGGTTGTGGGGAAGCAGCAGCCCATCAACAATTCGGAACAGCAGCTGATGGGCTTTGGATGTGGCCAGCAGGGGGCTCCAATACTTCACTATGCAGCCTGTATGGGACAGAACAGAGATAATCGTATGGAGATATGTAAAAATATAAAAATTCATCACTCCTGTGTATGGCTGTGAAAACATTGGGGGGAAAAAATGAAACAGAGAACTCCAGAAACTTGTTTATTGTAGATTGTGTTTGAGGTGTACTGTGTGGTCTTTATACTTACCAACAGCCCAATAGGCCAGCCGCAGTCCTTCTTGGTTCTTGCTGACCAGAGAGGGTTTAATATGTTTCAGGATGTCTCCAATGTAGTCCAGGGCTCTGGTCACCATGGCTGAACGCTCAGACAAAACCTGCAGTCCACTGTACACACAGCCCACAGCCTGACGCCATGAGAAGGCAGATAAGAAAACAAATTCATAGAAACTTTTGCATGTATATTCCAGCAGTTGTAGCAGAAACCAGATATGATAATGATATGCTAAGCGTACATTGCATACAGTGCACACTTGTGTGAAGGCACATAGACAAATTTTTACTATAATATCCTGAGTACAGTATGCCCTATACACACAAACTGAGAAAAACTGTACATCTCAGGGACTTAAAGGTAATGTCTCCCACAGCCTGAGTATTTCTTGTCACTGTAAATCCAATGCTTACTGTAAAATTTCAAAATACACAAAGAAACAAGGATAACTTCAGTGATATCACTAACATACCACAGTGTATTTGTCAGCTGGGAGCATGTGTTACCTTGATAAACATTTCCAGGGCTGCAGTGGACTCAAGCCTGGTGGTTGTGGGCTGGAAGCCCGCTTTCTGCAGAAGACTGTCCACTTCAGGAAGCCTCAGCACAAGTCGGGTCAGTTCACTCAACTGCTCCTCCACAGCACGACCTGGTACAAAAACTGTCTATTCAAATGATAATGTATCTGGTACGTCTAAGTAGGTAAATCTAAGTATCTTCCATGCAAGGATAGAAATCTGGAAAGTTGGGGAATATGCTTAACTCAGAGCTCAGCTGGGGTCATGCATTTTAAGATTTTGTATTTAGAGTAAAGTCACATTTCTAAAAAACAGAGAAAAAAGGGTATGTAGATATTTACTATACTGCAAATTTAACTTGGTTTAAGAATACAAAGAGGATTTTTGTGTGTATCACTTAAAATGTTATTTCCTCTAGGTTTGTCAGTGATATTTTGTAGCTCCAAAAATTCCTCAAGTCACTAATACTCAAGGTATGGCCATAAAATGGAAAAAATCTAACTAAAAAAGCACTTGGTGTAATTAGTGATGAAAAACATTGTGTTTACTTGTCAAGTGATTCAGAAAATTTTCTTAATTTTCCTTTCTCTCCCCTAAAGATATTGGATACACCTCTCTAACTCATGATATGTCAAACCTGTTCTGCTGTCAGACCCATCTGGGTTCTTGTGAAGGTGCTGCTGTAGAACACATCTCAACCAGGCCCTCACCGACAGGCTTTGTGCCGAACCCGGCACAAAAGCACCAACATCACTGCTTAGGGAGGACATCAGCTCACTTAAAAAGACAGAGACAGAAACTCACTCAACACAAATGGAACCTGTAGTTATAAACAACCAATGGGTTTACTTGGTTGAAATAGTGTTAAACATTTGTAGAAATATCAAACGTTCGCATATCAAATGTACCTCATAAAAAAATAGAAACAATATGTGTACACAGAAAGAAGTGAGGACTGAATAAAAAGGAGGTATATACTGTGAACACACTTACATTAATGTCAGTGCTAAAATTCACGTTTAATGCCTCATCGTGTTGAGGTCATTTTTTTTGTATTCTGAAAGGATAATTTGTAAGGCAAGTCACATTTTTTTAAATTCAAAACTTCATATATATTAAAATCGAGTTGTCTCTAAAACACATAAATAAATCTTCCCATCAGATTTCTTCTTAGCTGGTTTACAGTTTTTAATGAGTCTAGAAGGATAGAGGGAGGTGAAAATTTCTACCCAAGGTGTGGTAATTTAATTAAATTTTTCCATGAATAAAACCCTTACTTCATTTTGTAAATCGCACATTGGTAACAGCTCAAACTGTAGAGAATGGACGCTTGGCAGACATGGACTTCTACACAATAAATACAAGCAGTGTCCTTGTCCTGCCTTTATATTCAGGTGTAGCACTTTAATATCACTTGGCACTGTCCAAAGAAGACCTTAGGGGTTGAAATAGTCACGTTGTTTGGTACCCTTGAGTATAATTTGTAGACGCATTACTCTTTGTATTCTCTTTAGAGGTATGGGTGCAATTTCTTCATTAAATTCTATTTTCATGATACCAAGGTTGCTTAATGTCAGATTTATTAATATTATACTTCCCAAAATACCTACAAAAACAATTTTGAATGTGCTTTACGATGAAGCCTGACATCTGACGGGAACAGAGGAGTATATCATCCAATCATCTGACCAACCTGATGTTTTTGCATCAGAAATGATGAGGTAAAAATGCTTTGTGATTGAGGTATAGCTACAGGGGGCAGATCAGAGAGGGTAACCTTACCTGTTTTGGAGCAGATGGGGAAGGTAGCGAGTCACAAGAAGCGGGTGAACCATGTCGTCCCAGCCAAACCATTGCATGATGGACTGGACTGGGTTGGGCTGAAGTTCTTGAGGGGCAGAGCCGGGCAGATCAAAGGCAAGCAGGGTGAATCCTGAGAGAAGAAATGATTCATTTTTGTAAATTACTCGAAAGTTGATATGTGCACGATGAGAGCACAGCGTAAATTTCTGTCCTGATATCTTTGTCTAGACACTTTTCTTTCCCAAGTCCTCTGAAACTTTACATCCTTACCAATGTCTTGTCCTCCTATGTAACTACTAATTGTCTTCTCTCTGTATTAATGCCATTCAATTTCTCTGCCATCAGCTAAAATGGTGGTGTTAAAGCAAAATCATCAGTATTGGCCATCACAAATCCAGTTTAGTTGAACTTTTGTTCAAAACCCCTTACATCTCACTAGCCTTCTCTTCCCATTACTCAGTCATTGGTGGGCATTACCGACCTGCAGCAGCATCTGCCAGCTGTGCTGGAGGGGTCTGTGAGAGGCGTAGGCTGCGGAGGAATGGGAAGAAGTGTGCCCAGAGTGCAGTTGCTACCACTAGGTGGCGCTCTTTCACCACACTGGTTGTAGCAGGAGCCCAGGCTGAGGTGGGTGCTGACTGGACACTGCGCTGATGGACCCGTCTGGAAGGACAAAAAACACACAAAAAGAGCAGATAAACAAATCTAACCAATGCAAAATCCAAACATAGTGGTCCCTCTTGCGTACAACACATTCCCCACAACTCCACCCCCTATTTTCTCAAATCCTTTTGCTCCCCTGTTTCTCTCCTTCACTACTTCTTCATATGTTTTCCCTCTCTTCTCTCCTGGGGGATTACTGGTGCGGCGGTGCGCTGCAGTGTGGAGCAGAGCTGGATGGAAGTAGAGGTGGGGAAGGAGAGGAGGATATTATAGCCATAGAGAAGGGCCTAATGCTGATCCCCTGTACACAGACTATACTTTGGCTCCTCTGGCTCATCCCTGGCCCTGGCCCCAGCCGTTACAGCAGCCCCACAGTGGCTGGCATTAGCCCAGATAAGCAGCTGAAGGAGCTGTAATCTCATTTAGACTGGAGATGATCCTCCTGTCCCCATCATTCGCCCGGATGGCGGTGTGGGGATGCGGGGTTTGAGGTGTGCTGGGAGAGGAGGAAAGGATAGAGAAACTAGCAGCCCCCCCCCCCCAAATCCAATCCTCAACTACACAATTTACACTCTACTATTTTACACACACATACACACACCTCAGTGGTGCCTTCCCTTCCAGCAAGGTTGCATCTAATCCAGAGAGAGCTGAGACAATCGATTAGAGTCTGAATTCATTAGCCTCGTTACTACTGCGGAATGGGCCTTTCACACACATCAACCCTCATTGTACAAGACATCATCAGAGACCCCACTTAATCCTCCTCACTCCAGTTTCTTACAATGTGTACACACAAACACACACAGACACACACACAATCAACACCAACACATCATTAGGGACCCTGTTTAACCCTTCCTTCAGCTGCATCCAATATACAGATTCATGAAATAAAAGCACATAGTGGCTAATAATGACAAACAGACAGATGTATCAAACAAACACCCAGGTGCAAGCCAAAGTTACTCCATGTCCACTTTCTCCTTAACAGTATCCATGCCTCTCTATCAAATGGAATGGGTGTAATTTTTTACTAAATTGGTCATAACAAAAATAACAGTATGTATCCTTGATTTTGAAAATTTAGGCTCAGCATTCGGTAAAATTTCTTACTGCTCACAAAGGAATAACACTTCACAGGACGGCTTGTATTTTATCAAGCCAAGGAGATGGGGATTAATTGTATGTACCAAAAACAGATCCAACAGGGTGTGCCAATGCCAGTTCACCTCATCAGCCAGTGCCACCCACACCCTCCCACAGTGGAGGGTCATGGGAAGGAATCAAACTGAGGAATTATGCCTGGGACTGGCTTCTTGCCTCAGCACCATGGCGATGGCTATCAAGAGTGAATGTTCAGACCCTAAGCTGCCTCAGTCATTGGCAGAATAATTTGGTTAATGTGTGCAGATTCTACACAGCTCTTAATAGACATAATGATGCACAGGATAAATTTGCCAAGCTACATAATTACCAATTAATTGTGTCAAAGAAAAGGCATTAATCACAAAGAGATACCGAGAATTGCTAGGCTGAAGAATTAAGTTTAATTTGGTGAGACGCATTGGAAAGAGAGAGCATAGTATTTTTTTATTTGGTTAAATGGGTCAGTGTGGTCGGGGCCATAACACAGAGGGCCTCTGAGAGTTCTCTTCTTCTCTCGCTCCTTGGCCATTAATGTGCAAATGTATGCCCTCCAACCCCAAGATCTGAGATGGGAAGTTTGGGAATTAGCTAACCAGGTACTGCAATATGGGAGCCCAGCATTGAAATAAGAGAGGACTACACTTGGGTTAGTGTTCCACTTTTGATGTGTGGCCAGGTGTGTAGGTTTGTGTGTGCAGGAGAGGGTTGAATTTATACACTGGAGAATTAAAGCAATCATACACCTACAGTGAAATGGCTCGGTGACACTTAACACAATGTCTTTATTCTAGTGTTTCAGCTTGTTTATTAACCTTTTGTAAGCGTCTAAGTATTAAGTGGTGGTGCCAGTAATACTTTCAGTGCCATATGAACACAATATGTATCTAGGGGCATAAAAACGATTTAAGAAATCACATACATAGTGAGAAATTCAGCAAAACCAGTGATATGTACTCGGTAATGCTAGGTATCCAACCTCAAACACTTTTTTTTGGAAATGTGTCTGCAGTACTGATTATTGAAAAATGTCAATTACCACATTTGGCATTGGATATTTTCCTCAGATTTGTACCCATTTTTAAGAACCTTTGATCACACAATTTAAAGCTAGTTTACTCACCATTTTTCTATTTTACAAATGACACAATGAATAAGGGTTACTGTAAAATTAAAGGCTGGCAAGCAAGGTTAAATTCAGCTCTCAAGGGCCCACAGATCCAACCTCTTACCCATGAACACACAGGAGGGTCAATAAAGGGTCTCTTCGACCAGTAACTCTACTCAGAGCTCTGGGAGAACCTAGGGAGGGTGACCTGGAGGCCACTGGGCCTCCCGAGACGAATGGGGGCCTGAGCACAGCATACCAATTGTCAGTATGAGAAGTGAGTGGACTCTGGACAGGGTTGAGACAAGGAGAAGAGGTCACTCTCCTCTGCTAGGACCATTTATCAGATTTTAATAAAAACTAAGCTTGGCCTTGGTCAGAAAAAAAATGTCTGAATGTCTCTTGGGTACAGCTATCAGTGAAAGAAAAAAAAAAAAAAAAAAAAGGAAAAAAATATCGAAAAACTGAGGAAAAGTACAAGATACTTTGGAGATGATGTGTATTTACACCAGCTGTCTCACCTGAGCTGGGCAAGGACAACCTGCAGAAAGCCCAGGGCAGAATTCAGCTCTGACTGGCGGCAGGCAGGTAACAACCAATCGAACCCTTCGTTTAGCAGCTTTTCCTCTGATAGGCTGAGACCGGTGCTTGTCTCAAACACCTCAGACACACCATCCAGATAAGAGCCGAGTGGCCCCCAGAGGGCAAGTCTGCGAGACATCTCCGTGGTCTTATTGTAGAACTCTTTGGCGATCTCATTAAAGGAGGAAGCCAGCCAGCTAGCCTGGGCGCCAACATCCAGACCCCTCTCCTTGAACAAAGATCACATAATGTCAAAAAATATGAACTGGTGGAATATGAAAATCAAAAAAGCTGTAGTTGTATGCCCCTTTTATTACAATATGCTTTCAGATTAATTTCAACAACTAACATATTGCTGGTGAGGATATTTTGTCTGATTAAAAAAATCATACCTGGAACAGCAACAGAAATGACAGCTGTCCCCTCCAGACAAGGGTGCGGTGCCCAGGGGGGCAGTTAGAGGGAATGAAGTCTAGCAGCTCACAGGCTCTGCTGGCGACATCCTCCAGCTCTATCTGCCGGGCCACCACCAGAAACAGCAGCAGGAAGTTCATGAGGCCTGCCTCCGACAACTCCTGCATCTTCTTTGAGGAGAACTTGGAATAAATCCTGGAAATATAGAGAAAAATGGAGGGCGGAAGAAAAAAAAGGTTTTAAAACATTGAACAATAGATGGTCAGCAAAAGGAAAAAGAGGTCAGAGACAGCTTACATGCACCGACCACCCACCTCCATCTCCCTCTCCAGGGGAGAGGGTGCCCAGCCAATGTGTGTCCTGTATGTGTGTGTGCCAATGTGTCTGGGGTGGGGTTGGGGAGTGAGAGAGTAAGAAAAAGTGAGAGAGGGAGGAAGAATAGAGAACCACCCAGCACGCTGTTAGATCCTGCGGGCACTGTGGAGAAATGCCTTTAAAGATCATGTTAAATGTCAGAGACACTCAGACACACAGCAGTAGGCGCTTGGTCCCTCTCTCTACAGCCAAACCAATTTACTGCAACACCAGAGAGAGATCAATAAAACTACACACACACACACACACACATACACACACACACACACACACAGACACAGACACACACACATTCGGTTTGCTGTTTGCTCGCCTGGCAGGAAAACACAGAAGCCTGGAGCCCCTCCTTTCCATCCCACCTCCCAAACACTGATGCAGCCCACACAGGTGAGTGAGCTGCTGTTTGGGTCAAAACACAAACAGTGAGCATCCCAAGACAAACTCAGTCTAAGAAGTGTGACTGATATAAAGGAGTCGAGAAAAACGAGAGAGGAATTGAGAAAGACCAGGTTAACACCAAAATCAGCTTAGTTACACCCACTGAGACTATAAAGGGAGAAGTTGGCCAAGCATGCAGACAGAGTATGAGGGGAGGGAGATTTAAATAGATGAATGGGTAATATGTAACAGGGATATAAGCAGCGCACTGGGAGGCAGCAGTGGGGATTGTCTATGTTCTCCCAACCTGTCTGTCTGTTTGTTTATTCCGGACAGCTTTTTTCCGGAGGGGAGCAGATGCTCCTAACTCCCTGCATTGGAGATCAACATACTCACAGTCGATCCCATTAATGCGATGGTTGCGGGTGTCCCGCAGAGCCCGGCCATGAGTGGGAACACATCCGAAACGTTGTAGCGATATAGTCGGCACGTCTCACGCCTCCTGAGGGGGAGGAGGCAGGGATGATGGTTTTGGTGGAGGGGGGGGGATCTGGACCTGTCCCAGCCCAGTCTGGTTGTTGCCAGACTGCTTACCCCCCGCCTCCAACCCCGCATCACCCGAGCTCCTCTCTCTATCCGTGTTGGAAACCAACACAGCTTTGTTAAGGCGAATTAACCGCCATGCTCGTTAGCTAATTAGCCCCCATTTCTGCAGTGCTACTGAGCACATTCCAGACAGAGGGAGGTCATTAGGCGGATTTATCTATGGCTGTCTCTCTCTGGCTCCCAGCCGGCCAGGGATATAGTATGGTCCAGCACTCGGTTCTGATGTGCACATCAGCTTGCGATCTTTCCTCTTTTTTTTTTTTTCTTACTTCCTCCAAAAGGCACAAACTCTTTCACTCCATCCACAGGCCTCATACATCCTGAGACCATGTCATTACCATAGCGAGCAGGTGCAATGTGCGTTCATGCTTGTTTTACTATATTTGTTGAACCTGAAAATCAGGAGCTCACTTTACTTGTGGGGTCAAAAAGCTTTTTGGAGACCAAAGTGCTGGACCCCTCAAGTTTAAACAGCCGTTTGAGGGTTGAGACTTGGTTTTAGGGTTGGGGTTAAGCATTCAGTTGTGGTTAAGGTTAGAGTAATGGGCAAGGGTATTCATTAGGTAAATGATGGTTCCCCACAAATATGGTTATACATGGACGTGTGTGTGTGTGTGTGTGTGTGTGTGTGTGTGTGTGTGTGTGAGTGTGTGAGTGTGTGAGTGTGTGAGTGTGTGTGTGTGTGTGTGTGTGTGTGTATCAGTAGGAGGCTCCCTGGCTCTGGTCTGTACTGAAGAGCAGGTGGTTGACTCCTGAGACACCTGCTACTCCTGGGGGCCTGAGTAAATATCAAAGACACACTGGGAGGCTGCAGTGCACCTGGCAACCCCACAAACAAGACTGAGAAGCAGGATAGTGTGTAAACACACATGTTGTTTGTGTATTAATGCAAGCACCTACACACATACACAAACACATATCCAACCACCACACACATTAGAAGATCAAGGGGAAAAAGGAATCCTACAAAGCCTAGTCCTGATTAGTATTAATAACTCACAGCCTCACGCCAGCTTTTCCCTCCAAAACTTCTATGTATATGGCGTTGTGATGACTGGCTGGTCGTGGGACCTACTTTTCATTGTGGAAGCAATTAAAGCAATGACTTATCTCAATCCCTACCTTCCTTTGATCTGTCTCTGTGGGACTCCACCAGCCCTGTCCTGGGCAAGGCACACGGCCAACACTCGAAGGAAGATGTGGAAGGAGTTGGCTGAGCGGTAGAGCTGGATGTGTCCTGGAGAATGGAGGGGAGAGGGGGAGCAGCAGCAACGGGCCTGCTCCAGCAGAGCCAGGGGCGTTTTGCACAAAGTGCCCAGGCCCGATATCCCAAGCCAGGGCACAGTGAATGAGGAGCTCTGGAGTGGAGGGAAAGAAGATAATGTAACTGTACATGGCTTGGTAATAACCTGAGGGAAAATGTGCTGCATGACCAATTTTAGCAACCGTTAATAACATGAAAAAGAATTATACCTACAAATTGTTTACATACATATACAGTCACACTGCCACAAAAAACAAATAAAAAACAAAAACAAAACATGCAAGGATATTTTAACAAATATGTGATTATCTATTTATAGAATCTAAAACATCCTTGTTTACACTACAGTGCCAGAGAACTTTAAGCCATGATAATAACAATCTACAGAAAGGCAGCAACAAAACAAAAGTTGAACACTGGGGACAAATAAATTAAAGCATATGTCATCTCAAAAAGTGGTGGTTAATTACTATTGTGAAAGAAAGCAAGAATTGGTCTTATTTTAGAAGAAATACTTGAAATTTCGTGCTACTTTAATGATCTCTATATATCATCAGGTGACCACAGTATTTCATATTCTCGTTTCCTCAGAGACTTCTCCTCACCAGATTCTTGCTGTAGTAGTCCCAAAGACTGGAGACAGCGCTAGTGCTTGGTCCCCACAACAGACAGAGACTGAGACAGCAGTGGACGTGCATCCTAACCTGTTCCTCTGCTAGACCTCCCTGTTATTACACACACAAACACACAAACACAAACACAATGTTCAATTCATGTTCAACTACTAGAAGTGTATAAAAACGATGAACCTGCAAATTTAGTTTAACTGGAAGCATTGCCGACCTTAGGGTTACAAGTTAACCTGAGCAGCTCTTCCACAAAAGTCCAGTTATTGCCCAGATGTTTCTGTAGGTGCAGCTAAAATAAGATGCTGTATTTTAAAACAATTACCAACAACATGTATCAAAAGCTATTAATCAAATTCTAATCAAAGATTGAATGTGGGCAAAATGTACGAAAAGTCAGTGTTGTCTCCTGTATAATTAAGGCTAAAGTAGATCAGCCCTGAGGTCAGAGAACATGCCCTGTGCTCTCTAATGCAGAGCTACTGTCACCATTAGATGTAAAAAAAATCAACCAACTAACAAATTAACCAACCTTTATTCTACTGACTGACTGATTGACTGACTGACTCTCTCTCTCTCTCTCTCTCACACACACACACACACACACACACACAACCCTGTGATAAACTCTTATATTGCCCAGATTTTATGCAGAGAAACATCTGCAGGTTACAATACGGTGATTCTAAGACTCTTACCTCATTCTGTACTGTGCCGTTATGATTGTACTGGCCTAACACTGCTAAATGAGTTACCAGCCACCACGTGAATCCTAGAGGGTCTTTACAGTGAGTCGGGAGGCCATTGAACTGTTCTGCTGCAGGCTTCCCTGAAACCAGAGGCCTCAGCAACAAGTTCATGTAGCTCCAAAAAGACTAGAAGGGCAATAGGAAATGCACATTTGTTAATTTAGTATGGACACAGTCATATTTCATTGGGTTACTGTGGATATGTGTGCATAAGCCTTACCGGTGTGTGCAACACCTTATTCCTGTATTCCAGGAGGTGCATGAGTAGGACCCACAACTCTTTGGTGCAGGAGCAAAGGTAGTGATGGCTACCCAGAACCTCTGTAGGCCTCACCTAGAAATCAACATAATCCATTTAAAAACAGTAAGCTCCTAACTTCAACTCTATTTTACACTTAAATATTTTTGGTACATAATGCTGGCTATAAGCAGTTTCCATCCAGTTCCTGCTAAACAGCTACTAGCAGAAACTGTAGCTGTGATTCATATAACTCTTATAAGTGTTATAAATGTTGTAATTGTGTCAGAATCCCAGTTATACCTCAATCTAACAATAACCCAGAAATACCACTGATGCATCTCAACACTAAGATGCAATGATTTCTGGCCAGCCACCCACCTTGCTGTATTTGCCAATGGCCAGACCAGTAAGGTCACACAGCAGACTGCACAGGTATTCTTCAAACAGACCTGCATCAGTCAGGTTCTCTCCCGTCAGGTTCACAAACTGGTGGGCATACACCACCTGGCCTGGAGAGATGAACAGGTAAAATTATGAAAAGCTTGTTTCCATGATAATGTCTAACTATGCCAGACACAACCTAAATTTCACATTTCAATATCATTAGCAGAGTATTTTGGTGCAAGAATCTGTCACATACCTTGCATTTTGTGACCAAGCAGGTGAAGGATCTCCAAGATCGACCAGTGGATGTCAAGATGAAGGTGTAACAAATGCCAAGATGGAGGAAAAATCTGCGGAGTAATGCAGAGTAAGAAGTTCAGTGTTGATAGTAGAAAAATTATCAGGGTGGTCGGAACACTTAGTTAAGGGCTATGAACAAAACTCTGGCCATATGGGTTGTTCCTGATGACAGTTATATTATTTCCTTTGCTCTGTAAAGCATAACTACAGTCATGCCATTAGCAATTTTGTCCTACCTGGTTTGTAGCCCTATGTCCATTACACTATAAAATGATGCCGATGTAGCATATTTTAAATACACACACCTAATAAAGTGCACAGTAAATGTATGCGCTAGAGTCACATCTATGCAGCCTAATCAATATTCAATTGTACCTTTCCCTGGTTCTGTATAGTGAGGGCACTCTGAACATTGGCAGGTAGGTCTTTGAGTCGTCCTATGAGGAGAGTGATACCAAACAGCTCCTCCAGAAGAGCAGAGGGGAGCTGAGCTTCCAGTTTCACATATGAGTGGGATGGACATGCATCCAGGGAGCTGGAAGGTTCCAGATATCTGAACAGATACAGAAGAACATGCATGTCCAAATAGACAAACAAATTCAGTAAAAGCAGCTAAACGCATGACATTATAACATATAGTTAAAAACATTTTGCCATTCTTGATATTAAAAACAAAGAATTACCTGTACAAGAAGACTTTTACGAATTGAAGAAATGAAACACACTGTTGTCTGAGGTCTTCTGCTTCATAGTGGAGGTTGCCTGCTTGACCTAAAACACATGGCAGATATTGTGGGCAGTATGCATAAATCTTGTGTAAAACAATCTCACTCCAACAGATATCAGACATGACTCACACACTAGAATTGAGCCCAACAATCTATTAATGGTAAACTCATTTGTTGAAATGGACAGTTGAATAAAAAGTGTGCTAATTCTTGAGAAGCATATTATGGACACTTTGACACTTTGTCAGTCAACTAGGTATACATGGTATTTCAGTTTTCGTGTTTTAATAGATTTGCAAAAAAAAATTCTAAAATTCTATTTTCCCTTTCTCATTATGGGGTATTGAGTGTAGACTGATGGCATTTTAGCATAAAACTTAACAAAATGTGGATACATTCTGAATGCAAACTTTAAAATGTTGAAAGTGATTTGGTGAAGCAACTTTGAGTGAACATTTTTTAAAAATATGTAAAATCTAAGTTTCCTGGAGAGGTGTTTTAACTGGATTTTTTTTTAACCCTGACCTCTCATTCCCCAAGTGGTAAGCTTAACACATACTCCATCTTACTGGTGCATAACAGTTAATTTTACTTCTCACCTTATATGCATGTACTGTGCAATATATGAGAATGGTCTTTGGCCAGTCAGACCTCTTCTCTGGAAACTACTGTGTAGACCACCTGCCCCTCAACTCTAAGGTCTTGTGTTCAACCCATATTTCAGCCAAAATGATGAAGGGCACATTATTCACCGCAGAAATACTGAAGGGAGCCTAATGGATGATAATTCACTTCCTGTAGCTGATACTTTAAAGCCATAATTCGTTTATGTGGGCAAATAATGGCTTTCTGTGTAAATGAAATGCTGACATGAAAACTAATAGCCTGATTATTATATGAGCTTATATATGACCATATTACTTATAGAAATTATACAAGCTTACCAAAGTCATTTGAGCTAGACAGCACCAAGGTCTCCAACCTGTAAACCTTTTGTCTGAAATATACCAGAGAGCAAATAAGACCTCTGACATGTCACGACATGTGAATTAAAAAAATGGACAGATTTATTTGAAACACAAATTGGCTCACTAAGCTCTTGCTGACACAGAGAAAGACCTTCAGATTAGGGAGGTGGTAGCAACATAAATTCACTCTAGAGAAGTTTTTTATTTTAAAAGCAGATTTGACTGAGATCTGTTTTACATCTTGGCTTACCTGAGCAAACCAAAGAGTATCTTTGTAGATTCTACCAGTGCTGTCTCTGTTACCCAGGTGAAGCCAAAAATCTCCACTGTGTCTGTCTCGTACTCTGAAGGGGATGGATCAAGATGCAACAGCAGCCTATCGGAAGGATGCATTCACATCAGTTAAGACTATATATATTTTTTTTAAGAATACCTCTTAGACTTCTGCTGCCACCCCAAAGGGGGTAATTGGAATTTCATTTGTAGTGCTCAAAGTTACTCAGGTTACTCTGTTACCTGAGTAACTGACATATGTTGCTGACAATTTCATTTGGACCATTTCTCCTGCACAAAATAGAGAGAGAACTGTTGACCTCCAAGTGAGGTAAAATGTTTTTTTGTGATTACAGTGAATTGACAGTGAAGTTACCGTTTCAGTGAGCCTCTAGCGGTATATCCCTCCACGGAGAGTGCTCCAATAGGGTCATCCTTTGTTTGAGAGCAGGAGAAGAAAGGTGGTTGGACTGGAGTCAGCTCACATAGGCTGTGTGTGGCAAAGGGGGAAACTGGTGGGGTAAGGGATTGGCTGAAGTCATCTGCCATGTTGTCAGTGCAGAATCGGATCACCTTTAAAGACAAAAACAGCTGTTTTTGAAAGATTACAAGATTGTTACACAAAACGGAAGTGACATATATCAGGTGTACACTCAGTTGGCAGTTTATTGGGTACACCCAGCTAAAATATATTCAGTGTAACAGAACAGTCCTGCAATAAATCCTATCTACATGAAGGTTATAAAACTCAGTTTGTGTTGGAACTGCTTTAGAGACATTTAAAGTTTTGAACAACCACTTAACTAAAACAATAAAAACGTATCATAAAGACCAATCTGGGGATTTATTGCAGAGCTTTTGTATTACACTGCATTGGTTTTAGCTAGACATACCTTATAATTTGCCAACTGAGTGTATGTACACTGACCAGGCACTTTATTAGGAACACCCTTTACACCCACCTAAATATGCAATTATCTAATCAGCCAATCGTGTGGCAGCAGAGCAATTCATAAAATCATGCAAGTACAGGTCAGGAACTTCAGTTAATGTTTCATCAAACATCAGAATGAAAAAAACGATGACTGTTGGTGCCAGGTGGGCTGGATTGAGTATTTCTGAAACTGCTGATCTCCTGGGAATGATGGGAAAAAGGAAAAAAAAAAAAACATCTCAGAATGCCCAACACTTGATGGTGTGGGGAATGTTTCTTGGCACACTTTGGGTCCCATTAATACCAATCAATCATGGTCTGAACGCCACAGCCAATCTGGGTATTGTTGCTGACCATTTTCATCCCTTGGCCACAATTTGCCATCTTCTAATGGCTACTTACAGCAGGATAATGCTCCATGCCACAAAGAAAAAGTCTCTAACTGGTTTCATGAACATGGCAATGAGTCCACTTTAGTTCAGCGGCTTCGCCAGTCACCAGATGTGAATCCAGTAGCAAACCTTTGGAACATGTTAGAACAGAAGATTGGCAGCATGAATGTGCAGCTGACAAATCTGCTGAAATGATGTGATGCAGTCAGGTCAACATGGAGCAGAACCTCAAAAGACGGTTTCCAACATCCATCACCTTTTGGGCTCCATGCACCGAAGAGCTGAAGCTGTTTTGGAGCAAAGGGAGGCTCAACCCAGTATTGGTATTGTGTATCTTATAAAATCCTTGGTGAGTGTATATAATTTCAAATAAAAACAACTGCATATTTCTACAGTGGTACTACACAACATAGAAAATGACATTAGAGGACACAAAATAATGTCATTATTCAGCTGAGAGCTGTCTGGGATGCATTATGTTTTCACTTAAACTAACCTTCAAAACATCACCATTAGATACTATAAACAGGGTACAGCTGGCGGTGGGGAATAGAAAGAGCGGTATTTCTATCTGGGGAAACTCAACACAGAGCGGCCTGCAAAGAAGCAAAGGTTAATGAAACACTGACAAACCTCGTGTTCAGGCTCCTGTCTTGTGTTTTGATCCGTAAATTTTAATCAAAGTGTGAAAAACTATCTGTCGTTGCTAAGCCGTTGTTTGGCTTTTCCGTGTCTCCCGCGCGTTCACATTGCGCATGTGCAGCCCGGCTACGCGCCCGACGATTGGTCGGAAGTTTCACAGTGGGCGTGGTCGCGTCGTCTCCCTCTACGCAGAGCAAGAGGTGTAACTGCGACGAGCTTCCTCCTTCGCTTTATTCCTCCGTGTCTCGGGCTTCGTTTCAACGCCTTTATTCCTCGGGAGGCTTGAATAAGAGCCGATTGAGTGTTTTCTACTTCATGTGCTTCATACTGACAGCAGTGAGCTCCACTTTCACCCTCGAGAACTAAAAAGTAATTTAATCGGTTAAAAATGTCTGCTTTTTTACACGTACTGCGTTAAAGTCGAAGTTTATTCATGCAAATAAAGACAAGACATATGGGCCTCAGAAAAAAAAAAAAACACGCGTCGAACTGCTAAGTGCTTCTGAATAAGTATAATATAAACATCTTTCCGCATACACCTCTGTTGCTAACAAATCTGGCACTGAGCACCTGTCCCGTGCCATGTGTTTTCTATAGGCTGGGACAAGGTCACTTGTTGTCCCCCTCCTGTCTCACTGCAGGGGTGCCGCACAAATTAATCCAAAATAGTGCAGCGGTTTAAGTAGAATTTTATCCACGCTAACCCTAATTTCCATATGCAGATCCGTCTCTCCCAACAGTCCCCCTCGCCATCACACCATTTCTTGCATTCTAATGCATTCTCACATCTTTACAAAATCCCCCCCTTCCGCCACACGCCGTGGATGTGCTCGTTTTGTCGACTTACAAATCGTTATTTCTGCACGTTTGACTTGTCCGGTGAGGAGATGTGCGATAGATGCGGTGTTTTGCATGCTCTTAATTTGCACATTTTATCAGCGGGAGTCAGCGGAGACGATAAAAATGGACGCGTCGGAAGGTTTTTTCTTCTTCTTCTTTACCATGCATCGACCTCCTTGCCTGCTCTCAATAGGAGGCAGTTTGTCTGGATGACGGCTCTGTCTTCTGGATGGGAAAGGTAAGGGCTTTCTTTCTGTTCCTACGCCACAAACCCATTCGATCCCGTCTATGCACTGTGGTACATGGAGGGAGTGAGATTTGAACCTGTTTCATCGCCCCCCCCTCCCCTCACATGTAGCCTCGTCTCCAGGTTTGATGCACTGGACTAGTTTGGATTTTCATGTCTGTTGAACCATAGTTCAAAATGTTTGATAACAAAAAACTTGATTCATGACATTCTCTGGTTGCACTTAGAAATCCACCCACCTTATATGTTATTACCGGAGTATGTTAAGTTATACCTGGTGTTGGTGTCACTTGCAGCGTTTTGACGCTTCCTCATAAACTTAGACTTTGTGTATAGGAGAGAAGGTTGTAGCCAAGATAGGGACGATTTACAAACTATTACAGAAGTAACGTATGTTGAAAATCTGGGGCCCTGTAAAATAAAGTAATAGCCAGAGCAAGAGTCACATTCCTCCTTATATTCTTTATGCAGGTTGTAGTTTGTGTGTGTGTGTGTGTGTGTGTGTGGGGGGGGATTCTGAGGACAGACCTTTTTCACATTAGACACTTGGGAAAGTAGGAAAACCGCAGGTGTAACTGATACAAAGAAAACCAGGGCCTGGCATAGCTTAACGTCGCACAAACATTTTTAATATTGTTAATTATGCCTCTGCTTTCTGTGGAGCCCTGAAACAAAAGTCATTAAGGGGTTATCAGGCAAGTGAAAAAGAGAAATAAAAGATCATGCCATTCATTGAATAATTAGGGGGTTTTAAAAGAAATCCATCACTTTGTACTTTAACTCAAGAAATCTTTCCAATATTACTTGATCTATTCTTATTTTCTCTATATGATGTGAAATTGAGGTGTCCATGTATCTCCAATGCACTGATTGTGTGTGTGTGTGTGTGTGAGAGAGAGAGAGAGAGACGTCCGTGGAGTAGTTAGTTGTAGGTTACTTGTATGGTAACCTGGCTGTTACATACAAAACAAATGGGCTAGACTTGTTAGAACAGCCACAAAAATCCCAGGTTGCCAGCAGGTTGCTCCCTATAATGCTGCTGTAAACAGGAGAGAGTTTGCCTGTTGTTAAGGACTAGTTTGACATTCCAGGCTGCTATCTTAGCTTAGCATAAAGACCGGACACAGGGGCAAACAGCCTGCCTAGCTCCATCTAAAGGCAAGTAAGTCTGCACCTCCTAAGTCTAGCACCTCTAAAGTTCAATAGTTAAGTGGTCCTAAGCACGAAAATACCCCCAGTGCTCTGAAATTCCAATAAGTTGTACCAACCTTTGCTCTTATGTTACCCTGTTACTGATGATCTGAGAAGGACATATCGATGGGTATATATAGATTTTTTTTTTTTGTGTCATAATTTGTGTGACATATGCCCTGCTATGGTGGAACTATACATTTCTATACTGTTTTATTTTATTGTAGATGGTTGCTAAAATATACAGTTGGCCCTATACTAGGTCTCTGAGCCCTTCCAAAATGCCCCATTAGCAGTAAAAAAAAGGATATTTTACTGTTGTTAGCCACTAATAATAGTCACAGTGTCTAAGCTTGACCTCAAAACAACCATCTATAACTTTGGCGGGAGTAATAATCTGGACGTTATAAAATAATGTTATCCTGTGACTGGTACTTTGACCTCTGGAAATGACCTGTTCGATACAATTCCACCATTAACTCCTCTCTTTAAGGAGTATAGTAAGAGGCCTGTAATGATTTTGCATAATGAGTTACATTCTCTTTTTTCATTGGGTCTGCTTTCTAAAAGATCTCTACATTGTACAGGGGAGAGTGCTAGTCCCTTTTATCTCTAGAAAAAAAACCCTTGTGGCTACAGTTTGATCAATTAAACTACTGAAAGGGCCTCCCTCTTTTCATTCCTTTGCCTGAGAGGAATATAAAGTTATCAGTCCTCCCAAGCGATATGAGGACAGAAATAAGTAGTTTGTCTATAAAAATGTCCAGGTACTTTATCAGCATCCCAGTGGGCCCTGAGGCCCTGACACTGCTCAATGTGGTTCTCCTGTGCTCCAGTCTCATGTGCTCTGTCTTTCTCCCTCCCCTCTCACCCTGTCTACTTTGTCTCTGCCTGAGGCCCGCTCCTCTCTGGCTGGGGTGTATGCCGCTGGCCCTGCACCTCAGTAGGATTGACTGGGGCTCGATCCCCATGTGAGATTATCGATTTCAATCAGTAGCCTGAAAGATTGGAGCTGAATGATGCTTTAGACTTTAAATAGTGGTCAGCTGTACTGTTTGTTGTTTGGGGGAAAAGCAGCAGGAGGAAGCACTTTGCTTTTGACAAGAAGTCTGATAAATGTACAAACAGAATTATATATTTTGAGAGGGAGAGATCTTAATCTTCTAGTCTGTAGTTTTACTGTACAGTATGTTAGTGGTTGTATTTTGGGAGTAAAATTGCCAAAAAAGATCCAAATCACACAAAGACTGCAGACCACAGATGTTACGGGTTAAGTGATTAGATACAGGGCTGCAACTAATGATTATATTCTTTATTGATTCATCTGTAAGTTTTTCCACAATGAATCAAGTAATTATCCATATATGGAAACTTAAAAAGTATATTACATATTCGAACTGTATGTTTTGTTCAACCAATAGAACCAAGAAACGAGCAAATATTCACATTAAAGAAGTTTGAACCAGACAACTTAAAACATGACCTAAATAATATTGATTGTCAAAATAGTTGCATTAATTTTCTGTTGATTTATCAATCACGAAGATGACTAATAGTAACAGCCTTAACTGCTTTGTGTGTGGGTGGTAAACACTTGGGAAACAGCTTGCCCAACATCTTATATAATATATAATTTAATATAAACTGTATGTATGTATATAAAAAAACAAACAGTCTCACTTCACGCATCAGCAATTAAGGATAGTTGCATAATCTGGGGAAAGAAGTGGGAGTTTAAGCAATTAACATGCTGTAATACTGCATTTGCATTTTTCTCTGCATTTTTTTTTGTTTTTATTGTTGAGTGGTTACACAGAAGAGTGAGGTGACAACTTTTTGTTCCATCACTTTCACAGGAAAGTGCGGGTATAAAGACAGACTGATAAGGTTCCTGTTTTGCTTAAAAAGGGAAGATAGTTCACAGAATGAGAGTGCTGCTGTTTTTATGCTCTCAGAAGCATTTGCATCAAGGCCAGGAGATTAAACGTGTGGGTTGGGAACTGGAGAGAGTGTGTTGTCTCGCTTGGAGCCCCCGATGCCAGAGTTCTAGCTTTCATCGCACTGGGTGAAAGATTTCTCCTGGACATTTCACACTCTGTGGCTACAGGTGGGTGGTTCACATGCTGTAGGTGGCAGCCACTGTGGATTTCGAGCAAAAGTACAGAGGAGGTGGCTGTGGGCAAATTGTTTCGCAATTGCCAGTGTTCAATACTCAGCGCTGAGATGTTGAATCCTAAACTCTGTAAACTCATTTGTGTTGTTAGATGGCATTTGGAGTGTTGGAGTTAATATATATGTGTTATGTAAGTGTATGTATTTACACACACATTTATACAAACACACACACACACACACACACACACACACACACACACACACACATTTATACAAACACACACACACACACACACACACACACACATACATATATATATATATATATATATATATATATATATATATATATATATATATATATATAATGTGTTTATATATATATATATATATATATATATAATGTGTATATGTGTTGATTATTTGGCTGTTTTTCAAATATGAGCATTTGATGCTTTCCTTTGTCATTTACTGTATGATAGTAAACTGAATAAATATATCCGTTTTTTTCCAATTTGTCACAATCTTCTTGAATTTTATGGACAAAACTGGGAATTATTTTGGGAAAATAATCAGCAGATTAATTGATAAGGAAAATAATTGCTAGTTTCATCATTACTTACATACTTTTTCCACTATATAATGATTTATGGCTGGCTTTTGTTAGGGTTTCACGCTTGTTTTCATCATAAAAACACGCATAAATACAAAATGCAGCAATATAGTCTAAGACTACATGATGTTCTAAAACATAGATGATTTTATGCATTTGTAAAAAGTTTTGTACATTCATCTTTAACCATTTGAAAACCAATCACTCATCATCAACCAGTCATTTTCCTCTAAATCCTTTTTTTAAGGCTCCATGTTCTGTGCAGTTGTGCTGGTGGTTGGCTGCCTGCTGCAAGGGAAACTAGTTACCACAGAGGGGCATCATGGGACCAACCTCTATGTTTTCTATGCAGTGCATATGGACGGAGGCATCAGGGCTGCCAGAGCTCTGGCCGTACAGCATAGCCTGGAGTTCATACAACGGGTCAGTGCATGTTTAAAACCCTTTATATTACCTCCACCTATGGGCCTGTAATTTACATTTTCTAAATTCACTTCCTGAGGACTTTTTTTTTTTTTGATTCTCAAGAGCTGCCAAAGTGCTGACTTATATTTCCAATTTGAGGGATATCTGACTTTCATCAAATTACAGCAGCGTTTCTGAATATTTCATATCTGATCAAAGACACACAGAGCAGGCTGTCCACACAGAGTGACATACACACACTAACATGTGAAAAGATATATACATGCACCCAGAAGCACACATATGCACATTTGCAGACACTTTTGTTTAGCCGACCTTACTTTATGCCTGTGAGAAAATCCTATGTGGAAAAGGCTCCAGTTGAAGGTCTTTGGAGATGATGGGGTCTTTACCTATTTGCCTGTGTTTTAATCTGTCATGCTGAAATCTTTCCATTTGTCAGAAGACTAGATGTGATTTATCCACATCAATACTTTAAAGGTTACTTTGGTTGTTGAGTCGTAAAGTGTGTCAGCTCCCTCAAAAAATGTTCTTGCCCGTACTAAAAAATAAGGGCTCGGAGCGGGTCTTGGTTAGGTGGAATAAAGTAGTTCTGCTTTTTTGTAAGAGAGAGTTCAAAGAGGGGGTTCAAGGGTATAAGAGATTTTGAAATGAACTTCTTCTGATTCTCTTTTATGAAAGATTCACAGTCAGAAAGATTTAAAAGGTAAGAGCCCTTATGAATTGACATTCATTCCTGCTGTGCTCTGTTAAATTCAAGATTCTAAAAGGGATCCTTTTATTTAAATTCTTCTTTTCAAATGGAAAGACTGACTAATCAACACAGATTCTTTGGATAAAATGTACTATATGATTAAAAAACAGATTGTAAGTAATCCATCATGAACATTTGAAACGGTAAAGCACCCAGATACTGTAAGTGCCTGACCTTGATTACAGTTAGCATGATCAAAAATATACATTAAATAACATATGAACAGTTGCATTTTAAAGAATTAATCCAAAATTGTGTATTTCATGAATTTTTAGATATGTTTTTTTATTTTCATAGTTCTATATATAAATGGTTGGAGCAAAGAAACCTGAGAAAATACTATTCTATCACACCTCCTGTCTCTGAGACCCAATAAAAAGGTTTAGTTTTACATTTAAAGTGCAGTCCACTTTGTTCTTTGTTGGAAGACGTATATTCTTTCATTGATTTTTCTCCCGGCAGACAAAGTTGAAGTTATTGATGAGTGATACTGGAGATGTGTGACTGTACGTGTGTTTTGACATTATTGATAAGAATTAGTGGGAGTGACCGCTGGCCTGGTGTGAGGCTGTATGCAGTGCTTGCTCTGGGGAGTGGGGACGTAAGCTCATTTCAACCTTGGCCCTGCTGCCTCTTCTGCTGCTGCTGCCTAGATCATGAATAAAACATCTCTTTGACCTTTAACAGAAGTGTATTGGACAGTCCACCCCCGTCTCTGTCTTCCGCTCTGCCTGTCTCTCTCTCATTGTCCCTCATGTATGCACATAAACACCTTTGCCTCTTCCTTCATTGTTTTCTGCTCTTTTATACACTGCTGATCATCCCTCGATGCAGCGATCAGTTGTAATGACCAAAGCAAATGCATTTGCTTTAGAGAATCCCACTGCATTATGCATTTACACATCACAATAAAAACAGATACTTGCATTACTAGTGGTTTTGTTATTTTTTTTGATTTCTGTTTTAACATTTGTGAAATGGTGAAATAATACCAAGGCATGTTGGAAATCAATGATAGGATGCTCTAGTGTGATTCTGTAGTAGTCTCTTGTCAAGCATATCCAGTGAGTGTACTTGTATTTTAGTAAGGTGTCAAATCCAGCAAACACCATATCCTGGGAGCTTCAGTCAACCCCCATTTTCACAGTCCCCCACAGGTCCAATTTTTTACCTGTCTTTTGCCGGTGGCTGATACTCAATTTCACTGCCACTAAATTGCTGCCATTGTTAAGTTAAACCTATTTTAATTGTGTCACCTGTGATTTCTGCCGTGTTTGCAGCATATATGGTATCAAGAAGAAGCTGACGCGTCACAATTTGCTGTGATTCTTTTTCTCTTTAAACACTGAAGCGGAATGAAAGGTCTGACAAGCCCAACACCAGCTTGGAGGATTGTGATGTTTGCTGGCATTCCACGGGTAATGCTGCATGAGTGGAATGGGAATCGAATGTCTCCATGCTGGCACTCAACATATTGTTGCTCTCTTTGATTTAGTGTACAGCATCCAGGAAAATGTCATCGCGTCTCTCCATTGTGTAGACTTGACATATCCATTTTGCAACTGTAAAATACAAAGAAAAACAAAGCAAAATACCCAAGCTGATGTCTTTATGACACATGGACAGGTTTAGCTGTGATGCATTGGAGTTGCTTTCTGCAGTTGCCTCTTTGGTATCAGACTGACGGAGGCCTTTCCTTTCAGCCCATATTATTTTTAAATGTGTCAAAAAGATAGAGTTGGTCAATCCCCATTTATTTGTTGACACTTGATGTCCGTTATTTTTCACATGTCTTAACCCTTGCTTATTTAGAGAGGTTAATGATGGTTCACAGTTTTCAACATTTTAAATTAGAGGATAAATTAGCTCATTTGGTTAAGATACAGTGGAATGTGGTAAAACCTAAATAAAGAAACAAAACTAACATGCACTGCACCTGGTAAGCTCTTACCTGTAGTTATAATGTCTCTTTGGCAATGCTAACATGGATTCTCAGCTTAATGTTATAAAATGGTTTGTCTCATCTCCAACCAAGGCTGTGGTGGTGTAATGCAACCATTGTGAGCCAGAGAGAAATAAAGGCCCTGACTAGGCAGGTGATGGCAGCCATTACAGGTGCATGATTTCACACACGACAAATGAAAAACAACCTGATCGGGATCTAAAATAGATGATTTTCTGTTTCACTTTATGCTGCCACAGAACAACAGCGCAGCGCAGCGACTTGATATTACACGCTGATTAGAAAAAAAATCTCAGCTTGCAGCCTTACTTACAATACAGCCGACCCAGTTTTAAGTTGCATCACATGATACTGCATTGTTTACAGGTATTATTTCTTGCTTACTTAAGAGTTTGCAAATCCGATTAGAGCCAGATTAAGTCTATGTGTCGTATTGTTTTTATTTTAGCTGAGATCATTGCTTCAAGAATTACATGCCTGTGTTTGTGTGTGTGTTTGTGTGTGTGTCTGTGTTCGTGTGTGTGTGTGTGTGTGTGTGCGTGCGTGCGTGCGTGTGTGTGTGTGTGTGCGTGTGTGTGTGTGCGTGCGTGTGAGTGTGTGTGTGTGTGTGTGTGCGTGCGTGCGTGTGTGTGTGCGTGTGTGTGTGTGTGTGTGTGCGTGCGTGTGTGTGTGTGCGTGTGTGTGTGTGTGTGTGTGTGTGTGTGTGTGTGCGCGTGCGTGCGTTTGTTTGTGTGTGTTTGTGTGCAGACTTTTGTCTTGAACTCTGACACCAGGAAGTCCCTGGTCTCCAACCAATGGTAAAAGGCCTCCCAGATTCCCTTTCTCTCCAGTCAGGTGGAATACTGCTGGCAGATTACCATATCATTACCATATCATTAGCATAACATTATTGCAGCACAGCTTGGCTCGCTGTCTGCGTATATGGTATCAGCTCATCGAGAGATTCAATCCCCAAACCGCTCCATGCTTCCACCCTCCCTGTACTCCCGTCCCTTCCCCTCCCTTCCCTTGTTACACTCGAGGTGTGTTTTCCATCTGAGTAAAGCAGATGTAATTGAGGTAGAGCACTGGATTTACCAGCTAAATGAAATCGCACAAACGCTTCACAATCAGCCGGGGCCGCTGTCGTACGCATTCAGTGAGCTCCCTCTCTGAAACCTCAAACTGCTGCACCCAATTCGGAATTTCTAATATCCTCTCAGAAATAACCTCAGTGAGATGCTAAACTATGTCAAGCCTTAATCTGGCTGGATTACTCCAGGCAGTTATGTTATGACCAGGTACGTGTGTGTGTGTGTGTGTGTGTGTGTGTGTGTGTATTAAAGGAAAAAGGCTGACGTGCCACCATCTTCCCCCTGGCCCCTTCCTTTCCTTTTTCTGTACCGTAGGGCAGCCGGGGGCACCAAAAGGGACACCAATCCTCTAATGGTTGGGAGCGAGGGCCCATTCCATTAGTCAGGGGGCCCAGAGTTCACTGCTGTTCCCCAGCACAAGCAGCGAAGGAGGGAGCGAAATGGAGGCAGGTGTTGGCCGGGGGCAACACATAGGGCAACACAGCAGCAGCTGCATGCTAGGAAATGTACATCTCCACTCCTTCTCTGCCTGTTTCTATTTCTTCATGCAAGTGCACGCATGCACACACACACACACACGCGCGCACACACACAGACTTCCTATCACCCGCTATTGTCACCAATTTCATTCATTCCAGTAAGCTTTTCTCCATTTCCCTTATCTCTTTCTTTTAGCTCTCTCAGCCCCATACACTCATTCACTCAGGCCTATCTCCATCTCTTTCATTTTCGCTCTCTCTTTGCTTACACCCCTCCTCCCTCCATCCATGCTCGTACCTCACTCTCATTTGTAAATGGAGGGAGGACTTGACTGAGGAATATGTGGAGAAGATGTGGTTTCCCTCCCAGGTGGGAAACTCTGGTGGGAGGTGAGGGTAGAGGAGGAGAAGAAGAAAAGGAAGGAAAGGGGTGAGGAGGAGCATAGCACAAATTATGATACCACTCCCTCTCTTTCTCCTACTCCCTCTCTCAGGGCTGAAATGATGTATGGCTGCAAAGGCCACATGTTGGCCGTGTGATGGATTAAAGCACTTTGTAGGAAAATTACTGAGAGCGCCTCAGCAAACCCGAGTCTAGCCCTTAATAAAACTCTCTTCAATATTGAAATGTAGAGAGAGAGAGGGCACAAGAAAAAGATAAGGAAGATAAAAGAAGATGGCGGATGAGAGTGGGGAATGGAGCTAGAAGTGTGCAAACGTGCTAATACACCATGCTTTTCTAGGTGATAGTGAATATTTAAAGATATTGTAAAATTACATGTTGTATAGCATTACTTTTGTGTTTCACTTCAAGGTTTTGTTTGGAATGGACTTATAAAGAAAAAATGCTTGGAGAGAAACAAGTGAAAGTGAACCAGATTTGAGGAAGTGGTTGTTTATCAGAAACTTGGTGGATGAACTTTTCTGACATGTTTGTCAGTTACTGCTTCTGTCAAGTGTTTCGTCTTCTCTAGAACGTTTTCAAGAAAGCACAGAATCCCGTCCAAACCTGTGTAATAGGACTTCAGTGCACATCGGTCTTGATTTCCAAATAGCAGATCACTGTAGATTTATTTTCATCCAGGAGGAGAGTTATTTTTCAGTTGAATCAATTTTGGGTTTTCATGGATTTCACTTGGGTCCTAAATCTTAACTGAGTGGCACTCATGAGGGACAGAAATAAATGTAGCAGGCCTGTAGCGATTTAGACTTGATAGAAATAATGAAATATGGGGGTGAAAATGCAATAATCCTGTTAATGCATTACTCAACTAATTGCCACAGAATTCATCCATTCAGATCATTCATTGGTGATGAGTACAGCACGTTTTAAGCACCTGGATATATTGACTAATGATATAGTAATAGAATTAACTAAATTGACTGGTTACATTCACATTTTTTGCGACAATATTAATTTTGTTTTGAGAACTGAAACGATTATTTGATAAGTTGATTAGTCGATTGACAGAAAATTAATTGACAGCTATTTCAGCAGTCACTTAATTGTTCCTCTCGTTCTTCAAGCAAAAGTGCCAAACAATTCCTGGTTCCAGCAGCTGAAATCTACAAATTTTCCTTCACATGTGATGGCAAATTGAGCAGCTTTTGGTTTTCGACTGTTACAATAACAAGCAATTTGAAGGTGTGACCTTGAGGCATTTAAAAAAAAAAAATGACTTGACTAGACTAGACAATGAATCAGTTAATCAAGAAAAAAATAAGCACAATAATCAATATTGAAAATATTGAATCATATCATCAATTACAGTACAGTACACAAAAAATACATTGTGTCATCATTCACTGTGAAATTATTTAAAAAAATAAGCCAATTTGATTACACTCAGGTGTCCTTCAGTGTCTATAGGAAGCCCTGAGTTTATTCTCCTACTGCAAGTTTATTGGGTTCTGTCTACCATAAGTAAGACTGCGTTTTGGATTACTGTATTGTTTTAGACTCCTGTAACCTAAATTCTGTTGCCCCTGAGCAAAATTAAATTTATAGGGGAAACAATTTTTTACTCTTTTTATATTGAATGGTTGACAAAACACTTCTTTTCAATATGTAGTTATGTGCAGATATTTCTTCTTTCTTACAGTCTTCAAGTATTTTTCTCCTTTTTGATCTTTACTTGTTTGTTTAGTTCATTTTGTAATCAAAGGTATTATCCTATCTCTCTTGAGGCATTCTATAGATATGATCAGGTATGTATGTTCGCCTTCCTACTTATGCCTAATGACATATATCTTTATAAAATAGTCTGGTCTCTGTGTGCATCTTTGATTGTACATCTTGGGCTTCTTTTCAGGGAAGTTGCCATATTCTGAAATATTAGCCATGAACCTGGTGAGGACCTCTATTTTAATACCTATAGAAGTCAAGGTACTACATAAATAAGGTCCAGGTTGTAATGTACGGTAATTCCCCAGTGAAATTAAATAACTCAACACCCATTCCTAACCTTATTGTATATTACAGCCGATCGGTCTCTGTATTTGTCACCTCAGGATGGATTGTAGAAGCCTTCATACCCCCTTCCATCTCCTGCTTTTCCTCCCAATACTGTAACCAACAAGGCTTAACTGCTCCCCCCTATTTAGCCCCTAGCATATCCCCTCCATCAGACAGCCCTCCTCCCATCTCTCCTTACTGCTTCTCAATAGTCAGGCTGTGGAGGCCACAGCCCCTGTAGGGCTGTTAGTGTACACACCAGCTGCTGTTTTCTCCATAGGGTGGGCTGCCTCACGTGGCTCTCACACACGGCTTCAGTGACTCTTGATGTCTGTGTTTGTTTGTGTTTATCCTTCATGTTTTTCCCGTCCTTCCCCCCTCCATTTCTCTTCCTCTCTCCTCTTTCTGTGTGTCTGTTGGAGGCCATCAGCAGCTGTGGGACACACGGCTCCTGTGGATGTTTCTCAAAGTCCAGCTCTGCTGAACTGCCATCAGAGGCTGTAGTACGCATCAGGCTTGTGGTGATGTTTGTGTCTGAAGGCTACTGCATCGATGTGCTGTATATGTTTTTTGGACTGAGGCTTGTGTGTTACCACCAAAATGTCACAGTAGCCGATAAATGAATTCGTAATTGGGATATTGGGTAATCACAGTAAACAGATGAGACCACTTAGTTGCAATGACTGAGTGTTGTAGTGATTCCCATTTGCCATTAAGCCTGCTGCTTCCTGGGGCGGAGAATCTGTAGCTAACAAGAAGATGCTTAAAAGTCTGTCGCAAATGTAACAATAGAAGCCACAAAATGAAGATGTAAAATTTAGGAGAACAACATAAGCACTCACTTGGCGAGGCTTAACAACATGTATCGCCTAACTTTGTCTGACTCTTGTTGGGGGTGGGTAGGTAGTGTGTACTGAAAATGCTACTGCTACTGGAAGCAATTTGATGAGGGCACCGTAAATGAGTTACAGGGATGAAGTTGCTGGCCGTCATAATCAACACCATGAGTTGGAAAACTCCTGTACTGATTTTACTGCATCTGTGTGTGTGTGTGTGTATGTGTGTCCATGCCTCACTTATGCACCTCCTGTGTTTGTAATTGTAAGTGAGAGTTTCCATTGAGCCTTTAAGATGGAAAAAATGATCTTATAATACCTCAATCAACAAACTTTTTGCTAAATGTTGACTATTTTTTCCTCTTGTCAGCTCAGTTGACCCGAGCAGACTGTTTGCTTGGTGTAAACTGTCAGCCTTTAGCTCGTGTTAGCTAGATATTATGCTGATTCAGCAGCACATCATATATTAATCTCAGTATGAACATTTATCATCATAAAGCTGCTGGTTACATTTACTCAAATGCGAGGGTAACTTTTTTCTCTGTCATGATGTATAATGAAATTTCAGTAAATTTCTGAAAAAATCTGGAATGTAATCAGTTTCAGCTCTACTAACTTGTGATGGGCATTTGTCATTAGTTTTGTTATCATATGATTGATGATGTGATGCCAAATAATTAATCGTTTACAAAAAAAGAATAATTGTAAGGCAGCTTTCAGAGCAGAGATTGACAGTTCTCTCACTCATCATCATAAAACTTCAGATCAAATCATGTTCTTCAGCTCTTTTAGCAAACAAAAAAATAACAGAAAATTGAGGAACACTGAGACATTAAAAAAATAAACAGTATAAAAAAAACAGGCATTAATGAACAAAGGAAAGAACAAGTACAATATAATACCTGCAGCTCTTGCTGAGCTTGTGTGTTTCACAGCGTCTTAAATCAGCATTTTCTTTCAAGTGACTTGTTTTGAATTTTGATACTTGGGCTTCTCAGTCATATGCTGTGCAGTATGATAATCTGAAGCGACACTTGAAGAGGGAGCAGAGGCATCGTTTTATCCATAGCGTCAGTGAAAAACAGGGAAAAAGTCAAAACAAACCAAAGACATAAGGAAAATGTGTCCTAATGCTGTAATGTTGAATCAAAATTTAAATCTAGAGAAACCACTAATGTATTGACTGAATATAACAGAAATAATACCTCACATATTAGGAAAGTAGAGTTGTACTATAAAATTTATCAGAATGATTATCATTAGGCTCTTGTGATGGGCTTTTACAGTGAAATGAAAATCAGCACATCAGACACAATAATTATTCACTCAGGTTTCATGGCATTTTCATGACAAAGTTGGTATTTTTTCCAAAATAACTTTCATGATCATTTCAATCTTTTCATTTAAAATGAAAATCAAGAATTCCTGAAAGAGTATAATTGGAGCTTTTAGTGTCTTTTACTTTGTCTATTGTCGCAGCTGGAAGAGAAACAAGTAGTTTTGTTCTGAATCTTTAAGTGGATAAGGGATATTAACCAAGGTAGATCTTGCATTTTTGTATTGTCTTGATTTATAATACTGTATCTTTTGGTGATTATTGTTCATGTGTCTGTTCTACTGAACAGAATATAGCCTTAAATAGTCTAAAAGCCTTATCTAGTGCCAGAGTAACTCTGCTGATGTCTTAGGCAACACAGTAGCCATCAAAGTGTACATCCATGAAGAATTTTACACTGCAACTGTACATGTTCCTCAGGCTGTGCATTACACAGATGCTAAAACAAAATAAAAAGCCACCATGGGATGATAAAAATTCAGTTCTCTAATTTAATAATCTATTATTGTTCTTTCGAATCGCTCTGACTTCCAACTTGAATAAATGGAAGTGATTTTTGGTTGCTTTCCAAAATACTGAAGCCCAATTTTGCTCCCTGTGGGAACTTCATTAGTTGTTTATCTCAGCAGTAGTGGTCAGGTATGCAGCTGATCCAACAGAAAGTATGTTTTTCTTTATTTCTCTTTAATACGCCACATTCAATAGACAACCTTTTAGCAGTTTCACCTTAAAACAACAATGTCTTGTGTTGCTGGAGCTTCTCTGTTTTAAACTTGCATGTTCTCTCTACAGGTTTCCACATGCAATTTCATAGACTCTAAACGGAACATACAGTTGTGGTTTATGTTAATTTTCATTTGTAATAATTTTGGATTACAAATACAGAAGTTTGAATGAGGTTACTTCCACAGGTGCTGAGAATGCACACATTCTAGCAGTTAGTTGGTATTGTTTTGAAGTTTGCTGAAGTGCAATGTTTAACTGAGGAAAGGAGGTGATGTGCAGTGAGGATTGTTGTTTTATACAGTTACTCTAACAGTTCACCTTGTGCATGAACTTGAATTAACATCTGAAATGTGCCCGATATGAACAGTCTCAAAATGCAGTGTCTTCCTCCATGGTTTAAAAGACTAATTTGTTTTCTTTAATATACAAAAAAGTTAAGCATTTTCAACAGTATTCTTAATTGAAATCATAGTAAACTTATTTCTTGAGTTTACAAGTGATACGAGTTATAGCAGTTGGTCATGGTAGCTTATTAATCCTTTTTTGAAAAAAAAATTCTGAAATTACATTTTACCATGACAATCATAGATAAAATGTACATTTCAGATAGCATTAAATTGAAATTCACATATCATAAACATATGTCAGTACCCAGGATTTCTGATTTCCTGCAGCAACATAGTCAGATATTATCCTTTTGAAGGCTTTGCAGAACTCTTCCCACAGTAGTAGTACTGTCATGCTAATTTCTTCTTCATCAGTGCTTTGGACTAAGGTTATGCATTGGAGAGATTCAGTTAAGCAATCAAGAGCTTGAGAAGAGCATTTTGAATAGTTCTGTCTGTCAGCTTATACCTCTGTCTGGAGTCTGAGGGTCTAGTTGAATAGTAGAATCCTTCCTCAGTCCAAGAGGGTGTTAGGTCAGGGTGCTGAATGGAGCATGATATAAAGATTCAATTGTGATATCATGCCTCAAAAAAACCTAAAAAATTTTGAAGTAGTTCACGTGTCCCTGAACTTGGATCACTGCATTTTAACCATAACAAAAAAGTAACATATTGTCTGAAGCACTTATTTCACAAAGGAGGTTGGGTTTTGGTCCTAACTGTTTGTCTGTCAGTTAGCAGGATGTCTTCAACCTATTTTAAATAAACTCCCATTATTTGTGAATGCATTTTGCATTTGTGTAACCAAATCTAGATGAACAATAGTTTATACACACAGATCAACTTCAGATGATCCAACAATATTTGGAGGCTATACAGTAGCTTCATTATTCATTCTTTTGCACACTTTATTATGTTGTGGATTTTGAAAGGATAAAAAAAGACAAATTTTGCACATTAAATGACACTCAGCTATTGATAATGACAAAATGAAAACAAATTTTTAGTCACTTTTGCAAATTTATTAAATCAATAACTGAAACCTCTTTTACAAGTTGTTCAGACCTTTTGTTGTGGCACTAAACTTTGTTCAGGTGCATTCTGTTTGCTTTAATTTTTCACAAGATGTGTCTAGAACCTGATTGGAGACTGACATGACTGGACATAATTTAGAAAGGCCCAGACCTGTGTATAAAGTCCCACAGTTCACACTGCATGTTAGGACAAAAACTTAGCCATGAAGCCAAGGAACTCTCTCTAGACATCTGATAGAAGTCTAGACACATGGATCAGGACATGGGTGTAAAACAACTTCTAAAGCTTTGAATGTTCCCTGGAACGAAGTGGTCTTAATAACTGTGATGGAAGAAGTTTGAAACCACCAGGACTCTTCCTATAGTTGGTCAGTCAGCCAAACTGAGTAACTGGGCAAGAAGGGTCTTGGTCAGGGAAACTGGTCTAAATTGAGGGAATGATAAATGCAGCCAAATACATAAAGGTCCTGGAAGTAATCCTACTCCACAGTGCATGTAACCTGAGCCTGGGGCGACGAATCACCTCTTAGCATGACAATGACATGTGCCACACAGCCAAGACACTGAAGTGGTTTCAGGACAATTCTCCTTGAGTGACCTAGGCAAAGCCCAGATTTAAACCTCATAGGTAATCTGTAGGAAACCTGAGGATGATGATTCGAAGACACTTCCCATTCAATATGGTGGGAAGAAGGGAATAAACTGCCCAAATCCAGATGTGAAAATCTTGTACAGACTAACTCAAGAAGACTAGAAGCTCCTACTGCTGTCAAAAGAGCTTCCACAGAGTACTAAAATAAGGGTCTGAATACATATGTCAGAAATGTGCAAAGATTTCTGAAAAAAATTTATGCACTGTCAATGTTGTTTATTGATTTTAGATTGATGGGCAAAAATGGCAGTTTTATCAATTTTATAAATTAAGTCTATGACACAACAAAGTGAGCAAACAGTGGGGAGGTCTGAAAACTTTCTAATGTTTGACATGCAATATACAGTATCTTGTCTAATTTGATCAATTTGAACTGACATAGTTACTTATTAAAGAGATGTTTCATTTACTCCTAAGTTATTAGCTATTTATTAGTTTTGCATTGAACAGGTAACTTTTCTGAGATATTTTTGTGCTTTCTGATTTATACATTCTGAGATAAACTCAAACAGATATATACGTGTTGGAAAGGGGAATATAAGTATTTCAGCCAAATGTAATGTAATGCTTCAAACTTGAGAGTTGCTAATATTAAGGAGAATTTCAATTGATAACTCATTAGAAAAGTGTGCTCTTTACCCGGTGCTAGGCATCATATGCACTTTACCCTTTTCATAGTTGATAATTTGACTTCATGAATTTCCAGTGCTACTTTTCTAATCTTTAAAATGTGAGAAAATATTAAAAATACCAACTCTCAAAATTCCAAGTAGATGCTCATATATGGACTTTGTCTGACAGGTAGTCCAAAAATAAAGACTTAAGAAATCTCACAATTATCAATGCTATTTTTTTTTTGATCAAATAATCAACAAAATGACTTGATTATTTTCAGGTGCATTTGAAAGAAGATATGAAGGCTCTAAATTTTAAGCTGCAGTTTGAGTTTCAGTCTCTTTAAAAACTTATTTTGTTTTAACCTTCAGTATAAAGATGAAACTCTTATCACTGTAGTTCACAGTGGTGGATACTAACATCAGTCGTGCCACCTACAGTGGAGCAGTCTGTGGCGTCCAGTATCTACTGTTTATACTGTTTAAAGATCCATGTCCAGCCTACTTAGTTCATTGTGCTGTGACTCTAGCATACAGTATCTATCTCTATCTGAGCTTTTGTGTGTGTGTGTGTGTGTGTGTGTGTGTGTGTGTGTGTGTCGTGTGTTTGTGTTTGAACACTCTCATGATTAGTGTTCTCAGTGACTGGCTTGCTGATGGGGTTGATTTGTCCGACAGTGCTGTGTGTCAGGCAGTCTCAGCATCCGCGCTGGAGAACATGAGTGAAGGAGCGGATAATTGATAGTGACAAGGCGCTCCCAGCCTTAATTGCTGCCGGTGAATTAGATTACCTTTTCAAAGTGCCTTTATTAGCAGAGGGAGAGCCATACCAATGGTCCCCTGATTGGCCTCATATTGTTTTGCTGTGAACCTGCCCTGGCAGGGCACTGGGATGTGTGTGTATGTTTGGGAGGGGATGTGTGTTTGTTGTGATGCGTCTGAAATTGCTCACAAATGTCGATGCAGCTATAGTTTGACTGCGTGTACATGTGTGTATGTCCCACATATCCAGTGTCAATAATGTCAGGCTGTCAAATTGACACGTTTAGCAGAAAGTCTTTATCTGTTTTTATGGGCCAGTGGCTACTTTTCAATTTGAAAGGGTTAAAGCAAATAAATTACACGTGGATCTAGCCACATATATTGTGGCTAGCCTTTTTTAATGCCAGGTTTTAGATACAGTCAGGTGGTTAATTAAAGAATAAAACAACATAAAATGTCTTATTAAGGTGTTGGGCCCTGACGAGCCACCAGAACAGCTTCAGTGCTACAATGGACATAGATTCTAGAGGTCTCTGTAACTCTGCTGAAGGGATGAACACTATTCTTCTAAAAGATGTTCCCCCATTAGATGTTTGATGATGGTGGAGGGAGCTGTCTAACACGTCGGTCCAAAGTCTCCCATAAGTGTTCACCTAAAGGTGATCGCTCGGAACAACTTTGTATTAATTTACACTGACCCCTCCCTCTAAGGGGACAAGTGGTCCCAAACCATTCCAGCAAAATGCCCCCCACAGCATAACAGAGCCCCCGGATCCCCTCACTGTCTCGGTTTACCCCACACATGCACTCGCCCACTTATCGAGAATATGGTGAAGAATGGCTCATTTGACCGTATCAGTTTTTTTCCACGTCTCTGGACCTGTGCCTGTGGCTTTTGCACCACCGACTTCTCAAATGTGCATTTATGTTTGTGTTGTCGGTTTGTTTACTGCAACCCTACAATAACGAACTGACACAGTCTGATCTTGTCCTGCTCTGAAATCCTCAGTCACCTGAGGAAGAGTTGACCTTCTGTTTTCTGTTTTCTCTTACATATCAACACTAATGCACCAGCATCACGGTCATCAGATGTGCACCATCAGCCCTATCTAGTGATGTCTTTCCCATTGATCTAAATGCAGATGTCACTTGAGACACTGGTTCTATTGAAACACTATGATACAGAGATTGATTGGATGTTAATTGCTTGTACCATGCAGTGCACCTTTGTGGAAGCATCTCCATTTGTTATATTTCTCCACTCATACTTCTTTGAGGGATTTAATTTCCTGAAGGAGAAACTTTCCATACAAAATAAGATAGCTTAGGACAACAGAACTGTTAGGCAACGGGTGAGGTCAGTGATTAGACGTGGTTAAGTTTTGGTTAAAACTCTCAGCTGGTGGCAACCTTCCCACTGATGTGGACATTAGTGAGGGAGAGCAAATAGAACAGCTCCTTATCCACTCATGGCAACAGAGACAGCACCATGGAGAGCACCGATACTGTGGCCAGCACAAGTGAAATTCCATTCACCTTCACTGTATAGATGTGAACAGCAAAATCTGAGACATATACTGTATCTCGAAATCTGGAAAATAACCCACCTATCTGAATTGCTAGAAACCAATTAGGGTCAGTTACAAAACAAAAAGTAAAACATAGTTCGGGTGAGCCAACCCTTTAAATAAGCTTATAGTACTTATATTTTTTTCATCTTGTTTCTACAGTTAAACAGTCTCCTCTTAATGTAATTTCAGTGGGTATGCACCATTCCAATCCATTGGACTGCTTTTTGGGCAGATACTGATCTTTTTAAGTGGCACAGGCAATGACAGGACTGATCCACAATAAGTGCTTTTTCTTATGTCCAGAAATTTTGAAATGTTAGCATCTCTGCTCTCCATTACAGAATAGTCCTTAAACAGACATTGATATCTGTTCGGTACCGTGTATCAGCAGATAACCTGAGTTGAGTTATAAGAATTGGCACTTGTGAAAAGCGGATCAGTGTGTCCAGTCTCCAGTGCAAGGATCTGTCCAAAGTCCTGTTTCTGTCCTGCAACTGTCTTCAATCTTTTACTTTTTTACACATTCGGCTTTTAGCAGATTTCATTCTTTGAAACATGTAACCAAACATCAGGTGGCAACAACCAGGGCATCAATGCTGTTAATACCATCTGTGACAATAACAATAAGTGCTATAAAAATATTATCAAAGTTTTCCTTAACTGATCCCTAGAGGGATTTATTTTCTCTTGTCCCATCATAGTTATATGAAAGATCAAGGTTAGTATGTAGGGAATCCTTTACAGTTTTACAGAAGAAGGAATCTAAAACCCAGATTCTCCAGTTAAAGAGAAGGTTGTACCAGCTGCTAGTATAAAAATAAACAGCCTTTAAGGGGAGAGATAGAAAGGATTTATAGAGCAAGCAGTGAGGTGAAAGTAGAGAGCTGTTATCATTCCATGCAGAGATGGTGACATGAGCATCATCTTAAAATAAACGACTTTCGGCCCAAATCCAAGACCACAACCTTACACCCTCTTCATCCCCTGCAGCACCAGTTTCAGCTATTCTTCCTCATCCCATTTACATATCTGTTTCCAGTCACTGCTCCATCACAAGCCCCCCAGTAACCCCCATCCCCGAAAAACCCACTGGCATCCCCATCCCTGTCTCATGCTTCATCCCTGCCCCAGCCAGCCTGCAGCCCCCCACCGAGTTAAATGGAGTGTGCCGGTGTCAGGGGAGTCGCGTGTGATCAGTTAAGCTTGGCTCAGCTGGGCTGCCAGTGTTATAAACTTACTGTGTGATTATTGTCAGAGCGAGACTCCTCCACCCAGGAGGTCTGCACTGATGGGCACTATGTCATCAGGTACAGCCAGCCATGGAAGGTGAGAGGAGAGAGCAAAGGAGGGATGAACAGTAGGGATAGAAAAGAGGGTTAGAAAAGCACATGGAGAGGGAAGAGAAACACTGTTGTTACTGGCTGGTTGGGGTTGAGGTAGAAAGGAGAGAAAAAGATAGAGGAATGTGAACAAACAGGAGGGGAGAGAATCATCAAAGGAAAGAAAAAGCCAAGTTGAGCAGGGAAAGCCTGATGTATACCTCTCACAGCAGACAAAGACAAGGGAAGACACACAGGGAATGATATAAAGAAGGAGAAGCAGGAGAATAATGTGCTGGGAGAAGAAAGAGAAGCAGCAGGGAAATCAGCAGAGGAGAGAAAAAAGAGAGAGACAGGGTAGATGGTTAGAAAAGAAAAGCAAAGAGAGAAATTAGAGAGAAATTTTCAAGCGAGTGATGTGTGCTGTGATTGTTTTCTCTATCTCGCTCCCTCTCAGTCTCTCTCTCTCTCTGTCTTGCTCTAAACGGTTGGGATGTGGCCTGTATCTGCCGGCAAGAAGGAACTCAATTTGGGACAATTTACTCGGCAGTCTCAGCCCTGATGCACCTCAGGGACAGAGAATAGAGAGAATGAAAGTGAAGGAAGATAGAATCAGCAAGCCACACACACACGCACGCACACATACAACGTGCGCCTTGCACACAATTGCCGCCGAGTAGATTTCACTTAGTTAGTTCTAACTCTCCCAGGCGGTCAATACGATTGAGTTTATAAGGCTTGGAAATGAAAAGCCCAGGATAAGGTTAGATAAACTGTGTGCTATTTGATTTCAGCCCACCTCTTGCAGAAAACCCACACAAGACAGATGGCTTGGGGGGGATATGCTGAAATCATGTTGTGCAAAGGGTCATATGGGTGATTAAGGCTAAATTTTGTTTGACCCTAACACTCTACCTGTTTTGGGCTCGCTTTAATGATGAAAACACTTGCATGATTTGCCAAATGCTTCTTTTTGCATTTTTATCATAGTTTTTGAGGGTCAATATTTTAACAAATTCTCTGAAAAAGCACTCAACTAAGCAAATTTACATCAGATTGTGTATTCTGTAACTCTATGCCTTGAGAGTGTGGGGTTTTATAACCTGACAACAGATTTTGTCTCCTTGCTGACAGGTTGGCAGCCTGGAGGGTCTGTACAACCTGAGAGACAGTAGGGGGCGCTCTGACAGAGCCACTTTTGAGAGCAGACTTGTGACTGCAGCAGGGGTAAGTAGTTTTAACTGTACACAATAAATAAACACTCAGCTGAATAAAATATCCTTCAGTCAGTAGGATCTGGAGAGTGGATCAAGCTGCATATTCCCAAAAGAAGCAACTCTGTTTTTTTTGGCCTGACTCGCACAGTCTGTGTAACACAGCGGGAAATGGATTTGTAACTACAGCAAATCAGAGTGTTCAGCTACTTAGACGTGACTGTTTGATACATTTAACATGTCCACGTCAAGATGAAATCACACTCTGGCATCATTTCTGATTTTACACAGCATGTATATGCAAATGGAAGTTCATTTGGCTGGCATTGCTGTTTTAATCAGGGTCTAGTGTTGATTAGCGGGAAGGAGGAAAAAAAAAAAAAGAAACAGCGCCATGTGGTGAGTAATGGCAGAAAGTTGTTTACCTTGCTTGTGTAGCTCGTGTGCCTGTTCCACCCGATATCACTTTGTGCCCCCCTCCCTCACCACCTTCAACAAGCTGTTCTGCATCTTCCTTGGAGCGTACAATGCAGTCTCCTCACCGGCCTTCCGTTGCCAGGGAAACCATCACCCGCGGAGACATCCCTTGACAGCGCAGGGTGAGGGAGGGGGGAGCAGGAAGGAAGGGTCGAAGATGCAGCTTTGGCCCCGTCCTCTCTCCAGAGTGCACCAGACCTCTGGCCCTTCTCCAACACACTGCTCCGACAGTGACACACACAAAGAAAACACACAAAGCAACAGTGCATTTGATTTATACACACAGGCCACACATGCATGCACCAAGAGACACAAGCAAGAGCAAGTGAAAGAAATGGACAGAAAGTAAAAGCAAGAGATTCCAAACTTTCTAATTCGGAGTTACCATCTGAATCAGCATGCGTGTGATTAATTGAAGTAATTTATGCACAGTCTCTAGTGACTCCATGTATGGTTCATGATTTCATTAAATTGTAACTTTAATTACTTTTCTACCATGGTATCTTAAGGTGAAAATGAATTTGCACCCCCAAAATGTCCCACATTTCATAATGAGTCTTAAATTTAATGGATTGCACAAATAATGTTTTGGAATGATGAACAATTGCACCCTTAGATATTGCATCTCCTTATAAGATACTGTTGCATTCTTAAATACCTTTCCATAGAGTTCCATTGAGTTAGGTTCGCTATTTTAGGCAAACTTAAGTTATAATGTTACTTAAGTTATCTTTCTTAAGATGGAAGGGGGAAATCACATCCTTAATACCACTAACTGGAACCCAACAGATAAACCTCTTTAAGTGAACGATCGTTTCCTTGTCCTTGATCCAACCAGACCAATGGAATCCACTTTAATGGCATTCTTTAGGTTGTAAGCAGTCAATATTGTAGAAGCTTTATGGAAGAAGTATTTATGGTGAGACATGTGTTGCCAAACACAATTATAGTGTGTTAGCTACAGTAGCTGGCTACCTGCCAAAGTCTTAGCTACACTCTATCTGCCCACCTCTGACCGGACCTCTGCCCATACTTACCTGTCTGCTGCTTCTCGCTCTGCATCACAAACTGTACTTTGCATTGCATGTTAGGTGGGTTACATTCTAGAGCTCACTAATTGCTGCACCATGCAACGTTAAGTAGGATGCAAGGTTGAGATAGCAAAATGTCAGTTCGATGCTCCTTTAACAGTATAAAACAGTGTTTCTAGTTACAATAACAGCGTTAAATGCCAATCCATGGATCACACCGTTCATCACAAGTTTTTAGTGTGTTACTTTGCTTCATTTGTTCAAAATGAAAAACTTGTGCATCATTGTGTAGAAAAACACAGTGTTTTCATGCTTTGGATCTAGTGTTTAGTGTCTAGTGTCTAGTGTTTTGCCACAACCGAAGCTTCTGACTAAAAATGAAAGTGTTTTCTGGCAGAATCATTTTGAAATTATGTCTTTGGATCATTAGGGGAGATGTCACGGTTGCATCGTTTGAGGCCAAATGAAAGGTCAGAAACCTTTCCTGGATGTGATTTGATGCCAATGTTATAAACAGATCAACATCCTCAGAGTTAAAATTACCTCTTAAATTTATACACAACAGGGTAGACATCAAAGTAAGAGGCTCTGAAGAGAAAGTCTAATGACCTTGTCTTGCCTGATGCTAAACTGCTGTTGAAACCCACCTCACATAGCTTTATTTTAGTAGTTTGCTAATTAAAAAACACTACATTGTAGAGAAACTACCCTCTACGGTATCTCTTATCTACCACTCAGTTTCCAGTAATACATTAATATGCCTCACTAAGACTAAACTACAATTACAATTAATGCAACATAGAAGAAGTAACAATAATTACTGTGCTTGTGCTCAGGAAGTGTGCTATACAAGACCATGTCAAGACCACCAAGTGTGTTGATAAAGAAAAGCTTTCATGTGCAAATTATGGTCATTATCAGCAGAAGTTTGCCCATTTGTAATTTTTAAAAATTTAATCCAACATGGAGACAAAGCCCTAAAACTTTGCAGAATAATAGAAAGTATTTGGTAACAGAAAGTAAGTAAGTACTGTATGTGGACTCGTCCATCTGGTGTGATTTCAGTGGAATCTGGTCATATAAGCGGTATGACATGCCTGATGAATTATGTTAATACTATAACCGATAACTATGTGTGACTAGATTCTTCCTAAAATGTTAGAGCTATGAAATTCTGCCAAACATGGATCTATTGATATGAAATGTGCTAAAATCCGACATAAGCTTCATTTGTATTTTCTTCACATTCCAGTCATTGATTTGATATAGTTATATATTATTCATTGCATATTGTGTAATATAGTTGTAACTACACTTTGCAGAATAATATAAGGTAAATGGTAAATCTGCTGCACTTATGTAGCACTCACACATGCCACATTCATCCATTCACACACACACATAAAGCACCTTTCTATACCCCCCCCCCCCACACACACACACACACACACAGATGATACATCAGGGGCGATTTGGGGCTCAGCATCTTGCCCAAGGACACTTTAACATGTGGGACCATCGAACCACTGACCTTCCGATTAGTGGATGAACCTTTTTACCAGCCAAGCCAAAGCTGCCCCATACATTCAACGTATGTGTAAAGAAGTGAGTAAAACCTAATATCTTACAACTCCCACCTTTTGTTAAGCAAATGCAGATAATGATAAGACAAACAATAATGCAGTTTCAAAATTTCACATATGACTGTACAGCAAAGTTGATGGAAACTATCATTTAATTCCTCAAAAGGAAATTCTTTTTAATGGTAAAACATTTCAGTTTAACTCATAAATATGACTGTGTTCCATAATAGAGGAATAATAACACTTCCAATAAATCAGTGGGAATAGCAGCAGTTGCTGTCACACATATCAAACACTGACTGATCCATAGGAAAGGGACTGTGAGACTCACATGTAGAGGGCTGAACTATAACAGTTTCATCTTTACAGCAGAGAAACTCACACACACACACACACACACACACACACACACACACACACACACACACACACACGCACACACAAAAACACACGTAGATGACGGCTGTCCATGGTGGTTTCTCAGAGGAGGAAGAGGTGGTTTTGCCACCATGTAATCCCGGCTGATGCAACCCTCTGTCAGCAAAGCAACAATCAGCTGTTGTATTAATCGCACTGCTAATGACATAATTAGCAAGGCTGTGGAAAAACAGCTCAACAGACACATGTGAGGGCTCAGAGACAACACGGAGATAAGCACACAATACACATAAACACTCTCACTCATTCACACACACACACACACAAACATTTACACATCTCACATACAGTATATGGGGAGTATATTGTATATACAGTAATATAGACACATGAGCAACGACAACTCCGTTGACACACACAAACATAGGGCTGAAATGTGACAGTACAGTATTATCTTTGCATCTTATGTATTTCAGACCCCACTACCCCTCAGTGATCCTCTTCCTCACTCTAATCATCTTAACTCTCACAGTTTCATTCTCAAACAGAGAGTCTTGTCTCTGACTGAACTCTCTGTTGACTCTCTGTCTCACATACTAAAACTACTGCCAGCTTCTGACATAAACACACCGGCCCCTGTTGGTGTATTACAAAATAAATTTACATGAACAAAAAAAAAAACTGCAGTTTACAGTATTTCTGTACTACCGTTCATCTATCGGTCTTAAAATCTGTCTATGGACAATCTAGTTTTTGCAGCCACTTTCACTTGCAACAAAGAGGCTGTCTGTACTGAGAGAAGTCAATGACATATGCAGCAGCTGGTGTTAATCATTCTTGATATAATTGAAACACTGAACAAAGTCATAGTATAAGAGACCAGTTTTCCCACAGTACAGAATGTAACCAGAAGCCAGGATCAGGTCAATCAATCAGCCAATCAAACATGGTACCCTCTCCTTTTGAGTCACGCTAACCCAACTGATTGTAATGTTGTCTTATCATTGGCCAAAAAACTGTGCTCAGAAAATTTACATACAGAAAAATTGAGCCAGCAAAGCATTTTTGGATTTATTTCGTACTGGGAAAACGGAATGATTTATGGAGGGTGTCGAACATCACTGTGCTGTGTAACACCACTGCATGTTTTTGAAAATAAAGTGAATATATTGAACTACCAAAACAATTTTTGTCTCAGAATTCGTAATTTATGAAATCTACTCAATCCTGTAAATTAATGTGTGTCTATTTGACATTTTGAGTGCCTGAATTCTGAGTTTGAAAATAGTGCACTGTACACTGCCCTATAAAATTCCTAAAGTTAAACAAAAAAGAAGTGTTCATTGCATATTCACTATTTTTTGCCATCAATCCCACCATGTATTATAAAAATAACTATCATCTGTGATGATAATGATGATGACACATTACTCCTCACTTTAGAATTTCTCTTATAGAGGGAATTGTGACTGGGTGAAGAATGGAATGACTTTGATTGCAACATTAGTCAGTCACTTTTTTTTTGTGTACTAAAAACTTGCATAATAATCACATGGTATCATGAGCAGTTGTGTGTGGTTTTACTGATAGAAATTCCTGACTCAGCAAAGGTTGGACTTATTTGGAAAGTGGCCTAGCTCACTTGCAGTCTGAGAGCTCGACCCCGTGTGTTACATGTTTTTCTTGGGAATATTTCTATTCCCCTCGTCTGAGGGGAGGTATGAGCTTGACTGAAATGGAGATGCAGGATGGAATAATCCACACTAGTTCCACCCACAAGGCTGATCATAATAATAGCCATTTTGGATCTTGATGAGGACAGTTAGTATTCGTTTTATGGGTAAAAAGGTGAACAGCACAGTTTCATATGGTTACAAAGTCCAAAGAAATAAATCGGACAAGAGGTCTCATAGCACAAAAGACATGTTGATTTTAATTTTAGTAAAAGCACAAGTGTTAGCAAAAAAATTAATGATGAATCTGTTATATTTAAGCATCCCAGTATGCCATGACAATGAAAGTGAGCCAGCATCAACAATACGAGAACCCTTAAACTGAAGCAGCTTAATGGAATTCAGCCATCATCAATTCTATAATTTTAAACCTGTGTTTTCCCTACGGTGGCATGTCTGGAATTATTTTGTGAAAAAGCCCTTTATTTAACTATTACAGTCTTGTAAACAAAATGTGTCATCAGTGGCAAATTAAGTGGAAACCAAGTTTCTACCTACGCATGTCCTAATCTACCCCACTAAAATATGAATTATGACACTTTGTTTAAATGAAGATCACATTACTGTTTATGATCTAATATAGAGTTAGCTATGTGCAGTGGTTTGTGGCTAGCAAACTTACCAATTTTCTTTTTCATACTGCAGCACTGGATTTTCAAGGGAGCTTTTTGTGTGCTGGAACTTCACAATCAACCCCCTTTGAATCTAAAATCATTTAGAGCCATGGTCGCCTAACCGTAGAATAATAGAAAAATCAATACATAAATATGTTATGCCACATAAACGTTTTGCAAGCGCCTGTCTCCCTCTCTTGATTCAGCTGTTGTATTTTTAACATAGCTGGAGCTGCATTAAAGTGACCAAAGAGATAAGAGCATCAGTATGTTATCTGTTACAAACATCAATATACAGCACTTGCTGGTGACAGCCTGCCAAGTAGCTAACAGTTAGCTAGCTTGTTGGAGGCTCTGCAAAAGAAGGCAAACGCGTTCAATTTCCATCCACAATGGGAAGAAGAAATTTCCTTTTACTTGCTGAAAGACAGCTGTGATGTATGTTGCGCCACCAAACACAAACACTGTCTATAAGAGGAACTCTGGACCAGCACCACAACAACAACAACCAGATATTCAAAGACAACAACCCACCAAAGATGAGGACATCCACACCAGGAAAGCTGACGAGCTGAAATCAAAGTCAAAGGCTTTGCATTTGCTTTACACAAACCTGTTGCTTAAAATCGGGCTCTTACTGAAGCATCATTTTGTGTAAGTCATCTTTGTGCTTAATCCAGGAAGCTTTTTTAGGACAGCAGTTTATCCAAGACAGCAATGGTCATCAGTGCAGACTTTTTTCAACGACTTCAAAAACGAAGACAACATCAAAACTGCCCTCCGTGGTGCACCGTTCGGCCCTGAAACGGTGTCAAGGCAGGTCAAATCCCCGTCAGAAGACATGGATTGGCAAGCGTTAAATGACATTACATTCTGTGAATATTTTTCACTACAGTTTGATGAATCCTTGAATGTAATGGGCACAGCTCAGCTTGATGTATTTGTCAGAACAGTATACTAGGAGTCTGCAACAAAGGAGCACTTCCTCACTCTTTAGCACTTTAAGGAGAGAATGAGAGGTGAGGATATTAAAAAAATATGTCAGTGAAAATGACATTTCCATTAATACAGTGGTGACAATTACTATTGATGGGGCCCTGGCAATGCACGGTGTGCACACTGGTTTTATGGCACTTTATAGCACAATAACCCTGATTTTCCTGACTTTTTGAATTATTGCTGTGTGATCATCAGCAGGCCTTGGCAGGGAAGGTTGTGGACTTTTCTAATGTAATGACAATGGTGGTCAAAGCACTCAAGCACTGCTTGTTCAAGGCATTATTGGATGAACTAGATGCTGCTTACGGAGACCTACTTCTCCATGCTGATGTCTGGTCATTGAGTCACTGCAATGTGCTACAGACAGATATTGACTTGCTGCCTGAGATAAAGACTTTTTTTTGTCAACAAGGATAGAGGATCATGAGGAACTGTCATATGATGTGTGGCTACTTGACCTGGGGTTCCTGACAAACCCAACGGCAAAACACACTTGTTGTTGAGTGTGTACCCTCAACAACAAGCTCCGGGGAAAGGACAGACACCTGCCCCATATGATAAGCACAGTGAAGGCATCATGGCCAAGTTCAGTATTTGGACCACACATCTAAAAGCAGGAGGTTGACACAATTTCCCACCCTGAAGACGTTAGAAGCCATTGAAGACAAGGATGCGTTTCACCCTGAGGGTTACTGTGTTTACCTGGAGAAAGTGGCAGCAGAGTTCAGTCAGCGTTTTGGTAGTTAGACGTCATGGAAGATATTTCAGCATTCGTCTCAAACCCATTCCTGCCCATTGATATAGAAGCAGGTAGCAGTCATGGTTATCTTGGTTGAATTGCAAAACTGCGTGGAGCCAAAAAGCAGATAAAGGTACAGTGACTTTTGGGGACTTTTCAGCAGAGAGAAGTTTCTTTTCCTCACTGCATATGCACTAGGAAAGAGTGCCTACTAGGGATCCACTTACCTCTGTTAAATGGCGTTTTCCCAGATAAAAATAATCAGAGTACAGAAGCCATCTTACTGACGGACACCTTACAGGCTGCCTCAGACTGGCTGGCTTTAAGTGTGAGCCAATCTACAAAACACTCACAGACAGTATTCAGTCACAGCCACCACACTGACTTGAGTGAGTAACATTATTGCAACAGTTTTGCCTTATGATGGCATTATGAAAAGTGAGGCTGCATAAGATGGGACATAGAACTGCACTTATCTTAATTGCACTGACGGAGAATTTTTTTAGGATTACATTACATTACACAGCATTACACTTCTACTTTCTAAAATGCCAATGATAAATGTAGTAACTTTCATGAAGCTTCAGTGAATAAGCCTAATGATTAACAGTGGCACTTCAAATAATCTGCTAACTGCAAGTGTGTTAAATGTTTTTTCTTGTCATTATTAACAAAATAATTTTCTAATATAAATGGAAAACATTCTACCTTTTTTCATTTGTGTGTGTGTGTGTGTGTGTGTGTGTGTGTGTGTGTGTATATATATATATATTTAGATATGTTGATATGTGTATATATGTGTAATAATTAATAATATATGTGCTATAAAGCATTATTAACGTCACTAAGTTCCATCTTGATGCTCAGTCTATCCTTCTCTCTTTCCTTTCCCACCCACTCTTCTGTCCACAGAGGAAAGAAAAAACATTTTAATTTTCCCTCAATGCTGCCTCTTGGCTGAAGCGTTTGTGTGCTTTTTTCCTCCCCTTATTTTGCTTCTTTTTTTTTTTTTTTTTTTTTTTTTTTTTAAAGACCCCAGTCACATCCGCAATCCCGCAGCCCTATAAGGAGCTTTCACGCTTTTTGGTTTGCTTTAGATGTTTAATACCCCCTCTCTTTTGTGTCAGGGAGCCGGAGAGGCGTTAAGAAGCGCTGATAAACCCCACTTAGATCCCTTCCTGGCCTGTCACCCCGGCCTGCCGGGCCGCTTTAGCAGGGAACTGATCTGTGACGGCCTGCCACTCAAACTGAGCACTTCTGAAGGCTGACACAATGGAGTGAGCAACACACCAGAGGGCCTGGGGGTGGTTGGGGAGGGGGAAGGAGGGAGGGTGAGGCGAAGAAGGGAGAGGAGACCAAGAGGTGCCTAAGAAAAAGGCTAGAGGAGGGACCAGAGTGTATCTCCCTGTTATCTTTCTCTTCTATTTTAGTTTATGCATTTTTCCCCTCCCTCATATTACTGCTTGCCACTGTAGAGTTCATACCTTTTTTTTTTTACGTCTGTGTTCATTTCACTGATAATCTTTAGGTTGGTGGTAACGCACTCACAATCCCTGTCTTCATTCATTCTCTCATCCCTACCCACCAGACTGATAGCCCTGACCACAGAGAGAAAAAAGACTGAAGAGGCAGAGAGTTGGTGGGTGGGTTTGGAGGGTTATAGACCAGATAGGAATCAGCGCTGCTTTAAGGTCTGGGTGCTCGTGGCAGCGAGTTTTGCGGTGCGTTCACCGCTGTGTGTCATAATGGGTCCAACCGGGGCTGGGGCCAGGCCAGGGCGTCAGGAAGCACAGTGTTGTGATTGACAGGTAGTGGGAGGGGGTGAGCTTGGAGGGTGGGGCATGTGGCCACTGCCGCTGGCATCACCATTACTTTCCCAGGGGGCCATGGGTGGGTAGCGAAGCCCAAAATGTCAGCGCTGATATCCGTGCAGCTCGGCTCATATCACACTGCTGCAGCTGCCTGCCATCCACCACATCCACTCATTCATAGAGTGACATGGGAATATTATGTACACACATACACACACACACTTTCCCATCCAAGCTTTTCTTTCTGTTTCCTCACCACCTTTCTCAAATATTCTATTCTATAGAGCCATTTTCATGCAGACACACACACACACACATTCATCATGGGATGTCTACAAACACACATTCACTCATGCACTTTTACTACCTCCATCTTACTGGCTTTCTTCTCCTCCTCCACATATTCAGATTGTGCCTCTGTCAGTTCTACCTTTGCAAACATTCAAGTGCTCCACCGCTCTCTACTTACTCAAAGTTGGAAAATGATTTCTCCAAACAATTTTTTTTTTTAAATAACCTGCTTTTGTCTTTTCTCACTCATTTCAAACCTTGTTATCTCTGTGTCTGCCTCTCTCTTTCTTTTTTGCAAGGATTTTATTATGAAGAGATAATTGTCACTGACTTTCATATTTGATGCTGAAATTGCACCAACTTGCTTTGTATTGCAACATGTGTTGGGCAGACATTGAACAAAGTTCTGTTTATGAAACATGCTGTTTGCTGATGTTATTTTTCCGTGCATTTACACTGGATTTTTTTTTAAACTGTATGTGTGTGTGTGTGTGTGTGTGTGTGTGTGTGTGTGTGTGTGTGTGTGTGTGTGTGTGTGTGTGTGTGTGTGTGTGTGTGTGTGTGTGCTGCCTATATGTCACAGCGGGATGATGAATGCGCTGACAGTGGAGGGGTCAGTGTCACAGACAGTGTGGTCAATTGCCCCTCGTCCCCTGAGTCCAACCTTGAGCAACACTCCCTAAAGAGTCTCAATCTGCCATTAAGGAACACTCCTACACACACACACTTTCACAGACATTCCCTAGTGAGCGTGTGCCATTAGTAGCTGGCAGGGGCTGGCTTGACAGAGAGCGATTAGCTCCCTATCATGTGTATTGATCACTGTGTCCTGGCTGCTCTGCTAGAGGAGGGGCTGGAGGAGTTTTTACAAGGTAGTTAGGGCACAGAGACATACAGACACACACAGCGACACTCACACAGACACACCAGACACACACACCACATACACACAAACACCCCCACACACAGAGTTACATTCTTGTAATCTCTACATTTATGAAATTCCCTCTTGTTTTGTTAGTTATAACTAGGAAAAATATAAAAGTTGATTTTTGCCATTTATATGCGCGTTATCATGTGTTGCATCGTGATTTATATACTGCTTAAAAACAATTCATATTTTCTGTGTGTGAGTGCATATGGGTGTTATTAAGATTAAAAAAAACCTGTTTTTAGCAGTTTCTGGGGCAATAGGGGTATATATTTTTGGGAAAGCATTTCAGAAATATAACAGGCTAAGTTTCATGGCTACAAGGATGTATTTGTTTAGACAAAATGACAAGATAAACAGAATACTACAGACTAAGAACCTGTAGAGCATGAGAGAGTTAGAATGCACTTGTGTAAGGGTTAAACCATTCAGAACATGCACCTTTAATATGGTGAATTTCTATTCAGTTTGGATACCTGCATGGAGAGCAACTGTAATCCAAACCCACAATGCATAGTGTGAGTAGTTTGTAAAATTGCAAGGGTGGCACAAATGTGTTCACTTTGCTCATATGATAAATTATAGATATTTGGTATATCTGAATGGAGGCCCACTGTGATACAGAGCTGTTACATAGGCATGGTGAAAATTGTTTTTAAATTGGCAGCAATGGTGCAATGAAATAACTTACCTTGATGACAAATGAGTTTTGAGTCCACCCAAACTGTAGTAAGTGGCTCTAGATTTTGTTAGCTCACAGCGGCTGCATCTCCAGTAACCATTAAATCTGACCGGACGATCAAACCACATGTTTTATATGTGTATGTATGTGTGTGTGTGCATTTTATATATATATATATATATATATATATATATATATATAAAAGTGTATACTTTGGTGATATACATAAATGCTACTTAGGAACTATACAGCGAATTTAGGTCTTGAAATTTAGGTCTTGAGCGAATTTAGGTCTTGAAATTTTCACTTTTGTCCAAAAACACCATACTAGAGTGGCCATAATTGCCTGTGTGTAAATAAAGATAATGACCATGTCTGCCTTGCTAATTAAAGATTATTTTTTTGTTTTATATAACCATGTCTTGAATCAAGGTTAATCATTATAATCAGCCTAATATAAACATCAATTTTATTACATTTGCAGAACTGTACATGCATCATCCACTTCCACTTCCTGGGTAGTTCAGATCAGCTACTAGCTCCTATTAACTGAGTCTAATTGTAGAACATAAAGAAAGAATAAAGCAAGCAGGCTTTTAGGACATAAAAGACAGCAGTCGCCTCTCAGTAGTATTTTTTTCAACCTCTTCCAGTCTGATTTAAGTGTAAGAGGACAATAGTGGCCAGACACTGATATGTGTCTGTCTGTGATTGTGCGTGTGTGTCTGTAATCTGTTGTTTGATTTAGTGTACCCACCTTCACAAGGACCAGCCTCTTATCAGATTAAAGCTGCAAGCAGCAGCCTATGAAAGAAATGTTGTGTGTGTGCTGTGGAGGACAGAGGTGTAGGTGAGGCAGGGGTGTTTTCGTTGCTTTTAACCCAGGACAATGGGACAGCAAAGGACAGAGCGAGCGAGCACTCCTTTGAAGTAATGAAGTGGAAACCTTTAACTCTCCTCCATAAAGATGGCCGACTCTTCCTGTGCTATGGCTTGCCCTCTTTTTCAAAATGAAACAGAATAAATGAAAATATTTCATTTGCTCTATGCCTCTCACTGTTTGTTTTTATCCTCGTGAAATCCACAATCCTTGACAAAGAGCCATCCGAAGCGAAAATAAGACTTCAGAAAGGATGAAGATTATTAGAGCTGTAGCACATGAGTATCTGCTGGTTAAGCCAAGGTTTTTACAGAAGAGAGATTAATTCAAATTTGATTTTGCAATTTTTGTAGTTTTGGCCACAAAGTAAACATGATGTGTAATTTTTGAGTGACTGAGCAGAGCCAGCATTATTTCATATTGTCCTCAAAGTAAATAGTGTTGTGATTTCCAGGTTCACTGGGTACAGAGGCAGCACAGTCATTATAGAGAGAAACGGGTTCCTATGACAGGACTCGACCACAGCACTGCTCACAGTAAGTTTTGACTAAAATGCTTTCTTTTTTCTGTGACATTTTCTTTTTATAGCGCTAGACATTTAAAGGACAACTTAAAGGCAGCTAAAACACTTTTTGCTGACCTACAGTTCCTGAAAACTTAAGATTAACATTTTATATTCATGACATTAAATATTCATGACTAATTAAGAAAGCAATCCAATTTTAAAATTCAGGTAAACAAGACCATCCTTACTCATTCTTGAGTGCAGCGTTTACAAACTTCAGAACAATGTGGGTGGTTCTTCATCCAATACTAAAACAAATCAACATCTATTGCAAAATCTTTTTTCAAAAAAATTCGCACATCAAAACAATTTTTTTCATTTTATAATAACCAAAGTGTTAAATTGTGCAAATAGGGGGTATAATCAAATTGTGTTAAAGTAAATATAAAATAAAAAGACGAAGACAATAGAGGAAAAAAATCATATGATATGTTTTCTTAATGTAAGTATATCATTTATTCTAGTTGTGTATACTCTCGTATTTGTCTTTATGTCCCTTTATAGTATAAAACTATGACATGATGTATTAAAAATTCGTTTTGGAGTCTTAACATTTAAAATATAGCATTTTAACAGATAGCTTTAAATTGGGTTTATTATGTTGGAAATGACAGCTAATGTCTCAGAAAAGCCTATGTTAGAGTTATAGTTTCAGAAGAGATGAGTGAGTGATTTAGTTTTTATTTCTACAAAAAAGTATATTTACAACCACATCAGAAAATTCAAACATGCCTGGAAGTACATGACATTGTTGAGTCCCTCCCATTTCAAACAAAGAAAGAAGCAAAGCAAAGAAAAAAAAGAAGTGCATGGAAATTTCTTAGATGAAATAACAAGAACTGTTTTATTTTGGGCAGAAAATTGTATAGAACGACATCAGATATCCCATTAGAAATAAAAGTTTTGGACCTTTAACTTCTCACCTTGTGTGATCCTGGGTGTGTCAGTACACTGTGACATCATCACTGGGTTTGGTTACAGTTGCGTCAGAGCACATTATGAAGATCTGATTTGTGGTATTCACATATACCATATGAATGACTATCTTTAATGGACCTATAGCTATCCCCCATGGTTAATACTTTTATATCTATATAGACTCTTACAGTAACATAACCTTCAGCCTAGTATTATGTTGCACTTTAACAGATTCATGGATGAAAATGTAAACAACGGGTAGAAAAGTTGATTTCCCCTGGTCCAAAATGGACAAGAGTTAAAGCCATGTGTATAGAGTCAATCGAGCTCCAGTATCTGACGTCACGCAATTGCGGCATTCATCAGCCAAAATGAAAAGACCACCATACTGGCAGAAAGAGTGGGAGTATTGCTATCGCCAGGCTAATGACCGCCAGCAGCTGTCCTTTTCGCCTGCTGCAATTATACAAAGTGAACATGTTGGATAGCTGTTGTGTGCTGGGATGCCAGAACACCAGGGGGCGAATAAAAGGGAGGGCATTTTATTGGATTCCTAAAGATCCTGAAAGACAACATAAATGGATTACTGCCATACAACATGCCATAAGTGAACAGAAGAAAACTGTTTGATGGGACCCTGCAAACAATGGATTCTGCTTGTGCAGTGACCACTTCATGTCAGGTATATAAGGTTTCCTGACTTTAATCTCTTCTTTATATAACAGGGTTTTTATTAACAGTTTTGGATAGTCTCATTCATCCAGAAGTCAAGTTTGAGCTATGCATTATGGCAGAGATTTTGTTGGGCTAACAAAGGCTATGCTAAAGAAGCACGTCGTTAGCTAAAAAGTAAGCAACAAGCTAAGAACAATTATGAATTAACACATTGCTTATATTTCTATATGCATCGGAATTAAAATCTTTCATACAAACAAGATTGTTGCATAAAATTTTGGCCTGGTTTGCTGTCTGCATTTTAGTTATACTGCGTTTGGGAATATCCATAGAGTGAGGAACATAGCAATATATGATAGCAATGATAGTTTCTAACAATGATATTCATGCAGCTAAGAGTCAAACTTTGATACCACTACATCCAGTAAACTTGTCACTACATTTGCATTTACTTATGTTTTAGGGAAAGGAGTGATAACCTCCTGTCATCCAACTACATCTCATCTGTCTGCCAATGTACAAACATTTACCATCCCCAGAGAAGAGCAGAGGAGTGCAGTTAAATGTATTCAGCAGAGGACAGGAAAGCAAACTCCAAAGAAGAGAGCAAACAGAGAAGTCATCAGCTGCAGAAGTAATCCTTTAAATGAATGTCCTCAAGACAGCAATAAGTATCATACTACAGACCACATTCTCATAGCAGAACCTCCTGTCAGAGAATCTACCCAGAAATAACTTAAAAATGATTTCAAGTCTGTTCCCGGTGATAATAAATTTGTAAGTAGTACATTAAAATCTCTTGGGTTGGAATGCCAAGCCCTGAGGGCTGAAAATATGTTGTTAAAAGAGAAAAAAATGAGTAGAATTGGATTGAATGAGATCGGACAGTTTTGACAGTTTTTCATTTTGTAGCTCCCTATATCAAACCTAAGTCAGGCCTAACGTTATTTCAGCAATACATTCTAGCGTTAATTACGCTTAAAATGTATTTGTTTTTTGATATTTTAACTTATTATTTTGACACCAATTCAAGAACGGTTTCAAAGCTTTTGAAACATTTTATTTGTGTAATGGATTTTATACAAACAGAATGCAAACAGGCAATAGAAGATGTTACGATGCAATCAGAATGTGATTACTCACACTGAGAGGCCAAATAAAAGTCAGAAAGAAAAATGTGACGAAGTAAAGCTCTTGTGAATTAATTGCCATGTATTCACTGCTTTAAAAACATTTTTAGTAAATACATTGGGGTTTACAAACGTTTTGGGTGGCTACAGCCCAAATGTATCATAAAGTACTTTTGTGGTGTGAAAACGCAGAGTGGAGGTTATACCAGAGGTGCTTTTTGTGGTATTGGTAGATAGAGAACTTGCTCTGTGTTAGTTAGTCTGAAAAATACCACAGGCACAGAAAAAATAGGACAATGTCTGAAATGACCAATTAAAGATTCTCAACTAGACAATTACATATCAATAAATAAATTACCAGTTCTGTACTTAAACTATATATGCACAGTTTATACAATCTGTATTATTGATAATAATACTTAATGACAGGTACCTGAACCACAGGTCCTCCTGTGCGCCTTTGTGCTTGATCACATTACTGTCACTATTATGCATTTAAATCAAGACAGCATTAAATTTGGACCAAAGTTTGCAGAAAGAGTTTTATAAAGACAACTTTGTAAACTAATACTTGTTGCTTTTTTTATTCAAAAATGTTTTCTTTCCCATCTGAATCCATCAGCTGTATTTGAACATACAGTTTAACAGTATATGCATGAAATGTTTGGTTTATTCGTGCTTAGGTATATGTGTATGTCTCTTTGATGGGTATTTTATCTGTGTATGAGTCAGTCTTTACCACACGTTTTTCCAAATACCTTTGAATTGTCATTTTGATGTTTATTGCAATAAAATTCTTTGATGAAACCAGTGCAACCTCTGCAGTTGTTCTGTGCCTGTTTAATACCTTACATCATGCATGTTTATACCTTTAAATCCAATCATATGTATATTATTGTATAATAGGTGTTATCATGTGTGTGTGTGTATTGTGGATGGGTTTGCTGAAGTATGTACTAGCTCTCTGTCTCCCTTGGTGTGGGTTACCATCTTTACTGTGTCACTCAGCTTCTGCTCTGACAGATGAGAAGAGAAGAGAGATTTAAAGAAGCAAGGAGACTGAGGATATGCACTGCAGCTGTGTATTTATTCACATACAGGAGGGAGCAAGAAAGAAAGAATCCACTTCTACACTTTGACCAATATGATGATACAAAGTGATTTTTTTTTATTTTTTTATTTTTTTTTTTTTTAGTATTGATGCATTAAAGCTGCCAATGTTCAATATTGTCTGCCAGTTTTAAATATCGCGAGATTCACGCCAAACACTGTTTCTTGGCAGGGTGGAAAAGCCTCATTATAGCACATTAGTAATACCAGTATTAGTACTATGGGTTTAATGATAATAAAACATGATTCACAATTTTTTCATTTTTTGGGTTAGTAGGTAAAGCAAATGTAACAAGATAACATTTTAGCATTTATTTTCTAGGTGAAACCTTGTACTGTGGCTCATTTTCGTAATTCTCACTGGAAAAATGAAGGTGCTCAAACACTGGCATGTGGTCAGTAAAAAAAAAAAATTAACCAATATCACCATGTCAGAAATGCCCCATCATATTAATTAGCATATTAGTTAACACATTGTACTTTCTTTGTTTAGTCTGCATACAACAGGATAATTAGTGGCCTTCGGGGTTGGTAGTATAGCTTTTAACAGAGCCAGGCTATGATTTTTGTTTGTTTTCCCCCAGTTTCCAGTCTTTATACAGTTATACATACAGTGTATTATTAAATAAACTGATTCATATCCACCATATGTGAGAAAGAGAGGGAGAAAAAGAGTGAGTGGCAGTGAGATGGAGGGCTGGGCAGGGGTGAAAGACGAAAGAGAAGAGGGAGCCAGTGTGTATAACATGTAGTGTATAGAGAGAGAGGTGCAGGGCCTTGATGAGCTGATAGCACATTCATAGACAGCGAGCCAAGCTGTGCCACAGCAATGATATGCTAATCATATGCTAATCATATGGTAATCTGCCTGCAGCATTCTATCTCAATGGAGGGAAAGGCAATCTGGGAGGCCTTTCACCATTGGCTGGAGACCAGGGACTTCCTGAAGTCATAGTTCAAGACAGAAACACACACACGCACGCACGCACGCACGCACGCACGCATGCACGCACACACACAGACACATACACAATGGATCTGTTTGCTTGCAGGTTCCCAGAAGAGGGAGTATGCAACTGACAGGCAGCCTGAGGAGAATAAGAGTGACCAGTCCCTCACCTTCAATGACCCGCTCTGGCCCATGCAGTGGGAACTGGTGGGTGTAACTGCGTGTGTGTTCGTGTTTGTGTGTGTGTGTGTTCACTGGTCTTATCTGGAAGTCTCTCTCTCTCTGTCTCTGTCTCTGTCTCTCTCTCCTCTCAGTCTTAGCTCCTATATTCATGGTGAAGGATGTTCCTGTGACAGGCATAAGTCAGGAATGCTTTCATGTGTGACTGGAGAGAGAAAGGAGATAGAGGAGGTAGGGAGATTATGGAGAAGGTTGGGGGGGGGGTCCAAGTTGAACTGAGACAGATGTCGGGGATTGATGAGGCTTGGAGCAACACTGACACACAACTGGGTTGCAACAACAAGACAAGCTCATCACTCCAGCAGAGTCTTGTTCTAACTGTTTGACCAATATGTGTTTGTGAAGACCATCAGGGGTATAGACTTGGTATGTTTGGATATGAAAATGCCATTTTAAAATTTTAGACTACTAGCACAAAATATCAGCATCACCCTAGTAGCTGCATTCACAGCCTTTTATTCCCATAATAATGTAGATCTCAACTGAAAAAATGCCACTCATCAGCTCCTTGATCAGAATAAATCAGCTATTTGGAAGAAATTTGATTTCATTGGGGAAAAAGTGCTTATATAATCCAAAGGATACATTTTTTTTCATGTAAATGTTTTTAAAGATCACTCTCTACTTTTTTTTTTTAATATCCATTTTGTCTCAGCTCAAGTGCACTTAAGTCAAAGGCGTTCCCCTGGGCAAATGTATCATTCCCTCCCCCCTTCTTTGCTTTTCTGTGCAATCTCTACCCACTTTGTGAGTTAGGCATTTTTCTCAGAAGACCATCTTGTAATAAGGGATATTCAGTTAATGTTACTGTTTCAGGTAAACAGTAGCCTACATTTCAAAAGCACAGCAGTGAGTTAATAATTAAGTTAATAAGTATATATATATATGTATGTATATATATATATATATGTATGTATATATATATATATGTATATATATATATATATATATATATATATATATATATATATATATATATATATATATATATATATATATATATATATATATATATACATATATATATGAACAGGACACTTTTTAAATTTACGTTATTTGTTACATTGACCACCGCTGGACTCAATAATTCTAAGATTGCCTGTTTATGGTTACAGTATACACGTCTTCTTGTATGCTATTGCAAGTGATCTTGACATAAACACAAATATACTCAAATAGCAGGGCAGCAGGGTTTAGCCAATCCACATTGTGGATGATCTTGACTGATATGCGAGGGTGTAATCTGACAGAGCCAGAAGGAGGGGAGGCGGGGTCAGAGATTCACCACAGCAACTGGAAACAGATTGATTGACACTTCAGCTATGGGGGCAAGATGGAGGGGCGAGTCGGGAGGGGAGCGGAGGGTGGTGGAGACAGATACAGAAGAATCAAGCAGGAAGGGGGGGGGGACATTACTAAGGCAAAAGTGAAGGGAAAATCAGACACAGCTTTTCTATATGAAGGTGAATAGTCTCATATACCTTCTGTTCTGATTAGAAATTTTGATGTGGTATTCATAAGTGACTGAAGGATATAAAATCTTCAGAAGAACCAGGTTATACAGTCTAGTGACAACAATGTAGCTTGATTACATAAACTGAAAAACAGAACATATCGCAACGTTGAGGACGTCTCTCTCTCTCTCTCTCTCTTTCTGTCTCAATACAGTTCACGTCATTTCAAAGGTGCTTAATGGCTTGTTGCCAAAGATTCCACATACAATTTTGCCAACAAAACAACAAAGTAACAAGATCAATAAACATGTATTTATTAATTTTATATTTACAGTATATCATATTATCTCTTTCTCTTTCGCTCTCTCTCCCCTTCCTTCCCTTGCTCGCGCTCCTCCTCTGCTCTCTTTCTGTTGTGTTTAATCAGCCTCTGGTGGGCGTGGATATTGATTGAGGCTCAGTAATCTGCTCAGGGTTGATAGCCTGAAACAATTTTTTCAACATTTTAAGCAAGATTAGTGTATTATTTTTGTTTTAAATGATTTAAGAGTGAAAAAGAAAGTATAGACAAAACTTTGGGTACCCCAAGAGATTTGATCTCTCAGATAACTTGTACCAAGCTTTCAGACCTTAATTCCCTTGTTATGGGCTATGGCTTATTCACAGCGATTGTTAGGAAGGCCAGGTGATGCAAATCCTCAAACCTTGTCCTGACAATCAGCAGTCATGGGCTCCTCTAAGCAAAATTAAAATTAAATCATGAATGCCCACAATGCTGAAGATGGCTGTAGGAGGATAGCAGAAGAAGATAAGTTTTCAGGTAGCTGTTTCCTCAGTAGATAATGGAATTAGGAAATGGATTAGTAGAAAGACAAGTCAAAAGTCAAATCCCTGTTTGATGGCAACAGACCCTCAGGAAGACTTAACCGTTTCTGGAGAGGTGCACTGTTCTACTGTACAGTGACACCTCCACGAATATTTCAGAGGAAAACCTCTGCTTCATCCTCACCACAAAATTCTTCATCAGAAGAATTTAAAGTAAAATCTAAACAAGCCTGATGCATTTGGAAACAAGTCCTGTGAGCTGATGTGCACTTCTTTCACAATCCCTGTGGCGACACTCATTGTTATGCTGCATTCCCCAGCCCATTACCGTAAACTTAATCATCAAAAATAAATGGCTAACACTTACCATGACCCAAACCTAAACCTAAGTATATCCTAAATCCTAAAACCAATTCTTATCCCTCAAAAAGCAGTCTCTAAGTGTGGGGACCTCAATTTCTGTCCCCATGGTGACACGAGTCCCCATGGGTTTGTGTGCATTCAGGCGGGTGGACTCTATTGTATCCTTGAGTCCAGCTCCTCCAGAGGAGCTTGTTCAAAGCACCAAAATCCATACAGCATCCAGGACGTGCTTGTTGTGGATGGTGTATTTTTGTGTGTGTGCATGTATGTGAACGACAGACAGAAAGAGTATGTGTGTGTTTGTACGCTGTAGCTGAGGGGCAGCTGAGATAAAGGCAGAGAAGCAAGGGAGATTTTTTTGTTGTTTTTCTGTTTGCATGTGTGTCTTCTGCATAGAGAAACTATGAATATGTGTTTGTTTTGTGCTCTAGTATTCTCAAGAACTTTTTTCACAACTCTGCATATGTGTATTTATGTGAATTTGAGCATGTGTATGTTCATATGAGTGTGACCACATGTGCATGTTAGAGAGGACTGGTTCTGTTCCAGTGCTTTAGAGAACGATTATGATTCCGCTCATGACTCTGTGTGTGTGTGTGTGTCTGCGCATGTGTGTGTGTGTTTGCGTGTGTGTGTGTGTGTGTGTGTGTGTGTGTGTGTGTGTGTGTGTGTGTGTGTGTGTGTGTGTGTGTGTGTGTGTGCGCACTCCCCAGGGCTGGTCCTTGTGCTCTGGTGGACGTCAACTTGCTAGCTGCCTCCATTCATCTGCTTTATTCTAATACACTACAAAGCAGCACTGCTCCCCAGATACAACCCCCTAAATACACAACAACACATGCACATACAGAGATACACAAACACAGACACACTACCCCCCTACTGAGCCGCTTTTCCCCCATTGTGCTCACTCTTCCTCTTTTTCTGTCTCTCTCTTCATCTTGATAACAACAACAGAGTTGAAGCCTCTTGAAACACTCACTTTGAATATCAAATTGGTTGGGTGTGTATGTGTGTGTGTATGTGTGTGTGAGTGTGTGTGAGTATGTGTGTGTGTCAGTGTGTGTGTGTGTGGGCAGGGGAGTTTAGGGCAACTGCTGACATTTTTGGTAAGACAGTTTGTTCACAACCTTTTTGTTTGTGTGTTTATGTGTCTGCTTGCTGCACAGCTGAAATGTATTGTGTGCCTGTGAGCATGTGTGTGTATGCAGATGCACCATTTAAGTTGCATTTGTAGCGTTTGTGTGTGTGTATCACAATATGTTTATGAAGGTGTTAGAAATTCAAGTGGATGTATGAAATTTGTGGACCACTGAGGCTCATGGGAGTTACAGCAATGGCTCTTTTTCCTCACCACACTGGGGTCACTGCAGTGCATTTGTTTGCAGATTTGTGTGTGTGTTCGTTTGTGTGTGGGTGGATTTATGGTTTGAGGTGAAAGGATGAAAGATCTGTCTCTGTGACTCGCACATTAACTCTCTGGGCTTCTTGTGCGCACTCTGAACACATGTATTGTGTCTGATTCCACTTAGCCACAGGAAAATTCGCTCACATGGACACACAAATCAACAGCTTACTGTAAATACATGCATGTTCCTTAGTGCACACATTACACTGATTGTGCAGAAAGTATATTGACACACCGTATGTAGACCGCAAGAAAGCAACGAGTAGGCAATAATGCACAATGAGGTCCTAACTGGAACTGGGTAACAGTTGATATTTACTTATACTAGCACTAGCAATTATATTTTGAAACTGCTTACTGTACTTTTTGATACAGGAAAAATGCTCGAATGGATTGTTTTTGATAGAGTGAGAATTTAAATGAAAAAAAGGACTTTTTCACGAGTTGGAACAGAATTGCTTTCTTACTTTGGCAGCACCAGTAACAATGTTTTAGTAATAGCCCTCTGACCCCTGTGTCCAATGTTTTGGCACACGTTCCTTGCATGAACATGCAAGACAGGACAACTGGTGTTGATACAATAGATGACTAAGAGCACAACGGCCTAATAATGTGAATATCAGTACATTATTATCTTTAGTTCAATAGATACTTTGACAAATTGGTAGCATTTCCTCCTTTATAGGCAAAAGTCTACTTGTGTCAACAAGTGCTCTCTTCATTGACACAGCTTAAGTTTAAACCAAATTGATAATTTTGAAGTGGGAGAGAAAAATGTCATATTAATTTACTCAGAATTTTCCAGTTTTCAAGTGCAGGACACAGAATCATGTATAACAGATCTTATCAGTATTCTCTTCTACTAATTTTAGGTTTATTTCTCCAGAGGTGGCACAGTGCAGTAATGCAACATAAGATAGTGCAGCATAGTGTAAATGGAACATCACATAGTGCAATGGCTTTTTCAAACTCAGTATTCCAGGACTTGGTTGCCCCTGTAATCCTATGTGTATGTTATTTTCTGATTCAATTATTAGTTGTTTGGGATGACAATGCAGTATTACATAACAAGGAGAGGAGGTTGCAGCAGGATGACTATGTCATGGAAAAGAAAATAGTGTCAGCAGGTGGAGTCACATGCCAGGCTGGTGACTGGATCAGGTGGAAAGCAGGAGCAGCAAAGCAGCAGTAGCATCTAGAGGGCAAGTGAGGACTTGTAGGCATAGACCAAAGGAGATGTTAGAAATGCATGTCCACACACTTAGGAGAGAAATTGGAAGTAGAAAAAAATGAAGAAGAGGAGGATGAAGCAGATGATTGCAGGACAGGGATGAGCAGGTAGCAATACAAGTGCAATTTCATGTGAAAAGGAGTACCAAAATTGCAGTGTGCCACCTGATCTGCATTCATACAACCTCAGCTTTACCAAACCAAAAATGTACAACCAGGAGCTAATTTAGAATAAATAAACAGTGTCGAATTGAAATGGTCAGGCAGCCATGCTAGTGGAAAAGGTCTTTGGCTTACTGTTAGTGAGCGATGCATTTTGGTTAATGTATATCAATAAACCATTCATTGCACTCGTCCTCTACAAGTTGTGATAATAATAATAATGTGCATGACTGTGTGTGTGTGTGTGTGTGTGTGTGTGTGTGTGTGTGTGTGTGTGTGTGTGTGTGTGTGTGTGTGTGTGTGTGTGTGTGTGTGTGTGTGTGTGTTTAGTTTGCACAGGGTCAGTACAACTCCAGTGGGCTTGACCTGAATGTGATGCCAGTTTGGAGCAAAAATATCACGGGTAATGGAGTAGTTGTCAGCATCATTGATGATGTTGAGTTCTATCTGCACTACAGCAAGCATGCTTATACACACTTGTTTTCAGACAGATTGGATATGTTAAGTAGGTATCGAGGTACGTATTAAGTGGATGGGTTTTACAAATGTGGATTTTCTGGCAGACAAAATAAGAACTTTATGAAATATGGGGATTATTTCATACAGTTTGCATTTGTGTAGTATTTTCTGAAAGGCAGCGTTCTAATAAAAATATTTTTACATTGAATAAGACTTGTAAAGTGTTGTCTGATGAAGCTGAACTATGGCCCTCAGTGGAGAGGTTGAATGATTTATGTTAGCCCTGCATCCCCCACTCACCACCACCATCACCATCACCGTCATCATCATCATCTCAGTCACACCACAATGAGAATTCATTTCTCTCTGATTGCTGGGATATCTGGCAACAAGGGAAATGAGAGAGCGGCATCTTATGGGCTCATTCATCAAGAACTAATTGAAGCCTCACTTGTCTCAAGTGCTGATAGAGCTGGAGTAGTGCTGGAGTGTACTGTTTGTATGCGTGTGTGTAAAAGTGTTCATGTGACACTTTTTTTGCATCGAAGTGCCTCTGACTCTGTGGTATGTGTGTGTGAAAGTGAACTCAGAGAAAATATCCTAAACGGGTGTCATTGTTCTAAAAAACATTGTGTGTATGTGTGTGCATTTATTTTCCCACTTGTATCATGCATGTTAATCTGCTTGCTGTATATAAGTTATTACTTCAGTGTGTGCTTTTTAAGAAAGATGCTGTAGTTCATGTTAGCTACTGTGGATGGACAGCATTCCCTCTGTCCTGCATCCTTCTGCATATAGGCAGAGCCTGTGTGTGCGTGTGTGTGCGCGCGCATGCGTGTGTGTGTGTGTGGAGATACAGGTGGCGAGGGGTTGAGGGTGGAAACAGAATAAGCAAGCAAGGGAGAAAGAAATTAAATAGAGGAAGGATATAGAGGAAAATGTCAGGAAAAAGCATGTGCAAAAAAGGATTCAGAGAGGTGGGGTGAGTGTGTGTGAGTGCTTGTGTTAAAGCATGTGTGTGTGCGTGTACGTATGTGTGTGTATGAGACAGAGAGTATTAGACTTGCACCACTGAATCTCCTCTCCTCTGAGGCTATTGTACTCTGCTCCACCTCTCTGTATTGATTCCACTGGGCAAGAGCTCCCTCACTCTTTCTCTGTCTCTTTCTTTCTCTCATTTTCTTGTTTTTTTCCCTCTCTTCTTTCTGTTCCTTCTTTGTTAACTAGGAGGTGACTTCTTCCTCTGGCCACCCTTCCTTTTTTCTGCCTTTCCCCTCTTCTTTCTTCTCCATCTCTCCATCCCTCCCTCCCCCCTTCTCTCACTTCCTCCCTCTTGGACAGTCTGCCTCTCACAGCTGAAGGATCATGTACACATTCACCTTTAGCCACCTTTAAATCGATGTTTATTGATTTTAATATCACAATGAAATAAATTATTTTTCTTTGAGTGAAAGCACCCCCACCTCCCCTTCCTCCTCTTCCTCCACATCTGCCTCCTCCTCCTCCTGCTCCTCCATCTCTGTCTCCACTCTTGAATTCAGTCCCTCTGTTTTAGAGGTAATGTAACTGGCATCTGAGGCTGGTCCTTTACAAGTGTTGAGTCACATTCACTGTGCCATCTTCAATTTGCATGTCTGTGTTTGCATTTGTTTCTGACTCTACTCTTTCAGACTATTCTCTCATTGTTGTACCATTAGCAACATTCACTTTATCGTTCTTTTATTGCTGTGCCTCCTGGACACTAGCATGACTCTTAAAAAAAAAAAACAATGCTCAGTAAAATCCAGTGACGTCATTTATCAATAGTGTGAATGCAGTTTTATGTTTAAACCATACATACTCTCTGTTCTACCCATAAATTCCTATTTGTCAGTTCCCTCTCATGCATACATCTGAAGATACTCCTGACAATGTTTACCAACAAACTCAGTGGTATTCAAGTGTAATCACAAGTATTTCCTGAATTAAAGACACACAAACCAACTCTGCTGTCAACCAGATAAGCATAACTGATAGATTGTCTCCATCTTTCATTAAGACATGCAATTCTGTTTTTATTTTGGAATTAGATCCTTTTTATCAAGAGTGAAACTATGCCAATAATGGTGTTATATTGTCTTATTTTTCTAGATCTATATTGGAGAGCACCTGTGGCTCCCTGTAAGAGATCCAGAGGATCTGTTAATAACACTCAATTGTAATCAGTCAGTTCTATATCAGTTGATATAGAACTGAGTTCCATTCACTTTTGTTTATTTAAAGAAAGCCAGGTATCTTTTCTTTTAGGATAAAACTGTTAAAAAGTGCAACAATTAAAAAACCAAATTAAAAAAAAAACATTTATAATCTATGAGGTACACTTGAAGTTATACTGTGCCCACTTTTCTGTGTGTATGTATCTCTGTATTTGCAGTTATGAGTTTGACAACATGCTAGTAAAATATTTCTTCTTCCTTGTTCCCATACTGTATCTTTATTGCCTGAGCTGTAACAGTGAGCTCAGCCCTATGAACAAAAATGTTGATGACTAACTGAGTGAAGAACTTACACCATTGGTTGACCGTTGCTCTTTCAAAATGAATCGGTGCAAACTGTTTCTGTTGCCTCATGGGCGGCGTTTACTGGCAGTTTTACCAACTTAGAGTTTGTGTAACTAGATTTACAGACTTTTCACACTTCTTTAGCAAATTTTCTTCATAACAAAACCCACCCACAAACGTAGCGACTTTTTATACGAACCTTAGCGGCTGTCCGTATAAGAGAGTCGCCAGTATTGCCCTGTGAGTGCGAGTTCAGGCTTTCCCTCTGCAGACACAGCTCTCATGTGACGAGCAGAGCAGCAGCTTGGAAATGGCTTGGAAGTGACCTCTGGGTAACATGTTGTCTTCATGGGCCACGTTTCAGTCATTATTTCATACTTTACGTTGTCTGACAACAGAAACAGAAGAACATGTAAATGAGAGCAGCTTGACTGCAAATTCAGATGGATTCAATTACTGAGCACAAAGAGTATAAGAGAAGGAAATGGATAAAGGGTGGTCCAGACATATACTAGGTTTTGACCAAGTCTTGTTTATCTTTGAACAAGCCAATTGTGGAAGTGTCAAAGAAAACAGCATGTAGTGTAGTTATGTTTCATTTACTAGATTGGCAATGAAGGGTTATAATCTATGACTGATAGGAAGAGAAGGTTTGACATTAGTCAGGGGTAGCATCATTTCAAGTGTCCGATTTCTGTGCACAGGCAGGAGATATTAGCTCCAAATCTACAAACTACAAACTAATTCTATACTTGTATCTCCAGGTAATGATAAAATACGTGCCATGTCAGAGGTCCATCAAACTCCAGGATGGGGCATGACTAAAAATTAATCTTTACACAGGGAAAAATGTTCAATCAATCCAATAATTTTAGGAGCTGTTTCATAACTAGGCACAATTTTTTTTTACAATTTTTCAAGCCATGAGCAGTCCCTCCATTTGCACTGTGCATTGCATTGTGGGAGCATCGTATGCATCAACAGCACAGTCAAAATTTGACAGTATTTAGTATGCATTCAGTCTGCTTTGAGTATATTTCATTCTGTCACTTTCTAGTGTCAACACTCTACATACTAAAAGCCTGCTTAGAATAAGTAAGTAGTATGGATTTGGGACATGGCACCTGATTAATTGTGCACACATCACCACTCGCAGTCTAACTGCATTCATTCATAACTAATTTTATAACAAGAAATAAAGTGTGGAAGCAATGAGAAGGTTTTTGAAAGTAGAAATACAGTAACAGCAGCAACAATGCAGAAACACACATTAAGACTTGCCCCAATGCATGCTGGGAAGCTTTCTTGCACGCTTACATCTGGGATGTAGGCGTGCAAGAAAGCAATATCTGAAGCAATATCTTAACCATACTGTTTGTTTATAGTCCATAGCAGGTAACTCAACATTAGAGTTACTAGGAATTTTGAATGGATATAGTCGACCATATTTGACATTCTGGGGGAGTTCCTGTATGTAAATGAGTCTGTATGTGCAGATGGATGTAGAGTAGGTGAGATTTATCATAGTTCATTGCATAAAGGTGTGAGCACAGTACTGTGTTTGATAAATACTAACTTGGGCAGTTCTTACACACACATTTTGAAGTTGTGCTATCTGTCACATGCTGTGACATGTCAACACTGATTATGACCAGTGAGTGGGTTAAGAATATAGATTCATCAGGGAAATTGCATCCACCCCCGACCAACCTTGTGCCACAATAGCCCCACAGTGTCCCTGTCACCCTGCTATCAACAACAGTCTCTGTCCCTCATGGCCACACGACCCGAAAACACTCCAGTATTGATTTGCGTTTATGCCATTGTCACAGGACACATAGACGGCCGGGGAAGGATAGTAGGATGAAAAAAAGATTGGATAGAAAGAGAGAGTGAAAGGGGGGAGACAGGATTTACGTAAAGAAGAGAGAGCAGTCTCAAACATAATGCATTGAGCTCAGTGGCCTATAATGCAGTGCTGTTTATGTCAGACTGATTTGCAAAGAGCATGGAAATGGTCCTTTTAAATAAGCTGTCTCAGTGTGCTCTATGCTGGATGTCAGGATTGTTTGTAGGATGTGTACAGGTGAACATCAGTTTGAGCAAATCCTGCATCTCTCTTTCCCGCACCCTGTAGCAGATGTAGACATTGTCCCATTTAATCTTTTATGTCTTAAGAATTGGAGACCACAGTAGGTTAAAGATAGTGGGATTTTACAGTTGCAATTGAAACCAGCGTGATAATAATGCCAGCCTAACACAGATCCAGAGCTGTATTTATGTTGTCGTACTGTATGTATTTATCTGTTGATGTTGGAGGTGTGATAAAAGATTTTATGGCTGATTAGGAAGGCTTACATAGCTTATGTAAGAGGTAGAGCTGTATTTTTGATATTCTACAACCCCAGCCGATTGACCTAATGAGGTGTGTCCATACAGTATGAAAAGCTTTTACTCCACTGTCTGTACACGTTGTGCGTCAGACTTGTACTGAGTGGGTCAGAAATTCTGTCTCTGACAAGTCAGTTAAAAAATAAAAGCAATTACATTATTATCTTTCACAAAGCTACAACATCCTTAAAAGGTGTCGAAACAAACTGGTTGCCAAGCAACACAGTAGTATGTGTGTGATTCTAATTTTTATTTATTAGCATTAATATTTATTTTGTAATAGCTTTAAACAGGATTCAACTGTAACTGTCCTGTTTAAATTTTTGAACGGTGGTTTCAGAAGTTGTCTTTTATGAATCTGGCAAAATCTGTCGCAGTTAATTTTGTATATTTTATCCTCAAAGGCTGTTTTCAGGCCGGTGTTTTCAACAGAGAGCCAAGGTTGATAACTGTGTAATATGATAAATGTCATCTTTTAAATGTGCGTCTCGATATCTTTACATCAGTGTCCATAATTACTTGTGTTTGTATGCTCACAGTCTGTATGCATGCATTAAAGCAGGCTCCTGGTTTAAGTCCAAAGAGTGTCAGAAGTGTGCGTGTGCATGTGTTTGTGGGGCTGTTTGGTAGAAATGACACTGGCCGGCTATGTAAAAGTCTGTCTGACAGGGGGAGCGACAGAGTCAGCGCTTTTTTTTTCTCCCTCCACGCCGCCCGCTGTTCAATCCATCCAGCTGCTGTCACCACAGGGGAGCAGACAATCTATCAAGGCATCGGGATGCATTCTCCTCACCTGCGCCGCGCCTTTAATGAACAGCCAACATGATCCCGGCTGACAAGCAGGAAATGGATGTAATAAAGATTGTTTCTGCATGCTCTTTGCATCCCTGATAAATCACCTTGCTGTGCAACAGATACGGGAGCCACATGGAAATTTGATTTCACACGGCAAGGGGGAGGAAGAAGAGAGCAGTGGGGGAAAAAGAGCTGCTAGTGGCAGGGTCACTCTATTTTATTCCCCTTTTTTTTCTCCAGTGGAGCAGTGGAGCAAGGTGTGTGGGGGTTGAATGGAGGGACTGTTGATTTTTTTCTTTTCTTTTTTTTGCCTGGGCTTTCACTTATCCCACCAATGCTCTGTTAAGACAGGAAAATGCCTCTTTGCCTGTAAGTCTATAAACAATAACAGATAACTTGTGCAGACCTTCACATAGGTGTCTGTCATCGTACTTAACATCAGTGTGTACACTAGGGGGCACATTTTCATTTTAAGAAAATAAATCCACTAAATAAAAAGAAGCAAAATAAAGCAGCCTGGTGCTTCTCGATCCTTTCCCTTCTGTACCAAGCAATGTTTGATACACAGGACCGCAAATATACACAATGTGCAGAGACTGGAAATATGCAGAAAGACAAGCTTGGATCATCTGCTAGTTTCAATTACCCCCCCCCCCCCCCCATGTTTACCAGTATTTTTGTAGACAATTGTGTCCACTTCAGTATTCTCAGTGCCCCCATACTGTGCATGCACATCTCCCCCTGCTTATACCTTGTATCAATTTTCTTTATTTTCTTAAAAATGCCAAGGCAGTAATTTAGCAGAATTTCAACCAGTTTCCTGTACAAATCAACTAGTTTCAAGTATTTTCAAAAATCAGGTTTCATTTTTTAAATTTTTTAAGTCATCACACACCCCTTAGTCTTTCTTTATTCCGGATGCTGGCATTAAACAGGAGTAATTCTGTTACAAAGTGGTTGAAATAGTCATTCAATACCATACAAAATTCTGAGTAATATTCTAAGAGATGGGTTCCTAATTTCAGCCAGAGGCAGAAAAAGTATGCTTTTTATTTCTAGCTGGCGATAATCAAATTTGACCTATCAGTTGTCATTCTGTTAACTGTAGCTAGCTAGCTAATTAAGCTACCTTGTGGTTGATAATGGTAAATACTTCTGTCTCCAGCTGACTGCATATATTAAATGAAGCTAAAAGGCAGAGGCTAAATATTCGAGGAAAAAGAAACGGTAGCTTGCTCTTGTATCATTATTATTGTGAGAAAAGAAAGATCAAATTTCCATCAAACCTAACTCTGTTTAGCTGCTTAGCTCACACATGTTACATTGGGGGTGGTTGTTTGAGCATAATTTACAACCACACTTCACTACACTCCAGTAGCATCCAGGACCAGAAAATGCCGAACAATTTCTAGTCTAGGAAACATAAACTGTGACTAAATGGGAACTAATGTAGTTACCTAATTATGTGCTTATGTATAATTTGTACTTGGAAGTAACATTTGTTTATGACCATTGGTGTTAAACTGGTTAGCACGACATAATAACATGTAACACAACTTGAGTTTTTGGTTTTTGAAAAGGTCTACAACTGACTTAAGGCAAAAATTTACTTTAATTACCAGTGTATCACATATGTCGACAAAACTAGCAGGATGAATCTTTACATTACTCTACATCTTTCCATCGCAGGATTTATTCAAAGCAAACTGAGAAAAGATGACATCACACACAGTAACACATGAGCATTTAGGCCTAAACCACACTGCAACACACTATGAGACTAAACCAAACACCACACTGGCAAGCACAAGGCCTGCTGTCCACAGCCACTGTAGAAGTGCTCTGACAGAAAAAGGAATTCATGTTGTAGAGTAAAGGGAGAGGGAGTGAAATGAGGGGGTGAAGAAAAGAGAATAATGATTAGAGCTTGGGAGAAATAATAGTGGGGGAGCAGGAGAAATACATGGGGAATGGAATATAGGAGAATAAAGGGAGAGCGAGATTGAGATAGGGAGAGAACGGGAGAGGGAAGAGTGAGATAGGGTAGAGGGGGGATGCAGATATGGGGGTTGGTGGGTAATTTATGATTTAATCTAATGCAGTCTGGACCTGCTGTAAGTCACACAGACCTCAGCTGGGAAAGCGAGGGAGGGAGAGATGGAGAAATCGAGAGAGAGACATTAACCTTTCCTTGAAGCGAGTTTGAAGCTGTTTTATCTGACCACCATCCACCCTTGTAAACCTTTTCTTCTCTCCACCTCCAATTCCCGCTCCCCAGACTTTACCAACTGCATTTCCCAAATCCGTTATGTAATCACGATCAACTTTGGTTTCACTGGGTTTAAGAATCTCAAAATAAATTTATGTCCATTTTGTTACTTTGTATCACTGATTGATACAATATTGTAGTGACTGAATCCAAGCTTTTCTCATGTTGCTCTAAGCACCTGATGCTAGATATGTATTTTGCACAGGAAGGGATGCCTATATGTCTGCCTACATCTCTGATGTGTTTTTGTCAGAGCAGCAGAAGACCAGGGTAGAAAAAAAAAATTCAGAAGAAACTCAAACCTCGTCAACATAATAAAGCCCCAGGGAAAAAGCTGTCAGAACACCGCCCACACTACTTGACTGACAAGTTATTGCTGGGAAGTGCAGAATAAAGGCACCGAAGATGGAAACAAACTCAGTAACAAAATGAGAAATTCAAGTATTACTAAAATTCACATCAGCAAATCATGTATGTTTCTCACACACTCATCCTCTACCTCAACAGTATGAGGAAACAACAGTCAATCTGCAAGATAAGCTGCCCTGGGAATCAGTTGTTGCAACTGGCGTTGCCACCGGCATTTTAGGCTGTTATTTTACGTCTTGAAAAATAAAACACGACTTTGATTTGATTTTCTGAGGCCACATATGTGTCATATAGAAATATGGCTTTTTGGAACCAGTACATTTGTTTGTGTTCCTTAAAGAGGAGTGTGATAATATGCAGTGTTTGAATAAAATATATTAAAAAAAAAAAATCTATTATCAGTAATCTGTTGTTGCCACTGGCATCACTGCTGGCATTATAGGTGCCTTTTTTTAAAAAAGAAAAGGTATCAGTTCCAATATATTTGAATATACAGAGGGTATCTGTAATGAAAAAATATGACTTTCTGGTCATTCTCTGTTGACTGAACTGAATGTATTTATTTTGGGCTCAGGACACAGGCTCTACATGTAAGAAACATGATAGAATCTGCTTAACTACTCCTTGTGCCACCTGCTCGCCTACCAAACTGTGGTGAGTCCCCTTTCTGAATAACAAATTCCTGTAAGAAGTATTTCACACAAGCATATGTCAGACACCCAGACACTACCATCTCCATTTTTCTGCAAAGTTCGGTGTCAAAGGTTGCAGTGACCCTTATGAGTTATTACAAAAACTACATTTCAGTAACTTCTAACACACTCTGGTGTAGTCTATGGTCAATATAGTGATGAGTAAATTATGACATATAGCCAGGGGTCATTTCACATTTTTCCAATTGCCAAAATTAGGTAAGTTTTGATTTTGTTCAATGTCAGATTTCCAAGCCATATCATGCTTTAATCATACTCCACACAGTAACTGTATTTACATTCTCCCATTTAGTTAGTGATATAGAGTGACAGCTACTTGTAGACTTACACAATATCTAGGGATAATAAAGGAAGAAAATTAGACAATATCTCCGGTTCTGTTGCATCAATTTTGATCCTGTTTGAACAGCTGTTTGTTATAAGTCCAACAATGAGTGCAATGCTAAACTGGTGGAGTACTTGAATAAACATTAAAAGTGAAGTGTATATGTGTTTGAAGTGAGGCTGGAGAATCAGAGAGAAGACATCAGGTACATCTGGAAAGGGGACAGACTACGCATACACATAAGAAACAAAGCTGGAGCAAGACGAAGAAGAAAGAGGAAGAAGAGGTTAATCACAAAGAACACAAGATAGAAGAGTGGTTATGAACAAACACGGGGACAAAAGTGGCTAAGTCTCCTGGAGGTTGGACTCGTGGTTCAGGGGGAGTGGTTGCACTTCTGGCCACACCTTTTTGGTGATGTCACAGCAGTTTTTTTCTCCATTGGCCGTGAAACTCCTGCCCTTTTACATGATCGCTGCGCAGATGTATTTTCAGAAAAGCCCATCATCGTCAGTCACAGGATTCCCGGGAAGAAACACTCTCAATCCAGTTTCTTCCTGCTGTGGTTTCTTGTACTCGGCATGGCTACAACAAAGGGAGCCAAACACTGCACTCTAAAACAGAGGGAATCAGTGGAATTAGAAAATCAGAGAGATGCTGCGGTCATGGGCTGCAGCGCCTACTACCGGAGAGCAACTCCTGTGTTTGCATCAATAATCTCTCTCCAGAGAAGCATTGTGTGGATAAATATTGGTTTTGTGCTGGCCCCTGTTATGGCACCGTTTGCAGGCGGAAGGGCCTTTAAGTGACGTTGTCTGTCATGCCGTTGGCAGGCTGGCGTGGGAGTCATTGGCACGTTGTGGGGTCTCACCAACGCTCATTTGAATTTGCTTGTCCCCAATCATGCCACTACACTCAGCAACTACACACTTCCACACTCCACTCACACACTACTCCCACTACCTGTTTGGGCGCCGGCGCACTCATTTGCATGAAATAAGATGGAAATGGAGCCCTTATTTATGCCAACAGAAATGGAGTGTGTTATTAAGGGCACTATTGTGCAAAAGAGACGGTGGCGGTAAGAATACATTACGGAGGCTATTTCTGGAGTGGCTCGAGTCACGCAGAGGGTAATGCTTTACAGGTCCCTGATGACTTTTACAGTCTGGGCACCAACGCTCTGGATGGGCTGTGTGTGTTTATGTGTGTTTAGTATGTGAAAGTGTGTATTTTTGGTTATGCCTGTCTTTGATTGTTTATGCCTGTGTAAGTTTATCTACAGTACTTATGTGTGTATGTGTCTGTGTGTCTGTGTGTGTGTTTGTGGCTGTGTAGTTGCTCATGCCTGGTGAATATGATTCTTGAAGATGATCATTTGTATATTGCCTGGGGATGGATGGGTTCTGTGACTGACAGGTCTCCATTCATACAGGCTTCATTGTGAGTCTGTTTGCGTTGTGTGAGCGGGGCATAAGGAAGTTGGAGCTCCATTTCTGTCAGTTGGGCATTGATACTGTGGTTTGCTGTATTCAGTGGGTCACATTTGTTGGTATAAGAGGCTAAAACGGGTGGAAGAAAAAGGTCTTGAAAGAGCTGTTTTCCACTATTTTGTTTCACCTATTTTTACCTTGACATAAATGCACGTGTTTGTAAAGTGATTTGAGGGTTTAAGTAAATAATACAGCTAAAAACAGTATCTGTTTTCAACTTGCAGTAGCAGCATCTTATGTTTATGAATCATGGATTTTTTTGTCATTATTGTGCTAATTACATTTTGTGGAGGGTTGAATAACAGCAGTTTAGATCCCAGTAGTTCCCAACAATTTTTGCCAAAATCTGCTTCAGTTTTCCAAGAAAAAAACCTGAATTCTTTTTATCATGTGTCGAGTTCCATCTGTGTGCATGTCTGCATGAATATTGCTGAATATAATGTTTACTGAATAAAATGCCTTCTCTAAACCTCACCAACCCTACCACGCAACTCTCAAAGCTATGTAGACTTCAAACTTGGAATGATAATAAATTGTGCTAATAGATAGCTGCAGCAGAGTCTTCCATTTATTTGTCATGCTAAAATGGTGGCCTACTCTTCAGCTGCAGTGTGACCTTAGGGTTAAACGGATGCTCAGTCCACCACTTCAGTCCAGACTGACATATCTTAAGATTTACTCGATGGACTGACACAAAATTTTGATCAGACATTCGTGGTTCTCAGACAGTGAATCCTATTGACCCTGGTGACTTCGTAGCTTGTCCCATAGCACCAGCAGCGACATGTCTCCACAAGGACTGAATGGATGGCCATGAAATTTGGTACAGGCATTCATGTTTACCTCAGAATGAATTGTAATTCATACATTTATACTAATACAAGAGTAATTGGAAACACAATGAAAATCCAGCTGGGTCCATGTAGTAATCATCTCTGTAAAAACGGTCATAAACTCAGAAAACACTCAGACATATTGAAATTAATATGAAGATATGTTGCAAAACCTTACGTATTTTTTTAATGTATATACATAAACTGTTGGGGAATTGTTGTTCTCTACCACATACCGTGAGCCAAAGAATAATATCAAACATTTTAATAAAAAAATCATGGGAAAAGGGTGATATTCAAAAGAAGTATTTTAACCCTTTCATATATTTGAAGATCTCATCTGTCTTATGGCAGCTGCAGTGTTATAACAACTGTCCATAGTAGATTTGGGAAAACTGACCCTAATTTTCTTGTCATGTTTACTAACCCCAGCGGACAGCTAGCCCTTTCTGTGATCTGACCTGACCCTAATGACCTTTTGCATCCATTCCAAACCTGAACCTGCTCCACTCCCTCTTGATTGGCCCCTGGGTGACCCATGACCTTTGACCTTATCAGGTCCTGTGTTCCCAGGCTTCCTCGATGGAGCCAGACCATGCTGGGTAAATATTATGAACTACTCAGCTTTGTAAATGCTACAGCTGACATAAACAAAGGACAGAGTAAGATAAGAGAGAAATTTTGACTTTTTTCTCTGCTGTTTGTGTTCACATTGCATTGATTTTTTTATGGTCATGTATCTTTGCATGTGGATTGAATATCTTATTTAGAGGCTTATACTGGGTGTGTGATGAAGTTTAGTAAAATAGAAGACTTGTTTGTGACAACACTGCCTTTTTTGTTTTGTTTTTTGTTATACAATTTATTAGCATGGGGGTGGCAAGCAGGCGTGGCCATTTTGAAACTTGTATGGTAAAACAAGAAGAGAAAAAAAACTTCCCATTAACTGGAAATTTCTCTTCCCAGGGCTAAATTGGTGCAAATAGTATTGCTCCCTTCTTTGTCAAAGATATATGGAATGTCATTTCGTTGATGGCTTCAGTAAATGCTCCAGCCAGGCAGGCGTATAGATATAACAGATTTGCTCCAACACTGCATCTAACCACTGGGCTGTGTAACTGGCCCTATATAGCATTTATCATGTGGTGTGTGTGTGTGTGTGTGTGTGTGTTGAGGGGGGGTGATGTGCATGAAGGTATGTCTGCATATTAACAAGCATTTAGGAGATGGAAACAAAACAATTGAAGCGAGTAGAGAGAGAAAAGCAAAAGAAAGGAAAGAAAGGAAGGAGAGTTGGAGAGCAGAGAGAGCTGTTGTTGGGAAAATACACATCAAATAAGCTAATGTCAAGGCCAGTGTGGTCCCATAACTTCTCCATTCAACAAGAGGTCAAACTGGGGTCAAGCTCTATTGATTTCTTTCCAGGCTTTGTGGCAGTATTTCTTTCTACTAATAGCAAGTGCAGGCCCTCAGCAGCACTGGATGGGATATCTGTAATGTATGGGAGAGAGCTATTTCTGGATTGATATCGAAACTGTCTCTCTCGCAGATCAACGTAAAGCACAGTAAACATTATGATGGGAGAAACAATGCTATATGCACAGTACTTACTATAAGACAAAATATAGAAGTTTAAATGCATGATTTAGTTTGCATCTGTTTATCTCTGTATACTTGTCACATGCATGTAGAGCTGTGTGTGTTTTGACTGTATGTTTGTAGGGGTATAAGCATTTGAATCATTTTGAATGTACACTGCATCAGAGTGTTTCTGTGTGTTTGTGTTGTTGTGTGTTGTTGTGTGTGTGTGTGTGTGTGTGTGTGTGTGTGTGTGTGTGTGTGTGTGTGTGTGTGTGTGTGTTAGCAGTTACGTATCAGTGTGTTCCTGTGTCCGTTGGTGTGCAGTGATGGATCGCAGCAGTTCCCTGTTTACCTAGCCTCATGATTTCCTGTGCGTGCATGTAACAAGTGGAGTTTGGCAGGATTAATGAGCACACAGCTTGCTGAATGGGTGTTTGGCTCCGCAAAGCACTCCATCATAGCCTGATGCTGCTACCATATCCCTCACAAAACACACAAACACACACACACACACACACACACATACACACACACACACACACACACACAAACACTCTATGCACTCTGCAACTCACCACTTACCCTTGCTCTTAATTACACATGCTTAGCCAAGTCCCATTAAGCAGGCTCTCCCCATGCTAAACAATGTTAAAGCATCCACATTTCTCATAGAGTGCGGTGTTTAAATATAGTCTCCACACTGCAGTGTGTAGGAGGTAAATTGTTCAAATACGTTTGCTCTAGAGAGGAGTAGAGGAAGAGATAGTGATGCTTTATAGAAAGTTTCAATTCAATACCAAAAATATATTAATTATTGTAGAGTTTTAATTATTGCCATGTTAGCCTGCCTGTAAGGATTTCAGCTCAAATATCTGTATTTGTGGGTGTAGACTGAGTAATTGTGAAATATTTGAGGAGCTTTCACGGTGATGTAGTTTGACAAATATTTGCAGTGTCTGTTTTAAGGGAAGCAAAGGTATTGTCAGTGGAATGAATGATGCCATAAATCCTCATTTAGTGATCTTTCAGAAACTGTAGCACATATATACTAAGTGGCAATCTGAAGATTTTGCATGCGAAAGTCAGTTTTTAGTCTTCGAAGAGCCTGTATTTGGCTCTTTGGCTCAGGATGAATTTTGTCAAGTCTGACAAGTCTATCTGAATTATCTGGGGTTTCACATTTCAGTAGAGGAAATACATTTCAAACTAGAGTTGTGTAGTTTTATAAACATTGGCGTCATTTAGTGACCATAGCATTCACCAAAGGTGTTATACAGACAGAGGACCAGTAAAAATGATACTGTATACCAATTTGGGGGGAAAGCACCCAAATGGTTAAGGCATATACCATATAACCGCAACATCCCCAGTATGATTCCATCGCGGCTCCTTGGTTTCATATCATGACTCTCTCTCTGTCCCTCCCCTTATTTCAAAGTAAAAGCAAAAAATGCCTATAAAATAATCCTATAAATTTATGTGTGTAGATCTAGCGCACTGTTCCTAAAACTGTTTCTTTTCTTGAATGTTGAAGTGCTGTCAAGATGCCACTGGTGTGAGGACTCACATGGCATTCAGAGGGTGTGGGTGTTTTGATACATGTCATACACCACCAGTGTGTGTTGTCCCTAAAAATCAGGATATCTCGGAGAGTGCTGAACTGATTTTGACCAATGTTTTTTGAAATCCATCTCTCACAAGTCACAATTAAATTACTCACTTTTTATGTGTCTGTGCACATCATTGTCTAAACATGTTAGTGTGTGTTCTTTTGCATATTTGTGTATCGTACCATTTGCAAAGGAGGAGTTGAACTGTTTATTATTCTGTTTGTAGATGTTTTTTTGTGTTTGTGTGCATGTGTGGCCAGAAAGGGGGCTGGTAGAAAAGCGGAGGGTAGAGCAGAAATCAAATCACTTAATTGCTGCATTTTTCATCTCCATCTTTTGTTTTATGGCGGCTGAGGGCCGGCAAGCAACTGTGGCTGTGATTCATGGACGCCAGGGAGGCCCATGAGCAGCGCAATCCCTCATCAGCACCCAGCCACCCTCATACCCAAAGCACCCACACAATTACTGTGATGAATATGACTTGTTTTTGTTGTTTGGTTGTTTTTTTTTTCTTTTCATTCTTTTACTTCGCTACCTTCATCTGGTTTTAGTTGGAACGGGGTGGTGCTTAATGCAGCTGCTGAGCTGTCAGAAATAAACAATTTACCATTTCAGGTTCATTCCTCCCTCTGCACCCTCCTCTTACGAGAGCTGAGTCCACTGAGACTGGGAGAGAGCAGATACAGACAGATAGGCATGCATGGAAAGAGAGGTAGGGAGATCCAGATAAGGAAGAGATAAATATGGGGAGGGGAGTGGAGAGATGTGTTCATAGATGCTGTGAGGAGATTTAGGCAGTGGAAGATATCAGAATGGAAAGGGAGTGGAGATGTTGTGAAAGCGGAAGGAACAGGAAAGGTACAGGAAGTAGGTAGGAGATACTGAGAGATATTACACTTCTGAGAGGGAGAGACATAGTAGATGAGAAGGAGGTGGATAAGAAGGAAAAAGGTGCAGGACAGATAGTCAGACAGAGTATACAAGAGAAAGAGAGCCGCACTGGAGGGAAAGATAAGGCAAAAAGAGAGCAAAGAGATCGAGGGAGGGATGGAATTATAGAGAGAAGCTTTGTAGTATCATGTTGGGTGTGTGACATATCAATACTGTGCCTCCTGCCTGGTTTTCCTTTGTCCCTATGATGCCCACAAGACTGCTTTAATACATGATACAAAGCCAGTTCATATCATCAGATTACAACTTTTAGTATTGTTTATGTAGGATGCACTGAAATGCAAACACTGTTAACTCACATTACTTCTAGAGCCTGACCAATACTGGATTTCTGAAGCTGATTTTCCTTTTCACATATACACAAACTATAGCTGAAACATTTCTATCAGGATCCTTTAATTTGGTTATTAAGAACTGTGACAAAGAGATTGAGTAGAAAAAAATACAACACTAAGAGCAAATATAACTGTAAATCTTAAAAAATAATCTTTGAATTACTATCATAACAACTATAAACAGCAACAGAAATACAATCAAAATATGTTTAACTTGAGATAAGAAAAATTATACTAAAATTATAGACTAAGCCGGTGTATCAGTGATACTCTAATTTCTCGTGTTTTCAAACTTTCTGACCTTTTCTCATAGTCTCAGAAGTCATACATTATCTCTTTTTCCCAATGGCTGACCAAACGCTTTATTTAAACATTTACACAATAATTTGGCTCAGTTCTGTTTAGTATCTCAACAGGAACTATACCAGGACCCTGAAACTTAAGCAGCTAAGTGGAATTCAGCCGTCATTCATTTTATTATTTACACTTGTGGTTGTGTATAAGGCTAAATTTCACTAAATTGATAACTTAGTAATGTTCAAAAAATACTGACTTTTTCATGTTTAAAAAAACTTACCAATCTCAGCTACTGTGTTTCCACGCTCCTGTCTCCTCATTTGATTGACAGATAACAATATCAGTTGTGAGTCCATCCCTGCCAGGGTATACTCACTTTTCCATGACAAAGACCTTAAATATTATATTTATATACTTAAATATAAATAAAGTACAAGGATCAAGACTGTGTGTCCCATGTTTTTTCTTTTTTTGGGGGGGCTTTTAGCTCCTGGTCAGCAGCCACAGTCATTGTTAGTTTGCCTTGTCACCCTTCGCTCATATACATCACTTGTCAGCATCCGTCAATTAGATATTATGAATCATTATTTTATTGGTGTGTTTATTGGTCCCCCATTGCTCAGTATCCAGTGGTTGTCAAAACTATGCTATCAGCCCCTTTAATGGCAGATGTCAAATCTGGTGGTTATGTGCATGTTGAGGAGTTGTTGTTAGGAGAAAACTGCTGTTGAAGTTTATTATTTTAGCTTTTTGCAGATGGTACTACATTTTTAAGTATGTGAATATTTTATAGTTGCATTTTAGCATTGATTTGTATATTTTAATAAATACTGCAGTACACATGAAATGATAATATTATTATCATTATTAGTAACATCGACCCTTTTGCCCAAAATCATAATTATTACATCAAATATATCAACAAACCAGTGAACTCAACAGTCACTGCTGTCCAGACTACTATCTTCTCTACAGTACACACATAAACTCTCATAGTACATGTACACGCAGGTATATACAAACATATGCACACACAGAGGGTTTTATCACACGCTTGGCAAAATAAACCTGCTCTGGATGTGAGGTTGCTTCCCCATCGTGTCTTCATAAAGACATAAGACACATAAGTGTGTTGCACCGGGGCCTCACACACTGTGATAAACATGGAGGAACAGACAAGAAAGAGTAGATGAAACAAAAGCAAAGCCTCAGACGTCCCGTCAGCTCATCACTTTGTTTGTTTGTGTGCTTGTTTGCATTCCTCACAGCGGTGGACAGAAGTGAGTTTGAGCATACTGGGTGGAAGAAAGAGCTGCGAGCGGGGACAATGCATGTGTGTTTGAGCATGGCCTGGCATCTCTGATTATTATGTGTGTGTTTGTGTGTGTGAATTTTCTATTGTACCAACCTGGGAGTGGCAGTGGAGTTGAGGTGAGTGTGGGAGAAAAAGTGACAGTCAGTCATTGGAGGCCAAATTTCAAATTAAGTGCTATTACAGAAATGGAGCCCAATTAGACATAAAGTTTGCTTGTATCTATCAGTATTTCCATTTACTGTTTTAAACATCTACATCCATTTATGATTGGTAAGCTTTCTTCAAGCATACAATAACAAAATATACATGAAGAGTACATGCAACCATGGCTTTTTTGGAATAAATGGGTGAATAAGAGGGTATTTAACATTGCTGAACAGACCAAGAAAAGTTCACAACCTAGAGAAAGTTAAACTCCAAGGCATGGCAAGTTTATTGTGATAGCATGTTTCACATTTTTACCATTCAAGGCAATTCAAAAATGCTTTACATGAGACCTAAAGGCATTAGGACAAGATATTAAAGAAATACATGGAAATATAAAAGGACAATACAAAGATACACATAAGCAGGGTTTTTAAAAAGTTAACCAATTAAAATAGAATATCAGAAATAGGTTATAATAGTATAAGAAACTGGAACCTTAAGAGTTGAATAAAAATGACAGTGCAGCCACAGTGCAATTCAAGATGTGAATACATAGTCCAAAGTTTAACTAACTGAAGTAAAGCGGAAGAAGAGTTTTAAGTGCTCATATTGTGAACTGTGAGTAACATACAGTATTTCTGAAATCTAAAAAAACAGCAGGAGACACAAACTATGTACTCTTCAACCAAAGATATTAAGAAGAAGTGAACCTAAGGACATTAGGGCAAAATCAAATAAAAGAAACATAAAAATGACTCAACAGTGACTCTAACAAGTGCAAGATACATCTTGAAGAGACAGACACAAAAAATCTGCAACACGGAACAAATGCAAAATTATATTTTCTTTAGGATAAAACCCAAAAAGGCTCACATTTGATTCTGGAAACAAAATCTACTACACTGTAATTGTGCATTAGTTAATTTTAATTAACTAATACACAATGTATATAATTATTATTATATAAAGCCTGAAAATTAAGTAAAGTTCTAAAATATTTAATGTTGCATAAATATCAAATGAAAACAGGTGGCCCTCAACACTGTACTGATACAGTATTGAAATAAGTAATGTGAATAAAGTAACAGATTGTAAGGTAATTAAAGCTCACTTCATAATAAACTTTTATTTTATCAAAGCAGATTTGGAAGATGGCTTCAATGTGGCAGCTCCTGAATTTTGTGAAACTGAATTTAATACATACTATGATGAGAAAAACTGTGAAGTAACACATAGTCTTTATATCTTAGACAGCAGAAGATACAAAGTATGCATTTCTCTACCAAGGAGATAGAGAGGAAATGAACAGAGGGGCTACAGGGCAAAATCAAACACAGAAGAGATTAAACATGACTCAACTCAGTGGCATTTTATGCCATCACAAAAAATTGTATTTTATTTTTTGTTTACTTGTTCCTTTTATGTGATGCTCGGTTTCACATGATTCATGCATCCATGAAACTCAGTCAAAAATGCATAACTGGTAGTCAAATCATAAAGCCAAAGCTTAAGGTGCAATAGGTTAAAAGAGAATAGGAGAGTTTTTTTCATGACTTTGTATTTATGTTTTTGCCTGCCATTTTCTAACGCATCACATATTATTTTAGTTTTTAATTGCTGCCTCAGACAGCAATTTTCTATAGAATAAATTTTGTCTTTTCATTGAACTACAGTATAAAAATGAAACCTCATGGATATAAAACATGCTTTATTACATTTAATTTATTACAGTACTAGACAAAAACATGCAAAACACTGGTATGGTATCTGTGATGTATGTGAGGTTTTTAATATATCAGCTTCATACCTTTGTCCCAATCATCCACATCTATTGTACCATATACAGAATATAATCAGCTTTTCCTTTATGCAGTATTTATAGATACAAGACTCAGAACAGAACAGTCAGTTAATGAGGAAGACTTCAGTGCACCAGTGGCCACGGGGCACACAGTGAACAGTGTGTGCATGTGCATGTGTACATGTCTTGTGTGTGTGTGTGGACTGTAGCCAGCTTTTAAATATTAATCTCAAGGTCAAAGGGAGGGAGCTTTTTGATATTCATGCAGGGTGCTGTACCCTGTGCCTGGTGCTGGAGCCCTACCCTCGCTGCTGCGTCTCTCACTGGCTCACTGGGTCATTCTGTCTGCTACTGATTTTCCTTTTCTTTCTCTGATGTGTTGGCACAATATTGACCAGGGCTGTTTATACTAACAGACACCAAACATATGTAGTCATTTAAAGGTGCGACATGTACTGTAACAGATTAACACTGAAACATCATTATCTCGTTTAAGATAAGTAGCTTCTATATAAACAGCGTTTAAGCTTTTGTGCTTCCATTATGGATTTTGCAAAAATATCTGCTGAACTATACGATTTCATATTTTTTTTTGTCTGTTGAGAATGAAAGCCTGATTTATAATGTACAGCACTGTAGTCATCCTCTTCAGTTAAGAGAAAGAAGAAACAGATGCATAAAGATTGAACCCAGTGAAAGACGGATTTATTAGTAGCCGCATGTTCTTTGTGATAGAAGCTACAGGTTTTAATGATGCTCTGATCCACTGCTGCATTTGACACATTACTGACCTTACTTAACAGATGTGATACTGGTTCAATCGACATTAAAATGTTGGGGTTTATTTTCTTTCTCTTTATTACTGTCAAGCTAAAGATAATTTTGATATATGAACATCATCTTCACTTACACATAGAAGAATGAGTTTTAGGGCGTTGTGTTCCATGGCAGTAAACTGATGTTAACAGCCGATTAAACAGTTGCGATGTGTATTTTCCAGCTTCTCCTAGTGGTGATCCTGAAGGGGGGATGTTATAAATATTCTCTCTGCAGTGTTCAGCTTTGACAAGTGCAGCATGTGCACCAGACAATTGGCAGACAAACTTCATCCAAATATAAATTCAAGACAGAGCTCTCTATCCAGGAAATTTCTAGACACAATGCACAGACTAACCACACTCGTTATACTGAGAAAAATATTATATACTCACTGTTGAGTAGCAACAAAAAAACTTATAATGCAAAGGTGGATAAGTGTTATGAAATAGAACACATTCATCACAAAAGTAAGTTAATTTAACCATCAGTATATTATATTGATGTTAGAAATGTATACAAGAGAGTAAGGTTTGCCTAGGTCATTATAAAATCACAACAACAGCTGTGTTTTTAGTCCCCAAATGAATATTATAGGAATATTGTTTGAATATTATATAGGGTTTAAAATATAAAGTATACTAGTTCTAGTAATTGTTTTGGGTTTTTTTTTTTAATTTCTACCACAAATGTTATATTTTACCCTTGTCCCTTTGTTTTTCAGCAGGATTATGTAAAAAGTATTGAACTGATTAGCACCAAACTTGGTGGAGGGATGGGGAATGGGCCAGGGAAGAACCTGTAACATTTTGGTCGATATCCATTCAAGGGGCAAAATGATTTTTTTTTTTTTTGTTTATTTTGGTTTTTTTTTTTTTAATCATTTTCCTTAACTTTGTGAGATTGGGCATTTTCAACATTTTCATAAATATTTGGCCTTAGTGGAGTCTTGAGCTCTATGGAGTGCCATTCTAGTTTTTATGTTCTAGCTCATGCTAGTACTGCTTTAGTCATTCAGTTCTGCTGAATGACAAATATTTCTCCAACTCATGAATTTAGCTGAATTTAGCACAATCAGTAACAAAGTTCTTGTCATTTTTATGCACACAACTTTGGAATTGAGTAAATAAACCATTCAATAAAAGGAGGTAGTAAGACAGTGTAGTGGACACATTTCCTTATTTTAAGCTGACGGAGTGAGTGTTTTGTCTTAGGTTTCTGTTAGGAGATGTACCTAAATTTTTCTTTATGAAAGTTGATGGATCTCAGTGGTGAACGGAAATTTTTGCAGACAAAGCACATAATACCAGTAGCCTAGTTGGCTTGTAGAAGGAGAACCCATGCAGTTCATTATTTTTATTACAGTACGTCCACCTTTTAACGCAAGATTTGCATTCAGCATCACTAGTCTTTTTGCCAGCACACACTGCAGTGAAACTAGAGGTCTCTGACTGAAGCTATCAGAAGGAGTATGATGAGGGAAAAAAGTAATGGTCAAATCTTTACAGGGTTCAGAGTATGCATGGTCTAAATAAAAAAAAAAAGTGGCACTACTATCATGAGCAATAGTTTTATTTATTTACAGTAAGTGCACCTAGCCATAACAGTTCATGTAACAGGCATTGTGTTGCTGATCAAAGAGACATATCTAACAAGCGTCCACCGCTGTTTATTGCATTGTTTTATGCATTTCTTTGATGCCAGATAATCTGTGTGCATGTTCACATAGAGCTCAACAAATGTATGATTTTAAGATTTGATTGTGTGCTTATAGTATTCTCCACACACTCTTTGTGTGTGTGTGTGTGTATGGGGGGGGGGGGTAATCTATATCTCCATCACAGCAGTCCTCCACTGCAGTTAAGTTGAGAGCTCCCGGGACTCCTCATCATTTAAGCCATTTATCAAACTGGCACTTCCCTCTCTTACGCTGAAATACATGAACACACACACACACACACACACAAACACACACACACACACACACACAGACATATGCATACTCACACCAGGGAAGGATGTTACACAATGAAAAGGATCATTCAAACTTCTTCCTTCATTTGGTTAAGTGAGAAGACTAAGTCTACAGTAAACAGAACAAAGAGAGATTGAGTCGAATGGCACTTCACAGACGAAATGAATCTCAATACTGTAGCACTGCACCAATTCTACATCCCCTCAGCGTGGAGCTGCTGTGCATTCATGTTCAGTTGTGTCATGTAGAGGTTGATAAGGTTCATTGTGAACATGGCAGACCGTAGACTTAATGAGCTACACGTCTATTTCTTCTAGAGAGAAACTGCTGATACATACAGTACATCATGCTCACTTCAAACCGTATGCTTCTTTATGCATGGTAATTTGGTTAGGGAGAAGGTGGTGCTATCATAAAGAAGTCACATATAGTCTGTCATTCTGGATACTTCTTAACCACTTAGCAGGGTAGTTTGATGCTTTCGGTAGATCACTATGCTTGGATCTGTTTATTTTTGTGTTTCTATTTTACAAGCTTTCTGAATTAAATTTAATGTCAATTATTCCTCTTATCAAAAACATTTAAATATAATGCCATGAAACTGGTTTTCTACATGAAAGTGAAGATGATGGGAAATGTTAATTAAATAGACTCAAGTAAAAGAAGTTTTGGGAATCTGGGAAATAGACATTGATACATTAATTAGTATCTTACCTGAGATGTCCAACACCAAACCAACATCTGACTTGGTACCCTCGGAACCATTCTCCAGCATTCAATTGTAGATATGGTCTATGAAAGGAGGAAGCTTTGATATGTTGAACTATCAGCTGTGGCTGAAACCTCCAACCGTTTACGAAGGTTTTCTCTGTTGGGGATTTAATCAGGTGACATGGTAATGTTATAAAGCAGCTGAAGAACACAGTCGTGGCGCTTTCAGGAAATGAAACTACATTATATTTGTCCAAAACACTAGAAATCTAGTTCATCAGTAGTGTTGAGTTTTTTATATGACGAGGTTACCCGAGTTTGTCTCACACTCAGCTCTTGGTTATTGTTTTTCTTAACCATTCATTGCCAACTATTTTACCTAAAGATACTATAAGTACTGTGTATCTTACAGTTCAACCTTTGGGAAATACACCAATTCACCTTCTTTTAGAGAAATGGATGAGAAGATTGGTACCATTGCGACATCTGTGCGTAAATACAGCATTCATATCATATTGGTTAGACTGTAATTGTAAGCAACCGAGTAGGAAAAACTATGTAAGCCTCCACGTCTTAATTGACGATATTGGGAATTTCTGACTTCAGTTTTACATAACTACAAAAGTTTCAGCAAGCCATTGGAAAAGATGTCATCAAAGCCACTATCACTGGCATTTACACCTAAGTTTAATGAAGAAAATCACTGATACAATCATTCAGCAAATATAAAAGGAGCTGTACATCTGTACATCTTGTTAACAAATTGTTTTAGATATGTAACACAGCAAAAGCAGCTAATTTAGGTTATTTAACTAAATGATTTGACTACAAGACCAGCAACAGGGGCTACAATTTTGGAACATTGCATGAACATTCCCAAGTCAGAATAACAGACTGGCCTCATGCTCTTCCCATTCTACTGACACTGTCTTAATGCAAACATAAGAACAGAGCTGGAGCTGATAAACGATTAGCTGAGTGCAGCATAGAAACCTATTTATAAATATATCTGTTGCCCCTTGTGCCTACTCCTTTTTGCATTAGTAGTAGAACCACATACAGGAAAAATGTAACAAGATCCAAAGGTTGCAGGTGTTCTTTTAATGTAATTAAAGAACTTGGACAAACTAACTGCTTGTGCTTTTTTTCTGCATAGAATATTCAGTTGTGTCAGCTGATAAAATCAGTTTGGAGGGGAGGAAAAAAACAGAAATGAAGGCAGTAATTTAAAAACATTTATATTTTTGTAACCATGTGATATTGGGTGGGTCATTATATATTTGGAAAATTAAAATAAAATCATAGAGAAAGAAATGCTTGGCAACTTCACTGTGATGACTTTTTTTTTTTTTTGTAACTTTGGAGAGAGCCACCATTTGCTTTCGGTGCAAGTTGTCTCTTGGCAAAGCGATCTTAAAAAACCCTCATTGTACTGTACAAATTATTAGGGAAAAAAACACCTACGGCATATTGCATTGCATATTCACTTGGCAAAAAAAACCTATATTACAGACTCATCACCGGAATTTCCCATACGAAATATTGAAATAGCAACTAGTGTCACAGCTCAGGATTGGGAGGACTCAAATGTATGGGTCAGAGACACAGATAAAAGGTCAAAACAGTCCACCTTTATTCAGGCTCAGCAGACAAAAGCAGGCACGGACTAACAATAGGTGAAGACAGCGTGTGAGTTAGTGGTCAGCAACTGGCAGTAGAAAAGACAGGCAGGCAAAAAAAAACAGATAAGCTAGGCTGTATAGCCCTGGGTTAGAAGGCACACTAGAAAATCTGGAAGAGAATGGGTGGAAATGGGCTTCTATATATACTAGGAATTTATTGAGGAATTAGGAACAGGTGAGGAAGGGGTGGGGAAGAGTCAGGTGGCTGAAAGGTGGGAAGAGCAGGGGTTACTGGAGGGCAGGAGGGATTCTCAGAGTCTGAAATGAAAAGAGGGGTACTAAAATCGCAACGGCTGGCAAAGAATGAATAAAAGAATGAATCGATGAACTCTGACACATAAGACTTGTTATAAGATTGTGTAATCTCTTCTATTAGACATCTTGGTACACATAGCCGTGTTTGATATATTTATGCTTTCACATGCATGAAAGGCATGACAGTGTCACCCTCATGTCCTACATCAGGGCTTGTCCTTTCCCTCTTCCTCCTCTGTCCAAATATTTGTTCTGTCAGCATGGCCATGTCAGAAGATGTAGCTGTCTGTCATCGTGTTTTAACAGACTAACTCCTGGCTTTCCCCGTAAGTGTCAGAGTAACACCCCAGCTCTGATCTGAGCTGCACTCAGGTGTGTAACTGACTGCTCTGTTTCCCTATAATTACATTGTGAGCTTGATGCAGTCTCCAATGCTTGGGTGTGTGTCTGTGTGTGTACGTCTGTGTGTTTTTGAGTGTGTATGTGTGGGTGAGTGAGTGTGTGTCTTTTCACCCCAGGCAGAAACATGTCATTTCCTGTGCTCCTTTCCTTCTGGTAGACAGATACATTATTAAGAGCCACAAATCTGAGTGTGAGTTGAGAGGAGACATGGGTGGGGGTGGGGGTGTGAAATGGGGGGCTGGAAGGGAGAGAAGGGTGGAGAGATGAGAGTAATAATAGCATATAGACAATAGTCAGGGAGGGAGACAGGGATTGAGTGCAGTTGTACAAGTTATGTCAAAAGAGGGGATGTGCAGACAAAAAGAATATCAGATGTAAATCTAGGTTTGAGAGGAGAGGAGTGGAAAACAGTATTGTCACAACATCTTATCTCAGTCACAGCCTGATGCTCCTATCTGTGTTTTTATACTACATGCTCAATTATCTTTCAAACCAACAGCCTGTTACTGTATATATTTTTATCCCCTCATGATTTCCCATGGATCTCCCATTATTTTTCTTCACACTATTTAATGTTTTCTCTGGCAGGTAAAATCTGTATGCAATACTTGTGCAGTTTTATTATTTCCTAAACCTCAATGGTCTATTATGTCATTATCAAGTCAGCAGGAGCAGCCATCCCTTAAGCCTATTATTGTTGGGAGTCTAATAGGGAATTTATAATTTATTGGATAATGTACTATAACAGAAGGTGTAGATACAGGACAACATTGTAAGTGATTCCAGCTTTGTTTAATGCACTAATGTAGATTTTTCACTGTGAGCAAATAATTACACTAGGGCCCCCGTTTTGTACAATTTTTTACAGATACACTCACCAAGTACTTTATTAGGAACAACATACTGATACTGAGTAGTTCTTCTCTTCACTCTCAAAACAGCCTCAGTTCTTTGTGGCTTTGATTCCACAAGATGTAGAAACTTTCTTTTGAGGTTCTGCTCCATGTCGACCTGACTGCATCACATCATTTCTGCAGATTTGTCAGCTGCACAGTCATGCTGCCCATCTCCTGTTCTACCACATCCCAGCGGTTTCCTACTGGATAGAGATGTGGTGACTGTGGAGGCCACTGAAGTTCACTGCACTCATTGTCATGTTCACAAAAGTAGCCTGAGATGATTTATATTTAATACTTTATCATGCATCAATCATGACTGATTGGTATTAAGATGCCCATAGTGAGGCAAGAAAACATTCCCCACACCATTACACCACCAGCAGCCTGAAGCATTAGGCATCAGAAACTTGTAGGTGAACAAACAAGCAACTCACCAATCATTTCTGTTTTTTGCTGTCTCCATGCGGAGATGCCGTATGATGGCACCGTCCAACTAAATCTTGCTCCATAGGAGTTTCCTTTTTTCTTTGAAAGGTCAACTACAGTGTTGCTTCATTTAAAAATTATGTGGTGATGGTTCATTTCACGATTATTTAAAATGCTTCTCAGAGTTTCTTTAACAAGCTATTATAAGCAACACAAGCTGTTTATCTTGAACTGCAGTTACTGATGTTACATAGTGGCATGATTTTTAGAGAGCAACCCAGTCCACCCCTGCTTCACCTGCAGAGTCAAGGCCCCCCCCGCTTTAATACACCCCCACACACACTCACACAGTACCCCCGACCACCCCCCTTTGGAGCCCTATGCCGCACAGCACAGCCAGATTTCTGTTCCATAGGTCACATCAGATGGCTGGCACACTTGAGCCCTGTTGACAGCTTGTTGTTTACAGTATGTGCAGCCAGCGTGGGGCAGCCCCTGCCGATCAGGGGCCTGGTGGGAGGTGGATACTGCAGCGTGTGTGTTACATGCAGGTTTTCGAGGGGGTGGGGAGGAGGCAGTGGCGGTGGAGGTGTAGTGGTGTTAGGGGGTTGATGTTGGCGGGGGGTCGGGGGTAGGTTGCCTAGCAGGGAGCCCCTGGCGTGAGGCCCAGCAGTCTTTGATGCTCCCTGATACTGAGAGAGAGAGGCAACACAGGGGGAGAGAGAAGTGGAGAGGGGGAAAGAGGGAGAGGGAGAAAGAAAGACAGAGATGAGCAATGAAAGAGAAAAAGGTTACCTGTGGCTCAGCCAACCTTCAGCGCAGAAGGGTAGGGGGAGGTGGTGGAAGGTGAGGGGAAGTGGGCGACTTTGATGTAAGTCCAGGTTGGAGGAGAGCATTGATTGCAGAGGGAGGGAGGAGAGGGTAGTGTGGGTTGAGGAGTGTGGATGAGCTGTGTATGGCCAGAGCTCAACTACCGCAACACTTCCCACTTCCACCTTTTTCTGAGGAGAAGGCGAGGAGCCTCGGCTGAGGATGTTGTAGCTGTGGTGTAGATAAGCTCAGGGAAATGTGTTAACCATGCACATATTGATAGTGAAGCTGGAAGTCAGTGGATGAAGTTTAAGAGATCCATCTTTTGCTGCTGCTTGCTGTGAATGTGAAACTCTTTCATCTCTCCCATGTGTTTGCACCAGGAGCATCGGGGAGTTTTACTTCCTCTGTGAGTGTGAATGTGTGTATTATATGTATATGTGTGTATCAGGACATGTGTTTATGAGTGCATTGTTCAGAGTGAACTCTGTGTGTATTCTGAACCAACAAAGGCAGCATCCTGCTGGGCTGCTGTGTATCTGTAGATCAGAGATGTATTTTTGTGTATGTGTATGTGTGTGTGTGTGTGTGTGTGTGTGTCTGTCTGTGTGTGTGTGTGTGTGTGTGTCTGTGTGTGATTTTGTGTGTGTGTGTGTGTGTGTGTGTGTGTTTGCGTGTGTGTGCATGCGCATCACTGCCTCTCGCACAATCACTGGGACGACACACAGGCACAACACCTGCTGGGCTTACAACTCCCCACAATACACCCCGGCTCCCACAATGCACCGGTATTTCAAAGCTCCACATCCCGGGAGACTTTGCTCTAACAGTGAGGTCTGTCCTACCAGGAAGTGACACACCCCCCTGCTGTGACACAACTCCCACAATGCACCGAGGTGGCTCCCATGGAGATGCACACAATGTGTTTGCTCCTGTTGGAGGCTGCTGGCATGCATCTGCCAGCCAGCTGCTAACAGCATTCATCTCTCTCTTTTTATTCCTGCCTCACTTGCTCCATTCTTTCCCTCCTCTACTTTAACAGAGCAGTTTCATTTCACAACCCACAGGTTAGGGTCAGCAGATTGTGGTTGAGGGCTAACAGAAAGAACAAGAATACATCTAGTAGCCCCGTGTACGAAAATGTTTTACAGCGACAAGGAATAACCCAAGGCAAGGTTGACCCACCACTCAATTTCTTTTCACAGAGATCTCTGATCTCTTGGTCAGTTTGCAGTGGATGTAAAATGGGCTTAAACGCCACTGACAGCTTGCCACAGAACCTCTGTGCACCACTCTAAAGCAAGAGGAGTTGAGGATGTCCATAGGAATCTGTCATTAATGGAGGGTTGGAGTGGGTTGAAACTCATCTTGACCTAAAATTAGATGACTCTGACTTATTTTGCTCAGCTGCACTTCTCTAGTTTCATTGTTCAACTGGTCTCCACCAAAGCATCAACTGTTTTGTAAATAATAACTAGATTAGCAGAGATACTTACTTCCATGCAATATTGTAATAACCTTGATTGAAATTGAGAGCTGTGATAGGGCAGGTTTTAAAGAATTGACTATGAATCCACCTGGACAATGAAATGGAGTAAGATTTTTCAAATAAAATTCCTGTCATCCATCCCAGTCCTGAAAAGGATTTTTGCTATGATTAAATGTAATTTCAGCGGTTAGAGAATTTGAGTATAATAGGATCTTTCTTTCATTATTTAGACATGTTAACAGAATTAATAATATGAAAAGTTTATAAATTGGGGTACAACAAAATACAAGATAGTCAAAGTATAAAACAATAACAAGAATTGGTCGTACATTGTGAACAAATGTAAGTATTAATTTGGTGTTTATCTCCATTAGTTTTAAGTGCTGTGGACAGTAAGTCAAATAACCATATTGGCAGCTACACCATCAAAAAAATGAGTTACGACACAATTTGAAAGTAAACAGTTACATATTGAAATTACAAATTAGACAAATAAGGCACATAGAAAATGCTTGTGTTTTGAAATCTCTGTAACTTGTGTTTGTTATTGAGTTATGGAATGTGGAAAACTGTCTTAACTTGTTCCTTGCACATTTATTTAGTAAAAATCCTTTCACATAATCTTCCATAAATAAATGACAGTAATAAATCACAGCTGTAATGCAAAATATGGATTATCTATATAAAGAGAAACTTTACTACTTTAGCAGGAAAATGTTGATGAGTATTTTACCTGCCCACTATCTATCTAGATATGATTAAAAAACAAAAAAAACAAACAAAGGCATGTTTTTTTTCAGGTCAACATACATAGAATTGTTAGTGAAAACACTGTGCATGCGCATTCAAATGTCAGACACTGCTGCAATGTCTTTGAGGCATATCAAGAAAGAAACTGAGCCCATATGGTTGCTATAAAGCCTTAAAAAATAACTGTAGCCTGTCAACTAACGGTTTGAAAAAGCACTTTCCATGTCCTTCTCATTGCACTATGGTACAGTGCTACCTCACAGCTTGGCATGGTCACAAGTACTGTTGAACAAACCCAGTAACAATGTTTGTGGTCAGACATTCAACAAACGTTCCTAACATCTAGTGGGGAGTTAGTCTGTGCGGGGACAGACACACTCCAAGACCATCTCCACATACTCATTCATTCCCCGTTCACTCCTGTCACAAAATAATGAGGAACTTTTGTTGGCTGAGACTAGACAAGTATAAATAGCAAAGAAGGTATGACGGTGATGTGAACAGAGGAGATCATCTGCCGTTTTAGAAATAAGATGTGAAAGAAAAACAATACGAAAAAAACCCAAAATAAAGGTCTGCAGACAGAAACAGTAGATGTATATGTAAATGAGAGAAAGAATGCAGAGATTTAAGAACGCTACCATCTCACCTTTACATTGTAGAACATCAAGCTTGTATCTTAAATTTTTGTGCTTTGTTTTGCCATAAATATGAATGTATTTTCATAAAATGCCTCGGCTCATCAGTTGAGTAAAATATGAAAAAGGTCACAGGTGTATGTCTTATGTTACTAGTAAATACGTTATCAGTCAGGTTATTTCCACAGTTTGGTTGATTATATCTCTCCCTATGCACTCTGTTTAATCTTTCTGTTTGATCTCGTCTATCTGTAATTTTAACACCGGTCTACAGGGAATCACTACATTTTTACAAATTGCTAGAAAGATTCAATCATAGGTGCTGAAATATTAGGTATGATGACAAATGAACAAACAAATAAACTGACAGAATGTGATCATTCCCCTCACACACTCACATTGGCCTTTTGCTTTCAGCGCCCTGAATATGCAGTAGCTATGTAGAAAGAATACCTCCAGTGCCAGGCACATTGGCTTCACAGGACTTTTGCTCATATTTCTCAAAGCCTAATTGATTTCTTATTGAGGAGCTGCCAGGCAAATCAGAAAATTGCATCCAGTAGTCGAGGTATTAGCCATTGCAGAGTGTTTTAGATGTTTTCAGTGATCGTGCCTTGGCAGAGCTTTCTGCCCTGGAGTGGCTTGTATATAATGGACTGCCACGAAATCATAATTGCGTGTTTATGAACAAACCAGCTGGTTGAGGCAGAGGGTAATTATTTTCTCTGCGTTCTCCTTTCCGCTCACCGCACACTTGCGTCTGATAACGGCCCTGGTAGAAAATAAACAGTGGGGAGAAGAAAAGAATAGAACCAAAAGGGAAGGCTGTGTAGTCCTTCCTGTCTTTTCTCATGTCCACAAATCAGTTTTGAGCACTGCCCTTCTCTGTGTGTTACATCGGGCCATCAAAGACACTCAAGCTTTACTTGGGTTGTTTTTTTTATGGAATGCTGTAGTAGCTCACTTGTCAAGACCTCATAGTAACAAATTGGCTTGGGGTTGAGCAAAGAGAATGAGTGTTACTCACGTTTCTGAATCCCCTCGCTAGTCACTCCTGGTACCTTTATGGCTTCAGTCTAATCCAAACAAGCAAAACTGGAAGGTCTGTCCTTCATGTTCTGCCTATGCAGTTACAATCTAATAGTTCATTTCTCTGCATTCCTTAGTATAGATAGTTCTTCATGAGAAAACTCCACTGTCTCAGATCTGCTCCACTTTTCTTTCTATTGCTGGGGCTCTAATTAAGTCCATTCCTCACAATATCTCAACTCCTCTTCACTGTAATGAAAAAAAAGTTATGGAGCTCCAGTAGCTTTTGGAGACTGACCCAAGATTTAGCGCAGCTGTTTAATGTGAAAGCCCTCCCAAGGTACCTGTAGCACATGTTAATTGTGAGACAGGTGCAGCATGGAAAGTGAAATGGGAAAGTAAGAAGATTAACCTTAGATGTTCACTGGTTGTGATTGCATTGCACTCTGGTTATGCCAGGGCTCTCTCATGGTGTCACTGTCCACTGGAAGTGATTCAGAAATCTATTCTTTCGAAGCCTGGTGTCAAGTAATTTCCAGAATTGTTTTTCCATCCTTTTTGTGGATTACAAACAATTTGGAAATACATTTGCAGCGCATTTATGATAACTATGGTAACAGAAACTTTATGACTGTACTTACCTTATTTTGCATATTTATTTCCTTAATAATATATATTAACAGATGTACCAGATATATCAACTTCTCCTGCTTCACAGACTTCAGTGACATGCCATAAAGAAATATTTTTTTACATTTGAAACTAATGACTGGATTACGAAATATTACATTTATGTAAATTGTAAATAAATATTGAGACTTGTGCATATTCAAAAGTAAGTTCTATGTCATAGAGTCAAGATTGACCTGGTGTGTAGAGATTGTGGATTGGAGAAATGAGCAGTGTCTATGTTGCACAGTGGACTCCAGCGCACAGGCTAACTCCTGACTGGTCCAGTAGCCGTGATGGAGCTTGGATGCAAGGCAGCCACAGCCAGTGGACATTAAACTATGAACTGTGATCAAGAAAATGATAGATACAGATGAGGTTTTATCCTCTCAGCAGAATATTTGCTCATACCATTTCATAGTTACCGGTTGTGCAGTAAAGACCACGAGGTTGTTATGAAAAAGGAACAGATTATCATTTGCAGAGCACTTGAACCAGTTTAACACACCTTAGTAATAAGGAAAGGAGCATTTCTCCGCACATGTTTTTTCTGAGCAGCACTTTGTTTGAAGCATGGAGAAGCCTTTTCCCTGCTTCTCCAACCTCTAGGCTGCCACCCATGTTTGGGTGTGTGAGACAGAGATAAGAGGAGTTGGGTTATTTGGTCCAGTGACAGTCACCTTCACCATTCCAGAAACGAAACCAGGTAATTCAAGGCAGAACAACCCTAACGTGAATCTGGAAGTAGGATATTATCCTCAGGGCCAGTGAGAGCTGACCTGTTCAGGCAGGAACACAGCACAGTTATCCTGTCTCATTACCGAAGCCACTGCTCTCACATTTAGCCTCGTTAGCCGCTCCGAATGAACATCCAGCAGCCCGCTGAGGATTCAAGGGTTAATTGTGGCTCGTGTCAGAACTTGGACCTGGCTAGCTCAATAATGGGCTGCAGTTATTGGCTTGCCAGCTGTGTGTATGTGTGTGTGACTTTGGTGCTTGTGTATGCACATGTGTGTGCTGCCTGTCTTCGGGTATTGGCTTTGGTGTTGACCTGGGGCCAACGCTGCCTCTCCATGCTGTCTCCATTGACAGACGTCAGGCTCTGGGGAGAAGTCCGAGGTCGGAGGCTTCTGTACACTGGAGACGCTCACCTCCGCTGAACAGGGTGTCCACACCTCCACACACAAACACACACAAAAATGCACAAACATGTCCTTTGGGTGGCATACATGCAACCTGAGCACACTCAGGTTCAAACATGCAACCCTGTGCCTACACAAACACAGTTGGCCCCACGCTCCCGTACCCCCTCCTATCCCCTCAAGCTCTATTCGTCACCATCAGCCCTTCATCATCAGCCCTTTGGGGGTATCTACCTACCCATTCATCTTTCCATCCATCCATCTATTGACTATGAGATATTGACCTAGGACCCCTCCGACCTCTTTAGACACATGAAAGCCCTGCCCCTTGCAACCCCCATACCCTCTTTTCACTGTTCATGACCTGCCACCATCTCACTCTTTGCTGCCAGCAAAGAGTCCCTTTCAGCCTCCACCCATCCATGGATATTTGGTATGCTTGACATGGCTACTGATACGGGACAGTTGTCGGGTATCTGCAAAGTAATTGTGTGTGATAGCAATTGGTTTGGTTGTTATTTGAGATGAGGGGGGTGGAGGGTTTCCTGCAAGAGAATTAGGCAAAACATCAAACTGCTGCCCCCCGACCCCTCACCACCATCATTAATACAGCTGCATGAAATCCCTTGTCAGCAGCTTTTAGATTAATCTTTAGCTTGTATCCAAAATTTAGTCAAAATTTACTTGCACTTCTTTGCAAAAGACAAAGAGGTGTTGCAGGGCACTAGGTAGCATAGTGACTTTTGGAGTGTCCAGTTAGCTGTGTTTACTCAGTGCTTGGTCAGCACTGTCATGTCTAGAGCTACAACTAATGATCTAATGATTATTATCTCAGTTAAATTTGACAGGTCAACAACTTTATGTTGTTTTTTTTTGTTTTTTTTTTTGGCAAGCTGTTTTCAAACTTCAATAATGAACTGAAAATAGTGACAAGTGTCCACTACAAGTTAATAGAGCCTGTGGTATATGTGTTCTAGTGAGTTGTTTTGTCCAAACCCATAGATTTTGAAGACCATCAAATTTTTACATTTAAGAGGCTAAAAGGTAATTTTTTTTCAGCGTTTTCTTCTCAAAAAACAACTTAAAGGATTGATGTTAAAAATTGCTCCAATTTATTTTTCTTTCAGCCAGTAAATTGGTTATTTGAAATCATTTCAGCTTTAGTCACTATTTAGTCTGTATGTCAAAGCTGAACTCAGCACCGTAAACTGCATGGAATTTATTTTACTATTAATCTCAATGATTCCACTGAAATGTATTGATTTTGTTCCCAACTTTCTCTGGTATAAATTGTGAAACTGTGTTCTGGTAGTCTAAACGTAGAGCCAAAATTTGGTGGGGATGGAGGAGTGCCAATGATGCCAATGCTGTTTGTCTTTGATGCCGGAGATCACTGTCAGTTATACCAACAATCAGCTATGGTTTTCTTTAATCATGAAGGTGTCATCATCTTTCCCTTACTTTAACCAAATAGTTTAATTTGCCTAAACTTACAACATTGTGGACAGCAGACAGCCTAAAAGTTTGGTTGACAAAAACATTGAAAAGAGTTTTAACTGAGCGGCCTATGCATAACCATACCTTCGACAAAGGGATGGTGGATAGGAAAATGCTCATATGAACTCTTTTTGCAATATTTCTGTCATTTACATTGTCATTAAGGTGGCAGAACTTGTTGGCACTAGAGTAAACACAATTTCTTAAAAAGTTAACCTTAACTGTATATGTTTAAAGTAATTCCAATTAGTAAACGTATAAAATACTATACACTCAATAAAGATTTTAACTGTGTTGCCATATAATGCTGAATTTGAGGCTGCAAGTTCACTGTCAGATTACTACAGTATAGTCTAGAGCGTGCACATCGTATTGTGATTTACGGGGATTCCCTGAACCCTTTACTTATTCAGTTCTTTTAAATGTCTAGACCTTTGAGTACTGTTTGTCTGTAGGAATATTCTGCCTTGTCTACAGACAAGTCTTTGTGCCTGTACAGTACTGTGCTTTGCATATCACTCCTGTCCTTGAGCTGTGTGTTATGAACAATAGGCCAGGGAGCCGTGCTGGAGAGCAGAGAGGAGAGCTGCCTGTATTTATGACTCTGCTGTTGCCTTAATGCTGCTTAAAACACTCAGCGGGCTTTTTACTTTAATGAGGGCCAGGCAGTGCTACAGCCTCCTGCTTCAGTGCACTGTGGTGTGTGCTGAGTGAGTGGTGTGTGTGTAAAAGATATGGCGATATATGTGAATGCATGTGTGCTGGAATGAGTGACCAACAGAGTGTGTGTCTCAGTGTTTATGGCTCTTTTGGAGTGTCTGAAATGTCTGGCTGCTACTGGCTTCAGCTAAATAAGACATCTCGGTGTTTGTTTCAGACTGTGGGCCTGATTGGGCCTGTGTAGGTGTAAAACCATTGTGCATTTCTTCCTTACAATATGTTTTTGCAGAATTATCTCTTTTTCTAATCCCACATCCCACACACACACACACACACACACACACAAACACACACACACACACACACACACACACACACACACACACACACACACACACACACACACACACACACACACACACACACACACACACACATCCCACCACCACTGCCACCACCACCACTACCATCTCTGTTGACAGGGTAAATTGTATGAAAAGCTTTTAAGGCAATTAGTGGATTGAGCTGGAGTCTTTCTTCCCATTCGCACTGTTCATTAGCAGCTCCTCCAGTCTCTGATATTACCATCACTCCTAGATGGCATCAACACCACTCACTTCTTGTGCATGTTTGTGTGTGCATGTGCGTGCAGATGTGTTTCTCCATGTCTGTCTGTGTGTATCTTACATATCTCCTCATTGAAGCACAGTTTCAAAGCACACAATTGTCAGAAAATAGATCCTTACTGCCCCAACGTTCTGACGATTTTAATCCATATCAAGAAAAGCAAAACAGAGGAAAATCCAATGAAATACAAAAAAATCAGTATTGTAATGGCCATCTTGCTTCATTATTTCTTTATTAGCCATATATTTTTCCAAAAGATGATTATGGTGATTAACTTTTCTCTGTCAGCCTTTGTCTTTGTCTTGTTTTACCCATTAGAAATGAACTCAGATGGCTTTTAAACACATCAGCATTCAGATTTGTGCGTGTGTGTGTGTGAGATCACACCTTGGTGCTTTGTGTTCTTTTAACCATAAATGAATGTAAATGAGAAGATAAAGTGTCAGTCAGTCTCTATTCTCTCTGACTCAGCCCCAAGTCTATTTGTTCCTACTGAAGACATACATCTTTAAAGACAGGTCACAAATATAATTTCATTTTTTAAGAAGTCTGAATAATATCCTAAAACAGCTGACCATTGTATTTCTTTTCAAACATTCCTCAAGCAGTAGTAAACAGTATATTTGTTGGGGACTATTTTCAGCTGCAGTTTAGGTGTGCTAATGAATATTTACTTCCGCATGATGGCGTGTGCTGGATTGGTTTAAAATAAACTACGGTGCACAATTGTTGATCACTGATGTGTTTTACTTGTAGTGGGCAGTGTTTTTCTGCCTTTTACAGGAGAACACTGATGTGTGAACTTCAAAACTGGGATTAACCAACATTTTAAAACACAAAATCTTTACATATTATACAAAGCATGCCAATCAAACAGAAATGATACTGAGTCTCCCCTGGAGAGCTGAAGGTGATGATGGAGCAAGAGGTGGAAATGCTGGCAACCAGCCTCACTGAATTCTCATCTTCTGCTTGGACATCTTTCATTGTCTTCATTGCTAAAAAGGATGAGAAGCCCCGTTTTTGTGTGTCTTCAAATTTAATGCTGTGACCTACGCAGATGCCTGCCCATTCCCAATCATAGAAAAATTATGTATTCACTGGCTGGGTTGGTTATTTTCTCCACCATTAACCTCAACAGCAGCTATTGGCAGTGCATGATGGATAACGATACTATGGACAAAACAGCATTCACCTGCTTCTTTGGCCTCTACCAGTTTAAAGTTATGCCCTTAAATGCACCTGCTATTTCAAAGGTCAACCTGGGGACCGGGGGTCAACATATGCTTCATCTACCTGAGCAGCATAATCATTTACTTGCCATCTTAGATCACCATTTCCAGTTTTTTTCTCCAGAGGCTGTGAGAGGCTAGGCTGACTGTCAACATGAAGGAATTTAACTTCTTTCAGAAATCCCTCAATATCCTGGGTCGCACTATCTTTACTGGGGAAATACAGACTGATAAAGAGATTTGGACAGTTTAGGAGTACCCAGTGGCAGCTAACCTGAAAGATGTCCTGAGATTTCTTGGGACGGCTGGTACCACAATTTTTTTTACCAAACTTCTCTCAAGGTTCAGAGCCCCTGAACAAAAGGGAGCCAAATGTTGGTGGCCCTTGGAGTGTCAGGACCCTTTTTGACACCCTGAAAAGTTGTCAGGTCTCCCCATCCATCCCAGGACATGTGAACTTTGACCTCCCCTTTGTTGTGTACATGGACGCTAGTTACACTGGCCTTGGAGCTATAGTCACTAAGCAATCTGGACCGAGGACTGAAGATGTCCCGGCACCAGGAGCAAGGAGGAGCCTGAACACAGCAGAATGTAATGATGTGGCAGTGTCACTGTAGTCAGTGTTTACTGTGAATCTTTAGGAAACAGAGACCAGGTACAAGACTCACCAGGTAGGCAACACTGTTCCAAACGCCTTACCCAGATCCCCGCATGACATGAACACCACCATTAGCCTACCTTCAGCACATGCCACTGTGCTGTCCATCAAAGGCGAGGGAGAAAGGGATCTTCCCATCTCAGGTAACCAGTTATGGTGAGCACAACAGGATGACTTGACTGTTCACTGCCTGTACCAGTCTTTAGTGGACAGGGGAGAGGTCACATTTGGGATTTGTAACAAGAGATTCCTTCCAAAACACCATCCTATAGGATAAAGTATAAAAGTTAAAAGGATCTAGCAGATCCTCAGACCTAAGAGACTTCACCCACAGCTGCTTCAGATGCTCCATGGAGACCCTCCGGCTGGTCACCTTGGCAGGTGAGCATAGATGTCAAGACCTATTTCCAACACTGCCAAATGTATCAGCAATACAGAGCTAAGAGCAACAAGGTTACAGACGTAACCTGTCATGACAGTGGAGAGAACAGGAGGATTGTGGACATATCCTTCATGAAACCCTTTAACCCACCAGCAAGGAAAGTGCACGATTTGGAGAAATTAATGGCTCATGGACATTTTTAATAAGGAAAGTTAGGATGAGAATTTTCTTGGTTTTCCCCTCAAATTTACCAACTGCTTCACCCACAGCCTGCAGAAAAACAAACATTTAAAGGTGATGAGGAGGAAGGTGCAAGCCTGACCTGCTTCCTAATCACCAAAAGGAGACACATACTGTAAGCCTGGCAGAGAGTGAATGTATAAATCATTGAATGTATAGAAAGTTAGTCATTTTCTAGATCAGCGAGATCTTGTAAATGAATATGATGGGGAAAAATAAAAAGACAGTAGTGAGTGTGCCATAGATCTGAATGACATTGGTGTTTTCTACTGTTTCCTATTTTCAGGTAAATTAAATGTATGTGTGTTGGGTCATTTAATATCTTAAGCATATTTTTGTTCAAGTAGATTATTTTTCAGTTTTTCTACGAAAATTTTCTCCAAGAACTGGATTTTAAAAGGCAGCATCAGTGTTATCAGGTCAGCTTGCCCTTGGGCTTTTGTTGACTCTCTTTTCTCTCATTCATTGTGAGAGAAAAAGGCAATATTATAGATTATATTACATAATAAAAAAAAGATGTTTGAAACAAGATTTTTTTCTGAATTTCTTGTTGATGTCTTAGAGCTTGAGCTCATTTATATCTGAATATTTGTCTGCTTTTTCTTCAACTGTATTTAGTTGTGTGTGTGTGTGTTGGAAAGAGAGGGTGTTAATTATGTGGAACACTAGAGCATCACTAGCTTTGAAGAGGGGAGAACCAAGACCCTTACATTATTGATGAGTGACACACATTGCTGAGATAGTCACAAACACAAATACACGTGCATTAATGTGCACATGCACACAACCTCAAATGTGTGCACATGCATGTATAAATGCTATACATATTTGCCAGTCATCCCTCCTCTAGAGTACCTAACAGCAGTTGCTTACATACCTCCAGTACCTGCTATACATTAGGCTTCCAACAACTCTTTCTCTGGTCCATATGGGACTGTCATTGGCCCTGTACTCTACATTATTTAACAGACAGAGTATTTGATCCCATAGCTAGAACTAATCTCAGTCCATCATTAATGCTGAATTTGGCTGGAACCAGAGCATGCTTTCAATACTGTTTTACTCTCACGCACAAACACACATGTAAACACACACATTATGTCCTTATTATAATCTTCTATGTAAGAGTCCCTAAATTAATCATAACATGTTTATTTCCTCTGTCTATCTGTGCTGGTTTAGTTGAGGCAGGAAAACAGATTTTCTACTCGAACCAGTGCTTCAGTTGTATTGCTCATAATGTGCCACTTTATCTGTTTCTCCCTGCAGAGTGAAAAGCTGGAAGTACTTTGTGCCATTGTCAATTCCCATTTCAAATTTTTCTTTCAAAGCTGTACTCATCAATATATGGATTGTTTTAACCCTTATTTTGATTAATATTTTGATTATAGAGTCTGTAACTTGGCTTCATTGGTTAACTCTGAAGTTTCTAATAAACCTAATTTTCAGCGATAGCAGGCATTTGTTTTGGTCAAAAAAGGTAATAAACTGACTGTACACGAGCTGCTCATCACCAGTTGAAAGAAAAAATTTACCAGCTAGATAGTAAAGCATTTAGTATTTTAACAGCCAGATATTTTTCCTCAGGAGTTGTTGGAGACCAAAACAGAACTAAGAGTACAATGAATATTGGACTTGAAGTTGCCAGAAACACAACTTCAACTGAGAGACAATGCTGCAAAGTGTTACAGTAGGAGCCATTTGTTATTGCAACTACCATATCACTTTACACAATGATTATGTGTCAGTGTTGTGTTTTTACAGCCTGTTCTGCAGCCCTCAATGGCCAAAAAAAAAAAATCATTAATACTGTTTTGATTATATCCTTAATTTTTCTCGACAAATAAACTCAGCAGTTTCATGCATGTATGGTTGGTCCAAAGAAATCATGTTTTTTTGTAAGTTGGATGCCAAAAATGTAGCACAATACCCATTAATCTCATTTGCTGTTTCTATGGTGAAACAACCAGATCTGTTCCTAATTCAAAATGCTTTGTTGTTGCAATTGGGAGTACAGTTCTGTACCACATGTGACCCAGAGCTTAATGTCCTAAATTTGAAGCAGAGTGTAAAAAGGAGTTTATTCTTAGCTGTTGATTGTTTCAACAAAGTGTAATCCATAGCTTCAAATTGAGCTTAGAGGTATAGGCTCCAAAGTTTTTTAGCTTAATTATCAGATATTTCTTACTAAAATGCAGGCGCAGTTAACTTATCCTTATGTATTTTTAAATGGCCTTTTGATTTTTTTTTCTTATTATACACTTGATATTTTCTAATGTAGTTGCCCATGTTTTTGTAATGATTAGTCAACCAGGGATTTTATTTCCATCTAGGTCTCAGAAGTGCCGCAAATACAAGGCAGCTAATGTTTTTTGAAGGAAATGCTTTTAAATCTGGATTTCTAATATAACTCCTGCCATTTTGCATCTCCATTGAGTACACGTCCTATTGTTCAGTTGCGATCATCTCACTTGATAACATATTTTCACAACTGTTTATAGGCTCCAAAAGTAAATTCATCTGGAATTCAAGATTTCATTGTCTCTAATCTCAGAAATATCACTTTGTACAAGAATGTACTCAAAGGTCTTTATTTGAAGATAAATGTGCTCAGAAGTACTAAATAGTCAGTCTATGTCATATTTTTCTGGACTGTTGTAGTTTCTGCTCCAGTTCAATAGCTGCTCACCCAGTCAGTACAGACACATTGTTTTTTTACAGGGGCATATGATGGTTTTATCGGGGTCAAGGGTCAAGCACATACACTCCAGGCTCTCACTGCAGATCAATACTGTATAGAACACTCCAAGGAGCACAAATATTGAATAATGAATATGCATAAATCTCATGTCACAGTACAGCTATCTCTTACACAGACATGCATGAACATATACAAATAATCACACATGTATAAATCCATATAGTTCAGACGTACCAGGCTATGCATGTATAGATGCACACACTTATTGTCATGTCCTAAGACCACAATAAATACACCAGCTAAAATACCTAGTAGTAATGATACATGTACAGCCCATTTCCAGTTCATGTACAGACAGTTAGAGACTCAAGGGCTCATACTGCTCTTGACCTTTTTCCTTCAGTAGCCATAGATCATTTTACATCAACCCTTGCCGTCCTCACTTACCTTCACTTTTTATGAATTTTAAACCAAGACACTCACCTTAAACCCCTAAATACCTCCAAAAGCAACAACACATAAATGTGTTTTTAGTTTCATGATTTTGTACATTAGCTTTTTCCTCTGACAAATCAGCTTTAGCTACTAATAAGACCATCCCTCTGTTATGTAACGTAGTGATAGAAATGCATGCAATCTGTGCAAAACACAAACAGGAGATGATTTAAAGTTGCTCCATGTCTCATGTTTAAACATCATTATGCCTGTAATTGTGATACCCTGGTGCAATTACTGTAAACAAATGAGGCCATGGACTAGATGATTGGTTGTCTGTATCTCACTTTATCTTGCAGGCAAACACATACCATTGTTATTGTCTGTATTGGTAGTCCTTTAAATTCAAACAAGAAATTGAGTTGAAGCTAAACTCATGTAAATATGAAAAACTGCACAATATTAAAGACTCAACTGTATTAAAAGAAATATTTGAAATAAGTTCGGCTGGAGACTGTACCTCACATAAGCAACACCTAAATTCACTTGCAGAAAAAGAGGGCGCAACACAATGATGTAATTAAGATTTCCAGTCGAATCAGTGATGGAAAACATGAAGAACACGTGATAGAAGTATGGCAATACTTCATATGTTTCATATATGTCATGATTTATTTGCTGTGTCTGTCTCTGTTGCACTTTGTCACATTTTATTGATACATCAACCTTTCCAACCCAGCCAAACATAAAAAATTTTTTTTTGCAATATTTTGACCTTTTCTGAAATTTCTAGCATTCCCACTCTATTTTTTATACGTAAATTGAAAATGTGCATAAACCAATGGGTGAAAACGTACCTCGTGATGGTCTCGTTTGTACAAGTAATTGCAGAAATATCTGTCTGACATTAAAATACAAGACCTATTATTTCATGAGAGGTGAAAAGCAAAGCAAAACACTAGATGTTAAAGTAAATTCCTTATATGGGCTTAAACACATAACAGCAGGAGATAAAGAAAACTCACTGAGGCTGATATGATCCTTTAATCCTTTACCCTCGGGTGTAGCCTTTGCCCCATAGCAAGGACAAAATCCCTCACCTCCTCTTTACCTTTCCACTTTCTCTCAACATGATGACATCATGTTTATATGTGTGTGTGAGTGTGTGTGTATGTGTGTGTGTGGGTGTGTGCTACACAACAGCTCCTTCTGACGTACTGAAAAAGGAGACTGACTTCTGAGGTTCCTGTGGTGTGTCTGAAGTCCTCTAAGCTGCTGACCTTCTCACATCCAGAGCTGCTTGGTGGATGAGACACCTTCAGATTCTCTCTCTCTCTCTCTCCCTCTCTCTCTCTCGCCTCCTTTACACTTTTGTTTCAAACTGGAGATTATTTAATGCCCCTCGCTCTCTTTCTTTGTCTTTTGCTCTTTTTATCGCCTGCCTATCTCTCATTCACTCTTGCTGTCACCCATCTCACTAAATCAGGGTGACATGACCAGTCCTCGGTTGCCATGGTTACAGCCCCCCTGGTATCGTGGCAGTGGCTATGCTAGCATTCAATGGGTCTGTGTGTATGCTTGTAAGTGTTTAATTCTGTGTTATGAGGGTTGTGAGTTGCCAAGTGGCGATGGTGTGTTCAGTTATGTATGTTTATATAAAACTATAGATGTGTATATGAGTCTGCCTGAGTAAAAGTTAAGTTTGTGTGTGTGTGTGTGTGTGTGTGCAGGCGTGTTGCGTTGCAGCCTCCTGCAGATGTTCTCTGGCCCCAGTGCCTCCTGCCAGCTGCACCGCCCCCAGAACACACACACACACACACCCACACACACACACACATACACTCACACAAGCGCTTTTATCATCTTTTTGAGGACACTCATCGACATAATGCATTCCCTGGCCCCTGAGTCCAACTTTAAATATTACAACTAAATGTCTCACCCCTAACCTAACCCTTAACCATTAAACATCCCTTTGAAAGTGTGTCAGGAAGTGAACCCAGCCAAAATATCCTTAAACTGGTGTTCACAAAGATAGAAGTACAAGTACACACGCATCTTAATTAGGAGCCCTGTGCCATGATGGGGGAGTTATCAGGGGTATGATGGAACACACAAAAAACATGCGCACACACCAAGTACTTTTTATTTATTTATTTTATGGGTGTTTGGGCATTTGTGGAGAGATGATCCACTGGCGTTGCCCTTGAAGCCCTGTGGTCTTGATAGTGGTGGTTCTTGTAGGTAAACAAGCAGCTAATCAGGCCTGTGTGTCTAATCCACACACTCCACCATGCAGGGCTACTGACATTAACAGACTCTCTTTCTGCTCAGCGGGTGTTGAGAGGGGGAGGAGAAAGGAGGAGGGAGGTAGGACAGCAGGAAGAGGAAGAGGCGCTGGAAGTAGCCAGGATTTAGTTAAAGATTGGGATGGGAGAAAGGAGGTGAAGGTGAAGGGCTTTACCTAGGAGAATGGTTTGGTAGTTTGGCAATCAGGAACTGGTAGACAAAGTCATAGAGCTAGGCTAAGGCAAGATGTAAAACTAGAAAAGAGCCACATGGAGAACACTAACACTAGGAGGCTGGAAGGCTTGTGGAAGAGAATGAAGACAACCTGGCACAGAGGGAAGGGAGCGCAGAGATTAAATACACCAGGAGAGGGGAGACAATGAGACAGAGGTACACAAGAAAGAGACAGGAGACTCCCACCTTAGCCTGCAACTTAGGGGAAGAGAGGAAGCTGGTAGACTCCCAGAGCTGGGCATCAGAAAGTCTGATTCTGGAAACAAACTGGACAGGCTGTCCAGTACCATCTTCTCCATGGATGGCCACCAAAAGCACTTTTTGATGAGAAAGGAGGTTCACCTCACTCCATGGTGATGGGAAATCTGTGACATGTGGGCCCATTGGATGACCCGCAAATTGAGGGGAACCGGAACAAGCAGCTGGTTCAGAGGGCAACCATCCACCAATGGAATGTTAACACGGGCCTGTCTGGCCTCCTCTTCAATTCCCCATGTGACTGCCACCTTGTTGGTCCCAGGGAACGATGGAAGAGAACAACCCCCACACCAATGTCTGAAACATTCACTTCCAACAAGAAGTAAAGTTGGGGTCAGGGAGAGTGAGGATAGGGGTGTAGGTGAAACTCCTGCCTGGGGGACCAATGAAACTTTACATCAACAGGGATGTGGTAAGTGGTGAAGTTTCTTAAAAAGTGCCTACAGAAGTTAGAAAATCCTAAAAAAAAAACAAAAAAACATTGCAGCTGCTTCCTACTGGGGGAGTAGGCTAACCTGCTACAGCACTAACCCTCGAGGAGTTCATGTGAATGCTGTTCTGGGTGATGATGAACCACAGTAATGCCACTGAAGAAATGTGAAGAAAGAAATGTCCCATTTATCTGATTTGATAAAGGACTGATGATTCAAGAGTCACCAGAAGTCTGTTCCTCCAAGGAAAAGATGAGGATGTCAGCCAGGTACACAAAGGCATATTTGGTGAGCATGTACCAGAGTGCATGATCGACTAAGGCCTGAAACAGCCCACACTGCATCAGGACGGACCAGCCGTTGTCGGCGTCCCTGTCCACCAGTCTAGACAGATTAGGAACTGATGAGGGCTGGATCATCAGAGCAGGAACCAGAGACAAATCAACCACAGAAGTCACTGATATGACTGACTTGGTTGCTGACGGAAGACTGGGAGCCCTCGCAGTGAACATTGAGCTCTCTTATTTCCTGGCAAATGGAGGTGAGTTCCTCTTCATGTTTATTCAGCCGTCTTTCTTGAGAGCAGATGGCAGCTTGCAAAGAAACATAATCACTTGAGTCCATCGTGGCCAGTTCATATTCTCACAACTATACCACAAGGACTACAATTCACGACTCAGAGACAACAACAGTTCCAAAAAGATTCAACGTCATCGCTGAGAGGAATGGTTCATAACACAGGCAGGCAATCAGGAACTGGTAGACAAAGTCATAGGGCTAGTTTAAGGCAGGGCCTAAAACTAGAAAGAGCCACATGGAGAACACTAACACTAGGAGGCTGGAGGGCTTGTGGCAGAGAATGAAGACAACCTGGCACAGAGAGAAGGGAGCGCAGAGATTAAATACACCAGGAGAGGGGAGACAATGAGACACAGATGCAACAAATCAGGGGCAGTGAGACAATCACAGTGCTGGGAGACATGAGGGAGGAAGGCTGGAATCTAAACCTGAAGAGGAAACAGGAGACACAAAATAACACAGGAAATGCAGCACAGCTGAATTTTACAAATGAACCTGCTACCTTGACACAAATGCTTGAGATTATTTTGTCACATTAACACCTAATTTCTACTGTTTACCTGGCTATTGTCTGAAAGACAGTAAAAATCATCGACTTGACTGCAATAAATTTCCACTTATTCCATTTGTCTCACTCTTACCTGAAAACTGCTTTGTGCTGATTTTTTTTGGGTGTGAATGTCTGGTTAGAGTGAACTTTGTTAAAAAACAAAACAAAAAAACAACAGAATTTAACTGGGAATATCTTAATTATTGCAAAAGACACCATCTACCGTAAATAATGAATGCTTAGGGAACATTGTGGTAGCATCTTAGTTAATGGCAAAGATGTCAACATTCATGTACTGGGTTTGAACATGTGCACTAGAAGGATAAAAGTCACATGATAAATCCAAAGACAATGAGTAAGATTAATAGTAGAGAGACGGATAGGTAAACACCTTAATCTGCAGAGAAATTTGTTTTTCTATTTCTGTTGTAATTCCATTCAACATCTTACTACACTGTTCTTACGTTAATACTGATTCACAGTAATCTTATTCCAAAAAATATTAATAACTTAATCTTTAACTGATTTAGTGATATTGTATGTTCTGAATTTTAGTCTTTAAATGGTCTATCCAGCACCACTACATCCTAAACGTATCATATGTGCTGCTGTCATTTGTGTGGCTTCTATTAAGGTTTTATGTCTGTGGGTGAACAATAGGATATTTTAAAGCCAAGTTTATGCCTTAGGATGAAAGAATGAAATACAGACAAAATGAGCTGGCACTAAATAGGAATAACACTAAACACGTATAACACGAGCGATGTAAGGCTTTCCATTTTTTATGTGGATGTACACTGTGTGAATCCATTTTCAGATTTTGCATCCAGTTTGACTGAGGGCTTTAAGGAGAAAGTTAAATGTACTGTGTAACTGTTCTAAAATTGATATTGTAGTTGTTCTCCACCTGTGTGCTCTTCTCTATTATGCCCTTATACCTTGCTTGTGTTTAGTCCTTACACTTGATTAAAAAAAAAAAGGTGATCTGCCTTTGAATATGTTGCTCCGACTCTTTGGAATCCTTATTTACACAAGTTCTGCAGCCTATGTTGATGCATTTAAAAGGCAGCTAAATACTAAATTATTCAAAATAGCCATGGTCTCACCTTGTATGGTCTAGTGTTTATAATCTTGTGTCTTGTGTCTTTCTCATAATTTATGGTTTGTTTTCTTTTGTGACTATGTTTATGGTTTATATATAATTTTACTTTTGTGATGCATTTTGTGACTTTACTCTGTAAAATGTTCTATACTTTAAAAACTTTACTTGCATACTTACTTTGTCTTAGTCTTTTCTAGATTTATGAAGACACATGGTATACCTGCTGTTTTTCATTTTAATTATTATCTTTCTTTTTCTGCTTTTCCCTCTGGTCTCTTTTTAACATCCCCTATCCCTCCAATTTATCTGCTCTCTCTCTCTATCATTGTTACTCCTTTTTTTCTCCTTCTCTCTCTCTCTGTCTCTCAACTCTGCTCTGTCATCTCCTCTCCTCTTCTTCCTAACACACCCGGACACGACAGAGCACCACGGATAGTTAATAATTCTCTAATTTCCGCTCTTCACGGCGTGTAGAAGGTGTCGCAGATAACCTGATTTATCAGACAGCTATTAGAATGTGAATCAGGGGTATTAAAGCAATGGACATTAACGTGCACATTGTTTAAACAACGCCACGGGCTTAATGGATTTCAAAATGAATTTGTCAACACCGTTCCCCATGAATATAATTAGTCAAATGAGAGCAAAGCAGTGGAGGAGACAAGAGGAGGAGTTGGGAAGTAGCTTAGCAGGAAAATATCCACAGATACTGCAACAGGGAAAAATGAGAAATATAATAGATGGAGAAATGTACGCTGAGTTCTGCAACTATGACGTCCTTAAGATGATGCTGATGGAGATGAAAGAGATTACCAGTGGATATGTCAAATACTGAGAGAAAAATCACCTCCTTTTCCCCTGACGTCTCTCTCTCTATTTTCTGAAAATGAACAACTTATTAGACATGCTGAATAATGCCAACTGTACACCACTGGAGCCATGCCATTAAGTTCTAGGACTCACTGTTCAATACTGTTGCCAATACTTAAATTTTTCAAGCTTCAGAATGAATAAATAGTTCATAGAATACAAGTAAATAAGTAAAGTAGTGATAAAATAAAGGAAAGTGAAGTAAATTAATAATTATAAATATTTTTTTCATCTGTTAATTTATTAAATTTTCTGTCCAAAGGAAATCTTAAGGCTGGTGATATTCCCAAATACCTGCAAGTAATAATATATCTTCCCCTTTACCATAAAGCTCCACTGTTGTCCGAAAACAATTAAAAACACATCAGTGACTCCGACTGTTGCAACGGGTCAGACATTTCTTCAATGCTAGATACAGATTATTTGCTAAAAACTACCCAGCTATTGACGAAAACTACCAAGCCTTTTTTTAAAATGAAGCTAAACTTTTGTGACCATTCTTTTTGAAGTTTTATGTCCTTGGTGCATGGGCCTGGGGCTGAGTACTACAGACAGTGTCTGCAATATCAAAAGCTAGGTGTAAGTAGTTGGCATTATATTTGAGGGTTGTACAGTGCACACCTCTTCAAATTCGGAAAAATTTCATTTTTGTAGCCTTCATGTTTCTTTTTTAAATACTGACTCTTTATGTGAGGATGACATCCCTGAGCTCTAAACTCTACAGATGCAGAATGAATGACATCTAAAATTAACAGGTCACTTTTTTGCCATGCTGGTTCTGAGGCTAGTCATGATTTAGTAATTTGCTGCGCTGATGCCAGGAAAGTGTTACAGATCACAATGCTTCACTTTCATGCTCTGCTGGCTCTACCTCCATTGATCTATCTGGGTTTGTAGGAGTGTGGCACTGCACAGATCTGCACTTGTTTTAAAACAAGAAATTTCAAGTCATGCATACCCATTGATTGGCAGAAATTTTTGTTTTTAACTTGCAGGTAAAGTTTAGAAGATGAATTTCAGAGGTAACAACAGTAATGTAACAGCTCAGAGCACTGAAACCCACACACTGTGGAAAAGCAAAAGATAGTTCTCTAAATTGGAGATTTCCTTTGAATGAAGCATGTCAGACTCATGCACATAAACGTATGTACACACACATCTCCTCGGCTCTGACCCTGTCTCTAACTGCTTCTTTAGCCACTATCATTTCCCTTCAGTCTCCTCTTGTCTGCCTTCTTTTTTAAAATCTGCTGTATCTTTTCCCCATCATATTTCTCTTTGGCATTCACTTTTAACCCCCCCTCCCTGCCCTTACAGTCACACACTTGCGCACACTCTCACACACTCTCACACACACACACACACACACGCACACACACACACACATCCTTGACAAAGCCAGCTAATTACAGGCAAGTGTCCACTCCAGTCCTTCTTAAATACCGAGCTGATTAATGAGACAGAGGTGTAGGGCAAGGAAGTCTCACCCTCGGCGGGTGGTGAAACACACATCTGTCTCTCTGCAGCTCTCTCTCACATACACACCTTTCCTTTTCTTTTTCACACTTGCAAAAGCATATTATCAGCCATGTGCAGCTTCATTACAGAAATATTGGTATCAGTGTTATATGGCTTACCTCATCCCCCATGTGTCTTAGCCTTGCTCCTACTGAGCCTTTCAGTCTCTGAGGCAGCCTGTTGACTTTTGCTATTTTTTTGTACAGTAACTCCTGCAGAGGAGAGCTAAGCAGTGAGAGCCACCCGTGGGACCCCAGATGTAGCAAGGGTCTCCTCTGAAGTAATGTTGGTTCATTTTCTCAGAGGCAGCTCAGGCACGACTCACTATGGGCTCAAAATGGCCTCCGACACATCTCTGTGTCTGATTTGTGTGTGTGTTTGACCCTGAGGACTGTCGTGAATGCTGCAGGAGCAAGGAGATAGAGTGCAGCTGCTGCTGCTGAATACTGACACACATGCAGAGCAGCAAACTCACACACGCACACACACCTGCACAATCACAATCTAGACTGGGTCAGCCAGGTTCAAAGCATTTGTATTCATGGAAGGTTTTGCATTGGCTCCACCACCTACAGTGTTCCATCTAACTGTGGGACGTGGCTTTCTGCTTTCACACTCAGAAGACCTTGGACCATGTTGGAGTGTGGTTATGGCTATATTTATGGCAGTATGGTGCTACCTGAGTGAATACACCTGACTGAATGCATTTTTCCACTCTGATCATGCTTGTAAATACTTGAGGGTGCAGTATTTTGATGCTCAAATTGATCCTTGTGACACGCCATGAGCATTCATGTGCTCATGCTGTGCACATGTCAGTCCTGATCCAAATACACATCTCTCAGAGAAACATGCACAAGCCTATACTTGTTTGTATTGTAAATATACACACTTAGCCAGACCAGAGATCTACCATAGGTTGGGCAGGGCTGTCATACTTCAAACATCTTCAAATTTTCTTCATACTCACTCAAAGAATTGATCTGCACATACATGTAAGGAGAGCTGTAACTCTAACTCATCTCCATCTTCCTTAGGCCTCGCCTACTGTAACAACCACAACCCATGTCAAATTTACCCTTCACAGGAAAAATAAAGATAAGAAAATTGTTGAACCAAAACTTTATTTGAATAATGGTTTTGACAAATTCCAATCAAAATTTCACTTCCATCATTAAATTGAAACACCTTTCAATAAGTCCTAAATGACTTTCAAACGGACACTGACTGGCAAAATTTCTATTCTGTGATTGTTCCTTGACTGGTTTTAAAGCAGTTGGTCGCACCAGTTTGTTGGAAAATTGGGTAGGACTCATGGTGCAGGTCCTATTTGCTAGACAGCAATTCTCATCGCCACTGGCAAGGTTACTTTGGAGCAGGAGGGCACGACCTGCGGAGCAACACAAAGATCAATACATATCCCTTTTCTGTTGAGTCTATAGATGCTGTCATAAAGGCAGATTTTTAAAGCAAAGGCATTAATTATTAGTGCACACTCATGCAGACATAATTAAAAATACATTTCACTTTCACAAGACTATTAATGACTGGATGTTCCAAAACTGTTTAAATCATCTTGCTAAATAAAGACAAACCTAAGGTAACAGTGTTAGGCAACCTTAACGAAAAATAGAAAAATATTGCACATCTTAATTTAATTAGTAAGGCAAGGAATCTAGATGTTATCTTGGACTCAGATCTAAATTTTAGCAGTTGTATGATAACCTTTATACAGTTATATCATCTAAAAATATTTATAGCGTTAGAGGACACATTCTGAATTCTTTTATCTGTAAGTCAGAGAATCTATATTTAAAGAATCTCTTACTAGACTGGGACCAATTTTTTTTCTTTTATCTTTCCTCTATGTGAACCCTCCAGAACACTTAGGATTCAGGTCTGCTGACTTTTCCTCATTTCAACAGGAGGAAGCTACATTTCGTCACTATGGTATGCATACTTTGAACAACCTCCCTGATGATACTTTGAACAACCTTCCTCATCATGATCTTTGCACTTTCCAAATCTGACCATGTCCAAGACTAAACTTAAAAACTACCTGTTCTTTGCCGTCTATAACAGAATTTTTGTCCTTGCTTTGGTTTTGCAGTTCTGTTTAATTTCTTAAAGTCCTGTATTATTTATTTTATTCTGCAATTTGTAAGGCACTTTGGACTGCTACTGAACATGAAATGTTCTTGCTTTGCCTTTTATTACACTGATTGATAACACACCTCATCCTTCCATTGTTTTTGGTGTCACACACTCGTACTTGCGTGAGTGACACAGTGAGTCTGAGGGGGTTTTGGTGCAGGTTTCATCGTTCCAGTCGGCCTCGTCCTCCCTTGTTCCCTCAGTCTTTTTTCCTCCATCTGTCCTTTGCTCACTTGTTACTTTGTTCCCTCCTTTGCAGTTTGACATTAATTCCCAAAGATTTCTCCAACTTAAACTTGGAGAAGTGATGGTGTCACCTTTTAAACGCTGACATGACTGTGTGATCCCCTTTGTGTTAGGGGCTGACAAACTCACACTGAAGCAAAAGAACAAGCGTGAATGCATACTAAGGCGTCTTTCTTATAATTGAGTTGAAACAAAAACGAACTCTTTATAAAGCGGGCTCCTTTGCCTCCTGCAGACAAGCAATTCTTTTCACATAACAGCAGTGAGCCACGGTTTTTAGAACTGTATTCATGTACTGAAAGCAACATGAAGTCCTGACCTAAAAAAAGACAAACATTGGAGCAAAGGACCTGGTGTTGTAGCAGAGGATGTAGCAGAGGATGTGGGAAAATCTCCCAATTTCACTGATGATGAAGTTTAGGAACTAAAAACAGAACAATGGCAGGATAGGGGGCTTGCTTCAGAACTTTAATGACTTATGACGTTCAACATGAAGACATTATGTGGGATCATTGAGTAGTATCACTCAACTCTCATCTCTTTAAATCAGAGAATGCAAAACCAGCCAGGATCCTTATTTGGTCCTGTGTTCCGTGTGAAAATCCAACTTGGCCCAGGCACGGTGGCAAGTTGGCCACAGAGCTCATCCTCCTGTTCCCTTTACTAATTTGAAATCTGTTGATAGAAAAATACTGTAGCATCAATTGGTGCTACATTTTCTACTTTTTTCTTATAACCAACCATATTTACAGCTATAGCAAGAAACTTTTTTTTAAAAGATTTTTATTTGAATAATTCTCCAAAACATATCTTAAAGTGGAGGGGTGTTGTCAAAAGGCATCTGTGACCCAGACTCCTTGAACAGTCTGGCAGCAGTGCAGGGATATTCCGCTCTGACGTTTTAGAGAGAGCCTCACTCCTCCAGCCAATCAGCTTAGACTACAAGGATGTAGGTGAACGGGTGGATGGAGCGTAACAGAGTAGGGAGAGGGAGGGCACTTGCATGAGCTAGGGCTCATGGAAGCGCTAGCATGATTTCCCGAACTTGCATATTGTAGCCTTAACTCTGAACTGTATTACAGGGGATGTGTTTTTTCGTTTCGATTTTTTTTTGCTCACTTGGGCTGCATTCAAATAAACACAGCTGGCCACTCTTTGGGTCAGCTTCTTGGAAGACTTTAGTCTTGAAGCCGATTTCTTGCAGGTGAAAAGAGGCGGTTGGTGACACCATTTGTCATGATGGTAGCACATGGTTGTCTACAGTAAATCCTTCTCAGAACAACAGTGGAGTTCAAAATAATTGACATTTGCTGCAGTGCATATGGACTTTACTGGTCCAGATTAGGTTAAAACTGGGTAAAAAAAATACACAGAGAAAAACAATTTAAAACAAATTATCCGTACAAAACACAACAAAGTAAGAATAAACGAGACACTGCCCTTACATGTTGAACAAACCTGCAGACATCTGAAAGCTTATTGCATACTAAGTGCGTCCAAGGTGGTGAACGAGGAGAGAATGAAGCATCAGTGGTTATGTAGAGGCCGCAGCAGGTTGACCCGATGTGGCACGGCACAGCAGGGCACGGCATGGCAGGCTCCAATGAGGCTTCACCCAAACAGTGCTTCATCCCGCCTGAGCTCAACAAAATCAGACCTTAACAGTGAAAGCAACCTCAGGTTACCATGACAACATGGAGGCACTGCCTGCATGGGACAAAGGCTGGCAGGTCCCGCGCATGTGTGTGTGTGAGAGAGAGAGTGTGAGTGATATGTGGCAGAGCAGCCTCGGCCCTCCTGGGGCCCTCATTCGTTTGTCTCTTGCTGAGACCACAGGAGCCCTGATGCAGCAAAGATGGAGGAGGAGGAGGAGGAGGAGGAGGAAGAGGAGGTGGTGGTTTGGCTGAGGACCGAGGGAGGATGGGGAGGGGGCAAGTGAAAGAAAGGCCACTGATGTGGAAAAAGAGGATGATAAAAAGATGCAGAGAAAGGTGTAAAGCAAGGGAAAGAATAAGAAATTGAAAAAGTAGCAGAAAAAATGGAATGAAGCTTGGGGAACTAGAGATTATCCTTTGCCCATTTATTCACTCACTCATCTATCAGTCATGTGCAAATTTAATACAGCAAAGGCTGGATATTGACAAAACTTGCTTTAAAATTAAAATTCACCATATAATTTTGATAAACTAATTACACCTATTAAAAGGGCACTCGAATTTCAAAATTTAATTATCTTTCTTCTATACTGAAAGTTCAAAGGACCACTCCCATAACTACGGAACGATTGAAACAAAGAGCACTTAGTGAGTACCATTTTACTGCACAAAAAAACATAACAAATTAGAAATGGATCTCTTGGTTCCTTCTGCACACACCTAGAATCAGCTGTCCTGAGCACCTTGATGGTACAGAGACCTATGCAACACTATTCACTGACATTTACAATTAGACTTTACATTTTGGCTGACATACTACTACATATTTTCAATTTTGATTTTAATGTTGTCACATGGGTTGTGGACTATCTTATTTATCTCACTGTCTAAACAGCATTTGATCACTAATGGCTCCACACAAGTTTGTGTTCTTTACCCAGAAATGTTTATTCTCTACACCAATGGTTGTGGAAGACTGGGCATGACAGGAACAATCTTAAGTTTGCAGTTAACATACTGTAGATGTTGTCAGTCTGCTCCTCATGAAATCGCACATATTCTGCCTTGCTGTAAAAATCATTTCCTTTTGAGAGACCGTAAAGGTCTAAACTGCACTGATCAGTTTGATTATTGATGAAATCAAAGCTTTTCTTTTCTTTCTGTTTTTAAGGTGTCGACCACACAAATATTGACCTGAGGAAAAACTTTGTAAGTAAACTTGGAAAATACAAAAAATTTGATTATTGAACAATAACTGATCTATACCAAATCTCATAGAAGCTGGGCTGTAAAATATCATCACGCCAGTTATCTCAAGTAGATCTCAGGGATGGTGCAATATAAATTCTGATTCAGTTATCCTTTCATTAGATTATATTCAGTCACCAGTTGCGTGTGATATCACAAACGAGTGGATTTTCATTAGAGGAAAATATTCGTATTGACTTTCTCCTTAACTTCCCAACTTCTCCATTACTTAAAACCTTGGACAGTAAGTTTCATATAATGATAAAGCTTTTTTATTCTGTTAGTCTGGTGTCACTCTGGCTAGCTGTAAAGCATATGTGGAGTGGCAGTGTTGTTTGCTCCTGCCTTGTCATTTATAATCCTATAGGCAGTTTAAGGCATGCAGGCCAACTTGTACTTTGTCAGAGCAGATTGTCTGGCATGGATAAGCCTGGCTGGAGAGAAAGAGAGAGAGATGGAGATACATAATTGCTCTTGTTCAGCATGCTGCCAAGACATCCTCCTCCCGTTATGCCTATATACACTGGCAAACAAGTCATTCAAACATGTTCACTTTTACGAGGCACACACATAAAACCACACACACACAGAGACAGGCATCTCCTCAGTGACAGTGATTGCCATCAGTCAGAAGAAATATAACACACCACTATAATTCAAGTGCCAGTATCAAGAGGTTTTCATGGGGTTCCTTCATTTCCTGTCGTGTCTTTCAGATGTTTTGTGTCGGGAGTTTCATTGTCTTACATAGTGCTTCATTCCTTCTCTGTCTGGCTTACAGGAGGCCCTCGCCAGTTTTGATCTATGGGCTTCACACGGTCTGTCTCATGATCCCATGCCTGGCAGAAATGAGGAGAATAGGTAATTACTGTTGTCCTTTTGTCTCTCCTCTCTTAATCAATGGGCCTATCTATTTAGTCTACTCATTGACAAAAACACAAGAGCATAGTCTAAGGAACGGATTAAACACAAAAAATGAAAAATACTCTTTGAAAATATCCATAAATCTAGTCTCTCTCTTGCTTATCTACAGTATTTATGTAAGCTGAGCTGAGCAAACAGTGTTACTCCAGAAAGAAACAAGGAACAATGTAAAATCAAATTGCCGTCATAAGTAGTTTCACACTGCAATAAGAAAACAATGCTGCTCTATCATTATCATTAACTTGTGAAGATGCTGGTTTTTGTCTTTTATAAGGTTCTGGTTTTAAGATGAATGAGCTGCAAACACACACACACACACACAAAATAATGAATAAATACGAACACATTTTCACCTAATTTATGGAGTTAACATTACCCTGTTAGATAGTTAGCTACAGCTAATAAAATCTGTCAGAAAAAGTCATAATTTCAGCCAGCAAATTGAAGAATGCTGAGTAGAAATGATTTTTCCTTCCTCTTTTTGAAAATGACTCTAAATTTTGAGTGTGGAGAAACGAACAGATTTTCAGCCGTAGCTACAGTAACTAAGGGGCTGGGGATTCACGAATGCTCAATTATCACACCAAAGCATATTGCCCTAACAGTGTAAGATCACAATGTTGTGTTATAGTTAACATTTAAAACTGATTTTGAAAATGTGTCATACATAAACAGTTGTATATGTCAGGTGTCAAGCTGAGAAATAATACAGTTTCATGTTTCCCTTGTTGTGTGTGAATATGAATACAACAACAGAATTCTTTTCTTGGTTTGAGTTTCAATTTTCAGTATCTTGAGTTTGTCTGTTCCAGTCTCAAATTCAGTTTGTACTGCGCAAAATTTACTGTCCAGGCTTAATTGAGTGACGTACTCAGGTCAGCACATCCAAAAACAGAAAACTCACATCTGTGCACATTCTGTCTCAGTATGTGGCTAACATCTTATTCCTTTTCTATTTCAGTCATGGGACCCGGTGTGCAGGGGAAGTTGCCATGGAGGCCAACAACTCCTACTGTGGTGTGGGCATTGCCTTCAATGCCAGGATCGGAGGTGAGGAAAACAGTACAGCCTTATAGAGACAGTGGGAGGCAGTGCATTTTGGGAGTACTGCATTGGCCAAGACTATGATAATGCATGCAAAATAATTCAAAAACATTTGTTAGAGCTCACTAATCCATTCTCTTAAACTGGGCAGAATTTATGACAATACAATAAAAACTAAAATCTCTGCATTCTTGCAGAAAATCACAGTGTAGAATATATATACCTCCGCCAAGTGGGTTATGTTTTCACCTGTTTGTGTTTGTTGGGGTATTTGTCAGCAGGATAAAGTAAAAAGTACAGATCTGTTTTGAAACACACTTGTTGGAGGGATGGTGATTGGCCAGAAAAGAGCCCGTTAAATTTTTGGGGCAGATCCGGATCATTTACTATGAACATGAATTTTTATCACTGGAGTCTGGTGTGTGGTATTTCACACTGGCCTTGGGGAGGGTCTGCCCTCTACTGAGGGCCATTGTACTTGTTTTTTGTGTTTTTTTGTTTGTTTTGTTTTTGTTTATTTAACAGCAGAAATACAAAAAGGTACAGAACCAATTTGCACCAAACGTGCTAGAGGGATGGGGCATGGGCCAGTGAAGAACCCTTTCAATTTTGAGGCAGATCTGGCTAAAGGGGTGAATCTTTCATCATTTTCCTTAACATTACGAGATAGGGCATTTTTCACATTGGCGGACGTATGCACCGTATTAAATGAGTTGAGTGACTGTAATCCTGGTAGTTTCCTACTCTGTTAAAGCCTTACCTAGTCAGTATAGTTTTGTGTGGGGCGGCAGAATGCAGTCGACAATAGCCACATTAACTGTACATGAAACTCTGAAGTTTCATAGAAGATGTGAAAGCAATACATCTCTATGAAAGTCTTCAAGAGTTTTGGTTGCGGGTGATGAGCAATATGTTTTGAAAAATAAAAAGGGTTTGAAAATGTATCATTTTAGATAAGCACATGCAGAAACTACATTTTGTGTGTGTGTGTGTATAGATCTGGCTTTGTGTGACTATGACAGACTTCATGGTAACTGGCTGCCATTGAGCTGTGATGACCCCATTTAGCAGCTCTTTTTTTGGTGGGAGCTCAAGTAATGGATACGCTAAGAGCATCACGAAGCAAAAAATTATGAGGAGTACATGATATGATTGAGCTAGAAATCTTACCACAGCACTCCTATCTGAATGTCTCAAAATCAGTTTCAAACAGTGGTGTCATTAGCATGAAGCATGGACTATAAAAATAGGAATCCCTCGGTTGAACTCTGACATTTTAACCCTCCTCTGTGATCTATAACCCTTAAGCTCACCTCATTTGTCAGAGGTTGATGAGAGCTTCTATCAGAATTGAAAAAAAGTGAAAAAAAAAAAAGCAAGACCATGAATCTCTTTCCACAGTTAGTCCTAATTTCACCTTTGCTGAGTCTATTTTATCCCGACTCATAAACAGAGTCTCACACACAGGAGATGAAGGGGCAAGACCCAAATGAAAGATGCATGTTGTACTATGTGGTGCTGTTGAGACCTGTGCTCGCTGTCTGACAATGAGGGATGACTGAGCTGAGATTTTAACTCTGTCTGCTTTCACTTTGGAAATTTACTCAAAACTCTCAGTGCATTAATGTTTTAAAGTAGCCTTGTTAGATTTGTTGTTTTTGAATGTCTACTGTACATAAATGTGATGAATTAGTGGAAAGAAGACAAATTAAGCCCAGTGAATCAGCTTGAAATGTATTTTGATGCATTGTGAGCAGAACACATAAGACAATTAGAAGTAGAGCTCTGCACTGGAGTTTTCATGTAATTCTTTAATTAACTACCCTCTGTTCCTGTTGGGATCAGTCTCTTTTGATAAATCTTTCAAGATAGCCTCAACCAACCTTTTTTTCATGCACACTGTTTTTTCAGATGCTTTCTGTCAAATATTCCATCAGGGTCAGATGAAAACAGTCAATAGTCTCCATAGCATCATTGCAGTGTCGCCACAATGTTGGTGTTTCAGGCAACTAGGTTCTGTGGAAATTGGGGTTGCTCTTTGGTTAAAGCAGCTATAGCCTGAACGTTTCTTTTTTAATGCAATTCTTCCACTCTGCAACTAGTGGACTGACAAAGTGGTCATAAATTGAAGTAATCCATAATTCCACTCTTGAATTGTCTTCAACTGGAATACTGGGACATTATTATGGCTGCCATTCTCAACTTTGATAGTAACCTAAATTAGAGTTATGCCCTCTAGGCTCCCTGGGGGGAATGGAAGAAATTACTTATCTCAGCTTTCTCTTGCTGTTGTTTTTGTTCTGTCATCCACTGATACTACAACACTGCTTGACAACCTGTGCTACGACTGCCACAGTCACATTGCCAGTATTGCAAACACTATTGCTGTGGCATTGCAATGCATTGTAGATCTACATGAAAATAGAACTGGTAAGATTCCTTTGACCGTACGACCTCATTAGATGTTTAAGCTCTGCCTATGGGCCTAGCTTTTTATTATATTATAGTATAACTACATTTGTAATTGAATTTTTAAAATACAAATGGTTTTATTTTACTTGAACATGTTATTGTTATGAAGTTTATGTTATGATATTTGTGTCAATGTATTCATTTCATTGAAGAGTAAGATTGTAGACAGATCAAACTAATCAAATGGTGAACTATATTTAATATGTATACAACCAAACACTTCTTTCTATTGCAGGTAATTGGGAAGAGATTGAGTTGTCAATGACTCCTCTCTAAAAAAACCAGTAGAGGTTTTGAGTCTACAAGGGCGGCTATAAGTTGATTTCTAAAATTGCTCTTGGTGGCTGATAATCCAACAAAAACAAACTCTATTTTGTCCCTGAATTTGAAGGCTGGTTGATAACAATCACCCAGACTAGCCTGAGAAGGTTTTTTTGCCAACATTCACTTGGCCAAAACCAGTTAATAATGTTGAGATGTAACTAATTACAGTATTGAAATCATTGTGCAATTTTATTTCACAGCTAATAGGGGCAAGGTAACTGCCATCACTTTGGCTTACATTCTCATTAAAAAATTCAAAAATCACCCTGGAATCATTTCAGTGTTTTCATCTAAGAAACCAGTAATTGAGCAGCAGGCTAGAGATACAGACAGTGCAAGAATTCACTCAGAGACACAGATGTAGAAAAGAAGCCAGTAGACAGTGAGGAAAAACTCACACTGCTATAAGTTTGATTATATTATGTTTATGATGCATATGCACATTAAGTATTGTGTCTCTGCATTGTTGCTGTATACATTCTTTGTATGGTGGATATCACATGAACTTTTTACAAAATGAAAAACACAATCTTTTTCTGTGTTCAAGCAGCACCAGGATACAAAAAGCTGCCTCAGTTTGTCTCCGAACTCTGATCTCTGTGACCATTTCGATCCGTACAGGTATCCGCTTGTTGAATGGCTCTGTCACTGATGCCATGGAGGCAACAGCCTTTACCTTTAACATCCACTTCATCAACATCTATGTCTGCAGTTGGGGCCCGAAGGACGACGGGACTGAGATGGACGGGCCGCACAGCCTAACAGAGCAAGCCCTCTGGCTAGGAACTCACAAGGCACAGCTTTCATCTCTAAGTTCACACTAGTGTCTGTTGCATGTAAAGCAGACACTCATGTTGTCTGTGGAACTGAGATTGGAAGATCAAATATTGAGTATCAAGCTAGATTTAGATGCAAATTCTTACTTTTTTTAAAGACCTTATAAAACAAATGTTCATGCCAACCAGTCCATTTTTTATTTAGACATGATTCAGGAACTAAGTTCTGCCACTGAGTTCCTTCTTTGACATTCTCTGTTTCAATTAATGTGAAGAACTATGAAGATTAGGCAAATTAGTTTGATAATGGATGCAGTGTTTAATTAGGAAACTTTTCTTGTTCTCTCAATAGAAACCTCTCTCCTTATCTCACATTTTTTTAAAGTAGCTAAGAATTTTAACAACCTATAAGTTTATTTCTTAAATCCTTTAACATTACAAATAATATATATTAGATGAACTAATGTTTATTCTAGTGGCACAGTGCTTGCTGCCTTTGTGAATGAATACAATGCACAAGTTGTAGTTGCTGCAAAGCTTGTGTTTGACCAGTGAGTGAGATGTTCAGCAGTGCTAACTGCACCATTGTAGTTCCTTGGCCAACTCACAGAGCTACTTTTTTAATTTTTGGGGCCCGAGAATTAGGATTTAGGTATGAAGATTCCCTCTTGAACTTGGAATACATATCTGATGCAGGTGCAGCATTCAGATCAGTCACATAAAAATCAGTCTCATAAATCAATAACCAAAAATTTTAATAATAATTAAAATGGTCTAAATAAATGGAAAATCTACTAGTAAAGTCAAAAGAGTTTAAATTTAGTTCTAATTGTTTTATGACCAGATTTTTTACACCAATGAAATAACAATGTAATGAAGGGAATTGGAGTACTTTTTTAGCAGGATGTCTTCAGATGTGTGTGTGTGTGTGTGTGTGTGTGTGTGTGTGTGTGTGTGTGTGTGTGTGTGTGTGTGTGAGTAAGTGTGAGAAAAAGGGGGAGAGCGAAGCAGCAGGCGCACACCTGCAGGGGGGGAATGAGTGCGAATGAGACAATTTAGTGAGACTGTGGGTTTTATTGATAAATGATGCCATGGGTCACTGATCTACATTGGTAGTCATTACTGTAAATACCAAGTCCAGGGGCGGAGTTCAAGTAGGAAGGTGCCAAGTGGGGGATTGTGGGAAACTGAGTCCATAAGGAGGCCTATGAATCCCCTGCACTGTTTTTAAAATATTACAAACTATCAAAGCTATCCCACTAATGGTCAAAATTAAAAAAAGTTTGCAAGTGAACTTGGCTTTAGAATATATTATTAGATCAAAACTTAGAGACTGATTCCTCCGTTTGAAGGATAGTTAAAGTTGCTTAATAATTTTTCCCCAGACTACAAAGTTTCTCTGGGTCCTTTAAAGGACTGTTGAGCTCTGGAAAGTACTTGCTGTTAGGTAACCATAAAAAAAAAAAAATCCTTGCTGTCTGTCTCCCAATTTTAATTATTTTTGCATTGCATCGGTTTGTAGGCCCTTTTTTACAACCGTATAAAATACCTTGGGTTGTTTTGGGTTACATTGACCAAGAAAATTTCTTGATTACTGCTGTTTTGATTATTCTATTTTGGCTTAAGGTATAGCTCTGCTTGTGAACTTATAAAAATACATTTTTGGGGATATGAGACCTGAGAGGATGCTGTCGACTACTCTCACCATGTTTCATCTGTATGCTGGTATAAAACTTCAGCACATCAAAACAGCTGAAAAGAATTGAAAAGTGAAATAATAGTTTTTCCTCAAGCCACAAAGTTTGTTTCATTTGAAACACCCTTTAATATCTCTTTCTTTTAGGTATCAAATAATATTTTTTTTACTTTTCCACATAATGTAAATACATTTTGCTTATTAGTTGTTAATATATGAAATGCTCTGCTGACTAGGCTAGATAGAAACAGTCTTTATGGAATCTACTTTCCGCTAGTTCCTTCTTTCTTTTGACGTCTCTCTGTTTGTGTTTTCAGGGCCGAGGTGGGAAGGGCAGCATCTTTGTGTGGGCAGCAGGTAATGGTGGAATGCAGGGTGACCACTGCGGTGCAGACGGTCATGTTAACTCCATCCACAGCATTGCCATCGGCGCTGTCACTCAAACAGGGAAGCCCGCCTACTCCGGCGAGCCCTGCCCTGGGGTGATGGCCGTCACTCTGACAGGGGCCAGCGTGGGAAGCTCACTACCTTTGGTTAGTGTGTGTGTACCGCCTAACACATCTAACAACAGTGTTTATCATTAATGAGTGCATATATGTGTGTGTGCCTACGTGTGTGTGTGCCAGCAGCCCTGCTCTGTGACTCTTGTGAGCTGTGAGAAGCCTGTTAAAGAGCAGCCACTGGTGTGATATTTATAGAGGCCTGCCAAATGACCTAGGTTACTGCTGGGAACACGCACACACACACACACATAGACACACAGAAGCAAAGGAGTGTTAATTGGAGGTAAAGCATGGTTGTAGTGGCTGAGAAAGAGAAAGGAAGAAGTCGAGGTGTCGATGGCGGAGGTAAACGTGAAAAACCGGGGAAGAAATGCATTGCCAGCCCCAGGGCTACAGAAACAGATAGGCCAATTTTATCAGTGTGATATTGTGATATCACCTTTGTCTGCTAGGATGCCTTCCCTTTTCAACCTCACACCAGGAGCTGGTCAAACAAGACACGAGTTGTTGTTGTTTTTTTTGTTTTTTTAACTATCATCACTCTAAAATTGTGTTGACTGCTGCTGATACTATAGCCTACTACAGCGTTTGAACTTTATGGGCTTGATTTTTTGCAAAACTTCATTCTTTTCCAGAATTCCCCAGAGAAATCGATTTCAGAGGAGAAGTTGTATCAAACAGCTTACAGGCACCTATCTTTTTACTCTGTACACTGATACAACATCTACATATTTGTAATGTATTTGGTTTGTGGTTTCTCCAGGTCACTGTGACCAACACCGGTAACGGCTGTGTCACGCACTTTCCAGGAACATCCAGTGCTGCTCCAATTGCTGCAGGAATTCTGGCTCTTGTCTTGGAAGTAAAGTGAGTGTCTACCTGACTGGCTGTACCACACACCATTGATTCTACAGTATAACAATAAATATGATACCTTGTTAATTTCTGTAAGGGCTCACTGAGTTGCTGAAGGACACTTGGGCTTCAGTCCCCAGCCTTGTGGTCTTTATGTGATTTCTTGTCATGGTTGTGATAGATAATCGATTGGTTGCATTTTGTGCCAGTGGTTGGAACTGTTAGTGTTAAGCTTTCTTATAATTAAGATCACATTTCCATCATAGCCCATGTTCTTGCTTAACACCTTAACACCTAGTTTTTATAATCTCTGCATAGGACAACAAAGTTAGAAGTCATTTTCCTATCAGCCATTCTCTGCTGCTAATATGCGCTGTTGCGAGAACATCTGAAATTTTCACCTCCCTCTGTGGTATGAGCGCAGCCCCCTCTTCCTATTTTGTGCAGGAAAGCAGTTTTACTTTCTAAAGTAATTCAGTACAAAGCAAAGTTGGTAGTACACAACCTAAAATGCTGCACTCAGCTCAGCTGAGACTAGCGCTCCAACAAATGATTATTAGACATTTAGATGTTGTAGGTGTGTCGGTCAATCACTTTAGGACACTGGTCCCGGGTAAGAAAAGTCTCAAACATGATTGGATGGCTCACTAAAAGTTGAGGTAGAGACATTCATGGTGTCCAGAGGATGAATCTTAATGCCTCTGGTGATCTTGTGACTTTTCAACTAGTACCACAAGCAGTTTCTCACTTATCAAGTGATAAATCTCAACCCCGGCTGGATCGATTGGTAAAATTTGGACTAATAATTTATGGCGTACATTCTGTGTCTCCTAATGACTTTGATGATCCCCTGACTTTTCCAACAGGTGAAAATATTAATTTTACAGTTCTCTAGTTCATGACCAAATCCCGGGTTTACAACTGACATTCCCATCAGCACCTGTGGACCTTGTGTTTTAATGCCAAAAGATAGCTTGCCAACATTCTCAACTATGTTGGTGAACCTGATCAAAGGTATATATGTTAGCATTAGCACATTAGCATTTTCTGTCAATTGTCTGATCAGGTAGTCAAGGAGTTGACTGGTTTTTCGAGCTCTAGAAGAGACCATTGAAAGAATTTTTCCATTAAAACTATGGACCTTGCATCTCTGGGTGTTTTCCCAACATGTCCCTCCTTACTCTCTATTTGTTTTTGTAAGTCCCTCCTATGATGTAGATCGTCTTTTTCTCCTACATTTTCTGTCTCTCTGTCTCTTCCTAAATCGGCCGATATATCTCCTTTGCTCTTTTTTTCTTCTGCTCCCTCCTTTGTTTCACCTGCCACCTCCTACCATTTCCTGAGCCCCCTTTTTCTTCATTCCTCTTAACTTGCCAGCTGTTGGTGTGGCCTCAGGCCTGGTGTTTTGTGGTGGTATCAGTGGCGTCTACGCCTCCCTCATGTTATGGATGGTACTAGAGGCTGGCTTTACTGCTGCAGCTGTCATGCCACAGCGTCTCAGTCTCAGTTGCTTGGCTGTAAAATGGAGCGTGGGTCCCATGGGCAGGGCAACTCCCAGGACATTACTGTTAAAGGCTTTGTCGTGACCTGCCGCTACCGACTAAACTATATATCACCTCTCTTGCTCAAATCTGCAGCATTCTGCTCACGTCTTTATGGAGCTGGGTTCTCTCTGTCTCTGTCTGTATATCGTTCTTGGTCTGTCTCTCTCTGTTTCTCATAATTGCTCAAACTGTGTCTCACTCCTTCTCCCACATTTTACACAAACACATACTCTCATATATTCTGCCATATTCTCTCTTACACAATGCAGAGCTAGAGTTTTATCTCTGATCCCCGTTCTTCAGAAACAATCTGCCTCATATAGAACATCTACAAGCATCAAAATGATTTTATATACAGACATGAGGCTACATTTGACAAATAAAGTAGTAATTTCATGCCAGTGAAATGTTTCCAGAATTGCACTTTTATCAGTGTCTCTAAAACAACATTTAGACCACATATCAAAAATGGTGTAAAATCACATCCAGTTAAAGGTGCTATATCTAAGAATTTCAGTTCAAAACTTATCAGCAGAATGTGACCAATTAACAATTTTGACATTATGTAAAAGGCATCTGTGTATTATGTTACAGAGATACAGTTTCTACTGTAGTTAGCATGCTACCCAGCTAGCCCCGGTCTGTCCAATCTCGTTATACCACTTCGTACCTCAGGAGGCAATTGTGAGTCACTGTAGCGTCCTGTCTGCCCTCAGTCCAACATGAGACGATGAAGGCAGCGGATTTCAGGCAGGAGGTCAGGGTACTTATCAAGGATTAATTTGAGGGGTCATCCGGCGATTGACGGGATAAAAGCATAAACTTGTTTATATATATATATATATATATATATATATATATATATATATATATATATATATATATATATATATATATATATGTATATGCAACTTTTCAGTTCTTTTTGTGATTCTATTTTTATTGTGAAATAAATTTTTACCTCTTCAGGCCTTGAAAACACAATTCAGCTCAAACAATACAAGAATACAAGATAAGTCTTTGCTAGAAGTGTTGATAACTTCACACTAAGGACATAATCTTTTCTGTGGGGCCACAGAAGAAGATGCGTCATTGTGTTGGGACAGCCCCTCTTATAATTGATATTTTAACCAATTTTTCTAATCTGCATCATCTAATTTCCACATCACTGAGGTGTCCTATTTGTCAGATACCTGATCAAAAAGTCCTGGACCACAAATTCAGAAGGACTGCTGTGGCACATACACCCACTTTCCAGTTTCTAAGTTATGCCTAAATAAAACTTATGCAGTATAATACAGTGGGCCCTGTAATAAATCCTCCCTTCATTGGGATGATAATGTTGAGTTTTCGTTTGTTTGTTGTTTAGTTTGTTCGAAAGAGCTATTGATTTAATGTAATAGTAATATCTCTTTTGAGATATATATAATCTGTTCCTTTTTACTTGTCATGTGTGGTTTATAGATTATGGATCTAATCCTTTTCTCAAGCTCTCCTTTAGCTCCACCTCCAGTTTCTCATTATGCATCTGCACTCTCCAGTGTAGCATCTTTTCTGGGATTAATGAGCAAAAATACTTTACTTGCGATCTTTTGGTTTATCTTTGTTTATTTATAATAACAAGTGAGCAAATTGACAACAATTGTGAAAGTCATAAGCTACCTCTTGTCCTCACTATATGTTTTAGGTAACTGCACAGATTTGGAAATAAATCATCTTGGTCTCTTTAACTATATAACTACACTGATACCAATAGAAATAGACAGAAACATGGGCAGAGAGAGTATATGACATGCAAAAGTCTATGGCAGGAATTGAATCAGGGATAATATGGTAGCATCTTAACCACTGGGCTACCAGGATGCCCGTTTTCTGTCATTTCGAGGATAATGTGATGTTATTTTGCTGGCAGTAGTTGAAATTACAACATGCAGTGCTGATGCAAGACAAAAGAGGGCCTAAATGGGTGCACAGCGCCTTACTGCCCTAACAGAGTCAGGGTGTCACTGTCTATCTGTCTCTCTGATGCTATGTTGGCCTGTCTGTCTGCCTTTCCATCTGTCTCCATCCATCCGCCGTGACGGCTGTCCAATAAACCATCAGGGTGAATCAATTCTTCGCTCATCCAGTTTGTCAGTCTTTCTGTCTCGGAATGTCTGTTCACTTTATCACCATGTCAGCCTCTCTGTAACTTATCTCTGTTTCTCTTGACCATTCATCAGTATTTCTGTCCATTCTCTCGAAAAGAGCTAAACATTCAGTTTTATTCCATGTTCTTGGATTTGTACACCTACTGTTCCCCTTTCTGGCCATCCTTATCAGCTTTGGCTGAGTTTATTGGACTGTCTGCAGAGATGAATTGTCTCCTCCTTTACCCCAAAACTCTGTTCTGCGATCAGGTGCACTATTTGAGCAAGTCCATTTATTCAGTCACCATTGCAGAGAAAATGTATATCTATACACATAATCTTTTAACCTCTTATAACTTGTTCATCAATTTAACCATTAGGTGACCAAAAACATCAAAATCGTCCACTTCTAATGCTCCATGCTCACTTGATGTAGAGTGATAATGGGCCACTTGTAGTATCCAAAGTAAAACGACTCGTCTTTGTCAATACAGGTTTTTAATAGATTTTGTTGTATGGCTTTTTAATTCTTAAAACACAAAAATATAATGCCATTATACAGCAGTAGTTTATATTTGGAACTCATGAAGCTGAAGGTGATTTAATTTTGTACACACAATTTTGATGACTGTATCCTCACCCTGTGCCATGTTTTTTTAGTTGACCTATCTAACAGAGATATATTGTTCTTATAGTCAAGAAAACAAAGTTATTAAATAATAATATGTTTATTAATATTTATATTAACCCATCTACGCTGTGACTGTTTCATCTTGGGCCGCATAATTCATATAATTCATATTCATTATAGCATAATTCATGTTGTGTATCACTATATGTACACCCAAACTAAATTTTTCCATAATATAATAATTAATTTTCTCCCCCTCTCTCACTTTCTCTGTTTCTGCCTGAATACATTGATGGAATGAGGGAAAAAAATGTGTATAACTTGCTCTGTGGGGAGTTGATTCGTAATCAGCGGGTGATCAGAGTGGGGAGAGACACATGGAAAAGTGAAGTGCCTGGCTATATGACTGATATTAACATATCTGTGAAACTCTCCAGCCACATTTGAGAAGTATTTTCAGACTGTGTATCAAGGTAATCTGGCTGCTCCCTATCATCACGGTCACAGTCATTCAGAGGTTTCTGTCATTCATTAACTTCTGTTATTATCTTGCAACAAAGGTGAACTAAACTATTTTCTGTTCTGTCCAACATTGTTGTACCTACTTAAAATATTTCTAATGAATACTCTGACAATAGAACTTTTTAAAAATTAACATAGTTTGAATTTCATTTTATAAGGGTGTGTGTTAACCATGTAGCTATTAGCTTACTCAACACAATCATTCTAAAACAGTGTATGTTTATCTCTTGAGTGTCATAAGATGTTAAGGCATGTTTTATGCCAAGAAAAAGTAATTATTTCACATCAATTAATTGTCTATATTAGGGAAATATGGGCAATACACAAAACTGCGTACATAGATAAAAATGCAAGTGCACTACAGTATTTTTGATGGCTGTACACATACTCAACATAACAATATACAGCATTCATGCACGACAACTGTTGCACAGACTACTAGGTACTACGTACAGTATGCACAGTTTTCTATGTGCACAAGGACTTGTACACACATATAAATCATAGAAGTGCATAACTCATCTTACAGGGTGCAATGCACACGCATACACGTAAATTCAATGTGTATATTGAGCTCTCACAACTCATCCTTTAGGGTGTTATGAACACATGCATAAATTGGTGTTAAACCATAGAGAGTCATAAACATACATGCACACACAGGCATGGAAATATGAAGACTCTAATACAGACATCAAAATATAAACCAATCCGGGTCTCACAATCATACAAACACACACACACACACACACTTGTATGTGTACATGTATTCATTAGCTACAGAAATCGGGGCCACGCTGGTGGAGTGTATTTAAAGGAGATTGCAGGCATGCAGTTATTGGACTTGGCCTAATTGATAAACCCATTAGTAACACTTGTTCAGATAACATAGGAAGAATCTCAGTCTGCTCACAGTCGCTCCAAATGGGTTCACTTAGGCTTAGAGTGCAGCACATTAAGAGAAGATTACAGAGCGATGTGGCGCGTCTAACCAGTCCACGCCTCGCTACTGTGAGATTAATAGAGACAAACTAAGGACAGAGATGGTGGGAACATTGGTCTCTGATACTCCACAGGGATGGGACACTGTGTGTGTGTGTGTGTGGGAGGGTGTATCTGTATGAGTGTTTCTATGTTTTTCTGTATGTGTGCTCATCTATACATGTTTCTGCAGAGTTATGCCGTAGTTGGTGATTGGCCCTCTCATGTGAATACGTGTATATGAATGCGTGTGTGTGTGTGTGTGTGTGCATTTGTGTGTGTGTGTGTGTGTGTGTGTGTGCGTGTGTGTGTGTGTGTGTGTGTGTGTTTGTTTTTGCTTCTGTTGTGTCTTTTTCTCTGTGTGGGTGGATCTGTGCTGCTCTGTAAATATAACCACGTGTGTTAGTTCCTCTGCCTTTCAACTAAAGCTGCGATGTGGTTCAGCAGAAGATCTTAATGCGAAGTGTCCAAGCAGAAGATGTGCTGCCTGGGATGAGACAGTGGGGTTTAAACTGCTGCTTGTCTTGTACCAGCACATTATATCCTGCTGACTAACAAGCTTGACTGTTAGTGATAGCTCCTTCAGTTACTGTTGAAAGAAGAAGAAAAGAAGAAGAAAACTGAACACGCCGAGATTCAGAAAAAAGCATTAACATGAGTTAGAAGGCTGATAGTAGTTGATTTTTTGGCCAGTCAACATGTTTTAAAATGGACCTTTTCAAGCCAATAAATTACAAATACTTAATGTTGCATGCTTTTTGTTTTAGATTATTTTTTTCAGCCATGCTAGCAGTGTACGTGGCTCTAGGGATGGTGGTGTTGGTGTATCCAGCACTACCTACGTTAGTAAGTTAATATTTACAAATATTGGATGGATGCCATGAAATTTGGTGCACATTAATACCTGTGAAATTCCTTGACTTTTTTTTATCTAGTGCTACCATCAGGTCAAAAATTGAATGAGTTTGACATCTTTTCCTCATAACCAAATATATGTAAAATTAAAGACATTTCCATCAGCCTCGGCTGTACTTTGTGTTGAGGACTAATTTAGCAACTGCAAGGATGCAAACACACAAAACTTAGAAGGTGAACACAGTAAACAATAATACTGCTAAACATCCACATGTTGTCATTGTCATTATGAGTATCTTAGCATGCTGATGTTAGCATTTAGCTCAAGGGACTAACCTCACAGAACTGCTAGCATTGGTATAGAGTCTTAGTCTTGTTGAGATGAAGCTGATGTGAATTTTTTGTTCTTCAAAAAAATTCCAGATACTTTTTGTATACTTATAGCGTTGTTTTAAATCCTAAAGGCATCACAATATTCCAAAATAAGATTAGATTCAACTTCAAATCATAGTTTTGATGAATCAAACTATAAATATATGTTCAAACACCGGGATATTCCATAGTATTATAGTTAGAGGACATGGGATGAATTCTTGTAAAACTGATAAGTTTCTTGAGTCTTATGTTACATATTTTCACTTTACTACTTTCAGGATTAGCAAACATACAGTATATTGAGGTAAAAAGAATTATGTGGCTTGTGCTCCCTACAGAATTTCATTTTCGATAGATGCTTACAAAAAAAAAGTTGAGTGTGATGCTTCTAAACGATTGGGAGCTGACAGTGTTTTCCTCTGGGTCCTGATCTCTCTCTCTTTCTTCACCTCTCCATCTTTCTGTCCCCTCGATTGCCCATCTCTTGCGCTCCCTCCCCTGGGCTGAACACTTTGTCCTTGCATTCCCTGTCTCCTCCTCCTCCTCCTCCTTCTCCTCTCTGTGTCGGCCCAGTGTGAGTGATAAATTATTCGTGGGCCATGCTCTGAGGGCCCAGGGCTGCTCATTCCTGCACACAGAGGACTAGCATTGATCCGGCCTGTGGTTCAACTTAATTGGAAACCCAGTTACACCAGCCACAGACATACTCCGACTCACATAAACACAGCACATACACACACGCGCACAAATATATACATACACACACACACACACACACACACACATACATTCACAAACATGCGCTTCCAGACATGCAATCCATACGACGTAGGTGCATGGATATTACAAACGCAAACATAATTATACAACACACACACACGAACACACACACACGCAATCCCCATATACATTCACGCATTGAAGTGTTACAAAATTAACATCTGCCCAAGTATCAACTACAATTTGTATGTTTTATGATTTAGCATTTGCACACACACAAACTACAGTACATAATACAGCATTCTGCATACATGCTGTCTAAGCCCAGACACATGCATACTGTGTACAAACACACACAGGCACACATGCACAGATACATACACACACACACTTTATAGTCACTAAGCCTGCATTCTAAGCAGTACTAAAGAGGAGTAACAGTCCACAGTGGAGCAATATGGAGGCCCAGGGTTATCGATTGGACTGAGACACTGACTATCATACAGCTAATAGATTACATCAGACACATCGGAGCAGCCCAGTCAATGAGGCCTGATCCTATTAACTGGGGATTTGTAAACAGTTGTGTGCTCACTGTGACGGCTGCTGTGCTGGTTTGTGAGCCTTGGCGAAGGGATGAAGGCTGTTAGGGTCTGGAGAAGGCTCATATATTGTTGCACCCTGCCCCTGTGTCCCAGACTCGTTCACGTGTTTGTTGAACAACATGCTTTAATTATGATACTGTAACAGTGGTGTCAGCTCCCTCTTGTATTCCTAGTGTTGCTGTTTATCCTTCAGAGGAAGCCACAGGCAGCTTTCACAGAGTGAGATAATCCATAACAGGAAACATAGTTCCCTCACTAGGCTTTGTTAAAATTTTAAGTTTTAGTGTTATTTCTTCATGTATGAGTTGAATGGTTTGTATCGCTGTCACATTACTAGAGGATTAGCTTATTGTAAGTCCCATAAGGACCACAGGAGGAAGTCCTTGCAACATTCTTTTGGAAGCATTTCAGCTTAAGAGTTTATTCAGACCAGCATTCCATGTCAGTGGATTCACTGTGATCAGAGGATTTGGTCGCAGAAGTGAAGTAAATAAGTGTGAACCTTCACATTGCATTCAACTTTCACCTCTGAAGTCAAACCAACCAATAGAAACCCATCTTGATATTGCTGACCTTTGAAGAAATAGCCCTTTTTGACAGGAGACATGTTGGCTTGTCATAGCAGGAAGAGCACAGGTGTAACTAATAAAATTAACAGTGGTTCTGTACGGTTAAAGTGCCCCAGGAAGCGATGACAGAAAGGCAGTGAGCCGAATGCACAACACCAGGACCCTGAAACTGATGCAGCTAAATGGAATTCAATCATTATTCATTTCAGCTTTTCCTACTGTGACCTATCAAAATGGAAAAAAGGCCTACGGAAAAGCGGCAAAGAAATGGTGAAGCCAGTGTAGCTGCTCTGTAAAAGGAGCACGTTATGTGGTCAGTGAGCAAAGAGTTGATGGTACAATTACATATCTAAAATAAATTACACTAATTAATTGTTGTTAGCCACTGCGTTAGCTTGGGAGCTTGGAAAAAGGGGATATTCTATCTGGCTAGCAAGAGCATGTTCCTGGCTAGTAGTTCGCCAGCAAGCCCTACGAGTAGTCACTGCGACACCAGGCTTTCATCTCATCCTATGTCGCAAAAACATATGGAGGAATTCAGCTGTGCCACTTTATGGTGTGAATGAATACTGTATGTTATTATTATTAATGTAACCATTTGTTTTAAAGGGTGTTTTGAAACCCTATAAATGGCACATCCTCCATGGTAGGAGATTCTCCCCATCATCTGTTATTGAGTTGTTGACAATAGTTATTCAGGTTTGTAGAGTTGTCCATATTGACAATGCAAACTGTGTCTAATTTTATCACTTTAGTGAATAATGTATGTATGTATGATAGTGTTGATGTTAGTTGGCTACCAGCTTAGTTGCATTGGTTGCGTTTGGCTTGCATTTTCAATGCATGCCAAACAAGAAAGTAGAGGAACTTCACAAAAATCACACCATTATCTTACTACATTAAGTAATTCAGCTGCAAGACATTTTTTATATCTGTATTTTTTGGGTAAAGGCTACTTAGTGTTTGAGGAGAGCAAGTGATATCAGATAAGGTTTGGTCTCAATGATCCTGAAAATCTAAAATTCTAAATCTAAATATAATCATACAGTATGTGGCATTTCAAAAATAATTAGTGGAATTATTATATAAATAGTGATACTAAATAGCCAGAAAGTGTCTTAAAGCTCATATTCTTCACCTTGAGCTACATACCAAATTAAAAAAATAGTGTTTTTGTGCCTTCGTGCAGCCAAGCCAATACCAGCAGGAGTACAAAACACCTGCTCCAAGACTGATATAAAGAGCTCGTGCAGAGGGAAATAAGTGACCCCTCTATGTGAAAGAAACCTCACACAACAGCTCAGTTTATCTCAAGTCCATTTCAGCATAAGCAATACTTCTGTTTAACCAGCACTATGGTAGATGCTGGTCATGGAGTTTTCAGATTCATTTTGTGGCCTGAACCTATTCACGTCCTTTCAGGGGCTGTGCGGCAAAGAAGTGTGAAAACACTGAGAGAGAGATAGCAGTAAACTGGGTTGTCAGCCAGCAGTGTGTTTTTAAGAGCAAAACGACTTTTCCAAAATAAATAGATCTGTGTCGTGGACTGCTAGGAGAGAGAAAAGCCCTCGGTTCAATAATTAATTCCCGAGTTGAGGGTTTTGGAGAGCCGCTGATTGGGCTGATTTTTTTTTATTCTGTTATGATACAAAGGAGGCCGTTTGAAGTAATTTGTCCCAGAGAGAGCGGCTTGGAATACCATACATGCTTTGATTTAGCAAAGCAAATTTAATTTTGTTTGCTTTATGCAAACCAGCCGGGGCCGCGGGGCTTTCTCTGATTCCACCAGAGGGGTGATGGTGGTGGTGGTGGTGCTGATGATGGAGGTGGGGGAGTGCACACAACAGAAGCAAGCTGCTGCCGCTAATATATAATACAGAGTGCACACTCATACACACAGACACATGCAGTGAGCAGCATCAGTTCAAAAGTACAAAGCCTATCCCTTCCCTACACACACACACACACACACACACACACACACACACACACACACACACTCCAATCCCTTTGAAATCAAAGCTTAAAATAATTGTTTGTGTGTTGTGTTTTGTTTCATTCTGTCTGTCTATTATTAGTGTTACTGGTATTATTCCTATCATGTTGTTTTAGCTGCCTGCTCTCGCTGCTTGCCGGGTTTTGTTTTATGCTACTAATGAAAGCTTCTCTCTTCACTTTTGTTCTGCTTCGTTTTTCCAATACGTGAATGGAATACATCTGTTTATATCTGTGCCTGATATTTTCTGAGATGTCTAGCATCCAACAGCACAATAAAGAAGAGGCCATTTCTGACTTTTTTTTTCTTTTTCCCAGGGCTTTGTTTCACATCTTTGTGCTGATATTTGCTGTACAGTAAAACTATGAAGACATACCTACACATGGCTGAATAGATATGCATGATGTATTGCAGTTATGTCGTTAGAAATGGGGGAAATAAGGTCTAACTGTGTAGTACTCCTTTAGTTACCTTTGTTTTGTTCTCCTGTACTGGAGAAATTAGTGTACATGTGCAGATGTTGAGGCAGACAGTGGAGGCATTTCTTCACAGAAACAGAAAAAAAGCTATTCACAATGGGTGGCCAAGCGGTTTCCATACACTATTCAAGTCATTTTCTTAGGGAACAATAATGAGTGGATAAAGCAGAAAAACCCAATTTCCTTTATGCTTTTTATATCCTGAAAAAGCCCTCGTTGACGACCCTTTGGTCTTTTGTTACAGAAAACTGAGCTAATATCCTCCAGCTCTCGGCACAGTTTAAAGGTCTTAATTGGATTCCATTAGTATATTGCTTGACATGACACTTGAGTCCGCTCTATTAGAATTCCCCTGCCTGGGATTAAAAAGAAGACTTTTTCTACATTTGACTCTCTAGGCTCTTTTGTTAAAGTCTAAAATATTCTTTTTTGGATTCACAGTTTTTTAGTGACACCATTATTAAAACCTTAAGTTTGACTTAAACAGATGCTTTTATGTCTAGAGAACCTGCAGTAAAAGGTATGGCAGTGGCTCATCGTGGCAGTTTATGTATCAATAAACCTTACCATTGATTCAGTGTAAGCTTTACATGCGTGGCTGATAGAAGGTGTTGTAAGCCCCATAAAAGAATCTCCCAGCCTCTTTCTACACAAGACGAGAGCTTTTGCTGAGCCCCCTCCAGGTTTCTTTTCAGAGTATCATGCAGAGTTGAAGTGTTTCCTCTGGTTTCAGTTGGTGGAGAACACAGGCAGAAGGGAAGATGCGCTTGATAATATCCCGTTTTATGTCTCTTGCCCCAGCCCTGAGCTGACATGGAGGGATCTGCAGCATCTGATTGCCAGGACAGCAAAGATCCCTGACCCCAAAGAGCCTGGGTGGAACATCAATGCAGCAGGACACCATGTTCATCATAGGTATTGTGGAACATCCATTCCCTCTCTGCCCACTTTTTTAAAACGAGGCTTAAATAAGTAAACAGGTTGGTCTCTGCTTTAAAAGCAAAGTGAGCTTCCATGCTTGGCTGACAACCTTGATTACTTGTTGCTATGGCTATCTAAGCAACACATACCTATCAAGTTTAGTTGTGTCTCCTAGGGCAATAATTCCACATTTTGGGTAAATACGATTATTCGCTTTCATGCTGAGAGTTACTTTAGATGAGAAGATTGATACCAACCTCATGCCTGGTAAATATAAGACTTGTGAGGTTTGCCAGGCGACCAGCAAAGCCGTCAGGAATTTACTGCTCACATCCAAGAAATAGTCAGGCACATAGCCCACTGTAAAATCATAACTCGCAAGTCTAGTTGTTCCCCTTTTTTGCAGTCTTAGCATAGGGACCATTCTAAAATGTTCCCTAGGCTATATATTAGTTATCATGCCTTATAATAGTTATAGTTGTTGCCCCTGATGAAGTCAGAAAGGTAAATGTACATTTGACTTGTGTAAAAACTGAAAAAAAGTTACTTGGAGTAAATGTTTATTACTACACCTCAGCATTTTTTACTACACTTTACCACTACTAGCATTATTTTTAGGTGATAATAGTATTGATAGAAAAAGGTTTTAATTATTTGTCAACATTGTTTTATCGCACAGGGGATACTGTAGGTGTGGAAAAAATATTTGTTTGTTTATGTGTCCGTGTAACACATCCCCTAAAGTTGTTTTCTCCATGTTGGAAGATTTATGATTGAATCGTTTGCCTGTCTATAGTGTACATGTGGATATAGTGGTTATGGTTATGAAATGTATGATTATAGTAATTATCCCTATATGCTCTCTAGCTGGGATAATTTCAGCTAAATTAAAAAGGATGCTTAAACCACCTAAAAGTTTCTGGACCACAATTCTGAGCCACTGTAACACAAAACTGTTAAATCACTTTCTCAGATTAATATGTTTAAAGTGAAATAAGCTCAAATTACCTGAGAGTAATGAATGTATGCATAAAGCTGGAGGAATCAGGTGTTACATTCAGTGTGACTGTTTACTCACATAAACATTTTGTGATGATCAGGCTTCTTCCGGCAATATACAGTAGATAAAGTATTGTCATTTCCACATGCACACACACCACTTTTAGGTGCACACACACTTACATACTTTCACACTTTCCTCATATTAAGTGCTTCAACCACAAAAAGCAGCAGTCTGTTTTATGACAGTTGAGACAGGTGATCTTGTCCAGGGAGGAGTGTCATTGTAATCCTCTAATGTTATTATCACACCCACAGCGTGTCTGAGTGTCTGTACCTGCTCTGATTTATGCAGGCAGAGGCTGGAGGAAATGGAGCTTCTCACTCTCACTGTATGAAGCATGAATTTGAAAGCGAGGGGGGGGGTGAACCCTGTGCTCCTCCAGACATCGTATAAACGCTTTTACAATGCTTTTACAGTGTCAGCCAGGAAATGACATATTGGTAATCAGTCATAGCGTTCGTGATGGTTTACCTCTGCTCTGTCTCGCTCACCTTAGAATTTCCACCCTTTGCCCTGGCTCTGACTCTCTGTCCTCACTTTGTAGTTTCTTTTCCCTTTTCTCGCTGTTATTCCCTCTTGCTGCCTTCTTATTTCTCTCTTTCATTCCCTCTTTCACAGCATGCAGTACTATAAAATAGATTGTAATTACTGCGTTGCTGTGAGAAGAATGGATTAATTAAAATATAATGATCCCGATCGCACCAGCAGGCGTCTGTCGAAATCTGTCCATTTAAGGGCTGTGGCAGAGGACTTGTAATGCCCTGATCATACTGCAGCAACCACCCTAATTATGAAGAATGGTTTATTGCATGGACGGATGGACTAGACAGTGCAATGAGCAAAGGGTCACTTACCATCGATGAGGTTGTTACATTACATTAGGGATTAGATATGATATCTGTAATGAGAGGATCTATGTTTAAGAAAATTGAAGATAACACTGAATGAGTTCCAGAGATCATGATGGCACCTCTCTTAGCTTTTCCTGCAGTCTAAACAAAGACAGATGCAAGAATATGAACGTTATATCTGTAAGTGTATACTGTAGCGTATTATTTGCTAGCTAGCTTGATTAATCAGATGATAATCAGATATTTTCTGGAAAAAATGTATATCGTTCTACACCCTACTGCCAGAAGACATAATGATAAGTTTAAGGTCTTGTTTTGTGTTGGGCCATTTCCTAGAAAGGTCCAATGGAACAAAGAAGGCTATAAATTCACGGTTCCTGGCAGTTTGTTCAGAGAGAAATACAAAAGGAAACAAAAAGGCTGTTGTGAGTGGTGATAAACAGCTTTACAAAATAAACAAAAAATGGAGTCCCCTACCAATGATATATCATTATCGAAGTAAAGAAATAAATTTTGTCATTATTCACAACAACTTTTGTACTCGTTACTTGCAAATAGTTTAATATATAACAATTTATCAGATTTCATAAATTAATTAACTTGTGTGGTTTGTAAAGTCTTGATCAGAAAAATAACAAGTAACTGTAGTGGAGTAAATGTATAAAGTAGCTTAAGTGGAACTACTCAAGTAAAGTTACAGTACAGCACTTGAGTAGATGTACTTACTTTACTATCACTGGGTTAGCATTATTCCACAGTAATAATAATAGAATTGCACTATAAATATTCAATTTCTTCCAACAAAATAACACACTGAAACCCAATACAATCAAAAATTTAGAGATTATTAGGTCAGCTCTTATTACAATACACAAAGTTTGTCAGAAAAAGAAATAATAGAAGAAAGTTGCAATACTTCTACCATACTAATGCCATTGAGTCAAATCTTGCTCATTCCTTTCATGACTAAGAATATATTCTAACTATCAGCAAATCCCCTGAATTCACTGCTACCAACAGTGGGTCAGTCCATCTCTCAATAAGGACCAACTTTGCCAAGATATCTGTGCTCAGCCCCAAGCCCGCTGGTTCTTACTGAAGATGTTAAGGGTGGGAAAACATGGTAAATAACTGGGGACTATTTTTAGCTGAGGAGGGTTAATATACATTCAGTTCTCTAGTGAATATTTCCAGCTGTGGGATGGTGAATCGTATGTGGGATTGTCTCTAAATAACCTGCATAGTATTTACTTATTAAAAGTCACACAGTTTCTCTTTAAATGAAAAATCATTGGTGATGTTAAGTATAACCCCTAAAAGTTTCATAGGGAGCGTGTGCGGATTGAGGACAGATGGTTGCAGTGAAAGCAGTGACTGCATGGCTTTGTAAAAGCTGAAGGAAAAATAGCTCCCTTATAGCTGTTGGGTGAGTTGGCATTGATGTGTCTGTCTATATATATGTGTATGTGTGTGTGGGTGTGTTTGGGGATTTAGGGGGTTGTTGGGTGGGTGGAAGGGGTTGCCCACTTCCCCGAGTTCCCATCTGTTTGACCTCCATATAGACTGGGAGCTTTAGAAAACTCTGATGTTGGGGAGCGATCCCACCCTCTAACTCTCCACCCTCAGCTCCCACCACTATGACGACAATAAACATGTCAGCCGCCACACGCCAGAGCAATCTGCAATCAGATTTACTATGCATGAAATATGGTGGTTCTTTTATTGGCCCAAAGACTTGTCACTCATAATTTATAGGCTGTTGCCAAGCTGGCTGTGATGTCAGCGAGCTCCCGGCATCCTCAGGAGAATCAGAGGGGAAAGGGAGTGAAATCGATAGGGGTGAGGAGCGGTGGTTGGGTGGGGGATAAAGATAGAAGAGGACAGAAAATTTGTGTGTGAGAGAGGAGCGAGAAAGGGAATGAGGGAGAAAAGGTATTGGAGATGGGTGAAAAGAGGAAAAAATAACACACATCCATCCTGTTCCCCTCTGTGGTGAGTTTATCAGGTTGAGGGAGTGAAAGTGTCAGTTTTTTCCAGGGCCTGTACAAATGGATCTCCTCTCCCCTCCTCTCCTCTCCTCTCCTCTCCTTTCCTCTCCTTTCCTCTCCTCTCCTCTCCTGCGGCATTGCTCTGCATCCTTTGAACACTGACACCTATTGATCACATGGTCGGCAGAGGAAAAAAAATTAATCTGCGGTTCACATCTCCACTTGAAGCCTCTCTGACCCAGAAATAGAAAGTGGAGAGTCTGGTGTTAGCAGCTTTGCACCAGAGGGATGACGAACGGAGAAGAAGCAGAACGTCCAAACAGGCTTAATTTCATTTAATCTCTTCTGATAGCATAGGTGAAACTACAGTAATTATCCTGTGGGAGATTTAGATAGAAAATAACAGCAGTGGAATAGATCAAAGTAAAGCTGCCCTCGCTGCAAAGACAAAGTGAATATCATGGAGAATGCATGAGTGGTGAAATGGTATCTTAAAAAAAACTGCCATGGCATTAAAAAATGAGATAAGATTCAATCCCTCTTTTGAAAAATGATACTCAGTTCGCAGAGAACTATTAGAATGTTTACATTTGCGGCATTTTGTTCCATATCAAAATAATTAATTGCCTCCATTTTCAAATTAAAAGTACATTACAACACAATTAAGGATGCAAATGAGTCTGGGCCTGTCGCGAGGAGCCAGGAAAAGTGAAAGAGTGACTGTGTTGATGTATGAGGGTTTACGAGTTTTTTTGTGTATTAGGTGTGTCGCAATGGATCATTGTGCATGAGTGTGTATGTGTGTTTGATTACAAAAAAATGTGTCTTGCTGCTGTTATTGAAGAGGAAGACTCAGTGTTAAAATTACATCAGCATAGGGAAATAAATCAGAGCTCGGCAGTAATAAACAACAGAGTAATTAGGTCATTTTCCCTCAGTAACTGATCGACCAGAGGAGCAGATACTATGTTATCCCTATTGTGTTAAAGGCTTCAATCACCCAACATAAACACAACACACAGGTTTACACACACACTGTTCATACCTTCCATGGGCTCTGACCTCGAACAAGCCTGTTCCATGAAAGATGTCTACTTCACGCTAGAAACCGGGGACTGTAAAGCATAATTTTGTCATAACCTTCCCTCTTTGGAGGGAAAACAGATATAAAAGTATATAGCCTGTGGTTTACTGCGACTCCCCCTCACCCAACCTGGCAGCAGCACGCTGGGTTGATGAATGCCAGTCGTCGGCCGGCTTTTAATTGCTCGTAAATTTTTGATCCAGGGAAACCGCCAAGTTCTCCTTGTCCCCCAGCGACATGGGTGACGGAGCTGCTCAGGAGGGAAATAAAAGAGTCTCAATCAGGATCACAGATAGGATAGGAGGTACACAAAGAGAGGATACAGAGAGACACACTAACACAGTTATAAAGATACAGCACCAAATCATCAGGTGCTCCATAGCATACAGTGCTTTCAGAAAGTATTCAGAGCCTTTCAGTATTTAATATTTTCTTATGTTGCAGCCTTATGCTAAAACCATTGAAATTCATTTTTCCCATCAGTAATCTCCACTCAATATCCCATAATGACAAAGTGAAAGCACAATTTTAGAAACTTTTGCAAATTTATTTAAAAAGGAAAAACTGAAATATCAAATTCAAACAAGTATTCAGACCCTTTACTCAGTACTTAGTTTAAACACAATTGGCAGCGATTAAAGTCTCGAGTCTCCTTTTGTATGACACAACAAGCTTTGCACACCTGGATTTGGGGATTTACTGCCCTTCTTCTCTTCAGATTTCTCAATCTCTGTCAGGTTGGATGGGGACCATTGGTGGACGGCCATTTTCAGGTCTCTCCAGAGAGGTTTTGTTGGGCTCAAGTCAGGATTCTGCCTTGGCCTCTTTAGGGCCTTCATGGAGTTGTCCCTAAGCCACTTGTGCCGTATCTTGGCTTAGGGTCATTGTCCTGTTGGAAGGGGAAACTTTGGCTCATTCTGAGGTCCTGAGCACTCTAAACCAGATTTTCATTGAGGATATTGCTATACTTTGCTCCGTTCAGCTTTCCCCTTAACCATGACCAGTCTCCATGTCCCTCCCACTGAAAAACACCTCCACAGCGTGATGCCAACACCACCATGCATCATCATTGGGATGGTATTGGGCAGGCTGCTACGAACTTCTTCCACTGAAGAATTATGGAGGTCACTGTTCTCTTGGAACCTTCATTGCAGCAGAAATGTTTTCAGCCTCCCCCAGATCTGTGCCTCAACACAATGCAATCTCTGAGCTCTTAGGCAGTTCCTTCAACCTCATGAATCAGTTTTTGCTTTGACAAGCATTGTCAGCTGTTGGAACTAGACAGCAGGTGCTTTTTCCAAATCATGTCCACTCATTTGAATTTATCACAGGTGGACTCCAATCAAAGTGCAGAAACTTCTCAAAGAGGATCGAGAGAAATGAAGACAACTGACCTAAATTTCAAGAATCACAACAAAGCACCTGAGTAATCATGTCAATGGGATTTTTTAGTTTATCCTTTTCATTTAATTTGCAAAAATTTGCAAAATTCTGTTTTCACTTTGTCATTATGATTGATGAGGGAAAAAATAAATTCAATGTGTGAAAAAGTGAAAACTAAAGACTGAAAAATGAAAACCATCTGAATGCACTTGTGTACACATTAAGGTCATTTAGCAATTATTAGTATGGTCCTTTCAGTATCCACTTCTGATGTAGATGTTCCTCTCCAAAGAAAATAACACCTTTTATGACATTACCTTATTTTATCCAAAAATTACTTAATTTGTCATTTTAGTGGCCAATGACATTTATATATCTGTTCTTAATTCAAAGGTAATAATTTGTCTGTGATTTTTGCCATTAAGTGGATAGGGGAGTCAGCCTGTCTATTATAATTTTCATCTGTCTTTAATAGACAGTATTTACTTCTGACATCCTGAATGCCAATCCTTTCACTCCGATATTAAATTTGTATTCCACTAATTTGCAACAGCAAAAGCGTTGTGTAAGACACATAATGTAGTTCAGATTACATTTCTTTATTGTAATTACTTTACTGTAATTTTATATGTAATTAATAAACATACTTGACAAGTTACAAAATGTTGATACTGATCATATCAGTAAAGTGCTAATTGACAGCATATTTGCAAATACTTAATCTGTGCACATTTTTACATGAAGATGTTGAAGGTTGTCACAATAATTGTAACAACACATGAAATACAAGGTCAATATAAAGACATAAACCCAGGATGATACTAGTAATAGATATTTTATAGTATTTTATTAGATGGCATTTAAAATTGCAACCCCCTTATTCACTCAATGAGACCAATGCCTCGGCATAGCAGAGGTCATAACAAAGAGGGTTCTTTCAAAATAACTGAGGGTTGTCTACTCTGGGGTGACCAACCAAATATTCTATATGCAAGTGCATATTCCTTGTAGATGACTTTATAACCTAACCATTAATTTTACTGTTTACTTTATGAATGTTTCAGCAGAGGATAAAGTGATGTTTTCATGATAATGTTTCACAGTGTGAGAAACTGTCTCATGCTCTCCAGTGTTTTGGTTTCTAATAAGCCTTAATTTTAAAGGATGTAGCATTTGAAGTGGATTTCCCAGATCATATATCATCTCCTCCCTGTAAAATTTAGCAATATAACAACACCACCTCTGTATCCTTTGTTGCTAACACCTGAACCCCCTAATCCCAAACCCATGAGACTCAAAAAGGCAGCATTAAAACAGGGTTTGAGGACAATAACAGACTCAAATGGGGTTTATGTTAAGTTCTGAGATCAGACTGATAGCACAAACTTCTAAAAAAACCTCTCAAGTTTCTAAAATTTCTAAAATTTCTATTTCATTACTCTATTAATTGATTAGTTAATCAGCTTAATTCCAAACATTCTCTGGTTTTAGCTTTCCAAATGTGAGGACTAAGGGTCTTTTATGTCAATAAAGTAAATATATTAGGGTTTGGACTGTTTCTTAGACAAAAAACATATGATTTTAAAGCAGTTTAACCAAATCTTTGATTGATTGATCAAGAGCTTGATTAGCACATAAAATGACATGAAAATAATAATTAGTTGCAGACCTAGTTCAGCCTGAACATAAATACTGAGCATAAGACTCTTCTAGCAGTCCCCAGAGGCTGTGAAGGGTCTTACTGTACAGCCTACTAAACCAAACTGGCTTGAGCTGGACATCTAGCAGAGCAAACAAAACAACCAAAACTATCATTCTTCATGCAGTGTGACCCTGGAAGCAGCACTAGCATGCTGCTCTAGCATCAGCCTTGAAGAACCCAAAGGAGTCAACCTTTATTATTTTTCTGTAAAGAGCACATAGTAAGGAATGTTTAGCTATAAGCTATTGATAGCTTTTTATTTTTTAAAACAAAGAGTTTCATCAAAGGGGGAAAAAAAACTCATTTACTCCATTACCCCCGTAGAAACTCATTGCACAGTTTTTCCTTGTGTATTGTGGCTGTAGGAATGAGAGAACTCCTATCTAAAAGAAAATACTGACAGGCTGAAGAACTGAGGTCCAGTTGCTTGCATTTGCATATACAGCTCTCTTTTTCTTCTTTTACTGCAGAACAGTCCTTTAAGTGCCTGTGCTGTGTTGACAGTAATGGAGATAAGATTGAAAAATGGGTTTTAAAAACTGTCTCTGAAGACTTGTGACTGTTGCCAAGCCTAACAGATGCTCATCTGATCAATTTCTTACCCCGTTTGTCTTCCTCCCGAGATGAAAGTAAGAGGAGATAAATATAGGTTTATCCCACCATTTACTTGTTCATTGCAGTAAGGTCTGACATCCTGCTGAGGATTTTGATTATTTCCTTCTTCTGTGTCAGACTCTGTCTAGCCTCAGATCTCTATCACTGCTTTTTCCTTTTTTGTGTCATCTTTTTTCTTTTCTTTTTTCTCTCTTCCTTCCCCTGCTGTTTGTGTTGTTCCGGTCTTATTTGGTGGTTTTCAGTTCACCAAGTTTGCACTGTTGTGATCTCTTCCCTCCTCACATTGATCTGGCTTCCATTAGCCCTAATAGTGGCCAGATGAAGACACATGCCGATCATCCACAGGTCACACTCAGGGCCAGAGGTCAGATGTCAAAGAGAGCTGGCCATGGTCCTGCTCACCTCTTTGTGCGTGCGCATTTGTGTGTGTTACTGGGGATATTTAGAGGCGGTACTCAACAGTCTTCCTGTTTCCATTCCCTGCAGAAACAAATGCACCAACAAATTTGATTTATACACAATCGAACACCCTTGCTGTTTCAATAGGATATTAAAGTAAAAAAAAAAACAAAACAACTATGTGAATGCATTATTCGTTTATTCATGGATATTTTTTTTTTCACCCGACTGACACAGTTTGACAAAAACATTTAACCACTTATTGTTCTTATCTGGCATTTCCATGTATCTAAAATAATCTGATTACAAGTGGACAGGTGTGAATGCACTCAAGACGCATTGAGATCAGATCCCTCAGACCACATTCAAAAGTGGTCTGCACCGCATATGGCCACAATCTTAAAGCAGTGTGAGTCAAAGGTGTCCTGGGCAACATTAAAGGACCACCTACTCAACTGACGTCCTCTGCATAAGCAGATGTATGTACTCATTCACAAACAAGTACAAGTCGTATAAATCACATAAATTACCTTTTCATATGATGTCCAAAAATTTTGAGAATCCAATAGAGAAATATTACGAGTGTGTTAAATATCTTGGTTGATATGGTTTGCCTGGAATATGCCAAAGAATAGACCCAGTATGTATTGTTTTGATTTCTTCTTCTGTTTTTAATATAATTTTTTAATTTTTAATTTCCGGCAGACCAGAATTAATTGTATTGCTGCCGCTCACCAGTTAAAAACATTGATGCATTTGGTCTTTCATCAGATTTCTTGTGCAATGCAGGACAGAGGTTAACTAATGTGAGATCATGATCTGAGACTGAAGTCTGGTGTTTTATGCCACTGGAAAGTAGAAAGGAAACTTAAAAAGCAGAAGCTAGGAACCAACTCAAAAGTGGATGAAAAATGGCCAAGGAAACTTTGTCAGCAGCTTTCTTTTTTTTTTTGTTTTGTTTTCCAAACAATTTAAAAGTGACTTTATTTCTAATATGTAGCTCCTTTCATTGCATGCATGACCAGCAGTTTTTTAAAGTTATACAATATGGCCCTGTGACACATCTTTGGGAAAATTAGTTTGCCTCTATTTACAACAACCTCCTGTATAGGTCAGATCCACGTTTGGTATAAATCCAAATAAACAACACAGATATAATAGCTTTACATTTCCCCCGTACTATTTCTCAACAAACAGGGGATCCAGGGGGAGTGAAATGCAAAACATCTTAGCAATATGTGATAAGTACTAAAGAGGAAATAGAGCATTTCAAGACCATGTCACTGATCGGCGTGCTACACTGAAGCCCTAATATTGTCGAGATGACAGTCATAGTCATCCAAACAGTAATCCCTGATATCGCTGCTACAGTGTTTCCCAGTCTAACTAACTAACTACCACACAGTCTTGCTGCAGGCTGACGGACACATAGACGCAGAGCTCGCTTCCAGTGGGCACAAAAGGAGAGAGATGGGTGAGCCTGATCAACCCCAGTAGTGTCAACCCAATTACTCATTCTCTTAAAGGGCTATTAAAACATAATTGCCCGGCGATTTACATCCAAGTTAACGTGGCCCCGAGATAATTTATTATTTTCCATAAGCCCTTTCTTTTGTGTGCTGACTGAAAGAGTGTGGGGGGAGAGAGAGGTAGACTGTAATTTCCTGAGTCATGAAGAAAGGCATGTTGGCAGCCCAGTGTAATTGTTTAAACCCCACTCTCAGACACCTTCCAGTCACCCCCTTTTAATCCTCGTTATCGCTCTCATTAGTCCGGGGTCAGGGGTCATCTAGCTCCCCCTAGAAACACAAACACAGTGCAGAGGAGAGCAAGGGATGGATGATGGGCTGGATGAAGGAACTGGAGGTTTGGGGCTGGGATGGAGACAAGGATGTCCACTTCAGCTCTATCCAGCCAGTGTTTGCTTAATTTACATAATTATTTATTTGTGGACTAAAGTTTCTTTATTTTATCGTATTGTTTTAGGATGATAAATCTCTTTTTGAGATAAATCATATTTTAAGTAGTAGGAAACTGAGGTAACAGAGTCATGAAGGAATATTTATGTATCATTAGTAAGTCCAGTTTGAGTAACAGATCCTTTGGCATCAAACATTTTTCAAAAATACATGAGAATTATATACATGTTTTTTTTTTTTCTTAAGCTATGATAAAGAAAATGTATAAACAGAGACCAGTCCATCTCAAACAAAAAAGTAAAAAGTATAGTCACTGCATGTGTTCTACCATCTAATTTTCAAAGGTATGTTGGATAAGTCAGAATGTAAGTTTTAGGACTCAGTATTTAAAAGTGTATTTTACTCTGGTTTTGTTGTGTGGTGGTTAAGACACATACCCCATAATCACAACATCCCTTTATAAAGTAAACATGTTTTTCAAGGGGGAAAGTCTCTTTCAGGAACAGCAGTGTCTTTGCCATGCTCTGTCTAAACTGTGTTCACAACTTCCCCTCTTACTTTTCTTTAATTCTTTAGTTTTATGAGCTCCAGACAACCACATCAAGAAAGCCCGGGTTTCAGTCCTCCTTCGAATGCTCTGATTTGTTGTGGGTTTGAGGTTAAAACGAAACATGGCCCAACCATATACTGCGGCAGGAGAGTATGCACTTTATGTTGACACTGCGTACCTGCAGGAAGAGCACCAAGCTTGAAACGCACTGCAACCAGAGTAGCTGCTATTCCAAGCGCTCTTTTTCTGTTCTGTGTCCCTACAAAGGAGTGCTCATGTCATTTTGTAAGCCTACGTACCAATGGTACAGACATTAGCTGTATGCTAGCCAGGAACAGACACAACTGTGTGTATGGGAATGTGTCTGTTTCCGTGTTTGTGTGCCGTCTCAGCCTCTAGTTAATCTCAGAACTCACCGGGAGTTCCAGTTCTTTCCGTCACACTTTTTCCTCTCATCTCTGTACATTTATGAAGTAGATTCATAAAGTCTTGGGATGAAATAGAATTTTTTCTGAGACTGAAATATTTTCAAGATGTGATAGTGTCTACAAATCAGTTCCTGCTTCCCCGGGCAAGAGTTTACATCCATTTTCATTTACTAACTTTCTTTCCATTGTCTTCTATGCAATGGAGCCACCTCTAAAATTTGCCTCGCATTCTGTCTGAACACACAGTGCAGAGTATGACAGTGTTGCAGTATGACAGGTTGCCCTAACTGAACCGACTAAATGCAAAATGAAAAAAAAATAATGATAAATTCAATTCAATCTTATTCTCATTCTTTCCCTCCCTCTTTCTTTGTCTGATCCTGCTCACCTCTGATCTGTTTGCAGGAGTCACAACCTTGTTTCCCCCCAGTGTCCCTTTCTAATTGAAGCTAATAAAGATCAATTAAAGTCATTAAGAGCTTTTCTTAAAGGAGGCCTGGCTACTAAATGCATTAGCAGGCTCTCTGTGTTTCTTCCTATATAGTATATGTTTCTCTCCCCCCTGTTTTGTATGTACAGGGGCCTGTTAGGGTCTCCGGGGGGCCAGGGTGTTTCCAGAGTTACATCAATGAACAGTACTGCTGGCCGTTCTTGGAGCTGACAAATGACGGCTACATCTGAGGACAGTACCAGTATGTTTGCATTACTTCCCACAGTGGGGTAATACTTGGGCTGACATTTAGTATGTTTCAAGTCATCTCAGCAACTGTTGGATGGATTGACATGCACTTTCATACAGGCATTCAGAAGACATCTTGGAGACTTTGTCAATCCCTTGAATTTTTATCTAGCACCCTCATCAGGTCAGAAAATTTAATTTGTCCAGTACTTTGGTTTATAACCAGATACCTGCAAAACTGACAGATAATGAGGCCTAGTGATATTGTTGATCCTATGACCTTTCTCTGATGCCACCAGCAACTTTAAAATGCATTAACAACCATTGGATGGATTGGCATGAAATTTAGTCCAGGCATTTTATGCTTTTTTGGAACTTTGGTGATACCCTGACTTTTTGATCTACCAATCTTAACAGGTAAAAATTTCAGTTTTTCTAATACTTCCTCTGTTCAAAAATTTGCCTTTCCTTACAGTGAGTATTACAGCCTTTTGGAATTGCTATCATGGCTGAATACTCTTAGTTCCCTATTTTCACTGGATGTTCCAGCACAAACACAGCTCAGTGCTGTATTTTCCTAACCTCAAAACTTACTTTGCCCTTTTGTATGGTTTTTCTGTTGCCCTTATAACAGGATGGAAAATCCTCAGACACAGTTAGGAACTTTTTGGTGTGACACAACCATCCATTAAAACTACTCTGGCACGGTATAGTCTATAGGACATGCAGCTACAGCATGCATGGTTTTTACCTCATCACTAATCAGCCTTTTGCTCCTAGCCATTGAGCGGACGTCAGAGCATTATCCAGCTACTGTAGCGTAGAGCACTATTCGCACTCCAAACTCAACTCGAAAACAGGCGATGTGACAGAGCGATAAGAGAGATGAAGGAGAAGGAGAAGTGACCCATTCACAGGACAGCAGGTAACCTGATGGTGCTACCGTGAGCTGACAGGACTGTCATCACACTCTATACAGCTGTGTGCATGTGTGTGTGTGTGTGTGTGTGTGTGTTTATGTGTCTGAGAGAATATACTGTATGTGAGTATCTCAGTGTGTGCTTGCATTTCCTCTATGTGCAAGACTACAGTATGTGGAATTGTGCTAGTGCATTATAGACCATGTGTGAATAAATATGCTTAAGTTCAAATGAAACCATTGATAAATGCGTTTGCATATTTATCCGGAGTGTGTTAAGGAGACAAAAGCTAAATTAAATGTTGCCACATCTCACTTCTGTATATGTGTGTGTATGTCTAGTGGTGTGTGTGGAATGTGTTTCATTAGCTGTGCATCCACAGTACAGTATAGCAGCCAACGAAGATGCAGGGACAAGGCGGGAAGCTCCCTATCACTCAGCCTGGGCTCTGCCTCCCTGTCCATATGGCCACAGAATTCCACCACTGCCTCCCCAGGCCTGTGCTAGTGTGAAAAGCAATTGCGTTGAATGTGTAGAAATTAAGTATCCCATCATTCAGCACAGACATGCAATTAAAGAGCTGCAGCCATCACTCGAAGTAGACATCATGTGAGTCACGTCTCTATAACTCAAAACAGCGGACGCCTGCCACTTTTTGTTAAGAGGGAACAAAAAAATTGCAGACACACACTTGAGGGGCTCACACATCCTGTCTCCCATTTGCTGAACAAAGACATTCACAAGCATAAACATTCATTTTTTTTCAAGAATTTCTTAATACAGTATTTGTGTGTACATACATACTTTGGAATAATTATTTGTCTCTATAATAATTCCTCCTGTCGGCACTGGCTGTCAAGTGATCTCTTCCAAGATCAACGGAAAAAATCCAGTAAAGTCCCAAATTCCTTAGATCATGGTCTGTGATGAGGGCATTTTGGTAATGAATATTCAAGAGATGAAAAAAAAAATGTGTGCACAGTATTAGGGGTTTCACAAGAACTGATACTGCAGTACTAGGTCTATGTAAAAATTTTGGAAACGTAATATTTATTTTCCTTACATAATCTAGGCACAGAAAATACTGTAGATGTAGCAGGTATTGGAGATGTGCTATTTCTAGGACTGACGAGGGCATAATAACCCTACAAGTGTTCTAGTGTGACATCAAACACAAAGGGAAGAAGTAGAAGGAAGGCAGACAAAGAAACAACATCAACAGCACTTGGAATGGTGGCAGCAGTTGTTGGTGCAGCAAGGGGTCCACAGTGACTTGCAGAGAAAAACATGCCAAGAGTCACTGTGTTTGAGGTGGATGATCAGCAACAAGCAAAAGCTAGTTGCAAAGGGTGTGACAGAGCATTTTGAATCACAGAAGGAAACACCTCAAACTTATCTACATGGCTCAAAGACAGGCATCCATATCTGTACACAGAATCAATACTGTGACGCCTTCGTTACCACTCAGTTTGTCAAAATATTAATTTGACTTTTAATGAATATTTTTTAGGTTATTGGTCAGTCACTATGTTAAAGTAATGCTTGCATAGTGACTACATGGAGGGTTATGTGCGTGCCATGGTATTAATCTTGGTATAGTGGAATTTAACAAATACCAAATTTCTGGTATCGTGACATCCCTACTTGGCATGGCATGCATGTGAATATACACTGTCACTTATTTAACAAATGATTATGAATTATAAAGATGATGAAAACATTTTTTCTGTGTTCCTCATAAAAATGTATGGTTTCCATGGCAGTTTGGTTGAGAGACATCACAAAAGTCACAAATCTGTGAAATAAATTGGTTAAAACATCATGTAATATTCACACTAGAGCACCTTTTGGAACTTTGCTGTATTCTTTTCAGCTGGGGTTCACTCCCCATTTGCTTAAGATACCAGTACACAGAAGTGCCTGTCTGCTTATCAAAGAGTTTTTGCAATTTAAGCACCAGAATTCAGTCGGGTATTTCAGTCAGCCTCCCAGTGTGGCCGATCAGAACATTTACCAGGTAGTCATACATATGAAACACTTCTTAAGTGGCATAACCAGACCCTAACTCGTGTTTACCCCTTTAGTCGGCAGCTCACAAAAATACCCTGATAAAAAAACATAGGTCTCAGTCACCTTCAAAGTGGACTGAGCTGTGGTTTGTTTGTGGTAAGACTGCAACATGAACAAAGTAAATAAGATGATACGTGATTCATCCTCATTTCATAACATCTATTTCCCCCTATGATGGCGTTGGATACGTAGTGACCCTTGTTTGGCATCTGATGGACAGAGCCCAAGTCATTGTTCTGAAGTTATTTTCAGCTATTTCTTCGTGAGATCTTTGATGGTAGAGAATTTCAATATTGCCAACAAGCACAGCATCATATGCTCATTTTAGACACCATACTATAAAGCATTACACTGCTGCAGAATGACAAAGAGGCAACTTTATACTATGTACAATTTGTCTAACACTGTAGTCATGCTAGAATGGGATCTTTTCAATGCCACTGTGGAGAGGAGAAAAAATTACATCCACCAGTAATCCTTTCATCATACATATGGCCATGTGAGTATTATCATAGGACTTCAAAAATCTAAACCTGTTTTTTAATGCATATACCTTGACATGCAAATAAAGATATGTGAGTGTACAATCTGTACATTGAGGGATCACACAAAAATGGTTAAAGTGTAATAGTAAAGTGGCAGAATTTCTGGTAATGTACTTACTGTACATTTTCACTGAGCACACATTAAATTTTGAAATTAATTTTAGAGGTGTCTAAATGCAAAAGAAATGGATAATGTAATGCTTGTTATGGTTTTTTTTTCTTAAAATAAAAAAAAAACAAAAACCTTTTAACTTACAGATATCACCATGAATCATCCCGAGTTAATTACTTACATTAACACAATATATTTTTGTATTTCAAGTTTTCTAAAATGTTGTGTGTAAATATGCAAATGAAGTGTTATCTAATTATATTTTTTCATAGGGAATTTGGATATCTCATTTTATCAATCCAAAAATCAAGAATCACTGTCAGCCACCATAGAAAACAAAAAAAATTTCGCCATGTTTTTAGAAATAAAATGATACATAACATTAGACTGAAAAAACTCTTTAGTAAAAACTTTTGGAGTATAGGCAGGAATAAAACTGGTAAGTTCTACTGAAGTGGAGATTTCTGGCTCAATGTAATAGAAACATCTCATTTTGAGAAAATGTACCTTAAAGATATGTTTTGTAATTGAAATTTCACAGACACCAGTAGACAAAATGTATTAAAATAAATACCTAAATGATATTTTGGATGTTTTGTTTCCACTAGTCTGAAAGGAGACATGTTATGGAAGCAGAATAGTCCACAGTCATTTGGTCTACAGTGTCTCACCCTTAGTTTCGAACTTTATAGTTGAACCAAGTAGCTACACTGATATTAATAGTCATTTTGCTAAGTGGCAAGAGAAACATTACAAGAAGAAAAAGTGCATTCAATAAAAAAGTATATGATGATAGTATCCAAATCAAAAATATACTACATGAGTACTCACTGAGACTCTGACCTTATACATGAGATAAATTTAACCTTAACTAAATTCTCAAGGCTCCAAATACCATGTTTTGTGTGGTCTTCTGGAAATCATATTGAAATATCACTCCTTTTACAGTACTTACACAAAGAAGAAGTGCAGTGTGTCCTCTAGTATATTTCTGTTTCCTCTGATAGCTCACATCAGTTTGTTCACAGAGCTAAGCCTGAGTGGTCTGCAGTGTAAATATCCCAGATCTACTATTACTCCAACTAAATGTTCCTAGCCATTGTCAAGCCACTAAGTACAAAATGGTGAATTGCACACATGAAGAGAGATAATTGCCACTCACACTGGAAATTTGGCAAGCACCTTCCCCACAAGACCCGGATGAAATGGTGCTTCAACCCCCAAAACTGTCATTCTTAATGAAATGGTAATTACAAACCCAGCGGAACAGCTGAGGGGCCTGCCGGGCCCACGGAGCCCAACTACCAGAATAAACCCGCTACAACAACCTGCAGACAGGAGGGAGAGAGGAAGGGAGGCAGGAGGGAGGAGATAGGATGTTGAGGAGAGGGACAAAAAGACGATATAAAGCAAGAGTGGTTCAGCCAGGCACTAACACCAGGAATCTGAGATTTATTTCAATTGTGAAATGTAATACACACTCCAGGTTGGAGTGTGCTGTACACTGGGACCCTCATCAATAATGCTGGCTGTGTGGAAGGCAGGAGGGGAGGTTGGTTAAAAGCGCCCACACAGTCTGGGTAATTGATTGCTTTGTAAGTGAACGTGTCTTTAACCTTTGGGAGGTCAGACCCAGTCGGACACCATCAGTCCTGCCTGGGGTTGAACCGCTTCCAGCCGTTTGTCTTCCGCTGCTCCCTCATCTCAGGGCCGATTTGTCAAGCATGAGATGTTTTGGGTGTTTAGATTACAGGCGAGATGGGAAAACAAAGGCAAAATGCCACCCCAAACAAAAGGCCCGAGCCGGCATTTCCCACTGATCTGCAGGCCGGGCAGGAGGCCAGCTACCTGGGGTGCTGAAACTGAAGGGGGGGGGGCTTTGCTGAAACAGAGCCACAATGAAGCCCACGAAACAGCCACTGTGGAGCTTGAACCAAAGCCAGAATGGAGGCTGAACAGGAGCCAATGTGAGAATTGAACCACAGCCAGGACGGTGACATGAGATAGAGCCAGAATGCCGCCTTGAGATGCAGCCAAAATGGCAGCCAGAGACTCCGGGGGATAGGAGGGAGCTTGGGGCGGCTAACTGTTTTCTTCATGGCAATACTCCTCATCACTGGAGGTTTTAAAGTGTCCCTTTGCCACCCTCCCAGGTACTTAGGCCTTTCTGTCTGTCAGGCTTGTAGAGAGTGACTAAAGATGATTTATCTCTTAGATTATTAAGTCCAGTAGCTACGCCGTCACTCATATGAAGCCCCGGAGAGACAGGTCAGAAATAGACAACATCCTCCAGGTCTGACGCACTGACGCCTTTATTTGTTATAGGGGAGGAGCCATTTGTAGCTGTCCTGCACCTTTTAACACTTTGATAGAAGGCGACCAATCTCCCATCATGTTAACCACATGTGCAAATATGATTGTGTATTTATTTTCAGACATGATATTTCATCACCATGAGGTAAAAGCAGGTTTTTCTTGCATGCTTGTGTCAGTGTGTTTTTGTAATCTAAAAACTAGTGGGTTTGTACACATGCAGGGTATGTGTGTTTGTGTCAAAGCGCAAGGTGCAGCGTGTGCCTGCAAGTTCCATCTGCTGTTCTATTACCATACCTGCCACTTCCCTCTTCAGCTGAGGTGTGTGTGTGTGTGTGTGTGTGTGTGTGTGTGTGTGTGTGTGTGTGTGTGTGTGTGTGTGTGTGTGTGTGTGTGTGTGTGTTATCGTAGTCTCCCATCCTGTTGTTAGATCTGACAACCACTAACATGGGCTTGTGGTGAAAAAAGGGAAGGGGGGGGGGTACTCTCAAGTTCCAGATCCCACCCTGAGTTTGACAAACTGTCTAGAACTGTCTACACTCTTCTCTTAGCTTAGACTCTTCACCCCTTTCCTTGCCAGGATTTAAGCAGCCAAGAAGTGTTTTGATACCCCTCTCTGAAGTGGAGTATTTCCTCAATACTAAATAATATTCTGGTACTTTTACAGATTGTCCCAAATTTCTTTTCGTTCAGGCTCACCAAGTATATTTTCATGCCCTATAGCACATTTAGTTCATTTATTCCTCTCATCTGTTTTACATTGAGTTCAAAACTAAATTATTAAATCCAGCTGTTACATCGCTAAAACACCTGGTTATCATTTGGCATTTGTTTGCTACCCATGTCAATTTGATGCCTGAACTTCACAACTGATACCAAACCAATCCTTTTTAATACATGACATTAAGCGGCTATAAATATTTTTACAAAATCGATGTATCAAATGATAATGTGAAAACAAGCTGACAATGCTACGAGGGTCATTAATAGTAGTGAACCTAGAGAAAATTATCACCCCAGGTTGCTGGTCACCTCATCTTAATGGAGCCTTATGGTGAGTTTCACTTCATTGTCTCGTTGTCCAGCCCATTACTTTACTGTTTGGTCTACTCTTATCACTCTCATAGTGTCGTTTTCAGCTGTAGCAAGAGAGTGGATATAGTTGAACCTTTAGCAGCTAAAGAGTCATGTTGTTCTTTCATAAGTTGGTACCAAACATAAGTTGGTAGAGACCAAAAGCAGAGCTAAAAGAGTATTAATATTTAATTAGCGTTTACCTGTTTACCAGAAACAAGACTTATAATGAAACTTAATGTTGTTCCATAACTGCATAAGGTGTAATATGAAACTGCATCCTAACAGGTTCAACATATCCACTTTAATGGGGATAATGCGTCAGTGTTGTGTCAGTGACTGCTTACAGCAGATTTATAAATCTACAATAAACAAGAAACAAAGGAATACATAAAGAAATGTAAAATACTTTCCTAAAAACCCTCTTTGTTCAATTATCGAAGGATGACAACGTTCTCAAATGTTAAATGTTGCTTGAACACAAGAAACCATTCAAGGACTTTGTTTTGAAAAAAAAATATTAAAATAGTAATTTTAAATTAAAATCAGGAACTATTTAATCAAAGAATAATGCCCCTTTCTAAGTTGCAGTAACTATGGAGCCAAAGAAACTAAACTCAGGAATTAAATCAGGAAGGGAAAGCATTTTTGTGAATTCCTGTTTGTAAAGCCACCATATCAGAAGAACTGTGAAAATTAGGCAGATTAGTCTAATAACAAAAAACAGTGGATTTTTTATTTTTGAGAAGAAAAATAGACATTGTGAAGGATAAAGGGAAGATGCATAATAGGAAAAGGAGACTGAGAACTTCAAATTTCACCCTGGGTTATCAGAAACTGCTACACCCACCCAATAGATAAGAGTCCAACACCCATGCCTCCTACAAACAACCCCCCCTTCCAACCACACCCATAAGTCTATCCCAATTCAGCCCACGAACCATCTTTGGTTCATAGTTCAACTTTCTTCACATTCGCCCCCACATTTGTGCTAGAGTTGTGGATATACTTGCCCTAGCAGGGACGTTTTTGGAGCCAGGAATTCTGGTATTGGAACTAAATTCAAATCATAATTCCTGTCCTCTTACAGCAGGTATGATTCCCAAGCTCATGAAAAATTTTTCCTGAGTCCCTGGAAAAGTTCCTACTGTGGAAAGATACTCTAAGTTAACACCTACATTTCTGTTGGTAGTTTAAAACAGTACTGAGGTTCAGTACCTAGCCCTAATAAAAAAAATAATATAGTAGCAAATAAAAATTGAACAATCAGTGGGTTAGTGTCCTCTTAGATACCTGTGACCTTGTGAAGATCAAGCAAAAACAAACTACAGAGGCAGCTACGGTTGGAAAAAAAATCAGTCATGTCAGAATTTTTCCCACATCTATCACTGTAAATAAAGTAGTGTAATCTTGTTTAGAAAATATGGCAAGAACAGCCTGGTGTGTTTCTTTTTGGTCTGTCTGTGAATTGACTGAAGATCAATAACCCCGCAACTCTGTCAGCTCCATAAATCCAAATGAATATGTGGATGAGGTGCAATCGTGTGTTGATGTGTGTGCGTGCGTGTGTGTGTGTGCGTGTGCGTGTGTGTGTGTGTGTGTGTGTGTGTGTGTATGTATGTGTGTGTGTATGGGCACATGTATGTCAAAAGAGAACATGTCTGTGTTTTTTTGTGAAGGTGCACAGATGTAAAGGATCTGGAATATGTATGCGTGTGTGTGTTTGTGTGTGAAATGAGAGTATTTCATGAAGGCCTCTCACACACACACATACACACACACACACTCTTTCTGTATGAATCATCTTCTTACACACACACACACACTCTTTCTGGTGGGGTTGCAAAACTGGCCTTGCATCTCTGCTCCAGCCAGATTTATTAATTAGCCAGAGTCTTTTTTCCATTGCTTAATTTAGTGTGTGTGACTGTATGTAGGTCTATGTACATGTGTTTTAGAAGGGAGAGTGAAAGTGTGTATATGCGTTAGTGTGTGTGCAGGGTAATTAAAGATATAGCTCATCCACAGACTAACAATCCCACTATCACTTAATATTAGTGTAGTTCTGCAATGATATTGCTTCCTGAGTAGATCTATGTGTGGATAATTGTTTGCTAATTGAGAAGAGGTGGAGGCTTGTCATGGGTGTGTGTGTCTGTGTGTGTATATGTGCTTGTGTGTGTGCGTGTGTGCATGTAGTGACTGTGTGCATATATGTGTGTGTCTGGTGTTTGTATGTGCGCATGTGTGTGTGTGTGTGTGAGTGTGTGTTCGCACACCATGTGTGTTGGGTTAGAAGAGAAGCAGAGATATAAAGTCCTCATGCTGATTAGGATTCTTAGCAGATGGATAAAAGTGGGAAGCCGTGGTGATCAAATGGTTTTTCATTGACCATTGACAAAAAATCATGACTGGTTATTTAGATATGAGGGGTCCGTTTTGACAAAAATGGTACCACATCTCAACTTTAGCATTTCACCCATTCTTTATTAACTTCCTCTCTGTAGACTTTTGTTTTTTTCTGTGTAATATGGCTCGACTGAAAACGCTTCTGTCCTTTGAAAGCCTGTGTGGGTGTATATCTGTGTGTTGATGAGCATCTGATAGATGTGTCAGCAGATAAACTGGGCTGAATGAGCCGAGTGAGTGTTGCAACATAAACCGACTCACCCTCAGGAAGAGGGGAAACGGAGCACTGCACCTCCTGCAGGGGGTGCCGTGTCTCCCGGCAGGGGGCTGCAGCAGGCGAGCAGAGGGGAGCCTGTGCACCCCTCCGCCCAAACCCCTGCACGCACACTCATCCTGCCCCACTCCATCATACTGCACTACAAGGTGGGTGGGGGGTTACAGGAACCCTGTGCTCTTCTGAACCCCCTCTAATGCATAATTCATACACAAGTAGCAATTTTGATATTTTGCTAGGGGGTTAGAAAAACAGGAGACATTTTAAAATAAAGTTCCACAACAGCCTTTGCACTCATCCTCCCCTTCTCTTCCTTATTCAGAGTTAAATTATATCGCTGCTACGATTAGTTGACAGCAAGTGGTTGGTAACTCTGCTCTAGAGTTTGCAGAATTGTAGTCTCCAGATCTGTAACCATTTTCATTGAAATTTTTCAAACCCCCCCTATACTGACCAAATTTCTGCAAAGTAGAGCAGTGACTAATGATCATCAACATTCACTATTAGTATTCGGTCAACTCTAAATCGTGTTTGGGGTCCTGGAGACTCTGGCCCCTTTTTAACAGTTCAATAAACATTCTTAACATTCTTTTTTCACCTTGATACTTCACGACTTTTATTTATTTTATGAGATTTGCTTCTAAGCCTGGTTTTGAACTGATGACATGTTTCAGAATTTCACTACAGAAAATGACACATTATTTCTGTTCGGTGTCTTAAAGTAGTCAGCTGCAACACATGGCTATAAACAATGAAATTTCTTTTTCTCTATATCTGTGATTGGGTTTTGGCAGGGCTTTATATGTAGCACTGCCACTCCCAAATCCCAGCAGAGTCTGTTTAGTTTTTTGTTAATGGAGTCTTATAACATTTTCTTCATATTACTTATCAAAATTTAAGCTCAGTTTGAGGCAGAAGAACGTGTTACCACTTCAGCAATTATTTTACATTTGAGGTGTTATTAAGGTGAGAAGACCAGAAAAAATATTTGAGTGAAAAATTGTTTGATTTTGTAATTGTTATTTTATGCATATGAAACTTGAGTCTGTAGGACTCCAAACAACTTGTCAGTAAAGCCGATGTCAACAAAACACAAGAATTAATTTGGTAAACAAACAGATAAAAAAACCAGCTTGTAGGAATCTTATAGATATGAATTGTTACCCAGTAGATTTCTTGGTAATGATGCTATTTTTAACATTATATACTACTACTGAAATTTGCCTGTCAGTAGGGGCTGATTGCCAAGAATCGTTTCTGGGCTATGGTGTGTGTGGTCAGTCAGTGTTGTTCATTACAGTGTCTAGGTCACACCATAAAAAGTTTTGTCGCAGTTGAGATCTGTCATTCTTAACACTCTGGCTTGTGTGTGCTTAAAACCTATGGGTGCTGCACTAACCCCTTAGTAAAGCTGTGCCTTTTTCCTAAAGTCAATCAGCATGTAGAAAACGTGTTCTCGAGAACTGCTGATCCAAAAACAACTTCACAGACAACACTGCTCTTCCTTGGGTCATGTGCAATACATCCACCAAGTTTAGAGTTGATCCGATGAGGTGTTGTTGAGAAAATCGAAATACAGATGGACAGAGGTTCCTTGACTTATGGTTAGATTTGCTTTCCATCACATGATTTTGTCTAGACTCACTTTTTCTTTCCCATAGACATTGTGTTTCTTTTGCAACAATAATGCCACATGCCCTGAAACTGACCTGTCAACCAAGGCGCAATCGTAAAGTCATCAATCGTGTTATCCTTTTTTTAATACTGTATGTGGAGTACAGAACCTTTGAACTTGATGTCGCTCCCATGATGAAATTATGTAGCAGGTGTCAAATCGTTCAATAAACACATAAAAACAGAGTTTGTTTTTGATTGTTGCGTCGCTGTTTGCTCTATCACATTTAGTGATATGGTATTAAATGCTTGTCCCTTTGAAGAGACAAACAAAGGCTCTGTGTTTGCTTTGTCCAGAGTGAAAGGAAAGAACTCAGGACCCGGGAGAGAATCTTTTGCCAAGCTTGTAGTGTAGCCTCAGTCTCTCTCTCTCTCTCTCTCTCTCTCTCTCTTTCTCTCTCTCTGTCTGTCTGTCTCTCTCTCTCTCTGTCTGTCTGTCTGTCTGTTTTCCTCTCTCTTTCCCCACAAGGGCAGAGACATCTGAAGGACTGTACCTTGGTGTGCATCCAACAAAAGCTCTCTTCTGAATTTCATCCTCTTTTGGATTTGTGTTTGAATAACACTCGAGCTACAAATCAAAATATGTTGGACACTGAGAGTGAGGTCATGGGATGTAGATCATTGTGGTTTCCAGAGACGTCTCCTTGTGTAAGAGATGGGAAGGGTGGCTACTGCTTTGACTGATGGCTGTAGAGACTGAGAGAGCTGTTTGGTGCCCATTCTCCTGAGACTATGTCCATGCCGGTGCCAGACCCCTCCTTTTCCCCCCTGCAGTATATTTCATTAAAATTTTAACTCTTTGCAAGGTAATTCAGTTGATATTTTTAGGCTATGCTGTTGCAGGCTACTGAGTGTTTCTCTCTCTGTAATGTTATATTAAAGGAGATATTTGCTTGCTACAGCCCAAAAAACAAGTTTTAAAATCTTTTCTTTATAAAAACACACTATCAGAACACTGAAATGATTGAAACTGTGTAACATCATACCAACAAAGCTGAGCACCGCAGCACAGCATTTCATGGTAACAGCCATGCAGGTCCCAGTGGCGCAGATATAATTAAGACCTCTTCTTAATTACTTAATAAGCCTAATTAGTAACAATTCTGAGCAGCAGATTTGGCTCTAAGAGCGATGGAAATCAGATGAATGTTAAGTCTATTTGTTATTTGATTTAAATCCTAATGTTAATGAAATTAGTGCATCGTGATATAACAGAAACAAACCACACTGGGAATGACCATAGGGTTAATGCAGCTTTTTATGCTCCTGATAAACATTCAATTAAGTAGTACAAAAGGAGGATGAAAAAATCATAGAAAACAAAAGTAAATATATTTTTTGTTGGCTGCTCCAGTCATCAAGTATTTATTGTATCCACTCTTTGTTCATCGTTCATTAATCCGTGGCCAGATGTGACGGAGAGTGCGTGAAACTGACCAGGGGTCTGCTATGTTGTCATCTAAGGCAACAAACTAAGGCAAGCCCACCAATCATGCATCGGAGCGGCTGCTGCATTCTTAGCCAGTTAATTAGAAGTTGTTGATACCACAGAAGGTGTCACCAACCTTTTCAGGCACTGAACAGATGGTGTCCCCTCTTTTTGAGGTCCTGCCAGTGCCCACTCTGTGGCTCCTGGGAAAATGACCTAACTCACAGGCAGCTGCTTAGTGCGGCTTGAGTGATTCTTTACAGCCACATCTATTGGGGGGGACTTAGCAGGATGTACCACTGCAAACAAGGGGTGAGACTACCATAGTTAGGTCCCTGGATACCTGCAAAAGTCTGTTTTGGTTGCAGCATTGCAGTTGTTAAAGCTGTGTTTTTAATGGCATGTGCAAAGATGAAGTGAAGACCTCGACCCTGGAGATCTTGATGTCTCAGTGCTAGTTGGGTTTGTGTTCACCTATCTCTGCTGCTGGCAGATGGTGTGAATATCAACAGAGAAAGGATCTGGGAAGGCCTGTAGAACAAAAAGTGAAAAGGGTTCCTCGACAGTTACAAAGAGGCCCCATGGATAGGTGGGGGCGAGGGGGGATGTGGGGGTGGCCTTCATCCTAATGGATAAAAAGAAGGAGGGAGTAAGAGTTTGCAAGGGCATTTGCTGTTTAGGAGTGAGAGTGGATGGAGAAAATGCGAGGGCCGCAGATTCGATATGTGTGGAGGTGGGGGGTCGGGGGTTTAACATGCTTCGTGCTGCGTGGACAGAAGATCTGCTGTCACTCTGTAGTTGGCTTGGCTCAACCTCCCTCCAACCACGCAGGAGGTGGAGAAAGAACAAGTTGAAAACTGGATGACTGTGTTTTCTGACATTATGTGGGTTTATCTTAAAGACATTTTAATCTTACATATTTTTACAGTAATTCCATAAATCTCAGTGACATTTTTAAAGAAAATGCACAAATCATGATTAAACTACTCAGAAATGTCATTAATCAATACAGCTGTAAATCTTGTTCTCCACACATTTCTGTTTGGAGAAATCATAAGCAGTGTGCTATGCTCTCAATTCCTTGCTACTGAAGATGAGATGGATGAAAAGCTGGGGAGTCTTCTTGAAAAGCAGCTCAGCTCAGTGGTGTTGTTTCATTGACAAGGCAGGGGACATAAAATCTGTCATTTTCATCATGTTCTATCGTGGGTAAACTTGTTTCCTGCAGCTTTCTCTATCAGATATATGTCTGTGTGGGTTTAAGGCCAGGAGATCGGGCAGGCTTGATCGATCCATGGGAGCTATAGCATTTAATAGGTGCACAGCTCTCAGTAAGGGGTGCTGGGTGGGGAGGGTATATTTAATGACTAAAAGGGAGCGAGGTGGCAAGCCCAGGTCACCAATAGTTTCTGTTTTATGAGAAGTCAGGGAACCAGGCTTCCCGACCCTGGGAAATATTTTATGTGATCTTTTGTTATTGCTGTTGTTTTTATTGTACTTTTCCATTTTATGGATGGCCAAATCAAGAGAATTAAGTAAAAGTATATGCTCAGTGACACTAATGTGCATCCACATGTAATGTAAAAGTGTCTGTCTGGGTTTTATTGTGTTCGCGTAAGCCAAAAACTCCAGAGCTACATGAAAGAATCTTTACCTATAGTAATGGTGAAGAATTGTTTTCTTGAAAATACCTGGACTCTTGAGAGCTTTGGTATTAATAATGCTTATGTTGCAGGATAAGTAAGATGACACAGAAATATTTCTTAATTAATGCAATAATTTCTGAGTAATGATCTAATTAGCATAGCTGGATGTATCATCTAGTGTAACTGTGGTCGTCATTATACTAAATTTATCCGGGACATAAGACGGCTCAAGTGTCTCTTGTTGGTGGTGTTGCTTTTGAATCTTCCACTGAGCAGTAGCCTACTCAATTGGCATGTGTGCCCTAAGGATAGGGCTGGAAATATTTTAGAGTATTTCTAAAAGTTGTCCATTGTAAAGACCAAAACCCACAATGAATTGATCTTACCAGGAAGTATAAGCTTGCAGATAATATAAGCCCATGTGGAACTTGAATAGCCATATGATATGTTTAAGTTCATTATTCTTTATTAGGATCCTGATGCCTTTGCAGTCACTAGTCTCCTGCCTTCAGCTGTTGTCAGCTGTGTTTTGCTCCGACTCTTCACAGCTTTCACGAACCCCAGAATGACCTTGAACTTCAGCAGCTCACCTCAACCCCACACACCTGTCTGCCTAATGCTATTATGCTGGGCCCTACATGCTAAAAGTCATTGGTGGCGATAGTGGCTGATTAGATTGTGTCCATTGATCGTGCGGCATGCTGTTAGGAAGAGGACGGTGCAGGCTGCCGCTCCAGCCTCTCCTCCTCACACACACTGACAACCTGAGACAGAGGAGATTGAGCCCCATGCAGGGCAGCAGATTGAGTTATTGATCAGCTCCCTCCTTTCTCCTGTCTCTGTCTCTCTCCCTCTCTGGTGCTCCAAGAGACCCCATCATCAGGATAATGAATTTCACTTATTGCAGATTAACAGCATAAGGTTTGTATGTTAATAATGGCAGAAATTAGCTCTTTGTCACCCCCTCTGGATTTTCCAAAAGGAAGAGGGTTCAAGGTTGCTCCAGCCCTGTTATTCAGTTGGAGGACTGTGATTTTAACAAGGGGAACTGAAAGAAAGAAAAATGCATGAAAAGAAAAGATTTTCAGGAGAATTAAGGAGAGACTTATGAGGACTGTGATTTCAGCATCACTGAAGCAGCAGAGGAGAGTTCTGATGCAAGAAATTCAGGTTTGATGGAGGAGAGTGAAGGAGAATTCAAAGAGGAAAAGAAGACTGAATAACAGGCTGCTCTGTGGAAAAGAGAGGGCAAAGAGGAAAGATGAGTGCGGATGATTCAAAAGAGATGTAAAGAGATGGCAAGGCAGGAGCAGTAAAGTGGAGGAGAGAGGGTGAGATAAGCAGTGGTCATATAGTCAACCGGCAGCAATGCTGCTTAAGGGGCGGCCATTGTGTCTCCAGCACCCAGATTGGTGTGGTAGAGAATGAATAATGAGGCTTGATTACAGTCCATGAGATGGCACATTGTTCAGGATCAATCCTCCAGGCAATTACAGGCAGCACAAACAGCAGCCCTCAGCCTCAGTCCGGACAGTGCGGGAAGCGATTGTGTCAGAGGACAACATCATCTTCGTCAATGACTTGTTGCCTCCTCACGTCGGAGCCATTAGCACTTACTCTGCTCCTGCAGCACATTCAGCCACCCACGTTAAAAGCCTCCAGTTCACATGTGTGAGGATATAATTGCAACTACATGCTTGTGTTTATCATATGCTTTACAAGAACACATATAATAGTGTGTGTATATATATATATATATATATATATATACACACACACATTTATAGAGTGCAATTGTCCTGCTTGTTTCAGGTATGGCTTTGGACTGTTGGACGCAGGGCTGATGTTGCAGCAGGCTGCACACTTTAACACTGTTGCTCCACAGAGGAAGTGCATCCAAGATGTCGAACTTTATCCAACCAGGTTAAAAGCTTTTTTTCAGCTTTTTCTGGTATGTTTATGTAACAGATTCTGAGATTGTATTTTTATTTCTTTTACTCATTTTTGTTGCATATATATTCTAATGTTTGTCTCAAATTCTGTCCTCCAGCTCTTCCTAGCTGTCTCCATTTGCTTAACCTGCCTCAACAAAATGGCTTCCCCACAGGCATTAATGGTCTTTCATCTTATCCTCTGCTTTATGTGTGTGTGTGTTTGCAGTGTACAAGTGCGTGATAAGTATGTGAGAAGGAGGGTTGGCTATTGACTGACAGATGTGATGATTTTTTATTGGACAGGATCCTCTCTTCAGCAGGCGAGGTCAGTGTCAACATCCAATCAGAGGCCTGCCGAGGGAGAACTAATGAGATCAATACTCTGGAGCATGTTCAGGTTAGGCAGAAGTTTTAAAACGAAAATCAAATACCATTAAGGTTAAGTACATTGTTTGAAAATCCATATATTTTTCTAGAAATAACTTGCATATAAAAATATGGAAAATTTGGTGATGTTTCTTGCCCTCCATTCTTAATTAGGTACATGAAAGTAATAGTTGAACATTCTTGTAAATATGCTTATTTGCTTTCTTGCTGAGAATTAGATGAGAAGATCCATATCACTCTGTCTTTTGTCTTTCTCATGTCTGAATCTATAGCCAGAAAATGTTTAGCCTAGCCTAGCATAAAGAGTGAAAGCTGGCGAGGAAGCAGCTAGCCTGGGTCCACCAGACAGTCTAAGAAGTCACTGTTCCCCGCCAAGAAATAGTTTTGTCACTTCAGCTTTTGGTCGGCCAGGGTATTTTAGTGGACAGAGTCAGGCAGGCTTCTCTCCTCTACTTCCAGTTGCTAAGCTAAAATTCCCAACCATTCCTTTAAAACACCTAAAAAGGGGAGAATTTTCCATAAAGTTGGAAAAGTCAGTTTTCACCTACAGTATAGATAGATGTTCTTTTTATATACTTGTTTGTGATTCGGCTGCAAATCTGATCTTACACCGTTTCCCACCTGTGTTCCCCTTTGCCCTTGACATGATATAAATCAAGAGTGCATGAAAACTTAACTCCTGCCAACAACCTTGGAAGCTTGAAGATTTCGTACAAATGGTTTTCAGGTTTCTGTGTCATGTGCTTTATCTGAGAATAGAAGAGATCACGCTGTGATGTGCACTGTGTCATTTGCAGAAAATGGTAAAACTGTGTTTTCTTGAGTATAGGTGTATACATGCAAATGTGTTTATGTTTGACTCTGTCAGCAAGTGTATGTGTCAATGTACATGCACATTTGAGTTTGTGTGAGTTATCTATGGTTGTGAGTGTGTGTACTTGGGAAATGGCGAGGAGAGAGAGAGAGAGAGAGAGAGAGAGAGCGAGAGTGTGTCAGCATGTAAATTGAAAAGGCTTCATCTTTGCGGCGCTGCTCCTTGGCAGAAAGCGTCGGTCAGACCATCGCTGCGAGGTGTGATTGATGGACGTGTTGCCGTGGTAACCCGCCGTAAACAGGAGCGGGCTGTCAGTCTTTTTGCAGCTTGGCGGCTCTCTCTGCGATGTGCCATTGTCACACCAGATGTGCTGCTTGTGATGAACAGGGACAGGGAGAGTGTTTACTCGCAGGGAAGGGTGGGGGGTCGGGGGGTTGTGGGTTTGAGGGGTACATACGCTTATTTAAATCATTCAGCTAATATTCTCCTCAGCCATTTTTGACACCGTGTCTTCCTCTTGCTCCCTACTTTCTTATTTGTAAAATTTGGGTGGCTATGGATAGACTATTGGTTTATTCATTTGTCTGACACACAGTATTGCAGCAATATTGATTTGATTTGGATTTAAGATAGAAGAAACCTCAGGTTAGCGCTGTATTGCAGCGCTTCCAGACTCTCTGTGATTGGCCTAATCAAGTGGGAACTACACTGTTTGCTCATCCAATGTGATCAGAAATCCCATATTTTTAAAGAATACTTTGACATTTTAGGAAATGCACTGGTTTTCCCTCTTGCTGAGAGTTAGATGAGAAGACTGATGTCAGTCCCATGTCTGTATGGAAGATGTAACTTTACCGCCAGCAGCTGATTAGCTTAGCTTAGCGCAAAGACTGGAAATGGAGGAAAAAAATCTACCTTGGCCCTGTGCAAAGGTGACAAAATCCATCTCTGAGGCTCCTTTTTCTTTTACGACATCCCTCCATCAGTCTCCTTCCTCACACCTCCCTCTTTTTCCATTTGTTGCCACCTGTCTCTCACCAGGTGAGAGTTAGCATCAGCACTGTGTGTCGCGGTGACCTCTCCGTAAGCCTGGAGTCTCCAGGCGGCACAATATCACTGCTGTTGGACACACGATCCAATGACGCCTCCACCGCCGGCCTGAGAAACTGGACCCTGATGACTGTGCATTGCTGGGGGGAGCAGCCCCGGGGCCTTTGGACCCTCCAGGTCAGAGAATTAAACTATAGCCACACTAGAAACACCTAGCCGCTCCTCAACTGTGCTTTGTGATCGGTGCTAATTAGCAAGTTTTAGCATGCTGCTAACATGTAAAACTAACACGGTGAGCATGGTAAACATTATACCAGCTTAATATCGGTATGTAAACATTGACATTGTTAGCATGTTAACATGCTGTTAGTGTTTAGCTCAGACTCATGAAATCTACAAAAAGCAGAAATTACACTTTGAACATACAATAATACACCTGTATTGTTTTACCTGTAAAAGATTCAAGATTGCCTAAAAAAAAAAATCAATCACTTATATTAACATCTCTAATTCTCCTAACATAACTTTGTATCCTGAGAAGAATTTATCAGAAGAAAGTCTCCTTGGCAAAGCTTATTTACTAATTTTCACATACTCTCCCGGAAACCCTATTTCACATACCTTCTCCCATGATATAGAAATGATTTGCTCTGCTTCACATTGTCCTTTTCCAGTAGCTGTGGTGTATAGAAGTTTAAAAATAGCCCATCCCAGCACTGCTCAGCTCAGCTTGGTTCAGTTCATTTTGCCATAGCAATGTGAATCATCCTCGACTTTCATCTCCGAGCTTCAGCCAAGCATGGCAATCTTCATTTTCCTCCCCGCACTCTTCTTTTCCTGTTTTTTTTTTTTTTTCTCTCATAAATGTGCTGATGTTTGATATGGAGGAAGGAGCTAAAATGGAAGGGAAATTAAGACTGGAAGGTTAAGTAACCTTGGCCGGGTTTGACAGACACAATACTGCCGACGTCTGATTAGAATCCATACTCACAGACAGCGGCGCACTAAGGTCATTTACTGTATATATGTGTGGGTGGTAGCAGTGGAGGTGGGGGTGTACGTATGCGTGTGTGTGTGTGTGTGTGCAAATAGGCATCGGTCCTTGTAAACAGTTGGAGGTTTATATAGAAAAAGCTGTGAAGATGAAAGACACCCGCCCCCTGTCCTCTATCACCTACCTCTTCCTGCAAACGCACAAACGTATACAAACACACACACACATACAAACACACACACACACACACACACACACACACACACACACACACACACACACTCTCTCTCTCTCTCTCTCTCTCCCTCTGTGTGTCTCTCCCACGTCCTCGTGCAGATTTACTGTCCCCTCTGTGACCAATTACCAGGACCCGGTATGTCGCAGAGACAGGGAGGAAACAGTGTTAAGCCGAGCCACATAACAGCGCCGCTGCTCATTACCGGAGGGCCGAGACTAGTCTCCGCCATGCTTGCAACACGTATTAACGTTCGCGTCTGACGTGCTACATGCCTAAGCGCGCCGCTAATTAGCATATACATCTACACACTGATTGGTTAAACGCTGGTCTATACCATAGACTGGAGAGAAACGTGTACACAAGAAAAAAATATCACAAACACAGGGTGTCAGAAATAAAACAGAGTGTTACAATGTATGGTAACACACCTGAAAATGAACTGGAGTAAATACACCTCAACTGGCTTTTAAAGGAGCTGTATGTATTTTTTTTTATTGCTACATAGCCAATGTTAACATTAGAAGCTGTTTACTGTTTAGGAGCAGTCTCGAAGAAAAGTAAAGTTCACCATCAAACTTCGTTCCTGAACTCACCAAGATCCGTCTCCAGTCATGGAGAGCGACTCCGCCGTTAACTCTTGTTTTACTATGTTTCTGTCACTGCTTTTCTTCTTGCTGGGGTTAGCATGCTAACCCGCTAGCCGCGGCCCGGCTTTCTGAAGAAGTAGCTGTGCCCAGAGGATGGATTATAAGTTTTTGTATTGTAATCACAATGATGGCTGAAGCTCTTGGCAAGCGACCATCATCACCATTCACTCCAAGCAAGAAACCATGTTCAGTGGCAGAGAAAACTCAAATATAGTACTTTAAATACTGCCTTTAAAATCTCTGTTTCAAAAAGCTCTTATGGATTAAATATCATGGTTCACCAGAAGTTTAAGGCTACTAATGGCATTTTTTGGCCATTTAGTAACTAGTACAATAATTTGACATATTATTGTTCCAGAGACAAAATCTATGTAAATATGTTACTATTTGATGGCTTTTGACATTTTGTGTACTGTTCCAAATCAAAATGGCCTCTGACAAGCAGCTATGCCAATTAAATCTTGAAATGGTACGTAGACGTAAAACAGAGAGCGAGACAAGAAAAACAGTCGACAAACATGACTAATAGAAAAACCGGAAGGAAGTGCGGTAGAGAATGAGGGATAAACTATAAAATGGAGGTCCTGGGAAAAAGACTTTAACTGGACTATCTGCTGGATTAGTGTTCAAAGACTCAAGGGCAGCAGAGGAGGGGGGAGGATGGTTTGTGGAGAGTCTATATTGATTTGTTATGATGACAATTGTCAAAAAGCACTGTGGTGCTGCTGGAATAAAAGCGGGACTGAAGTGAAAAGGGAGCGAGTGTTTTGGCTCAAGGCTCGGCTGACCTTCCAGCGCTGTGAAGGAGACGAGACCGCAGGGCTGGAAACGCTCTCTCTCTTCTCATATCTGCTCTCCCCTGTGCTCACTCTACTGCCATCTGTGGTACCTCGGCTCAGCTCGGTGCTTTTACTGTTGATCAGAGGCAATGTTGCAGGCAGTGTTGCACGGTGTAGAAACCCAACACATAGCAGTGGAAAGCATTTAAACCAGAATGACATGATTAATTACGTGATTTGAGAACAATAATATATAAGAATCAATATCAATGATAACCATTAAGGATAATTCATAAGCAGATAAAAGAGTATCAGATATTATTTGACTCTGTGTGTCCTTGATCTTTCTTCATTACATTTCTCTCTGCCATTCTAGCTGTTCTTCTCTGTATCTCCTGCAGTACTAAGAGGTAACATTCAATGTGACAGTCTAAGCCATTTGTTTAGCATATTTATGGATAGTATAGTGTTAATTAAAAGGCCTGTTCGCACAATTTAAAAAAGATTAAAAACAAAAAACAGCCTTTTCTCACTTACCTCTACTTGTAGCTGCAGGAAGTTTAGATTTTTATTTGTCCAGGTTTTTTCATATTCTCTGTGTGTCCACCACAATACGTTGACAGTAAAAGGAAATGGTTTTTGATGCTCTAAGGGCTTGAAAAAATTGTGCAGCAACATTATTTTGCAGGATCAGTGATGTCAGTGTATTCTGTGGATCACGCAGAGTAATTGGGATAATGTTTCTGTTTAGAAATATTTCTGTAGAATTTTTAAAATGTAATTTTTCAATGCTCTAAGCATCATAAACTCAAGATCATCCATTGTACTGGGATGGAGGGAGAAATATGTGTAATACACGCATATATAATAGAACTATAATAGTTTTTAACTGTGTATATTTCTATGTAATGCAATAGTTTTTTAATCGGTTAAAATAAGAAATAAGAAAAATAAGAAATAAGAAAGGTTGAGGTGCATGTATTTGGTGAGGTTTCAGCAAAACCGTGTCCCATACACACCCACAAACACAGAGAAAAACACATAGATAAATTAAAGTATAAATACACATACACAGCACTCTCTACTCCACCTGGCTCCATGCTGCCATGCCCACAGGGTGTTGTTTTGTGTATTTGTGTGTAGCAGGGTGACAGTGGTCTTTGAGCAGAGACATCTCTGATTCCCAGAGGACTTTGAGATTCAAGATGACTCTGTTTAGTGGTGCTATAGGAATATAATGGCACTATTTAGCCTGCGGCAATGTGGTTATACTTACACACACACACACACACACACGCACATACACACACACACACACACACACACACACAAAAATACAACCACCCTTGCTGGCCATGACTGACAGATCACATGTTTACTATCGTCATCCCTGGTGCTTCATCTGGAGCCACTACTGTTCTTCCCCTCTAGATTACACAACCCAGACACACACAGGGACTAGCTGATAATGGAACAACTAGTAGATTATTTATGTACTATGGACTAATATGAAAATATTATTTCAGACGGTGATAACTTGAAATGAAACAATGAAAAAGATGCTTAAATATGTCAAAACTGTTGAGTTTCAGAAAGAGGACGATGTTATGTTGAAAACTGTCTCAAAGGCATTACTACCCTCAAAAAATGAACCTCTCTAAAAACACAGAATGTTTCTTTTTATGACTAAATCGTCATATTTTAAGATATTAAAATTTTAGCACACAATATCAGCTATTGACAGCTGTAGGGCTAAGACTTCTGTCTCATTCCAAGTTATCAAGTGAGGACTCATCTAGTCAGCTCATTCCTAAAAAACTTACTCAAAGTACAACAAAGATATCACAAAAAGCAGAAAATGAAATGAAGACCAATAGATAATTTATAATGCTGATAATGTGTTACATTGTCAGCAATAACACTTAAAAAGTTTTATTTCTATTAACACATTTTTGATCATTTATCCAGTTAACTGGTTGTTATGTTCTACACTTTTAGTGCAGGTAAAGTAGGTGTTAGTGCAGGTAGTTACAGGTTATCATGTAACTGAATGTGTCGATATTCTCACAGTATTTTTCTTCCAAAACAAAACTGAGACAACTTGAAATAAAGAATGTAAATCTTTCCGCCTCATTAAATTGGATGATGTTAGTTTTGAAATATAAATAAAGTTTTATTAATTTCAAAGGTAATAATATAATTTTAAATACTATAATAACTGAGAAAGGTACTGCTTACCTCTGGTAAACACCTATAAAAACATCTCCAGATTTTACTGTAACAGAATCTGACTAAACAAATTCACACATGGCATCAGGTTTGGCAGACACACTGTCAAAGCCTCCATAGCTGCAACAGAGGAAAAACATTCACACAAACATTGATACAAATGTGTACTTTCACCCACAAACAAATACACACACATACACACATATCCACTCTCTCCGGCCCAAGGTGGATTTCTAGAGGTGCATATATTTGCATATATCTGCATGTTTAATGAGTTTTGGGAGATCAAGCGATCTGAGCGGCCCTTCGTGGGTATTTCTTTTCTTTCTTTTTTTCTGTGTCTGTGTGACAGTGTGTGTGTGTGTGTGTGTGTGTGTGTGTGTGTGTGTGTGTGTGTGTGTGTTTGTGTGGAGGTGGGGTATGTCTCCATGTAAATATCTCCCACTGTGTGTTGGCACCCATCACAGATGGTCGGGGGCGAGGGCATCCTGTGGGCACAGGATACCTATTTCTGTTTGTCTGCGTGCTATGTGTGAGGCTGGGAGGCAGAGAGACTGTCTGTGCACGCGCCTGTGTGCGTGTGTTTGTGTGTTTGCATACTTTGCACTGTAGGTATTTGTATGTATCATTTACTATCTGCACGTTTGCAGTGCATTCTTACATATGTTTTTTTCTCTTTGTTCCAGAATGTTTACCATATACTGTATACTTTTACATATCATACTATATGTACTTATAAGTATTACCTCTGCATGTATCTGCACTAGATTTTCATATTTCATATTTGTGCACTGTGTGTGTGTGTGTGTGTGCGTGAGTGTGTGTGTGTCTGTATGTGTCTGTGTGCGCGTTTGCATGTGCGTGTGTATAGAATTTAAATATTAGTATTAGTGCAACTCCGTGCGTGTTTGTTTTGTTGTTTGTATTTAAGCAAGCTGCAGTGTGTGAGTGCTTGCATGTGTATATCTCCCAGCATGCAGTGCAGCTATGATGGCCCGTTTTGGATGATTGATGCGTTGAGGGAGCAGCGAGGAGCTCAGGTTGGGCCAGAGCCTCAGTCTGACACACTGCTGCTTCCCTGCTGCTTTACATATGTAGACACAGCAAGACTCCTCCTCCCCTCCCATCTGACACTGTCTCCCTCTCCAACACAGCCAACATTCACAGGTTCCTTTTAGGGTTTTATTCTGAAGCTTCTGTGTATTCCATGAAAGTAAACCGATTATTGTGCTGTTTTCAACTTTAGCAACTGCCTGTTTCCCATTTTACATCTGATAGTCGGCCAATACAATCGCAGTCTGAGGTGCTGCAGGTCAAAGTAATAAAAGAAATGTATTGAGACTTTGACATAAATAGGTTTTGCCTCTGTCTTGTCTCCAGGTCATGATGAATTTAATTGTTTAAATCATCTGAATCTGGTGGGTAAAGATCACCCAATAGAGGGAATGATCAGTACCACACTAGTTTTGACTGGAAGACAGGGATTTGAATTTAATCCAATGTAACATTTATATCAGAATCCAAAAAATTGTTTTAAAATTTTTGTTTATTCTTGTTTTCACAATCAATGGTAAAAGGCTGTATGTTTTTTCCACCATAGCAAAAATAACATTGTAGTGAAAACACATAATGCTTTTTGAAACATTTAAGTTGCATGTATATATATATATATATATATATATATATATATATATATATATATATATATATATATATATATATATATATACATATTGAATATCAGCACAAAATATCAGCTAATGACAGTTGCAGTACTGAGATATTAGTATCATTATCAAGTTTTCAATCTCACACATATCAGCTGGTTGATAAAAAGTAGAAATATACAGTTTTTACAGTCTATGATGTAGTAATGTATTACAATCTCAAGACAATTATCAGTTAGGTTTCACTTCTTTTGGGACATCTAAACAAGATTTGACTGACAACTCTTGTATTATATAGATCATCAAATATATGTTTAGTTCTTTGAATGTCATTCTTTGAATTTAAGCTCTTAAATATTACATTATTTTTATACTTCTGTAATATAAAATTGTTATAAGCTAAAAATAAATAGATTTGTAAGGGACTGAGGGCTGTTAGACTGAGGAAAAGCACAGGTGTAAATGATAAACATGATGATGGCTGAATTCCATTTAGCTGCTTCAGTTTTGGGCTCCTGGTATTGTTCACACTGACTCGCTGTCACACTGTTTTGCCCCTTGAATGGAACAGAGCCATCATTATTGTTTCTTGTGTTACACCATGGCTGAAAAGATGCCACCTACTAATCATTTAGTGCTTAGCAGTAAAAGACTGACCTAAAAATGTAACATGAGTCAAGCTCCAAAAACAGTGGATCCCACATTTCAAATGATGCAACAGTAGTGTCTTTTAACAGGTAAACACCCACATCCTTTAAACTCAAAGCCCTAGTTTGTAATGCAGACGTACTGTTTAAAATTTGAAATCTCCAATGTACTCTTGCATTGGGCCTGTGGTGACACTTGAGTGATATTATCAGACATTAGAAACCTACATATACACAGAAGACATTATACAACTGTTTCTGCAGGCTGGGTAGTGTTGCTTATAACTATTTAATTGACAATGGCACGTAAAATCAGTGGTGTCCCTTCAGATAAAGAAAATGTAAAAATAACTGGAGAGCCGCAAAGGAAAATCTCAGTGTTGCCTAATGTAGTTGTTGGTAACATTTCTCCTGGATTGAAAAGTTGCTACAATGCCTTCTGCCCTAGGTGTTTTCCTCCTTTTCATCTGACTTTATCTATCATAGTTTCCCTCCTCCTGTCTGGCTCTGTCCCGTCCCGCCTCTGTATTACCAGCTCTCTCTGAACTCTTTTCTCTTCTCAGGCTCATCCACTGGTTCTCACTTTCCCTTCCCCGACACTCACTTGTTTCGATATCCTGCCATCTCTCCCCTATCACTAATCCTCCCACCTCTCTCTTTTTTCTCTGTAGTTTCTCCCTCTGGCTTTGAAATCCTTTCCCTCTCCCATCTGTTCCTCTAATCCTTTCATTTTCTTTGTCTCTCTTTTGTCTAAAAGTCAGTTTACTTTCTCCTTTCTTTATGCCCTGGTTTTTTCTCTGCTTGTAGTTCTCACAGTTTTTATTCCACTGTAGTTACACATCATTTTAATCATGCCAGTCGTATAACAAGTCATTTATTTCTTCTTGATTATTGGTTTGTAGGAAACTAGGGGCCAGTTTTTATGAAGATAAAGTGCACTTATTGCTGACAGCATTGCCAAAACATGACCACATCATTTTTCACTGCAACATAAAATTATACTATAAACTTTTGTCATTCAAAAATAATGTTCATAGATTTCAATGCCCCTCATGTAAGGAAAACAACTTTATGTCAAAAATTAACTCCAGCTCAAATTAAAACAATCGGGTAGCTCAAACTCATGAGGTTTTCCAGCGACAGCGAGGTCACAGCTCCTAGGAGAGGCATGTCGACTCAGTAGAAAGGCATGCTGGGAGGCTGGGAGGCATGAGATGCATATCGATCTACCTGTAGCATCCAGCTGTTTGTTTACCAACAACAAATCAATGCATTGCATGGCTGGGGGCCACCAGGCCTGGCCTCTGGTCTTCTCAGAGCACTCACAAATACGCTCTCTCACACACACACACGGATACATGGCTTTCAGACACCTTCACTTTTTTCACACATTACCGTGTCATAGATTTAATTTGAAATGGAGAAAATTGCCATTCGTGGCCATTACTGTACACTCAAAAATGGAAAACATATTTTAAAGATTTTTACAAACTTATTGGAAGTCAAAACACTGAAACCTTTCATTTACAAATTGTTCTGACCCTTTCCTTTGGCCCGACAAGAGACTGAATTGATTGGACAGATATCAGAAAGGTACAGACCTTCGTATATAAGGTCCAGCAGTTCACACTACATATCAGGAAAAAAACTTAGCCATGAAAACCAAGGAACTCTCTATAGCCCTCTGTGATGAAAATTTTGGGGTTAGAACCCGACCAAGACAAGGCTCAGTGGCAGGGAGAGGGAGATTTGTCAGAACTGAGGGAAGGATGAATGCAGACCAATACAGAGAGGTCTCTGAAGAAAACCTGGTCCAGGGTGCATACAACCTGAGACTCGTGAAACGGTTCACCTTTCACCTCGACAATGACCCAAAGTATTCGGACAAGATGTCAGTGTATCTTACAGACAAGTTTCTAATTGTCCATGAGTGGCTCAGCCAAACTTTGGAACTGAACCCCATAGAGCATCTATGGAAACCTGAAGATGGCAGTTCACAGACGCTTCCCATCCAATCTGAGGGAACTTGAAAGGATCTGCCAGGAAGAACTGAACAAACTGCCCAAATGGGGTTCAAAGTTTGTAGAGACTTACTGAAGAAAACTAGAAGCTGGAACTAGTGCCAAAGGGGCTTCTACAAAGTACTGAATAAGGGTCTGAAAGTGTAGGCACAGATGTAAATAATCAAACTTTTTTTTAACATTTGTAAATGAGAGATTTTTTTTTTATAAATTTGCAAAAAAGTCTAAAAACATTTTCTCTGATGATTATTAGGCTTGGATTGATGGGCAAAAATGGGCATTTTATCCATTTAAAAATTAAATCTACAACAAAATAAAGTGTGCAAAAGCTGAAGGGGTCTAAAACCCTCCTGATGTCACTGTAGAGTTTGCAGACACAAAAACACATAGGCTGGGCAGCTGCTCTGGCAGATGTAGAGTTTTTAAGCTGGAATCTGTCTTTGGACCGAAGGAGTATTTCTTGGGCGTGGCATAACATAGTTTTCTGAGTACAGATGGCAAAAGGGGGTTAATATTTCTTTTTAATCATAAAAGTATAATGACCAGCAGAAGATATGATATGTACTTACTTTTATATCTTCCATTTCACAAGCTACTTACTCTAAATACTGATTCAAATCTACTTAGGCGATCATCTTAAAATAGTGACATGAGATTAATGACAGTTTAGCTTGGAGATTTGAACAATTATATAACTGTCATGACATGATAAATTGTTTCACTTAAGAGGATGCAGTCCCTGTACCTTACTAATGATCTTTGGAGAGTACAGACACTGCTTTGTCAAGAACACATTAAATCATCGAATCGACAACAGACGATTGCTTCGTTATTTTCATAGCATAAATGTTAACTAGTCACAGCTGTCGTTTGAAAAACCAAAGAAACTAACAGTCTACATCAGCTAAAAATGTAGAGCGTACTTGAATGTAAGAGTAAATAGGAGTGCAGAGCACCCTTTTTCACACACCTGTAAAAATGGTGAAGCAAAAGACAAGTGATGTTGGTGTTGGCAGGTGAACAGTAAAGTTGGTCAGTGACACCACCTTAGTTAGACCATTGCAAGATACCTCAGGAATTTTACACTAGTAATTTTTTAATGTCTGTGCATGGACAGGACTACACAAAAATAAACAAAAACAAAAAAACACATAAAAAAAGAGAATAAAGCACAAACCATGATTCGATAACATTACCATAATCCTCAATGACAAGCATCAGATCATTCATGACTACACAAACAATTATTAAAAGTCATTTCAAAATGATCCCAATCATGGTTCATTTTGAGTAAGAGAATGTGAGAGAGGATGTGTGTCCAAATGAGGATTTACGAAAAGGCACTTTACAGTTTGCTTGTCTGTGTGCTTGAAAACTAATCTGGCACAGTGACCATCCACCGCTACCATTTCCTCTGAACCCTTTACAATTTAGGACAACTTCCATGCCTTCCTAAAAAGACAAGATTGGCTTTTTTCTTGTCAGCTAGATTGACAAGAAGCCTGATGGTTATTTTAATAGAATAGTTTAGTGAAAAAACCTGTAATCATTTACGACATCAATCAATTTTAACATATTGTCAGTCAGCACTGATTCATCTTTCTCTACTGCAAATGTATTTTAACTGTTAGAAGTTTTCCACATGAATCATTCTGTGACGCCCATGCAAATGTGTTTGTTTGCAGGTGACTGACCACAGAGGCACCGTGAGCAGCTGTATGAGGCCGACTGAAGAGGAGGCAGCCGGAGCCTTGCAAAGTGTTATACTCATCCTCTATGGCACCTACAACCCACACAGGACCATGCATGGTATGTGAACGTGTCAACCACTTGCAGAACTCTCAACTTGAGAAAAAATGGTGAGCATGGAGGCAGGGTTATTGAAGAGGTTTGACACAGGCACTGAGCGTACTTTTAATAAACAGCATTAACTGAAAGCCAAATTAATTGATGTTCATTAATCAGTTAATCATCATCATCATCATCAATTGATGCATGTAAAATTATGAACATGAAATTTAAAATGTGCCAGCCTTACCAATCCCAAGTTTTCCACTGGAAAGTGGAGAGTAAAAACTTCCTAACCCTCCTCTCCCACCACCACCTGCCTTCCACCTGCCATCTCTTCCTCTATGGCTGAGGCTGTGTAGTCACAAGAAGTCAGTCAGGCTGCTGACCACAGGGACCATGATGTGTAATTACAGCATGACCCCTGGCTGCCCTTCCCCAGTCCAAACCCCTTCTCGACAGTGTGTCAGCTCCCCTGTTGCCCACAACCTCCACATACACACACACACACACACACACACACACACACACACACACACACACACACACACACACACCTCGTTAGCCACAGTCACAAAGCCTTAGGGAACTGTCCTCCCTATCCCTGTCGGGGATTTTAGCATCGTTAGAGACTCTGAGGCATGCTGGGAGAGAGACACTGAACTAGACTTTTCCTGTTGATCTCTGTCAATAGAGGTTCCCACTGGTCATGGAGGTCCTGGAATGTCATGGACTTTTGAACGATAGCTAAGAAAAGTCAAGGGGCCTTAACAAATGTGCTGTTAAAGTTAGGAAATTTACTTGTGATTTTATCACTCCTTATATGTATCAAAACCCAGACTTTAAAACCAGACTACAAGGAAGCAGGGAAGAACATTTTCAGGGCAAGAAACTATGTCAGCTCAGTTCTGGAAACCTGAAAAGTCATGGAGTTTCACCAGAGGGCCCCAGTGGGAACACTCTCCCTTTCTGCACGCGCATAGTGTGTGTATGTTCGTGTACGTGCGTGTGTGTCTTGCTCTGTTGCTCTCTCGTCTCTTTCTGTCAAGATGCTGATCTCTCTGTTGAGAAATCAATGACTCTCCCCCCTCATCTTCTCACTCTCTCTCCATCCATCCATGTATCCCTCTCTGTGCTCCTGGATCTAACCCAAGTTCAAGCTGTTAGTCAGTCTGCCGTCTACACACACACACACACACACACACACACACACACACACGCACACAAACACACACACACACACACACACACACACACACACACACACACACACACACACACACACACACACACACACACATGCACACACACACACACACACACACACACAAGCATGCTACTCATTCACAGGTTCAGTGTTGTTGCTCCTCAATCCTATCCCCAATGATATCATTCTGTAGTAGTTTACCACACTGTGATCTGAACTTCACCCTCAGCCAGGACAATTTGATAACTGTTTCCAGATAAGCTGCTGTGAGTAGAACATATACATGAATGCTTTTCGGACCTTTTTATGTTATTAACATTTAATTAAAGAAATACTTCAAAATCGTGACTTGGACAAGGACATCGATAGGCTACCATTTCAATGTCTATGCTTATTATATGTCTAGGTCATTAGTTTGGCTTAGCATGAAAAGTGGAAGCGAGAGGAACAGTTTTAATGAACAAAGTATAACACCACCTTTAAAGGTGCTGGTACACTGATTTTTTACCTTTAGACAGTGCTAGGCTAGCTGTGTCCTCCTAGCTCTAGCGTTCATGTTTAGCAAACAAACGAGAGTGGTCAACTTCCTCTTCTACTATACTATAATTAACTCAGTTGTACGTGCTCTTACCTTATTTTTATTTGTTGTTTTTTTTTTTTTTGTCTTGACAGTCTTGACACTGTCCAGCAAGATTAGTATTACAAGAGGATCTCCAGTTATTACTAGAGTGATTTTAATGATTTCTGTCCTGTTACAGGTCTGCCTTTTGATTATTTTAGATTACACTCATCCCAGTGGGAGCAGAAATTCCCAAGCAAATAATGTATACTGATTTTCTCTGACCCCTGTGCCCTTTGCTAAATCTTATGCGTCTCTGTAATTCCTTGGAGTCAAGAAGAAATAAAGTTGTCAGTTTATTAGGTACACTTGGCGCAAACAAATGCAGTCTGATACAACACCCCTACACTATATCCTCCCTTCTTGCACTAAACTACAGTTTGCCAAATTACCATAAAGTTGAATTAACACTTCATCAGCACCTGAACATTACAACCTTTACCAAAGTAGGTTTTACTGAAGGCCGTTGTAGTAGACTGCATTTATTTTAGCCAGGTAAATAAACTGGACTCTCTATCTGCTGTCTTAACTGACTAAATTAACATGATTTTTGGCAGGAATTACAAGTATGTGGAGATTATTGTAGTAAGATAACTATTTTATTCAATCCTAGTGCTGTAACGCTTGACATAATAAATGGTAAAGCACCTGCTCCTAGTATGTGATCTCATGGCTCAGAAAAAAAGGGGAAAATTTCACAAAATCCATTTAAATTGTCTCTAAATTCCCTGTAATTTACTATTTAATTTACAGAATATGATCACAGACAGTTTTGCACATTTATAATTCTTATCTGTACTTACAGTTTATTCCGTATGTATCCTAATAAATAGTCTAAAATATAGATGTACTTACTGGACAGAAACTGTGACAGTTAAAATGTTGGTCAGTGGACATGTTTGCAAATTGAAAAGAAAAGTGAATCAGCAATTCATTTAAATTGTCCTCCATGTTTGCTTTATGCCAGTTACCCTGCTGATGCCTCATGGTGAGCTTTAAACCCATGATGGGTAGGGTGAAGCTGCAGCTCCAACCTTGGTGTCTTTTGTTATCCAGCCTCGTCCGAGTGTGTTTTTGTGTGTTTCTCCACCTCTGTATGAGTATGTGCCCCCATGTGTGCCTGTTTGGTGACTGTGCAGCAAGTGAAAGTAAATTGCTGTGATTATGTGGCAGTAATTGAACAGGGATGGTGTGTTTAATTGAGTTGTTGTGTCCTGATGTTTCTCTGTAGTAGCAGGAGCCGCCTCGCTGACAGGTGCCTTGTCTCGCCTCACTGAGATGAGAATTTTTTTATATACCATCACATAAGCTTTGTTCTGTCTTTTTTAGCCTCCTTTCTGTGTGTTTTGGCTTAATGGTGTTTGATTAGCTGAGGGATATTTGTCTGGATTTCACTGTTTCAGCAGGTAGAGGGACGTGTGGGGTTTGTAAGATGCTTCTCTGAGTTCTGACAAGTTATACACATAATGTTTATGAGGGTGAGTAGTTTTAAATCAATGTATCTATTTGTGTGTATATCCACCTGTCTGTCAACGGGTATATGTATGTATGTTCATGCTAACTTGCAAGTGTGAATGTTGTGTTGTGTGTTTGTGTCAATATATTTGTGTAAGTGTCCATTTATGAGTTTGCTCTATGCTGGTGTGAGAAGGAAACTGTGTGTTTTTCTGTTTATGTGGGTGTATATACAAATGGCTTGTGAATGTGCTATATTCCAAAATATGTGATTGTGTGTTTTATGAGTGTGTGTGTGTGTGTGTGTGTGTGTGTGTATGCGTGTGTTTGTGAGTGTGTGCATGTGGTGCTATCTGATCTGCCTCCTGGGCTCTATGGCCCAAATCAAATGGTAGGAAACATCAATTTCACCATCCCCTCTCCTCCTCCTCCCCATCCCCTCCTCTCTCCTTGTATAATTTCTCCTCTCTTCTTCCTCTCCTCCCCTCCAGCTCCTCTCCTCCCCCTCTCCTCCCTTGCTTGGTGTATTGCTCTCTGTGGAGGTGTGATTACGTTCCTCCTCTGAGCACCAGTGATCTGAGGGTTCACTGTGTGTATGTGTGTATGTGTATTTGTATGTGTGTTTGGTGACTGGTTGGTGATCTGAGCAGCCTGGCGCTGGGTATTGTGCGGTGCAATTCACGGACGACATCTCCAGATGAATGCCTCCATTCACAATTACAGGCTCTCCATTAGCTTCAGCCCTCACCGCCTTGTTGTTGTCTTTTCTTCTTCTCTGCAAAAAAAGCAATTAAAGCAGGACAAAAAACAAGCTAGTGCACAAGCAGTGTACCTGGAAACAGAAAAAAGCAAGGGATTGTGATTGTGTGTGCGTGTGAATAAGGATTTTTCAGTTGGGGTTGACACTATGCACTATCTCTATTTTATTCTCAAGGAAAGGAAGGAAGGAAGCCAAGGAGGCCACCTGGATTTATTTCAACAATAATGCATGACTGCAAAAAAGAGACTCACACAACTACTCAGTGTCAGATACATATTTTTGATATGTACTGCAGGTGTGCTTTTCCTATAGTTCCACTTTTCATCAAGTTTCATTCACAGACTAAGAAAAATTGAGGAAACCCCTCTGAAGGGAGCACGTTTTAGCCCTGATAATCATGGACGAACCAGTTTAGGATTAAAACTTCAATTTAAGGTTAAGGGAAAACAATGATTGTGCAAGTCATTGTTTTCTTTTTTTCTTTATCACAGACACTATCACACCTTAAAGTATGTGAGAGCAAGTGGGGGTTTGTTGACACAATATTAAAAAAAAATAGAAAGGCTTAAAGAAAATACTAAATGCATTTTATAATGTGTGATGAAAATGTTTTATCATGCAGCAGAGTTCTTCTTTTAATTTGATATTAATTTTGCTGAAGTACTGATGCAATAAATTGATTTGTAACTGATTTGTTTTATTATTAAAGATGTAAGCATGGCATGATTTACCTGCAAAATAGTTAGTTTTTGTTGAAAATGAGATTGGGATGTCCTGAACACACACAGTCCCTGTATAACAACCTTTTTGAAGTATTTGACCTGCCTATTTGTTATGCACGTGTACAAGCCAGCATCATGATTGAATGGCCATAGTACGTATGTCATGCAAAGTTAACCTCTACACATATTTCCTGTGATTCCTTAACAATTAAAGGCACCACATGTTCTGCCATTTGAGCACTGTAAATGTGAACTAGTGGCAGTAGGAACTGTTTGGTTTGCATTAGGAAAGCAGCAAAGTATTAAATCACAATACTTACTGTAACGTAGTACAGCTCAGCCCTCATGTGTGTAAATGCAGTTTAAATCATGCCAGACTCTGTCACTACCACAAAAGAAAACTATATAGAGAGTTAATTACTGAGTGTAAATACATGTAATGGTAATTGCTGAAAAACATTTATAAATTGCTTAAAAAACCGGATTTGATTTCATGATAATCTTACGTCTCTAATTCCAGCCCACTTGATGCATTTACAGACCTTATTCCTGTTTTATCCTTGGTAACTTTTTAAATGTAGGAAAAATGTACTTGACATTTGGAAGAAAAAAATATAGTTATCTAGGCAGAGAGTGCCAAATAACACTTTACCGGTAATTCTATGCTTCCTCTTTTCTTTTTCTTTTTTTTAACTCCAGAGAGACCCCTGCGAAGCATTGTGTCTATGGGGTCGCATCACCCTGTCCCTCACAGGGGGATATACCAGAGGGCCACTTACCCACGTCTGGACCTGATTCAATGGGTCTACCAGATGGAGAGAGACAAGAAGGTGCAGGCTGCTGATATCACTGTACCAGCCAGACCCAAGGTAAAGTACTGTACACAGAGCTGAAACACACATTTCACACATCACACACACCGTGATTTACTATTCCAATAAATCACTGGCGCCACCTAATTTCCTATGGATTTCAATTTCCCTCTGGACATATCTGCATTGATCAACTTCAGGTGTAAGGATGTGCCAGGCGTCGCTCACTGTGACACTGAAGAATGGCTCGCAGATCTCTGCCATACGTGTGTGCGTCCATCTCTCTGTGTGTGTGTGGAGGTACGAAAGCGGGATTTGTGCAGATGCAGCATTTCTGTTGAACACTGTCATCACCGTCAAGGCTTTAGGATACAAATCCTTGAGTCTGAGTAATAACATCTGAAAATGTCAGAATCATACAGAGAGAGATAGGGATCAGACAGTTGAATCGAGACTTGAGATTTGGTTATTCTGATCATATCTGCTCATACACTGAGTCCTGGCCTAATTATAAGGAACAATTAAATATCATTCCATCTTCTCCAACAGTTGTTACTGCAGAAAAAAGACATGACTCCCTTTTGAAATTAGAGGGCATTTTGTGGTCTCTTTAATCATCTTCTAACTCAGTGTTTGAACTAAAACAAATATAATTCTGTTTCAGACTCAGGATTATCTTCTCACAACCATCGAGGTCTTCTGTCTGTGTCCTTTAGGCTGCATTATCAGGCCAATTACAGCTATGACAAAACTGTGCCGCTGGACGACAGGTAGCTCTGTTTGTGTGCATGTTGCTGCCCGATATGTCCTTGCAGGGGTACATGGTCCCCAGGCCTGTAGATGAGTTTTGTAGATGAGTTTTGAGCCAGTGTTAGGAGGCAACGACAAGGCCTGACAATGTCTTTACCCCAAGTTCCTCCCCTAGAGGCAGATCTGAATGGATCGTAGAGGCTAGGAGGAGAAATAAATTGGAGAAAAGGATAAATCGATGCTTGGCGGAGAGGCAAACAGACCTTCCAACCCCCGGCCCAGACACACACACACACGTACCACAGCGTGGCTTTTTTTCCTTGGGCTGTATTGGATTGGTATGCAGAGCTGAGGAGAGAGACGCTCAGAAAAGACTTGGCCTACAAATGATGTCCTTTGTTTGATCCATTAGGTTGGGGGGTTGGTTGGTGGGCGGATGGGGAGGGTCATCCCATGGAGACAGTGGAAGGGCTGGGAAACAAACATCTCTGTCTGTGAGCCTCTCTCTCCCTCACTAACAGCTTCTCATCTATGGGAGGAGAATGAGATCAACTCCAGGAAAAGCTGCTTATCATCTGTTTCTGTTGATGAGTTAGTGGGCAGAACAGGATGAACTGTAGGTCTGTGTGATTTCCACTGCTTGGACATGTACTAAATTTACCTGAGTTTATCTGAAGCTTTTAATCTGAAGGATATTTCCAGTTTATTTCTACGTGTATATATTTTTTTGGTTTATTTGGGTCATTCCCATGACCACCGCATTAATCAAGTTAAATCTTCAGAAATGAGAATACTATAACATTGCTAAAGACGAGAAATCGGACGAGTTTGTTATCTTAATTATAACCAATAGATATGATGGCCAAGACTGACCTAGAGGCCAAGACTATGACCAAGAAATATCCTTGAAGACTACGTTTCATATTCTCATCATAAACCTCTTTCACTTTTCTTCTGTGAGGTTTGCTTGTACGAGCGTTTCAGTCAGATTCAGTAAACTCTCTAAACTGCACAATCTAGTTATAAATTACTAGCCTCAGCATGATTATTATCAACTGTTGATGAGGAGGTCCGTGTTCATTAGATTTGATCATGATAATCAACAACCTCGAATTTCTATGTTGGGTTGTCCGTTCCTCTCTGTTTTCGGGCCTGTTTCATTCGCAAAAATGTCATACAAGAGTAAAAACAACAATTTCACCATGGAGAGCCTGAAGACCCTGTTGTTAAAATCAGCAGGTATGGTGGAAAATATGAGAAAATGTGACTGCAGTTGTCAACACTGGGTCATCACAGAGTGGCAACAGAACTACAGAAATGAGGAACAAATGGTTTGACATGACGATAGATGCCAAGAAATGTCTTAAATTGGAGGCGGTCGAAGTATTGTGACAGTGAGGGATTAATGATAGAATATACTCCTTTACTGGTGAGGTTACCGGGCAGCAACCTGAATCAAGACCCCGAGGAAGCTCGTCAATTAATTTTTTTACAAACAATCATGGTCCCCAGAGGATGAAACCTTCTGACTGTGGTGATCCCATGATTGTTGCTCCTGTGCCACCAGGTCAAATACTTTTACTTATCGTTAACTGTTTGGTTTCTCTTATTTTGTTTTTTGTGTTATTATTACTTTATTTTTTGGCAGCATTTCAAACATATATGTACAATTTACTTGACATTTGGATGGAAACGAAGCCAGCGAGGCAGACAGTGCCATACACTGCTTTTACGGCTTATTAGCATACTGACGCTAGCATTTAGCTTGAAGCACTGCTGTGCATAAGTACAGCCTCATAGGGGTGCTGGCAAGACTGCAGATTTTTAGTCTTCTTTATTTTTATTTTAGGTTATTTCAGGAATACAAGAAAACTACACTCACTCAGACTTACATTAAACAAACAAGCGTTTTTCCCTTGTGGAGAAAAGCAGACTATCTGTACATTACCTGCACCACAGGCCTGGACCACTGTGTTTATCAGTGGTTAGTGCATGAGCTCTGTCATCAAGTTTATCAGGCAAACCTCTGTCAAATTTAAACTTCAACCTCACTCCTTATTTATGCTTCGGTTTCTGCTCCATCGCTGCTCTTCCTGTCTACACTCCACCACACTATTTCTATTTCTCCCATTTCCGAGACACACTCTATTCTCAGCTCTTCACCTGCAACAGCCATATATTCTGGCTTGGGAGTTCTCTTTTCACTCCATGTCTTTTTATAGTTTTGTCATTCGTACTGTACACCCTGCTGTGCTTCTATTTTCATGAATGCTGTGAGAAATAATTGAAAGTGCCGTGTACGCTGCCGTCTGTTGCAGTGCTCCCACTTCTTCATGCCTTGTAAATACTGTATCACTGAAACCCCTGCTGCAAGCTGCCGGCTCGGGATTCCTCACAACTCCGAGACGTCAACACTCACTGAAAACTTGAGCCAAGATCAAATCGTAACTTGAGTCTGAGCGTCGCTCCTGTGGACAGAGCTAGTTTTTGACTGATATCAAATTCAGCTGGTTGTCCTTGGCTTTTTCCTGGAGAAAACAGAGGTGAATAAGATTTCTCTGAACAGCTCCTGTCCTGTGTCTTCTGTTTGAGTGTTTTCTCTTTTTTTCCGACTCATGACATCCATAAGCAGGGGGAGAGGATGTCAAAGGAGTCACAATCCCTGCTGCAAGTGGTGCTGGTGTGATATGCAACAGAGGACCTCAAGGAGTCTTAACAAGAATGAATATGCACCACAACAGCTATAAACAAAATAATGGCTTTTCAGAATTAGATTAAAGGGCTAATTCACAGATTTAACACATGAAGAACTGAATACCAGTCATGGAGAGTACTACTCAGCCTGTATAAAAGAGCTGCATGTGATGTCTTCTGTGGCTCTGGAGAGAATAGCCCCTTGTGATGTCATCAGATTTGGGGATGCAGACTAAGTTTTAACAGAAAGTCTGCGTTACAAACAACTTGACCTTGGATACTTTTTTAGTATTTTCTGACATTCTATAGACCAAATGATTAATCAATTACCAGATTAATCGATATTTCAAATAATAAACAAATTAAGTTGAGTCAGGCAAGCACTTCCTATTTATCTTTTGTAATCCCGGGTTTCATCCGCAGAAACAGGAAGAGATTTGTGGTTCTATACTTTCCTACCTTTTATTGGCTTTAATAGCAAATATTTGTTCAATCATCCAGACATGGAAGATTCCTGGAAAGTTAGAGTTGGATAAGCAGATCCCAGACGAGCACTTGACATCCAGTATGGCATTCCAGGTAAGCTGGCCACAAGTCCAGATACTATTGTCAAGGTTCCAGTGAAATGTAGTGCTGATTTTAAATAAATTTCCAGAACATTGGGATGAAAATGTGTGTAATGTCTCTTTGAAATGTATTAATTCTGTCACATTTATTTTTTTTTTTTTTGAAAGTGAGCGATACAGTTTGGAAATCGGTTTGATTTTATGAATAAGATAGAAGTGTGTTTTCGTTCTCATTGTGTGCAGTACATTTGGAAAACTTTTCACCGTTTTTTTCTTTTCACATTAGTTTGTGTAGATTAAGTTTCCTCGTGTCATGCACTCAACACTCATTTCATGTCCAACAGTTTCATCAGACAAATATACAGAGGTCCATCAGGAGAGCTGCTTCTGTGAAGGAACTTCATGAGACAAAGACCATCACAGATGATGAGAACGGAGAGATTAGGTCCTTACCATCGCAGATTCTCCAGGATGTTGTCGCAGCGGAGGTGCAACAGTCAGACTCATCCAATCCAGGAAGCTGGAAGAGCTGTGAGCAGAAAGGCAGTGGAGGGGATGGGGCAGTGGGAAGGGAAGATGAGAAACAAATATGAACCATGGCTAAATAAAGACTCCTATTTTCCACCATGTAGTCTGCAAACTCATCATGGATCAGTTCCATTTCCTATATTTTGACTGTGTGGCCTCAGTGTCAGTAGAGCTCATTTATTGTAGATTCCTAACTTGGCTTTAAAACTCAATCACTCTCCCAGCCACAGAAACACACACAAACATATAAGTCCTTCCTGGAAACACAAATAGTCCCAGGAGCATCTCCACTCTTCGTTTATCTCCAGAAGTTGCAAAGGTTCGTGAAAGATACGTTTGTCTTTTTCCACCTCGGTGAAGGGTGAATTCAGCTCAGTGCAATAAGAAATGGATTACCCATTTATTAAAGGGGCTATGTCACTCCTCATTGAGTTGGACAAATAACAAATTAATTTCTAGCCGCCTAATTTCTCTCTGTTCTCCACTGAATTTCCGATAACGTTGAATCACTGATCACAGCCATGTGAGCTCCCTCAACTTTTTATCAATTCATTAAAGAAAAAAACAAAACAACAACGTGCCACAGTGGAAATGCTTCACGGGACAATTCTCTGTATACGAACAGAAATCGAGTGAGGTGTTTCACAGAAATCGGGCTACTAAAAACACCAGGACCCTTCGAAAAACATGCTGGAAAAATTTTTTTTGCCATTTTGGAACCAGCCAGAAACTTTTTTTTTTTCTCTACCGGGTTATCTCGGTATGAGACAAAAGATGGCAGAGCATCGGCGCCTCTCCCCCCCCAGACGAGCGCGGGTCTGGAGGTAGAGGTGCTCTGTAAAGTAGCGGTGGTGTATTGACAGGGCGGTATTGATGTTTCAATTAGGGCAGAGTTACATGGAGCAGCGTGGTAACACGGTGCGTCCGCCGCCATCTGCTCAGCCTCCGCGTCTGACGAACGAGGCACGTGGGGCTAATCGAGCCGCACATGAGCGATGGGAGCGCGAGATCTGTCACACACACTCACACACACTGTTCCTATACGCAGGAAAGTGTGTGTGTGTGTGTGTGTGTGTGTGTGTGTGCGTGTGCGCGTGTGCGTGTGCGTGCGCGCGTGTGCGTGCGCGCTCGTCGGCCCTGCTGTTTAAACAGCCTTCAGAAAGCTTGTGATTCCTCCCCCCTTCTCCCCCTTCTCCCCCTTCGCATGTGCCTCAGGAGCAGCGAGCAGGTTATTTCTCTAAGAAGGAAACAGGAAAACGCAGCAGATGCACGAGTTCAAAAATCTTCAAAAGCTCATCTGACGGAAAGACAAAAAAGAAAACACCCAAAAAACACAAGCAGGCAGCAGCTCCTGCCAGGTCCTCCCGTGCTGGGACGGCCTGAAATAACAGCGAGCATTATGCCTGGCGTTAGTGGCTGCCAAACCACACGAATCAAAGACCTCATTGTGTGGATTACCTCGTTAATCTGTTGATGCCATTAAGTAGTATTGCAGGTGATAACGTGCCAGTTTTTTTTTTTCCTCTCTTCTCTTATTGGGGAGGTGTAGCGTTAGCTTGGTAATCTGCTTTAAATGCTTTCTGGGGAATGAGACTGGCTGACACTCAGCCAAGAGGAGGCTCTGCTATCGAGAGCTTTCTCCTCATACAGAGCGCACACACACGGAGGGGACTGGCTCACGGAGGCTGGGGCTCCGGTGCCAGCAGGGACGAGCCGGTGGAGCTACACGCCCCACGCCACTTGTTGAAATATATGACTGTATGAATAATGAAAGAGGAGAAGGAAAGCCATATTGCAAAACCAGTCCCACGATGACATCCATCACAGGAATGCCTTGTTGCTCTTCTTCCTCTGTTTTCTGCTGCGAAAACTCCCAAGTTGCGCCTCTTCGGAGGAGTTGACCAAGGCTGTGCTGTGCTGTGCTGTGTGGTGCTGTGCCTGAGCTCATAAAGGTAAGAGGTGAAGCCATAAAGAGAGAGGGAGGGAGATACAGGGACAGAAAGAGAGAAAGACAGAGGGAAGGGGACAGAAAGAGAGGTAATCCTCCTTTTTTTCTGCTCCCCGGGGTGGTCTTCTCTTCCAGGGCCTCAAAGAGGGACAGAATACACCTCCCAGCCTCAATGGAGGGGACTCACAGGGGCTGTTAATATCTGAGTGTGTGTGTGTGTGTGTGTGTGGTGGGGGTGCAGCTTTAAGCAGGCCTTTGAGTGGCCTAATTGCATTGGAATACAGCAGCCTGAGAGCTGGCTCAGATCACGGCAGGCTGCTGGAGGGGTTAGCGCCCGCACCCCGACATCCACACTCAGCAAAAGAGCCCCGGCACAATGCACACAATTAATGCTCTCCCTCTCGTTAACTCTCTCCCCACTTTTTGTCCTCTCCTACTTTTTCTCCCATTCTACTCCCTCTCATCCAATATCTTACTCTCTCTCTCCTCCTCTCCTGCTCTTGCCCCCCCTCCTCCTCTTCCCCCCAGTATGTCGTCACTCACCCACTGTAATAATCCTCCCATATAGCCTGTCAATCTCCCCCTCTTTGATGCACACAACAATTACAGTGAGGATGAAAGGCGTGGGTAGGCTCTCCTTATGTAAGACTTGAAATGGACCTTAGCGAGGATTTTTGATATCAGAACAGCTAATCTGAGATAAGACTTCGACAACATGACACCCCTGCTATTAGTTTGCAAGAAATTATGAAAAAAGTAATGAATGTATTTTTACCTTTTACTATATATACTCTACAGTAACAGAGCAAGTTACCTCTCTGGAACACAAGATATCTTTGGAGATACATTTTTATAAACTGAAGGGAACTGGTTCAATTCTTGTGATTTCTGATTCTGTATCTGCTCAGGTATAAGCCAAGCAAGTCAAAGTTGTGGCAGGTGGTTGATGCAAAGCCTGGGGATATCCATTTAGTTGTTATTGTTCCCTAAAGATGAGGCTGTAATAAACCAGCATCTTAAAGTAATAGTCCAGAGATCATAGTATCCAGTAAGGGCTTATTTATTCAATTAGAGCTTAAACAATTAGTCAATTAATTGGTTGGTAAGGCAACATGAAATTTAAATATTTTGCTACTCATTTAGTTGTTTTAGATGTTTTTTTTTAATAAAATATTAAACATTATCTTATTCCAGAGAAATACTCTTTTGAAATAATAACTTGTGTCTGAAATTTTTTTTTCTAGACAAAGAGTTCCCCTACATTGTTAAAAATTCTTAAAATTACACCTATCCCTTCTCCCTTATTGAAAAATATGAATATGCAAATACCTTAACTATTCAACACAAGACCCTGCTTCGCTGAAAAGTCCATTCCCAATATATACACCGGAGATTAAAGTTTCCTCATCACAGTTGTGTAAGGTTGCATGTTGGACTATAATTAGTTCTAAAATGACAAAATCCTGGTCTTACACATCGGTCTTAAACTGAGATTCCAGGTGAGCGCAGAGGAATGATCCCTGTTCAGCAGATGGAGGTGAAAACAGCCGTCTAGTGACATACTCTGAAATGACATGATTCTGCATAGTGAAAATCAACCATCCAATTCAAGGAACAATAAGCAAAACACATTTTTGGGTGGAGGGGGACTTTAATTTAGTTATTCTGGGCAATTTCACCACTTCCTGAATAACTGACTGATTAATAGATGATGGAAATATACATGAGATGCAGCCCTACATTCTGTAATTTTCCAGTGGTCTTTGTAAAATCCCTGTAAAAGAGTACATTTCTGTCATAATGGTTCTTCCCTCTACAGTAGACAGTGGACAGCTCATTATATGGGTTAAGATAGTCAGACACAGACAGAATCCCTGTCTCTCTCCTCCAGTTTGGATCCAACTGTCCTTGTCTTTAAATGGGACTCAGTGGGCTGTGTGTGTGTGTGTGTGTGTGTGTGTTACCCAATCAATGATTTTAAAAATATATCATATTTAACCATCCCCTCCTTTGATTTTCTTTATTACATGAGCCGTGTCTTAATAAAATCTAATTATTTCCGCTCACAGGACGCTTTCTGGTGAGAAATTGGCAGAGGGTTGTGAGCTGATGTATGGGGAGACAGTCGCCTAATTAGAGTGTTAGAAATTGAATCTTTACAGCACACGGGTCATATAATTATCCTACTGTTAATTTAACGCTTACATTCTCGGCTGTTCATTTTTATTCCCTTAAATGTAGTTTGGCAGCGACCCTCAGCGCTCAGCTCTGGGTTTTTACAGTAGGAGAGGAGGAAGCATGGCCCCTAACACTGGCCCCTCTGAGTGACTGAATAACTGAGGACCCTGCAGTCCAAATAACAAGGCTCGCATCATTTATGCATTGTTAAGCCATGTAATTGAAACGAGCCATAGTTTGCATATTACACCATTAAAATAATGTGCTTTGCGTTTCTCCCAACACGACTATTTAAGCCTGTGTGGCGATGTGGTAATTCCTTGAATTACAGCCTAATTACCACAATGTTCTTTTGATTTGGCCGATTTCAATGTTACGCCACAATAATGTTCAGTATTACCAGAATGAATTACTGAACCGTGCCTGGAAACTTTTCCTCGAATGACTTAAATCCTGGTGGCTTCATGTGCTGTCAGTGCAGCTGGATTCACATCCATAAAGGTTTATTAGCCTATGGAATGACATCCATTAAAGGCCCAATCAGTGATACTTAATTGAAGGGCTGGAGTTAAACATAGAACATGAGCATTTTGTGTGATTCTCAGCTAATTCTATAGTCCTGGTTTATGTCACTGTTTAAAGATACTATTATTGTAAACAGACAAGCAACATCAGAAAACGTTACTGACTTTTAATTACTGTTTGTCCTTGCAATAAAAAGTCATGTCTTTTAATTACAAAGGATAGTAATATCTTGTATTCAAAACAATTTGGTGAAATTTGATATGTTTGGGATATGAAATATTCCTTTAAAGGATCAATATAACAAATTATGCATTTATTTTACAATTCGATTGCCAATTAATTTATTCAAGGATAATTACATTTCATTCACATATTTTATTCATCTCTCTGAGTAGCATGTGTGGTTGAGATTATATTTATTCAGCCACTGAAGCAGCATCAAGACAAACAGGGAAGCTGTAACATAAATCAATGTGTGAATTCAAAATCCAATCCAGGTCATTTACAGTAAAGCAGAGAATAGAGAACATTTTATAATTACCACTTGCCCTTTGTTACATGCTGCTGTATTGTTCACAGAACCCAGTCTATACACATGACATGTGTCCTTGTGTGAACTTTTTGAATAAATTAACATTGCTAAGGATGATTTGTGAGTGTGCATATTCAGTATGTAGATCTTTCTGTTTTCACTGCACAGTTTGAATATTTCAAGGGAAAATATTTCTTTAATAACTCCTTTTTTCATTGCCTTTTAAATTTACTCCCAGGTCCAAGTTGTTAAATAAAATGTTTAATTACAGCTTTAGTTATTTGCATAGTTTAGAAGCTTTAAATTGTGGATATTGAAGAACTGTCTGCATTGATTTATAGGTTTAATTTGTATGTATTATGTATTTCACTTTATTTCTGGTGGATCGAAATGTAATAAACCATAGATTAACCAAAAGTGCCTTTTAATTGCATATATACAGTAGGAATTATTTATGCCTTATAATATTCAGAATTCAGGGTTTGCTTCAGAAGTTAGAAAGTTGAAACATACTTCTGCCATGCAGAAGTATGCATTTGAAGTTTTGTTTGTAATTTTTTCACACAGTTTGCTTTATCTCACTGGAGTGTGAGGAGCAGCTTTGAGGACAGACATAATCTCTCTCATCTTTTTCAGTCTTTCTAGCCCTTTCTCCCTCACAGGGCCCTGTGCTCTTTACTCCTCCCTCCTTTATCCCTGCAAAGGCTTTGTCCCCGCAGTAGAGAGCCTCTCTAAATAGAGGCCTTTAGATGGTCCAGGAACAGGGTTGGGTTGGGGGTGGGAGGGGGTCAGCGGCAACGCGACTGCTGTTGTTTCATTTACCTCTCCCTATGGCAACCAGCAGCAGTCGACCAGGAATGTCCCCTCACTGGACAAAGTCCTGGTCCCTGAAGCTGACGCTGGGGGACGACAGCTGGGACGAGATGGAAGCCTGCCCTCCCTACCCTGGACTGGAGGCCTGAGTCTAGACCTAATCCTCCTCTTTACTTGTGTCTGTTCTCACTTTGGTGGATGATTAGGAGCCAGAGAGGTTTTTCACACACGATTAACTCTAGAATAGTTTTATATAAAACCAGAAAATAATTTCTAAATCTCTTGGTGATGTAAAGAATCCTGTAGGGCTCTCAGTGCTGTTTGCACCATGCTCCACTGGTCCCATGTAGATCCTTCATAGTGGCTGTAAACAACCATTTAAGAGCACACAAATCCTTCAAACTACATATATTAAAGGAAGATTTTGGGGGAAAAAATATCTTATATTTATGTTTAAAAATAAAATCAATAAGTCTTTTAAGTCATTCATGTTATAGAGCCTCTACTTTAATCCAGGGGTACCTCCTTTTTCTATGTATAGCTACTCCTACTTAGACGGGCTTGTAAAATTTATTTAACAGCCTAGTTGGACACAAAAGTTGATTTGTTTGCTTTATGGGCTGTTAAAAGTTTTCAAGTCAAGACATATGAATGATGTCTACATTTACAACACTTCACTGGAAGAAACACATACTAGTCTACACTTTTACAAGCACTCGTTGGAGTTTGAGAAAGTAATAATTCTTGCATCAATAGCCAGATTTATAAAAGACTCACACGCACTAAGAGGATGATAATAGACTTTACACAGAAGCCAGCAGTAAGTATGGGTGTCTTTTTTTCAAAGACAAATAGCTCTATTTAAACAAACTATAAAACTTTAACCTGGATCTTCTAAAGACGGATAAGGTGCATGCAGGAGAAGTCCAGTACTGTCTATTTCACCTAGACTACATTGAACCCAATTTATTAACGTTTCCTCACAGGGAAGATTTGTAAAAGATAACTGAGTTTGACCGAATCGTGCCCGAGCGTTTTCCTTTACCATATATTTCGATTTAAAAAGCACACTAGTTATACGTGGTTTATTCCTCCAACAATGCACCAAATGATTTACATCTTATAAATATAGTGATGTTTATAGTTTTATCAGACAGTTTTATCTGCCATTATTTCTCCGTGCCTGATCTTCTAGAAACCGGTTTGAATAAATCAGATTTAAAATGATTTTGTTACTTATCTCTCATGTACACGAAATGTCTGGGTTAATTTATGTTAAATTTAAAAAACCTACCTCAGTAATTTCAATTCACACACACATAAACACGCACACACACACACACACGAACATCACTGCACAAATAACGCAGTCGGATTAATAAGCACACACCTTCAACACGCAGAGCTCCTACAACCAGCCATCCCTACCCCTCTCTAACAGCTCCAGTATGTGGCCCGTTATATTTTTTTACTACATGAATATGCTTCTGTGCCATCTGAATTCTAGCTTTCTTTGTTGCAATGAAAAAAGCTGACAATGTTTAATCATATCGGGATGTTGCATACACGTTTCCAATAACAGCAGTTAATGCCATAAAGGTGTGCATGATAATTACAGTCAACGATTTACAACAAAATTTAAAGTCGACTTAAATAAATAATTAGACATCCTACGCATCGGAGCTTATGAACCCTATTAATCTTCCCCATAGAGGAAATCCTGATCTCCTGGAAATAGACTACCTACAGCCTGAGTCTTGATAGAACATGAAGATCAAAGTAAATCAACTGCATCTTACAGTTGCACTGCTGATCCCGGTTGCTCCGTCTCCCCATGCTGTACTCCGGCTCTCCGCTTCCACGGGAGCCTCCACTCGCACCTCTCCAACAAAGAGGGTAGTGTTCGTTGAGACTTCCTCGCAGCCAATCGCCGCGCCGTCGCCCTTGGTAACCACGTCCATCATCTTTTGGCGTCCAATGAGTGGCGGGGGCGGGGCGGAGTCCAGGTGCGCCTCGGCGTACACTTGGCAGAGCGCCTGGGAGCCGCCTGTGGGCAGGAGAGGATCTGTCAAATGCGAGGTTCCTTTAATAAGAGCGACCAGTCCGGCTCCGAGAGTCATGGCGACCGCAGCGTCTAACCACTACAACATCCTCACCTCCAGCGCATCCATCGTGCACTCGGAGCCCGGCAGCATGCAGCAAGCCACGGCGTACCGGGACGCACAGAGCCTGTTGCAGAGCGACTACCCGCTGCAGAGCAACAGCCACACGCTCAGCCACGCACACCAGTGGATCACGGCGCTGTCCCACGGAGAGGGAGCCCCGTGGTCCTCCAGCCCGCTCGGCGCAGAGCAGGACATCAAACCCGCTGTGCAGGGCGCCCGGGACGAGATGCACAACTCCAGCAGCAACCTGCAGCACCAGTCGCGGCCACCCCACCTGGTGCACCAGACGCACGGGAACCACCACGACGGCCGGGCGTGGAGAACCACCACCGCGGCGCACATACCAAGCATGGCGACGACGAACGGCCAGAGCCTTATTTACTCCCAACCGGGCTTCAGCGTGAACGGGCTGATCCCGAGCAGCGGCCAGGGGATGCACCACCACAACCTAAGAGACAGTCATGACGACCACCACAGCCCGCACCTCAGCGAACACGGCCACCCTCCTTCCCAGCATCAGCACCAGCACCGGCCGCAGAGCCACCACGACCACTCGGACGAGGATACGCCGACCTCGGACGACCTGGAGCAGTTCGCCAAGCAGTTTAAGCAGCGAAGGATCAAGCTGGGCTTTACGCAGGCGGACGTGGGACTCGCCCTGGGGACCCTGTACGGAAATGTGTTTTCCCAAACCACCATATGCAGGTTTGAGGCCCTGCAGCTCAGCTTCAAAAACATGTGCAAGCTGAAGCCTCTGTTGAACAAGTGGCTGGAGGAGGCGGACTCCACCTCGGGCAGCCCGACCAGCCTGGACAAAATCGCGGCGCAGGGGAGGAAAAGGAAAAAACGGACTTCAATCGAGGTAAGCGTAAAGGGAGCTTTGGAGAGTCATTTTTTGAAGTGCCCTAAACCGGCAGCGTCGGAAATAATCACCCTGGCGGACAGTCTGCACCTGGAGAAAGAAGTGGTGAGGGTTTGGTTTTGTAACAGGAGACAGAAGGAGAAACGCATGACCCCTCCCGGAGGAGCTCTGCCGGGGAGCGAGGATGTGTACGGGGACACGCCGCCGCACCACGGGGTCCAGACCCCGGTCCAATGAACTCTGCTGGACCGCTTCTCCAGGACTTGTTTATCCTTTTTATTTATCTCCAAGGTTATATATAAATCACTGGACTATGAAGCGATATAGTGGGTGTTTTATGTATAATAGATTGCAGTGAGTACTTATACAATATCTGCAGAGAATATCTGAGAAATGGAAGATGAGAGAGGGGAGGACAGGACATTTTTTCCTCTTCCAGAGCTAAAGGAACATAAGCCTGTGTTGTGTTCTCCGAGGATACATGCCCAGCACTGTGACTCCAGTCGACGCAGTTTCAAGGTGTAGCCCCTATTGTGTATTGAAATCATACTTGACGAAAAAAACGAGGGAGGGGAGGAGGGTACACGGTTTTTGAAAAAAAAAAAAAGCTTAGCTGAATGGTTTCCATTTGCCACTTTTATATCAAATTCAACACATTTTACCTGTGCGTAAAAAGAGAGAGCAAGGGCAGAGGCGTTTAGTTTTCTAGCTCTAGATTGTGCGTCCAGCCTAGGTGGGTGGGTGGGTGGCGCAGTGGGGTCAAAGGAGCTGCGTTAATGGAGCAAACTGGAGGCCAGTTAAGGCTGCAGTCCCAGTCCAGTGGAGTCCAGCTGAGGGTGAGCGTCGCCCGAGTCCCATCTGTCAGCCAGGCAGCACAGAGCCGCTTTGCATTAAACACACTGCTGGGAAGCTACAGGCCATGCAGCTCTTATTTATTCTGTGAGGACTGTGGTCAGGATTTAGTTATGAATACATATTATTATTATTATTATTATTATTATTATTATTATTATTATTATTATTATTATTATTATTATTATTATTATTATTGTCATTGTTATTATTATTATTAGGCTACTACTTCATGTGTGCAGCTCACTGGCTGAACTCTTCAGTAACTGGCCTAAGTGCAGTGATGTGGTAAATAAAAAGTGTATGACCTCTATCATAAGTCAGACAGCATTATAAACAAAAAGTCCAATATATTTTTCAGAAACAAGCGTTAAATAATATTATTTACCCCTCAGAGAGTCTCCGTGGCGATTGATTGGATTACCTGGCACTTTTCCACAAACACAATGGGCTATAGATATATAGATATCTACAGAATTATATGTCACCCACTCTCACAGAACATTTGGATCCACTTTTGTAAATATTGTACAACTTTGAAAGTCATGGCTTCATTCCTTTTTTTCCTTTCCTCACTGGGGCACTTTTTGGATTGATGTTTTCAAGAAAAAGCAGGTTGAGTTTTTAAAATCCAGCTTTCACTCATAGCCTACTTACTGCCTTGTATTTTGTGTGCTATTTAACGTTCATTCTGTTGCCGAAATTATGTTCGTTTGCGGTTTAAAAATTTTCTGTGGCGTGTTCCATTTCTTAAAAGATCATGTGAAATCAATTGAATTTATTTAAATTGTGTAAGGAGTTCTGTTTTGCCAATTGCTGTCCGCTCTGAAATTACATTAGATTGTGTTTCCGATTAGATTATGGTGCTTTAAGGACTGAATTTAGATTCACTGGTTACCATCAGTATTAACAAATAATAATAATTAGGCCTTTAAATTTCTTCCCAGAACACATTTTGGTGAGATTCCAAAAATTGCAGCATATGATCAAAATTATTATTATTATTATTATTATTATTATTATTATTATTATCATCACTACTACTACTCATAAGGTGTTTTAATTTGTTTGTGCGCGTTGCCATGCATTTCATTTCAGCCATTTTGTTCATCTTTGTCTGAATTCTTTATTATGGGGGGAAATTGTTCGTAGATCTTTTATTTTATTTTATAGTTTTGTTAATGAGATTGTAATTTATTCTACTATGTTTTTTTATAGATGACACAAAATGCGAGATATATATGAAATGACACGGGGAAGGCTTTGTTTTGTAGGGAAGAAGGGAGACATATTTTTTATTTTTCAGCGGGATTGCCACAGCCTGGACCGTCACAGCTAAATGTATATACATCTTTTCTCCGTACAGTAGCTTGCTTTTTGTTTTATGCAAAATACAGGTATCCAGGGATGTTTTTTCCTATCATGTGGGAACAGCTTTTTTTCCTTCCTTATTTGTGTTTCCTCTGCAGAAAACAACAAGCTGAAACGATCATGGCATTGAAATATTTCCTCGGTAGCTTTAATGAGTCGATCTAAGTCATAAATCACTGGAAAATCCAAGTTGCGGGATGTAGACCTGTAGCAAGCCGACGCTGTTCTCTTGTTGTTCTGTTTAATTGCTTGTTAAACCACTCGTTGGGTTTTTTTTGGGGGGGCATAGGCTATGTCATATTCACTGGATGAACTTGGGGTAGATATAAAGCAGAGGTGATAAATGCCTGTAGGTGTTTCATCACTTGACACATGAACAACGGACTTGCACATTTTTAAATAATGGGGTTGATATTAAACAGCTTTTTCCAACGTCGAGGCTAAATGTATTTTTTTTTCTAATAATTCAGCTGCAGCAGTGTGAGTTCACTATCTGCTCGACAGCTGTGGTGTTAAAAAGATGCTTTTTGCTTTGAGCCCATTCGTTTGGGTGGAATTAATGGCTGAGAGAAAATCAGGGTTGATGAATGGAAGATTATGAGCCGATGATGTGTTGTTTCTGCCCCAGGCTGCTTTGAAATCCACTGGCTTTGGCTTCCTTGTGGGGTTAAATTAGGGGTGCTGAAAGTGGGGGCCGAGGACCGATAATGGTCCATGAAAGGGTTGAACATGGCCGAACAGGGTTACATTTTGTTCTCACAGCTATTTAATTGGGAGGTAAAGGTGTCACTTTCTCAGTTGCCTACTCACCGTGTCGAGAACCTAAAAAAGAACGATGCAGATATCGTCCAAAACAAAGATTATTAGCGTTAAAAATATGTTGTAAAAGGGTTTGTTTTGTTTTCCTCTATTCCTGCTTTAAGATGCATAAACATAAAGGTTGGGTTTTTTTTTTTAAATTAACATCAGAAGGTAAAACAGCGCATTGTTTTGGACATTTCAGGGCTGTAAATCTCTCCTCACCTGAGTTAAGGGAGAAGGAGGTCTTCAAAGAGACGGTTAGTTAAACACCCCGGACTTTGAACGCATCGTGGGTTGTGGGATTGAAATAACTTCTTAAATTTAGTCCCTGACAACTCTCGTCAACAGCGGACTCGGGATCAATAGAATAAAAACTGGTTTTAGGGAGGAAACTTCCCTGTAATGTTTCTATAGGGACTGACTGCATTGTGACAGTGACGCTGACAGTGGTGGCCCTGCTGGTATTTTCCCATTCCCCATAGTGTGTCGTTTCTGTATAATATCCCCACAGGAAACTGTGGTGCGATTTTTGTGTGAGCGTCTTTCTAAGATCTTCTCCAGCTGATTTCATTTTGAAACAAACAGCCAGTTGGCGTCTCCTCGCCACCTCCTATTCTGACTACAAGCGTGAAAACGTTGTTGCCCTTTGTGGTTGTCATAATAAGAAGAATTACAGTCGGACTCTTCTCCACTTGGACCCACGAAGCTGCCAGCCCCTTCTGTGGTGTCTGCAGCGGCGCTGAGTGTGAAGAGACGAGCCCACGGGTGACCTGAGAGCGAGATTTACACGCCTTAGCATTATTGGGCAAATGAGCTGGATCAACTGGGTAATCGATCGAGGATTGCTGATTGATGCCAAATTAACACGATAATAAACAGCAGAATAAGGCGCTATTCTATTTCACATAACAATTGAGTTAAGACGACAAACACTACACCTTTTTAAAAATTTGGACAAAACAACGACATAAAACCTATGGTCTCCCCCATGTGGAAAATGCAGGCCTATTGCACTATCCCCACAGTACACGGCGGTTTCTCATTCACAGGTAATTTTTTAGTGACCCTGCTGGACCTGGTGGCATTGTAAGCAACGGTAAAACGTTTAATTTACCTCTCTATGAGACGATAATTATCCCCCTGTGATACGGGAGCTCCTACAGATTACCGCGCACTGGAGCAGTACCATTTCCAACACACTGTCCTGTTGTTGATGCGGGGAAAATAATAATAATAATAATAAAAAAAAAGAGGCCAAAGCCCAGGTCCCTCCCTCTGCGTCATCACGGCCGCTTGACCTGCCACGTGGACGCCCGGCACGGAGCGGCGCGCCGGGGCGCAGGCCTGGCTCTGATCCGTGGAGTAGACTCCATGGAGCCCGGCGATCACAGAGTGCGCCCCGGTGCCCTTCATCCGCTCTCTAGCAGATGCAATTAATAGCGCGTCGCGTTAATTACACCTTCCTTTTTATTTAGGTGACTTGAAATTTCCCATTAGGCTCATAGGGAAGAAAAAAAGTGACTGAGCTGTGATGGAGGAAGAGGGAGGGAGGAGGAGGAGGAGGAGGGGGGGGGGATAGTCGGTGCTCTAGCGCCATCTAGCGACGCCAGCTCGGCCGAGGGTGAGTCCAAGCTGTCGTGTTATTTTGTCGCCCGAGGACTGGGTCAAAAATAAAGAATATATTTAAATCTGTGCTAAATTATGAACTCATGAGGGAAATGTGTATAATGTGGGTACAGTTTGTGGACTGCTGAGGTCTAGTTTGGCAGAAATGATGCACAAACATTTAGTAATTAATTATCAAAAGTGAAAAAGATAGAGGCCTTCACAGTGAGGTTAGCTACTATTAAAGTAATATAAGAGAATATTAAAAAATCAAAACATACAGTGAAAAGACATCATAGTTCTTTGTAAAACAAAATCACACTTGCTTATACATAGTGCAACTGACACAGACCACTGTCAGCCTCATGGTCCCTTTAGGCCTTACAGTATATGGAGATATAATAGAGCTGTTTTACAGGACAAGTGTTTCATATTTTCTCATTCATTTTTATTTGCTTTCTTGACACAGATAGTGCACAACTAGATTATATAAACATTTGAGAAATCACAAAATATCCAGTTGAATTTTTGTAAATATACATTAGACTTGCTGAGTTGTGTGTTGATGCAACTGCACGACGATGGATGGCAATGGATCTTTTTGTCGTTCTTTTCTCCAGATCATTACTGACTTTCACTAACACATAAGAAAACTGAGCATTTTCTGTACATTTTAATCTGGACACAGACCTTGGGCAGAAGTGTCACTGCCCCCAGCGATTACCCAGCGACCTCACAACTTTTGTTGTGATTCAACTTGACCCTTATTATTACCATTGCTATCATCCTGGATTTCTGGATTTGCCAAATAATCACTGTATTTTCATTGAAAAATAATTACGAGAAGTGTAGAATGGAATAACACTAGATTTATCTCATCGACAACATGTTAAGATCAGAAAACTTTGACTTCAGTCTCAATATTATACCTATTTAATGGAGCTCTTGGCTGATTGGTAGAGCGTGTGTTTTTTGGGGCGATACATGATTTTGTTTAGTCAGCTGTCTGAAACTGAACTGTATCCAAAAATTTGATTACCTATGAGAAATCCTCCATATACATGCCACATGCCAAACCTACAGTGCACCAAGGGGCCAAGGGGACTTCTTTTGGACTAACACACTTTTACCAAGGGATAGAGATAGTCCAATCCAGATGAGTACAACAAATTTTTCAATTATTCAAGATATCCAGCTCAAAATGTTTCTTTTAAACAGTTGAGAGGACCATTAGAGGTCCTTTATGGAGCAACAATGCCAAACATTTGCTGGCTCCTAATGCTCAAAATCCCAGGATTTGCTGCTCTTCTCAGTTTCTTCTCATCTTTGTAAACTGAATATTGTAAATTGAATGTAAATTGTAAGCTTTTTTTCTCAAAGGACATCCAGACATGTCACAGTAAAAAAAGCACAGGTGTAAATAATACAGTTAATGATGCCTGAATTCCCTTTAGCTGCTCGAGTTTCAGGGTCCTGGTTCACTGTCACTCTGTCACGGCTCACTGGGACACAGAATGGAGCCATTGTTAATGTTATTAGTGGCGCCTGTGCCTTTCCTACCATGACAGCTATGACAAGTAAACATTTTCTACTGTGAAAAAGGCCATTTGAAGACATCACCTCAGGCTCTGAAAACGCGAAGCGGCCATTTTAAACTATTTTGTCACGTTGTAATGGAATATACAATTAATCCAAAACAATCAATTGATTAATAATGAAAATAATACTTGTTACTGTAGTGAGAGTCCTGGCAAGATAATCACACTAACCCTCACACCCTTACGCTGTACAGACTTCTCCACAGCTCTGCCAATAAAGCTTGTCCGGACGAGCTGGCAGCCTCAGGCAGGACGTCAGCGCAAACCTCCTTTTTTCAGTTTCAGAGTGGCGACCAGCGTCTCCTGCAATAGGTTATGAAGTGGAACACAGAGCTAAAAGTGCTGACTCAGCATTGACACCAGGCACTATACACTGTCACTGAAAGAAAAAAAATTATTTGTAATTAGTAGAATCACTGAGCTGTTAGAATAAGTGATAAATGAAAGTGTAATTACAACAACAAACAGATATATTTCTGTCAGTTCATAAGAAACAGTATTAATACTTAATCATACTCTGATCACACAAAGTCAATTAATATTGTGTGTAACTACATAATACTTCAATAAGATTTCCTGGGGTCTAATTAATTTTGAAAATGAATGTTTTTGTGACTAAGTTTATTTACCCCGCAGAGATCTTAATCTATTGCCTTTGTACAAAGTTTCACTGTCAAACATCATGTCCGTCTCTGAGTCGTATGAAGATGAATCAGCCTTCTGTATCAATCACTCACTCGGTCTGTCTTTCTCTCTTTGCTCACACCAGCCAGCCCCCACCCCGCCTCCTCCTCCACCCCCCGAGCACACAGATAGCAGTGATACGAGCTCACGACCTAAACATAATTCCACCGTTTGACATTGTTGTTCTTCAATCTCACTCAGATGCGTCGCAGCTAATTACACTTTGCACACTTAAGTACACAAATGCATGTGTGCGTTCATTTGTAAACGAGTTATTGTTTAATTATAACTTCACATGAACTTTGCTGATCAGTGGGGCGAAACGTGTCTCCCCTTCAGCACATAATTATTCAGGCTATAATTGCTCGGCCTGTTTGTGAGACATGCACATCTCTCAGCAAGGCCATCGCATACAGCGCCTGTGCCAGCTCCTCTTTGAGAGATGCCCAGGAGCCTCTAAGTGACTCTGTTTAAGTTCTGCTAAGAGAACAGGAAGCTTTAAATGGACACCAGTCAGACAGTTTGCAGGAATCAAAGACAATTAGAAGGTAAAAATTTAAATTTTTTCTTGATTAGGTGATACTTCAAGTTAAAACCCTCGTGTCACACTTGAGGTAGTGTTCCTTGTCAGAGCTGACCAAAATAATATATATATTTTTAAACAATAATCAACGCTAAAGTTGGTCTTTGAAGCAGAATGGCTTGATTTGAGCCAGTTACGACTGTTCAGGCAGTTCCCCTCTGCTGATAAAGACTGTCAGAGGTGATTGAAAGTTCAGGAAAAGCTCTTAGGTGAGCTGAGCTTATTTTGTCATGCATATTGATCCCATGGGCTAAATTAGAACTTTCTTTTCCAAACTGAAAAACATAAGTTACATATATAAACATTCATAGCATGTTATCAGTATTTGAATAGATTGAAACATTTGTAACACTATTAATCTTACAGTTGTAAGAAAAAAAGGGATGATCAGATTCTCACATATACAGTTTTACTCAATTTTTATTCTATTCCAAGAAAAAAAATTAATCGCAATCAGTATCTGCAGGCAATGCTCTTTTTTTTTTTTTTTTTAAATCAGATCTACAGACTTGTCTCTAAAGTGCCTTTAAATGGTCTGTGGCAGAGTTAGTAGGAAAATGATGGGTTGCTTTTTGGCACAAACCGAGAACATGATGTTGTTGTTCTATTCCATTGGTTCCAAACTTGGGGACTGAGACCCCTCAAGGGGTGATTAAAGGGATTATATGGAATACTTTCACCTCTTTGGGCTCCGAAAAATCCTTCAAATAAAACAAACTGTGAAGGAAAATTAACACTTCTGTTGAACATGACATTAAGACATATCCACACTGAGGCCATAACCTTTAAAAAGGGATCACAAGAAGACTTGGCTCCATTTTGAGGGGTCACAAGACAAAGAGGTTGAAACCTCTGGTCTAGGGCAAATTTCTGGAAGATGTATCATCCTTTTGCCTTCAAAAAACAAAAACAACCCTTGGAGGAAAAACAGGCAAAGACTCGCTGTAACAGGAAACAATGGCTTTTGTAAGATATCTGGTCTTAATTTTGAGAAACACGAGCACTATATCTGCACCACTAGCATCAGATCAGGGTTACAAAATTGACTCAGCTGTGGAGTCACTTGTTTACAATAATTACAGAAAAGTATCACACTTCGACAACATGTCCAAATGAAAAAAGTTATCCTTGTGGATTTATGGATGGCTAAAGAAACGCTGCATCCCTGCCGCTTCAAAAAGCTACCAATGGATTATAGTATTTAGATGGATTTAACAAACTCAGCGCTGACATTCTCAATATCCTTAAAAACAAAACAAAACAAAAATAACAAGCTTCAGACACAGCAGCGCGAGGACTGGCAGACACATCTTCATTATTAGAGTCTAAGTCGGGAAACTAGAGAAGGAACACTAAGCCACATAATGATGGGTATCACAGCGAAGCCTCCCTCAGGCAGGTCTGAGGCCTGTTGAGTCGAAGCCAGAGGAGGACCCAGAGGAGGCAGACCACAGCACTCCACAGACAGACACGTGTCTCCCTGAAGACTATTACTGCCCTGGCGAGGTGCTGCCATGTTTGTGGAGGTATGTTCATGTGTCATGGCTTATCAACAGAGAAAGAGGAACAAAGACTGTACGGGGCAACCCTGTGCCAGCTCTAACCCTTCCTCTTGTTTATGTTCTTATGTTGGATATATTATTCAGGAACACTATTTCCATCCATATATTCTCCCCGCAGATTCATCAAGCAACGTCTGTAAGCTCCTGAAAGGCAAATAAAAAGCTGAACTAATTGCTGCGGATCCCCCCCTGGATATATTAGCCTCATAGAGTAGCGTGACAGCAAGAAATCAAGCCACAGCGCAGAGCGGAAAGCCTCCATGAATCACGCTTGCATCCGTACTCACACACACAGCAACAGAGGCGGCAGAGGCGGCAGAGGCAGCAGCGGCGGTGGCGGTGGTGTCGGTGGCTGAGGAATAATCATTGGGGAGGCAGTCCAAATTAATACTTCAGCCGAGGCCGCCTCGTTCTCCGTCATTAGGGCACATTACGGGGCCACAATATACATCATTAAACCAGGCATAAACAATTCATTAAAAGGCCGTTAAGAAGACAAGCTAATGTCACTTCTCCCCGTGGTATTAATAGACTGTAAAATAGCAGAGGGTTAAGGCATAAAGGATCATTCCACCACTACTATTCAGTCAGTCATCCTGACTAAAGGCTTCGATAGCTGTTGCTGATTCAGTAGACGATCCTACTTTTCTCCAGGTCATACTTAAATGATGAGGAAGACATAGCCTGACACAGTAACTCAATTTACATTGTTTCGACAGTGAAGGTGTACTGTACACTGACACTGGAGAATTAGGGAAAATGTCATAATAGCAGTTAATGTCTTTGTAGCAATGAAGACACTTTGTTCTACTTTCAGATTCCATGTAATATCCATGTCCTTACAGGAATCGCTAGGGGAAGGTAAGAATTAAAGGAGCCACACAGAGACAGAGCCTTTCTGTAGCCACCATCGACCTTCAGTTTATTTAAAATATGGGGAAAGTGAAACACCCAGCTTCATCATGTCAGAGGCACAATCTTTTCACACAACACCGGCTCTCTCACTGCAGCACAGGGAGCATCACTGCACGTCCTACCAATGGCACGAAGGCTGACTGGGAGAAGAGGGAATGCATGTTGCATGACAGAAAAGCTGGGTCGCCCCAGTCCCTCAAGGTGGCGAGAAAATACAACACAAATATTAGAAAGCGTTGAACAAAACTGTATCATCGGTCTAACGGTGACCATCTGAGAATGGCATTGATTTTCTGATTTTTGCTGTACACAGTATACATTGTCAGTGTTTTCATCGTGTTGCTATTGCCATTTGAGAAGTAATTATCTTAAAATATACTTGAAATTTTGACTGCCTGTTTGGGGCAGGCAAATGTGATGTCTGTCCTTTTTGGCTCCTAGTCTACCAGCTGTGATAAAACTGCTTTTAGCTTCAATTATCTGATCTCCACTCACTGAAGTAATATTTGCACCATTTGAATGGGAGGGCTCATGTATGCACAATTTAGTGTCATACTGTTAGAACACCATTCACACACAACCTCTGCTGAAAAAATGGAAAAACATTTCATGCAATTGTAATAGGACAGTCCAGCATTTTGGGGGTTTCCATCAAACCCATAATTACATTGGAGGATTGATATCTGTTGGAGTTCAGGGCTCCTGACCAATCCATGATCGATCTGTCATGACTTATGCCTAGCTTAGCACATTGATGCAGGAAAACTGCTATTATCCTAGTGAGGATTTTAGGAATAGAGAAGCCAATCATTGCTCACATTATGCAGTATTTATTCAATTAACTGTTCAGTTGCATCTTCTGGAAATGTTATATTCCTCTACAATATTTAAAGGCTTAACTCTAGTGTAGAAATACTAAATTCCTCAATAGTAATTTGACTGAATGTTTTTCTTAGTTTTTGGTGTTTTGCAGGCATTGCATGTCAAGATGGGATGCTTTTTTTGCTGGTGATGGAGCTAGCTAACAATTTACCCCCCATAACATTCTTTGGACTAACTTAGGCTAAAGATTTACCATTTCTTTAACTAAACTAAGTTACGGATGTACTTCCATTCTTTGTGGGAAGAGGGCTAAAAAGTTCCTTCCATTCTCTGTGTTAAGCTTCACTTGACCTACTGAATGAATGAGATGAAATTGATATCATTCCTTTCATTTGACTTTGGGTAACACCACAAAACTGTGTTTCCTGAAATGTATGTCACTGTTATGTATATAAGGAAAACAAGTTTAAATAAAGTTTTTATCACACATGGAAGTACAAATAAATATTACTTTGCATATTAATTAACATGGCTGATATACAATATATGGCAAATAAACTGGTCAAATATAGCAGTGGGACTAATGACCAGGTTTCTGTGTATTACTTTGGTTGAAGGGCATAAAAGCAAAGCACTTCACTACAATCTATACAACATGGAAATCACACCGCATTCAAACAGGAGTATAAGGCACAAATATTGACTAATAGCATGTGCTTAAAAGAAAACTTCAAGTTTTTTTAAAAAAGAAAATGCTTTACAAGCACTTGTGCCACATTGCAACTGTGGCTTTATACATTACAAAAAAACAGATAATTAACGAATTTTTTTTTCACAATCATACAATTACTTTCATAACATTCAACACCCAATAAGATAGTTTTTGTTTTGTCTGTTACTTCAGTGCGAGCTGAACATTAGTGTCGTGTGTGTTTATTGTTTTAGAACAACAGCTATGGCAGGTAACCTCAAAGCAGACTCAGTCTCATGTTAATGTCTATACAGATGTCTCTTGTGCTGGTTTCTGGAGTAAAATATATGTTAAAAAAATAAAACCAGTGGAAATATATAACCCCTGAGTTTCAGGACATATACTGAGATCACACAGGTATTTATACTGTGTCATTTTAACATATTATCCTCATCTTAATTCACAGTGCTCTTTCCATCTTAAAACTCCATTTTTGTGGGTAAGTACATAAGTAGGTGGCTGTAGTCAAACAGCTTTATGAAAATAACAACAGGGTAAACATGCAACATAATGGAAAGAATTGGAACCACTGACATTCAAAATTAATCATTTAGTTTAGAGACAAAACAGTGTTACCACATTCTAAAGCCGGGCAGTCCTCCCCAAACCCTTAACATCAAACTGGCCTGACCTAACTTGATCAAGTGTGTAGAAATATCTGACATAACCAAAAACTGAACTATGAAACATGCTTTTTCAATTAAAGGGCAGATTTAAACAGAAATTGGGAAATTAAATCAAACATTTAGTTTATCATAAGCTTTGTATGGCACCTACCATGCTGAAATCTCAATTAAAGCTCTTTTCTAATTTATATGTCATTATTATACCCATCTACAGAGTGAAGTATGGTGAAAAAAATTCAATATAATGCTACTGACAAAATTTAAATGGATTTCTTGATTCAGACATGTCTGAGGGACAGATCAGACTTGAAATGATAGGAAACTGATTAATAAGTCAATTGAGAATAAAACTGGAGATAATTTACTAATCGTTTCAGCCTCAACTTTCCAAAGCCAAGCTAAATGTTAAACAATCACTGGTTTCAGCTTCTTCCAAATGAGGATAGATTGGCTGCTGTTCTCTTTTTTATGCAGTTTTAAATTGTATACATTTGGGTTTTAAACTGTTGAACTGTTACCTCTAACTTCTTTTATTTCACATTAGTCAGTCTGCCTGCTGTTGATTTAATGCCTTGGTTGTTTTTTCTACTTCTGCATTTACAGAATGTGTAAATTAACACTAAATTTTTTTCCAGCTTAGTTTTTCACAAGTTCCTTACTTTTTTTTTGTTTGTTTTTTTTTGGATACAAACATGTTGTTAGTGAATCTCATGTGCAAGGATAGTTTCACTTAAACATGAGATATTTGTGTATGATTCTGCAGTCAGTTTACAGCAACAGATAACTTTTGATATTTGCATTAAGGTTCGATTGGCACAATCCCCACAGTACACTGAGCGAATTAAGGCTGCATTCGCCCCTGTCTCACCTTTAACACTCCCAATATCTCTGAACACAACAGCATCAAGTATGATTTATCATAATTAAATCAAACTGGGTTGATGTTGACAGATGCCGTCAGAATGACCCTTATGCATTAAAACAGTCCATGTTTACTGCACATTCTGACAAGGCACTGACAAAGGCCCTGATCTTTAAATATGTTACCAGCTATGATAAGTATGTGACTACCTCACAGCCCTCGATAAGGGTATGTTTAACACTTTTTTGTCCCTTTTTCTTGTCATAACAAGATGTTCCAGGGAGAACTGCTCACCAATGTTGATTTGTTTGTGTGTCTTGCATCCAGTAGCACAGCATATTTTATAGCCTTTTTTTTCTTGCAATACATAAGTGGTGATTCATATTCTGGGAAGATGTAGCAGTTTTACTGCAACGACCCTGATTTCAAGTGTCCAAAAAATAACAACAAAAAAGACTCCCATTCTATAATCCTTGAATTAGGAGTCGGTGGTTGTTTGTGTTCAGCCAGTTAATCCAAAGAACCTCCTCACCCAGTCCAACTGCTTTATTTTCTGACCACTATAAGGTCTTGACTGTCATACAGATGAAGGCGGGTCTGCAATGTCCTCCAGCATTTGACCTGACTGTTATTCACTCTGGGTCAGTATTTGCTGGTGAGCACCTCACTGCTCTTACTTCCTCTGGACAGTGTGAAATGAAACAGCACTGGGGTCACTGAGTGAAACTCTTCTTGATGGCAACATTGGGGAAGAGGCCACAGAGCTCTTGCACGACCCTCATGTCTATCTGGGAGCAGAAGGAGATGTCCAGAAGGAGAAGTCGAGGACATGACTGGAGGAGTTTCTTCAGCGAGGCAGCACTCACCAACCGTGTACCTGTCCATTAGACATGTCACAACAAAGATAAGAGGATACTTTACAAAAACACAACACAAGCAAAGAAATACAAGGGAAATAATGCGAGTAAATCTGCTAAAATAAAGTGAATTTCTGAATAAAAATGAATACTATAAATATTTAGAATGTCCAATAATATTTACAACTGATTCATATTATAGACATAGTCCAGAGAAAATAACATGTGCAACTCATGATTTAATTTCAAAATTACTGTAGCATGCCTGTAATAGCCAAAGAGCTAATACCATCAGCAAACTGTGCTGTCAAACTCATCACTTTGGGCAACTACAACTTTAGTGTTAGTGCACGGAAGTTACTGCTGTGGTTGGCTATTGAACCTTTGCTTACTGAGCAATACTTTGATCACATATATATGTGAAGCAGGTTATTTTGGTTACGTTTTGCAGTTTACTTGGGAGTTTCTGAAAATTCTCAAATGCAAATTTGGGGTTTCGCTTGCCACACCCCTCAAATGTAAAAATTTTGCCTTTTTGCCTTTTGACCACATCCCACACTAGAAATGCTCTGCTAAATGTTTGTGAAGGGATTCCCACATATGACAGAGATAAGAGCTTACCCAGTATGTCGAGGTGCTGCAGCGAGGGGCAGCTGGCAGCGAGCTCCTCTATGTCTGAGTCGCAGACAGTGCGGTTGGCGGTGAGGAAGAGTTTGCGCAGGCGTGGCAGACAGCGGGCAAGGTACTGGAAACATCCGGTGCTGCTCTGCAGTGTGGGACACCAGCCCAGGTCTAACTCCTCCAGCATCCTGAACAACCACAGACAAACCAGGAAACCAGGGTGACTCAGACAACAGATTCACACATGCAGTGGAATCAGATATGATCGGCTTTGGCTCTGTGGTCTGCAACAGAGTTGTTTATGATCATAATAATGTTAATTGCATTAGATGCTTGAAAAAACTGATAACTAATGTAGTGATTTAACAAAAACAAGATGATCACCGAGTATCTGTAGCCTTTACTGGTATCTACAATATTTACATTGATTCTGTAGTCTGATCTTTCATCTACTGGAATGCTTTACAGCACAAAGAAGCAGAAGGATACTGCTGTTCCAGCACAGACAAAGCAAATACTGAGATGCTGATGGAAAATGCATTCAATTGTGTTTATTCTCCTCAGTAAAGATATGTAGAAGATAAAAATTTTTAAAGCACATAACATAACGGCACTACCTACCTGCAGCCAGTGACAAGCTCGGTCAGGCCTCGATCTGTCAGGTTTCTGCAACGCCACAAGTCCAGTGAGCAGAGTGAGCGACAGCGAGCAGCCAGCATACTGGCCACAACATCATAGTCCTCAATCTGCAGGAGAGACAGACAGCAGGTAACATCAATTTACACTCCCTCCAATGGGCGCAGTCAGTGTCTTTCTGGTGTGCGCTTTATTTGCAGGGAAACAGTTTGTTTAAAGCTTCATGTAGAATCTTTTGAGGGTCAACACAGTTTGAAAATGGACCGTTACTCAGAACATGCAACTCTGCAGCAATCCCTTCAAATGTTACAACCAATTCAGAAGATATGATTTATGAACGATTACTCTGTAAGTGTAAGCTACTCTATCAAGAGGCTGAGGAGATTCTGTGATGTTTGCTTCAGCTACTAAAGAGACCATAAAACACTGTACCCTCTTTGCGTTTCATACAGTCACAGAATTCAGTCATTCTCCTTGAGGATGCTAAGACTGAGGACTTAGAAAAAGTTATGGTTAGAAGGGATGAAGTAACGAGTGAGTCAGTCAACAGTCTTTTTCCAGTGTCTGTTTTATCTTGTGTATTTTGAACAAACTTTTGAAATGTAGTGATAATAAATAGCTGATAAGGTGTATTGGCTGGTTTGAGGCACATAACCTCACTTCCTCAAAAGAGAACATCATCATCAAAAAAAAAGAAGGAAGAAATAGTCTTTCAAGAACTGATTTGTGTTTGTGAGACTGTTATTGTTCTTTGGTGTCAGGTAATGTTGGCCATATTTCATCCTTTCATCCAAAGATGAAAGCAAAGATATGCAATTTAACAGCCATACAGTCGGTATTTCTGTGAGCATCTTACCTACAGAAATAACAGCACACAGAACATTCCTCAGAGTTGGTAGTGGACTGATAGTAAAGCTCTGACTGACAGTTGGTGTCACAACTGCGCTCCCTTACTAAGGATGACACTTTATGTCTTAAACCTGAAGAGCAGGACTTTTACATATAAATGAACATCTGTTACATTAAAATCCTTGCCAAATAAGTTCACACAATGCTGATTAAGCCTTTTAGCATCAGGTAAATATCTCTGTGTTTCGGAGTATAGCAGAGTTTAAAATCTGAAGCATCCAAGAAAAGTTTATGAAGCTCCAGATAAAAAAAAGAGACTCAGCCCTCAGCCCTCAGAGGAAGGATTACACTGTAACAAAGACAGCAATCAATGGTGAAGACAAACCTAGATTACCATGGGTGTGGCTTTTCCCTGTTGGAGGGCGATGAGGGAAGAGAAGGGACTGAGGGCAAACACTGATGTCGTCTTGCTGCTCTTGCTCAGGTTGGCACTTGTAAAGCATTTGGATTAGGCTATGTAGTTGTTACATTTACTCTACCTAAATAATGAATAATTGACTTGGAAATGCAGACATTTTTCTATATTTAACAGAGCTTGTGTAATTACTCTCAATGCCAGAAGGGGGAGACAAAAGTTCCACACTGCAGGTTTGAGTACAAGTACAAGTACAAGAGGATATTGTGGTAAAATTTTGGATTTCCTCTCAAGTTTTCTATATGCAACATTATAATTTGCATCAAATATCAATCAGTTGTATGGAAAATCAGCTAATGACACAGCATGTGGTTGAGTAACTGAGTCATTTTGTCAGTTAAAGACTGGGAAAGTAAGAAATAAAGTAGTTAATAAAACGTGCTTACGGTGAATTTTCTTTTTGAAATAATTTTAAGAAAAAAACATTACAAGGTGCCGGGTCTGTTCAACCATTATCAACATGATACATTAAACAGTAACACAGATGCCTCATTCGTTAATCTGAAAAATCAATGATGTAAAAAAACGCTGTATTTCAACATACTTGTCTAACCCCAACCCATAAATGCCACAGACTGTATCACATATGACGGTGGACATGCTAACTTAGCAGAAGATCATTAAAGGACTAGTGTGACATCTTTTGGAAGTACTCACATTCGTTTTCAGTTATAAGAGTAGACTAATACCATTTTCGTGTCTGCCTTTTTAAAATAAGGCTACAACCAATTAGCTAAGCTTAACTTAGCATAAAGACTGGAAACACCTAGCTTGACTTGCCAACAGTGAAAAAAAATCAATCTACTGGCACCTTTCAATATCAGTTTTACGTGGGTTATATGCTCAGAGCCAACAAAGATTTAGCACTGAAAAAAAAAATTTGTTTGCTTTAATTTATCTAATTTGTTTAAAACAATCGGATTTGTGCAAAGTACACAAATGAGCATTAGAGGTGCTGCTATCGGACTTTTTAGTAAAACAATCAGAAGTACAGTTCCAGGGTAGCTGGATCCCCATTTCCAGTCTTTATGCAAAGCAGCTGCTGGCTATAGCCTTTACAGAAGACAGTCCTATCAATCTTCTCATCTAACTCTCCATCAGAAAGTGAATATATGTATTGCCCAAAATGCTGAAGTATTCCTTTAATTTTATGTAAAACCTCACGGTGGCTGGTAGCAAATTTGTTTATTACAAAACGACGAAACAAAAACAAAGAACTTAACGGCTTCCTTATTTCTGTGAAGTGATACATCAATTGTGATATAGCTCTGATGTTCTGTGTGTCTGTGTGTGTGTGTATATCTATATATATATATGTGTGTGTGTGTGTGTGTGTGTGTGCTTGTGCGTGTGTGTTTGTGTAGTAAGTGCAGTCTCACCCACACACAGCTGCCTAGGTTGAGGTGTCTCAGCTCTATGCAGAAAGTCAGGATGCTCAGAATAGCGGTTTGCTGGAGAAACAAGGAAAAAGAAAGACAGAGTTACTAAATTATACCTTTCAAAAGTGTCATTCATTCCAACTCTAGGATCACAAAAAGCAGGTACCAATGAAGGACAAAACAGCCATAAAAAAGGAAACTCCTCTTAAATAACTGCTGTATTGGAGCACCTGTTAAACAACAAATAACAAAACTCCTGACATCTTATCTGAGTGTAAATCTACAAAGTTATACATTAAAATAACAATATACATTTAAAATAACCCAGTAACTAGTCCGGTCATGTCATCCAAAGCTCCTCCTAAGTGATTTCCTGTCTGCTGCCTAGCACACTCAGGTAACACTTACTGTATTTAAGGGAATCTAATATTGCAAAACTGTTTTTTTGTTTTTTTTTTACATCTCCTCAAAGAGTCAGCATAGCAAGGACAGAGACCTCTCTAGTGGCACTGCAGCTGGGATGGAGGTATGGGAATTCAACACTGCAACTGCCAACGCATGAACCTCAGAGGCAGTAGAAAGTGTCAGACATGAAAGTGAAAGCCTCTTGTATCTGTGTGTGGTGTGTGTACTCAAGTTTGTCGCCAGCATCTTTAAAAACATCTCTCTCTGGTGAGCTAGCCATTTAATTAGAACCGTGACAGGGTAATGACAGTTGAGATGTCAGGGCTTCAAACAGACACATAGCTCGCTCTGTCTGCCTGGGTATAAACAACTTGCAGCATGTTGCCCGGCTCCACCGCAGAAACTCTAGACTGCCTCCTGCCCACAACACCGCTCTGAAACATGACAAACACTGGAGAAACACTGAGGTATAACACCAAAACACAAGACAGGGGTTTTTACACTTCAGACAGGCCCGAACCTGAACACATGCAGTTCGTGTCTTTAAGCCCCCCTGAGCTCAGAGTTGACTCAGTTCATCTCACAAAACAACAGCAGAGAACTAGCTGCATCATTCCCAAAACATGTACCAACAAATAAGCAGCTTCTAGAGATGATTAGTCCTATATCATTACAGAGCATCTAAACGTTTAATATACTGAAGTTCAAGTTTTATTATACATGTATTTTTTTGTTAAAGGGGCCTCTCATGCTTTTCCTTATTTTCTGTCACATATATATAATCTTACAATGTTGGAAGTTCATATTAAACATGGCCAAAGTTTCAAATAATGAGGTAAACACATTAAAAAAAAATCCCTGTGAGACAAGAGCTCAGGCATCAGACTGCTCTGAACTGCTTTTTCCAATGTTTTTTTCTACTTCCGCAACAAGCTGATGTTTGCTCGTCATGGACTTCTTTATATCATCATCCAGTCTTAGCACAGCCCCTTCTCCAAAAGCAGTCTACTTGAGTAGTACTACAGACATATAATGTACTGCAGGATACAATACAGGTTTACAGTACAGTCATTTGGCGATGGCCGGATAGCATTTTACTAGGAAACATTAGCTTTTGTATATCTTGACAACAGAAGTTTTCGGCTCTGCACTTTTCCACTCTGCAAACTGACCAGTGACAAATGCCTTTTACTGCCATGTATTTTGGCAAAGAGAGAGATAAATTAGCATCTCTCATGTCAAATGAATGCACTGAAGGCTGAATGAAGTCGCTGCCACTGTGCAAAAACTTTAAAAGTTCCATTAAAAAACCTATTTAAGGCATTACATTTTTTTAACACCAATGTAATAACACACAAGATGAAGGACAACCATTTAAACACAGTTGTCCAGTTCTATATCCCTGGGCAGATTCATGGCAAACAGCATGTCAAGAGGCCTGCAAAACATTTTGAGACCTCTAGTCTAACAATGGTGACTTTTATAATTGTCCTCAACATATTGTAAAGTTTCAAGTAAAACCTTCATGTGCTGCTCAAAAATATATTCTGCTATATAAAGGTCAAGTGAATCTTTTGCAAAATTCCATGATATTTGCTGACTTGCATGACTTCTTCAGACTAAGACACACTACTGTAACTTCTTCTCCTCAATAACAATCAATATTGGCAAGAAATATATGCATAAAGGCTGCGTCTATTAGGTAACTAAGAAACCTGTGCATCACCATATCATAAAAACCAGTGCAATCGTTTAAGATACAGAGATATTGGTTGACATGCTGTGTCAGCACAAGAAAATGTTGTATTGATAGTGGTTTCCTGGAGCCGCTGTTGACCGTGCCTACCTCTATCTTGGTCCGGTAGAGCACCAGCCTACGGAGACGGGTTAGTTTAGAGATGTGAGTGAAGCTCTGGGGGTGGAGGCGGTCGCAGGAGGACAGGTTGAGCTCTTGCAGCTCTGGACAAGTTTGGGAGATGACCTCCAGACAGGCCTCATTCAGAAAATGGCAGCATGATAGCTCTAGACAGACCAGGCTGAAACCACAAGCCTTCATGAAACTGGGGAGGGAGACGGAGGGAAATGAGTATGAAAGAGAGAAAAAAAACCATAGAGAATAAATTAAACCCACTTTAGCCACGTCCTAGTCCTTCTGTCACGTTTTCAGATAATAAGGCTAACACCCTTTTTCAGGATCGCTTATTTTATTTTTCGAGGGATTACAGTAAACTGTTACTTTTGTATCAGAATGTCTCAAAACAAACGCTTATGCATATGAGTATTTGGTTGTTTTCCAAGGTCATTTCTGCTTTCCTACCACTTGTGGGCTGCTGACAGTCTAACCTGCTGAAGCCGGTCAGGGTGAGAGCTCCGCGGTTGCCAGTCCAGGACAGGTTGAGCCTCTGGAGGAGGGTGCAGCGGCTCTGCAGGTGTCCGAGGGAGGCGTCACTCAGCCTGGCCCAGTAGGGCTGCAGACTCAGCTGGGTGTACTGCAACGGGTCGCAGCAGTGCTGGTGCAGCAGCTTACAGCTCTGGGCCAGACGGCAGAGGTCTGGCAGGGTCAGATGGCTCAGTATCAGCTGGATGAGCTGTAGACAGAGGATGGGGAGAGGGGTTAGGAGAGGAGAGGAGAAAGGAAAGGGTAAGATATAGCGGGAGGGGGAGGACGGCAACAAAAAGAAAGCAGAAAGACAAAAGTTGAATGTGTCGGAGACCACTGCAGAAAGCAATGTGTAACATAGAACATTAAAAAGTAGTAGAACCTTGTAGAGAACAGAGAATAACAGAGTAGAACAGAGAAGGAAGCAAAGTAGAGAAGGTTAATTGTGCTCTCTCTGTCAGGCAGATCTAACTAGTGGTTATCTGCAACACAAAGCACTGATAGCAGAATCAGTGGCGAGGTGAGCCGGTTTGTTTTGCACTTTGTTCGTGCGCCTCTGAAACAGAAAGAATGACTGTGCTCATGCGAGTGTGTGTTGCTGTGAATTAACAATACACGGTGTTCAAGCGGGTATCAGCTGACAGATAATAGCTATATTGTGTTTCTGAAACAAACACATGCGGTTGTGAAGACTGCTGTTAATGGCAGTGGCTTGGAGAGGAGATAAGAGAATGAATATCAAGAGCACTGCTGTTGTTTTGAAGCTCGGCTCAGACAACCTGATACGTCTGTATGGCATGAAAATCGCTGTTTCCCCGAATGCATACGAGATCAAATGTCAAAACGGGTCCAAACGACAATGGACATGTGTTTGTGTGGAATACTCTTATATGGAGTGTGCATATACTCTTATGTCAACAGGGTGCATATAATGATTTTGGAACGACCTGCTGCAAATGATTTTTGAATTTAAGGTATGATCATAATTTGCTGTGAATATACATTAGTGAATCGTAGAATATTAATGATACCGTGATACATTATAATGAATAATTTTGGGGGAATAAAGGGACAAACTGAAGCTAAACTGATTTTCCCATTTTCTTTGTCAGTCAATGTCTATGTGCTACAGCAGGCTAAAATAATAACATGCTAAATAACATGTCAAAGCTGCACAACTCTCTGTGAGATGAAGAGATATTTTCCAACTGCTAGAAAACTTCAGTGTAAGGCTGTTAGTCAGCAGAGAGTTAATCAGCAAAAGTTCTAATAATCAATTAATTGATTTAGTTGTTTAATTAAGCAAAAATGCCAGATGTTCTCCCAGCACAGTATCTCAAATTTGAATTTTTCGCTGCTTTTCTCTATTATATAATTGCAAATTAAATATGTTTTGCTTTTTGGACCAATGGTCAGATAAATCAAGATACAGGAAGACCTCATCTTCGACTCTCAGAATTTATCATGGTCACTTTTCACTTTTCTCAGTTGTTTTTTTTTTTTTGTTTACGTAGGCTAAAAATTTAGAAATTGACAATGAAAGTAACAGGCTTAGACAGGAACATCTGTCATTACCCCCAGCGAGGAGGTTATGTTTTCACCGATGACCATTTGTTTGTTTGGTTTTTTGTGTATTTCTCAGTAGAAATACACAAAAACAACTGATCAAATTTACACCAAACTTGGTGGAGGGATGGGGTATGGGCCAGCGAAGAGTGCATTCAATTTTGCTGCATAACCAGAAATTCACTCTCCCTAAAATCATGAGATAAGGCATTTTTCAGAATTTTCATCAATACTTGGTCTTGGTGGAAGTCCAAGTACCACTCTAGTTACTTATGTTCTGACACAACATTATTTCTACTAGGTTCATGTTGCTCTTTTAATTCTTCATTTCGATAGTACCCAAACATTTGCTTTGAGATCTACTGGCTCTTGATGACAACCACTCTTACTACTATAGTATGTGGCAGGAGAATTTCAGGTTAGACTGTCATACTTGTTAAAAAAAAACAACTAAGCGATAACAGGAGCGACACCTCAATAGGAAGTTTCGATAAAAATGATACATTAAACTTAGTAATTAGTAAATTAGCATTTGGTCGAAAAGTATTCCTTTTCATACTAATATCCCTATCAGAATTTACAGTCTATTCTTTCTCCCAGCTCTGAGTATTTCAGTATACACATCAGTCTGATCTGTAATTACCTCATAGGGCAGCTTGTCAAAGTAGCCATTTCCTGTCCTCTGGTGCTTGCTGTCTCCTCCTTGCCTGAAAGGACCGCCCAAGTCAGACAGCTCCTCCTCGCTATCACTCAGGTCACTAATGTCGATGACAGGCATCTTATAGAGAGCCAGCATAGGCCTCTCTTTTACGCCCCGAAGAATAACAGCATCCAGCTCAGTGTAGTAATCCAGCAAAGAGCTGTTGACCTCCACACGCAGCAGGTTGGTGGGAAAACTTATATGCTTGATGTTGGGGGAAAACTGGCGCGCCTGGGGTGTCAGAACCTTGGTGGGCTCCCCTGACCACAGCACCTCCCACCTGGACAAGAGAAAGTATGCACAAGAGTTGTACTGTAAAGCTACACCACCATTCTTCAAGATGGTCTACGTAGGTCTACTGGGGTCTATGTAGACTGTTGACTTAGAAGGGGTGAAAGGTGAGTGAAAGCAGGTTCATCATGAAGGTTATCAAGTGGGCAACTCTGATCGCTGATTCTTTTCCCCCTGGAAACAGGCCCATAACACTGTTGATTTGCAGGCACCAGTCTACATGTAGTACAGCACACAGCATCCATCAGGCCTACAGTCGTTCTTATTATTTAACGGTGGCACAACAATACTTTTTATGGTTCATAACACCTGACACCTTATTCATAATCCATCAGAAAAACAAATCCTGACTTTTCTTACACTATTCTTCAGCTGCTGGCTCTGAGTTTTTCTAAGCTTGATTTGTATGTGTCATTTCCTGAAACCATTACACGATGACCTTTATTAAGAAAAAAAAAAAAAAAACTTGGTTTAGGATAAGGCTATGCCTCTTTCATAACTTCACAGATTGCAGGTTTGGCAAGAACCAGCAATGACTTATGAGGACAAGTGCTGGGAAGAGATGGGATGGCTCTCTCTCCTGCTGCTGTCTGTATAGCTGGCTTACAGAAAACATACAGTATTGGATTTATATGAGGACAGATAAACAGTATGATTCAAACAGGGGTTTTTTTATTTTTCAGGTTTTTATTTGAAGTAATCTTACAAATAGTAATGATGGCATGGTATTCATTTTGACATTGGCTATAAATCAGACCTCTTTTGGTACTATTAAAGAGCCAAAGAGCTACAATATAGGAATTAGTTGGAAGCACGAGTCTGAAGTTTGTGTGCCATCTGAGGAAGTATTCTCTGCTGACATCAGACTAGCAACTGAAGATGTTAAAATCAGTCAAGGAAGTGGAGTTCATTGTAATCATTTAACAGTCCTACAATCACTACTGCATGCTGAATTAGAAAAAAGAGGAGTTTCCTGACAAATTATATAGTATATGTCCAAAAATGTATAAAAATATACAGTGGTATGAAAAAGTTTGGGGACCCCTGGTCAAAAATTCTGTTACTGTGATTAGCTAATGAGCAAGAGATGAGCTGGTCTCCAACAGGCATAAAGTTAAAGGGGAAACATTCTTTTCAACATTTTAAGCAAGATTAGTGTATTTATATTATGAGGAGCACAATTGAAAAGTTTGGGCAAAAAGAGATTTGAGCTCTCATATAACTTTTACCAAGCTCTCAGACCCTAATTAACTTGTTAGGTTTGTGTGTTGTTCACAGTCAATGTTAGGAAAGGCCACGTGATGCAAATTTCAAAAGATTATAAAAACTCTGACTGCTCAAACATTTTTTTCAAACAATCGGCAGCCATGAGCTCCTCTAAGCAGCTGTCTAGGTATCTGAAAATTTAAATAATTGATGCACCCAAAGGCTAATAGTAGATATCAAAATGTTCAAATAGCTGTTTCCTCAGTTTGTAATTTAATTAAGAATTGGCACGAAAACTTTGAGAGACAACTGCTAGAAGGTTTGCTAGAAAGACAAAAACCCTGTTTGACAGCAAAAGACTTAAAAGCAAAAGATTTAACAGACTCTGGAGAGGTGGTGCACCTTTCCTTCATCTTTATCACAAAATTCAAAATCAGAGGTTTGTAAAGGAGCATCTAAACATGCCCAATGCACTTTGGAAACAAGTCCTGTAGACTAATTAATGTAAAATAGAACCTTTTGGCCACAATGACTAAAGGTATGTTTTAAGAAAAAAGGTGCAGAATTTCATGAAAAGAACAACTCTCCAGCTGTTAAACACGGGCCGGATCGATCATACTTGGGGCTTGTGCCACAGCCAGTGACATGAGGAACATTACACTGGAAAAGGGAAAAATGGATTCAATAAAATACCAGCAAATACTGAAAGCAAATATCACAGTCTGTAGAAAAGCTGAAGATGAAAGGAGGATGGCTTCCACAACAGCATAAAGATCCTAAACACGCCTCAAAATCCGCGGTGGACCACAGTGGAGTGCATCGGTCCTCACAGTCCTCCAACCTAAACTCCACTGAAAATCTGTGGATACACCTCAAAAGAGCAATCAGTGCTCGATGGGCAAAGGCCTAATACAAGGAAGAATGAGTGAAAATCCCCCAAACGAGAACTGACAGACTTTTAGCTGCTAAAAAAAGTTTACAAACTGTGGTACCTGTCAGAGAGGGCGTTACTAAGCACTAACATGGATGCTCAAACATTTTTTTCAGGCCCTTTTCCTTTTATGTTATTTTGAAGCTGAAAAAGACAGAAATAAGAGAGAGTTATCTTGCTTAAAATACTGAAGAACTGTTTCATCTTTAACTTCATGCCTTTTGGAAATCAGGTGATCTGATCATATTTTGATCAAGGGTACCCAGACTTGTCATGCCACTGTAAAACCATTTCTCTTACTTGGAAAAAACGCCATACCCACAAAGATCTTGCTGAAAATATATTGATCACATATTGCTCCCTTTGTGTTGACTGGGGGAGAAAATGTGGTAAATATCACTAATGAAAGACTGGGATACATTTGGACTTGGTTAATGACCAGCAAGACTGGGTTTTGCTGATAGCCAGGTTTTAATGTGTTAGTAACATGTTTGGGGATGTTTTGCCCAAGCAACATCTGTCTGTACACATTCATAGTATTTACCCACATTACAACACATGGCCATCACAAGCTAATTTCAAATTGATCAATTTATTGTTGTAATATCACTTTTCTTCACACAAATTAATTTATAAACATTTTTGTATCCCCAGAACATAAGGTTAATATGATGGTATCAAACAGAATGCCTCTCAACTTTTATTGAATGATGGCTGCCCACTCTGTACTATATTTGAACTACCATTTCATTTCAATTAACCAGGAGGTGTAACAGGAAAACTAATTTAATTTTGGTTTATTAAGGTTCATTTGTGCTACAGGTTTCACACATCATTTTACCCTTCTAAATGCCAATCTAACTAGTTGATTTTACTTACAAATACAAGTTCTACTCGTATTTGTAAAAAGGCAGTTTTCTCTAACTGTAGTTGCAGAACTTAAACGATTACATTTGCACCTTTTGGTTTCATTGGTGGAAAGCAGAAGCATAAGTGTCGCTCTGCTTGGATGTTGTGGAGATTTGAAAAAAGTTCCAGAAGCAGTAATGCTCCTGGAACAGAAGAAGTAACATTATTTGTAGAGCACTTTCCATAACAATACAACAAAGTGTTTTACAAACAGTAAAATAATTAGGAAGATCCAATATTATAAAGAATACAAGTGCTGGGCATCAATTTGTGAACCTTAAGTTATGTAATAAACACCAAGTAATGTGATATGAGATAAATGAGTTAATGACTTTAAGGCCGCCAAGGTTCATTTCAAAAACTAAAGGCCTGACATAAATGCTGGTACTGCACAGTTTTCTTGGTACTGTTAATTAAATTATTATCTTAGTGGAGTACTTAGAATGATTGATGATGGTTTTCCAGAACAGATGGCTGTTGTTACCTGACATCAGTAGGTGGGTTCTGGGAGAAAGGATTGTGAGAGCAGGCCAGGATCTGGACAATGGCTCCAGGGTAATAAGTCTCAAGAACTTCTACTGCTGTAGGATAGACAGGCTCCTCAAAGCCCAGCTCAATATAATCCTGGCTGTAGAAGCCTTTAGGTGTGCGACGGAAAGGTGGCGGAGCACTGGCACACTGTTCCCACCATGTCCCATAAGCTCTGAACACAGCCGTCTGGGTGAAGTCCCCTGAGCTGGGGTACACGTTGGGTACCCCGGCCAGGTTCCACATGGTGTAGGACATGCTATTCTCACTGCCATAGTGGGAGCTGAAGTCCAGAACCTCCTTTGCATACTGCTCCACCTCCACACTGACCGGCAACACCGCCCGCTGACCTGACTCCACGGCCCGTCGACTGGTCAGAGCCTCACCTCGAGTCCCACTCCTGGAGCGACGCCGCAGACAGATATAGTAAAACATGCTCAAGAGGGTTAACATAGGGAGCTCCTTGGTTGACGGGGGCAGAGGGGAGAATGGAGTCTAGAGGGAGGAAGAGCCTCCACCTAGTGGAAGCCAAGGGCTCAAGGGCTTGGGGTGTTCAAAGCGCAGGCTAGAGGCCCGGCTGCATGCATGACCTGTAGGTTAGGCAGAAACAAACACATACAAGAGTGAGAACAGCAGGTCTGACCCACCACAGAGTACAAGTCCTCCTTGGTCCTGATATAAACAAGAAAACTCTAAATGCTTACTCTTATCTATTTTACAAAAAAACAAAGTAAAGGGAGGAATATTTGTCAACTAGATTGTTAGCTGAATGGAGGCTTTCCAAAATGCAGAATACATCATCATGTAAAAAAGAATAAGAATTAATAGATCCCTGACTACTTTGAGAACTTATAGTACAAGAACATTTTCAGAGGAAAAAGGCACATGGACTGTAAAGGCAAATCTGATTGAAGAGAGGTGGAGCTTTTAAAGCTTTGTGACACCATTTATGATGTGTTGCCACAGATCTAATGCTGTCTTACTTAGCAAATACACATAGTATTATTGTGATTCATGGTGTCACTACCCATCTGCAGTTGCCACAGCCTCCATGTCATCAAAATGTATCGTCGTACTGCTGTTCGACCAGTCCTCGTGATAACAACATGCAGGGGAGTTAGTTAACATGATAGCCTGTTTATTTGGTCATGCTGGAAAGTCAAAATGCATGTTAACCCTCAAATCATCGAAAAGCTGTAGCCTGGGCGATCTGAGCGACTAGTGTCCTGCAGGCTCTGTCCTCCCAGGCAGTTACACATGACCTGATGTCAGGTACACACAAATCAAGAGGGGCTCATTGACTGGAAGGACTGACCGGCAGGACGCCAGGCATCTCAGAGTCCGGGTCGTGACGCGTCCCTTCTCTACAGGTTTTTAGCATCACTTTCTTTAGGAACAACCTGTGATTCAAATGTGAACAAAAGAACACTCAGATGAGAAATATTCAATAATATTCAGGACTGGGGCCACTGCTATCAATCCCAGTTCATTTCAATACCAGGCCAACACTAGAGGACAGCTACATCAAAGTTGGCAGTCTTTTCAAACGCTGGCTTCGGATGAAGTCTTTCATAAGCACTGTTATATAAACTTAGTTCTGACATTACACGCACAAGAAGACGGCACTTAGCCGTGGCCATGAGGGCCAGTCGGCAGTAAGCTTGGCTCTGCTTTGCCGGTGCCACTGAGGAAAGGCTGCCCCGTTTAGCACTAGCCCAGTCCGCCTTGTGGAGGCTCGTCTCCTCCCCTGCCTTCTCCAGCCGCCCGGACCACTTCACCGGGGACCCGCGGTCACTGAATCTCCCTCAACTTTGTCTTAACTCCACGGGAAATTCCAAGTTTCGCGTTAGCGTCACATCAACATGAATATAAGCTGTCCTTCACGACAAGGCTGCTGCTTTCTGAAGACCCGTGTTTTAATAACGACACTAACACGACATAACTGGTGAAGTTATATCACCCCCCTCCCCTTTAAGTTGTTGGTGTTGATGTTAAATAGCCGCTGTTAGTTAGCCACCGTTAGCTTGTTAGCCTACAGACAAGCTGAGCTGTCAAAACATGACTTCTAGCGTCCGTAGCTAGCTTTGCAAAACCTGACATTGACGGAGGACGGGACTTAGTCAGATTTACGGTGAACGTAGATCGATGTGTCCATTCATAGAGAATTATCCTCTTCTTCCTTATATCAGGAGGTTTCGACCAACGAAACACATCCGTGCCGTTTACCTTTAGATGCCTTCTGGGACGGTCGGACAATGCTAAACGCATCGAGCGCTCTGTATAATCAGCCGCAAAGATCGGAAAATAATGCGGATATAACCGAACTCTGCATGATTGTCTCGGAGGATCAATGTTTAGAAAACAAAGTTCATACCAGCAAAGGCCGTGTAAACAACTGTGGACGAAAAAAAATCTGTAGAATTATTTGATTACATATAATTGCTCCGCTGGCGTACAAAACAGGAGGGTGTCGCTCGGTTCAAACGGCTACGAAAGAAGACAAACAGTATTATGAAATTGATATGTCAAAAATGAAATAGTAAAGTCATACTTGAATACTTGAATAAGCAGAATGTAAGATATCTGTAAACGGAAAGAGTTACGTAGGTGCCTTGAAAGCTCCATCAGTTCCGTGCTACAAATTATCAACATCCGGTCAGCATTGTTTGGAAGCAGAGGACTGGGGGTGTAGCTCTTTAATTTCTTGACATATATATATTATATATATAATATTTTTATATATATATATATATATAGCTTATATATATATATATATATAAGCTATATATATATATATATAGCTTTTATATATATATATATATAAAAATATATATATATATATATATATATATATATATATATTATAGATATAGATAGATAGATAGATAGATAGATAGATAGATAGATAGATAGGAAGAGAGAGATGTAGATATATATGTAGATATATAGATATCCACAATAGACTCTGGTTCTGTGTTGGGTTCCTCACTCAAGTCTTCACCATCCAGGACAGAGGCAGTGACTGGAGGTTCAGCAGTGGTGGTCAGAGGGAGTGGGTGGAGGAGTAATGCCAGCAGAGTCAGTTTCTCTGAATTGTTCACTGTCCTCCCTCAGACCAGGCTCCTCCTTCTGCTGCTGGGCTGAGTTTGGCCTCTGCACCATCCACCATGTCTGCTGGCTGGGTGCAGGCCTCTCTGGTGTTCGGGTTCGGAGACACTTGTACGTAACTGTGAGGCTGGAACAGCACGCAGGTCTCTCCCACTGCAACATCACTGATGGTGTTCAGCACCTCTGCTGCAGAACGGCTTCACCAGGACGTCCTGAGTGTAACCCCGTCTGACCTTTTCCCGGATAGTTAGGTCCATGTCGTCCCTGAAGTGGGAGAGGGGGACTTAAAGGAGCACGGGGGACAGAGCAGCGGAGACCCAGTCCTCAACTGCTTTTGTGACTTCAGCAGCCATTTTACTGAGCTGCTGAGAAGGCTTGTTGAGGAGGTGTTTGAAGGAGGTAACCAGAAGCCCTGCAGGACTTTGGAACCACCTCCATCACCACCTCCCTTGGGCCCAGCAGTTTGGAGCTGGGGGCCTCCCGCTGCTGCTCCATCAGGCTCCTGGCGTTCTCCTGAGCCCGGCTGATGATGTTGGGACATCTGTAGGTTACAGTCACTCATAGTTTGTCTTAAAACCACTTTGTGTCAACTCAGAGACATTTTTTTTAACATTTTATCTATTGACAAATTACATAACTGGCTAATACACTAGTTGTAGACAGACAAGCGAAGCTTGTGCTTCAGTGGGACATTGCATAGCACATATCAAATAATACAAGCATAATAGGATTTCTTGATGTTTACCTGTGCTGACATGAATAAACCTTGAGAAATGTACACTGTATATTGTTTAATTGGTGACCTGCATTTTAGAGGTATTTATCATTGTTATCTGGATCCATGCAAAGCTGTTGAGGAATTTATCATCATCATCAGTTTAATTTGCAGCAAAATATTGGAAAGTTTTTCTTACTTGCCAAACAAGCCATTTCCAAATATTTTTTCAAATTTTCTCACTAATGTTTTTGTGATGCCACTTTATTTTTAATGGCTATCTGAAAAAGTAAATAGTGTACTTAAATCAATAAATTATGCTAATGTAATTTGAATAAGCATGCTGCAATTTCATTTCTAGTAGTGCATCAGCTTTAATGGATGTAAAACTAACTATTTTTACAGATATTAAGAAAGGTTTGTTTGTTTTAGGGCTAGAAGTCTAAGTGATAGTTTCCCCATCAGCTAAAGCCTCTTCTCTACAGAAGAGAGGCCTCTAACCTCCACTTTGGCCCCATGATGTCATGGTATTATACAAGTAAACCAAAACAATACCTCAGCCGTAGTGTGTGAGTTGATGATTGCGCTGTTCTCAAGAGAAGGGGAAGCAATATCTTCACAGTCTGGGAACAACTCCTGTGTTCATAAATACAAAGTCACACAGATCTGTGCCCTGCAAATGTTAAAGCAATCTGTGGTGAGACATCAGTGGTGTGAGGGGTATTTTGCTCCTCGGGGCTCGTTCTGTATTACACAGAAAACATCCTTTGTGATCCTTTGTCATACAAATGTCCAACGAATCACACAGACCTCAGCTTTTCTAAAGCCTGGTGGACCCATAAAGTTTTATTTCTATGGAACCATTGCTGTTTTTGGAGACATGCCATGTGTATTAGGGACAAGTAGTGCACCTTGTGTTAGAGGGAATACATTGAAGACCTAACCCAGACCTAACTTTTAGAGTTTTTTGTTTGTTTTTTCTTTTTTAAAACAAGATGGTGGAAACGAACTTGTGAGTAAGAAGTCCATAAATCCCTCAAAATGTGTTCCTGTGTAAAAAAGTCCAAACACAGTAAATCTGGTGGTTCTTGTATTTTAATAACTACCCACTAAAAAGATAATTAATGATAATAATGAGTTATTATTACAGAATCATTACAGTTATCAGCTTTAATGTTTCAAAAACTTGAAAAAGTTATTTGTTTTGTATTTGGCATATTTTAAGTTTCGTTAGTCCCACATTGCTACTGCTACCAGTCTTAAACTAATATTCTTTTTATCTTAAACTGTGGCTACACATTAAAATAACAGTTTACTTTTCTGAAATGTTTTCAGAATATTGAGTAGCACTGCTCAAGGTCATTACTGACCAGTAGATAAACCATTCTGGAAACTGATCTTCCTCAGCTTCTAACTGTGCTTTTTTGTTTAATCTATGTTTTAAATATTATCACATTTTTATAAAAACAGTAGATAAACATTTGTTTGCTTTTAATTACCGTAATTAGTTTTCTAAATGATATCCATGTAAACCATATAATAATTATTTGAATAAAATTGCATTATTTGTATTAAACCTCAATTGACTCTGAAAAAATCAGTATTGTTAATCTTTTTCCTTATATTTCTAGATTGGTCTGACAGGTCTGACACTGGCAGTAAAACACTTTAATTGGTTGAAAAATAATTTAAAAAATCTAAAATGTGCTTATGAAATTTGTTGACAATAATGCAGAGCTTCAAATGTACATGATATATATATAAAGTCAAATTGGGAAAAGTGAGGGTATTGTACTTTGACTGTGGTTCATCCATACATGTACTATATAAGAACTGGTAAAATTTATATTGAATATCATTAAGAAATTTACTTTTTTTAAATATCAGGGTGAAATTTTGAAAAAATCTTATCGTAAATGTCATACAGTTAAAGAAAAACCTTACACATTTTTTAGCCTCAAATGGACATGTATGCCACTGTACATCTTCTAATTGATATACTGTAGCACCATTATTTGTGTCTCTACATGTGTAGGTCCTCACAGTCTATCCATGAAAAATCCAGCATTGGTGATACATCTAACAATGGTTCCATTTATAGTCTGGTGAACAATATCAACGACACCAGAAATTAAAGTGGTTTTTACCTTGATTTTTCTGATTACTTTTTTCAAATTAAACTGAGAACAAAATTTAATTGGGTTTCATGTCGGGCCTCAAGGCAGTAATGTACAAAATCTGACAGTGTGTAGACGTGAAACAAGGTTCAGTTTGAGGAAATGTGGATATTAACATTAATATTACTGCGATACAGCTGCCAGATTGTTGACTCTTTCTACCTCTCTTTCTTTTCTACAACCTCTGATGAAAGTTTTCAAAATGCATTCAGACAACAGACACACATAATCTTGTATTCAGAGATTGTTTCTCTTTCTGTCTTTCTCGCTCTCTCTCACTTACTTACTGAAACACCCACACATACACACACACACACACACACACGCACACACACACACGCACACACACACACACACACACACACACACACACACACACACACATCATCATGTATCCCATGATAATTAAGAGCCTAATGGGTCTTGTGTATGGCAGTGGTCACATTTTGGCTGGTATTTGCATAGATGAATGACTTGTCCAGTCTCTGCAGTGTACTGTGGCTCTATTGTCAAAACCAAAAGAGCTGAGCATCTCCACAGACCCACAGGCAACCAATGACGGGTCCAGTTCTCATTAGCAGGCATCCATTGTGGGTAACAAGAGTAGATAATTACCTTTGACTACAAGAGCTCTTGCTCTCTTTTTCTTAATGGCAAAAAATGCTTAACCTGTAATGGAGAGTTTGGATCACTTTAGAGATAGAAATACATCCAGTGTGACTAAATCAGTCTCTTTTTAGGGGATAGGGGACATGTCTATGATTTGCAAGGGTTTTTTTTTTAAATTTGATATTTAATAGTCCTTGAATATGTTGAATAAATGGTCTTTCTACGCATCAAAGTATTATATATTATGTATATTATAGGCATGTTTCTACAAGTGCTTAACTCTCCAAGCATAGCATGTTTCTTAACAATCCCTGTACCAGTTTTTCATCACTTTGTCTTGAGTGATCCCTCTGAAACAGACCCACACAGCTAAGAAAGCAACACAGAAACAAATCAGAGGGAAGAGTGCAACATCCCACTCACACACACAAATATAAACACACACACAATATATAAACAGTACTCAGCCAGCTTTAGGATGAACAAGATAGGATGATGTGAATAGGTGGCTAGTGGGCATGCTCTGTGATTGACAGGCCAGGCCTCTGTCAGCTCCTCCAGGCAGGCATCAGCGAGCAGCAAGCCTGCTACTGTCATAGCTCTGTTCTGGTCCACTGTGTCACACATACATATGCACATGGCCGAGCGCACACAAATGCAAATGGGGATGGACACACACAAGTAAGCGCGTGCATATACAGTTGCGTATGCACATGACACAGACACACATACTCTCTTTTTTATCTGTGTCACTCACACACATACATGCACTCACACATTGTCTGTGCCATGCTATGCACCAGCTGTCAAAAGCAAGTTAAATAATGAGTCCGCTGCTCTTCTTTCTTTTTGCATAGAGGCAGGGAAGTTAGGTATTGCTTGTATGGAACAGTATGTTTGTGCCTTTCTCTCAGCTTCAGTACGGTCAAGCCCACATGGGAAAAAGTCTCAAGGGGCTCTGAGAATATCCAGGCATGCCTGCCCATCTCTGTTTAGATTGAGGCAGTGATAAGTAGCCTTGCACTGTAGCTAACCTCCTAAATGAATGAACCTCCCATGCATCCCAGGAAAAAAAATCCAAGTTATACAGCAGTGCATTATTAGGTGTTGTCCTAGTTTATGTATTGTGGAACTGAACCCACACGAAGGAGTTGTAGAAGCCTGGGATTTATAAACTGTTCTTCATAAGTTATAGTATGTCATAATTTACCTGAGACAGGTGCGTGTTCACTGCCATTATAAACATGACTTCCAGGTGGCAGGACAATTACTATTCACATTTAAAAATATCTGACAGTCAAACATGTTTTATTCATTTAGGCATGTCAGCAGTGCAAAACCTGCACGGGCGGTTAAAATGTGAGGTACCAGGATCTTTGCTATTTGCTATTGCTGCATGTGATTAACAACAGAGATCAGAGTTGGCACATGAAGTGCAATGTGGTTACTCTGGTGTTAATCAGTCAGCAGAGGTGACTGTGTTGAGTGAAAATTTAAATAGTGTAACAGTAAATAAGTAAAGTATGGAAATAAAGATACATGTTGCAGTGTGTTGTTTAGGCATGTCACAGTTAAGGCAGGAAATGCACCACACTGTAAGATTCATTCTAAGAGTCTATAGCTATGCTGCATTGTGAGGCTGTTCTGTATTTAGATGCAGTGGTGCTTTACGATAAATGCCAACATCAGCATACCGACAGGCACATACTGATATTGCTATCGTTCCAATGATAAGCAGGTACAGTATAATGTTTTCCATGATCAACATCCTAGTTGATCCTAGTGAGAAATTTCACTTAGAACCACTAATGTCAGCATCATGGTCTAGGTTGATTAAAGTCAAGGCATCACCACAGACATTAGTATACATCCTCTGAGGACCATGAATGTCTATATACAATTTCATGGAAATCCATCCAATAAGAGTTGATACATTTCAGTCTGGACCAAAGTGACGGACCAGCTAACCAGCTAAACTGATAAAGCCATCGCCATAGACATACAGCTATCATGGCTGCAAAAAATTGCTTGATATAATTTATTTTGTTCATGAAACTACAATGACGGGTGGCACGGTGGTTCAGTGGTTAGCACTTATGTCTCAAAGCAAAAACATTTGGCTGGGGTCTTTCTGTGTAGACTTTGCATGTTGCCCTGTGCCCGTGCAGGTTTCCTCCGGGTGCTCCGGCTTCCTCCAACAGTCCAAAGACGCGCAGGTTAACTGGCAACTCTAAATCACCTGTAGGTGTGAATGCAAATGTGTGTGTTGGCGTCTGACTCGACGTTTCAGCCCTGTGACAGACCGGTGACCTGTCCAGGGTCCACCCGGCCTCATGAGGATGAGTGGTTTAGATAAGGGATGGATGGATATAACTCTTAATGAATTAAATAGAGAAGTTAACCCCAAAACTACTAAGCATGTTTGTAACATACAGTACCGTAGTTGTAAGTAGATATATAAGGTATATAAAAAGTTAATTAATGCTTTGTAACACACTGTAAATATTTGTTTCAAATTATTTTGCTATGCCATTATTAAACATAATGACTGTTATGTTATACTGTTTTATCAATCATTCATTATGTGTTTATACATTATATGTTTACGTTATGTGTCACAGATTTTTCACAGTAGGATTTACAGTTGTTGAGAAACAAATGGACCATCTACTAATGATTTTTTTTTTTCAATTCTAAGTGGAGAGGGACAAAATATTTTTGGAAGATTGGAGTCTCTGGATGATATATCAATCAAAAAATTATCATCTTCCATCCCAACAAAGAGATTGTTTTTTGCTTTGTCATGGGAACAACTCCCTATAAGTCTATATGGTCATTACCTTTTAATGATTCAATACTTTTTTCATATATATTTTGTAAACCTCCTCTTATCATCCTCACCAGTCTATTTTCTGTTTTCTTGTGAACCCTCAGGAAAAAGTTGCTTCTTGTCATAAAAAAGGAGATGAGTATTAGTAAATACAATGACCAAGGTCATCATTTTAAATCACAACACATTACCATAATTGAGCATGTTGTTGTCCTAATAAGTAGCCAAGTAGCACAACTTTGCCTTGGAAGTGGGGGGAAATGTAAGTCCTCTAACTTTTGCATTTCATGAAAACCCACACAGCTGATCCGACATTGCAGATCACGTCTACTCACCATTAAGGTTTTCACACAGGTCTGACCTCCAATCACAATCTTTGACATCTGACATTCTGTTTCCAGATGCTGCCAACATCAGAACGTTTCAAATATTTACAGCTGATTGCAAAACTTCTCTGGCTTTTTAGTCTTAACGACAGAATCTGCAAATATAATTACTGCTCCAAGAAAACCCAGCCAGAGATAGCGGAGAGGGGCTGTCATCTGCTATTGTTTTCCAATCTGTGTCCTCCAACTGAACTTCACCGACCGACAGTTTAATTGGTTTCAGGGAATCGGGTGTGAAGAGGAGTCATGACCTTGATCTTTCTCCCTGATAATTTTTTTTTTTAAGCTGCTATACATGCAAATATGCAGAGTGTGTGTGTGTATGTGTGTTAGAGAGTTGAGAGTGAGGTAAACAGATACAGATTGTCTCATTTTATTGTGTGTTTAATGGCTGATTAGAGGCCTAATTAAATACAGTGTTAGTGAGTTCAGAGGCAAACAGAGGAGACACTGACCCTGTGACTTCTAATGCACCCCAGGGGATCATCTGAACAAAGAGAGTAGAAGCACACAGGCTGATAGAGAACATGCATTCAGAGACTTTGGACAAACAAGCATCATCAGACCTTTATCATCAGAACCTGTCCTTAATTCACTCTTCACCTTGTATGATAAATATTAATAGGAGGGCAGGGGGAAATTAAACAAAACTAAACATTAGCTCATGACAATGTTGGCCTGAGTTCAGACCCGCAGGGTAAAAAAGGTCGATATATACCAGGTGCAGACATCTAAATGAATTGAGTACTTTGAGCTCTCCAGTACCGAGTGTTCTGTAACTTTCGGGACACAGAGTGCAGGATACACTATCCTCCTAAAATATGAAGCTGCAGGCTACATAATGCTTAAAATCAGAGTGATAACTGTGTTGTGATTTTACAGTAAATAAGGTTTTACCAACTGTTATGTATGTTGTATGACATTAACAGAAACAAAAGGAAACCTGGAAATGATAATAACATTTTCATTTACATGGCTGTCAGTTATTTAGATAATATATAAAAGGTGAGTAGTGATGTATGGCTGTTTCCTGGAGGTAGTACATTCCAGTATAAACTTGGTTTGAATCAAGCTTGCATGAAAATAAAAATTTACAAGATTATTTTGCTCCTTTTTTGCCAGCACTAAGCACAGCAAACACTCAGTATTTAAGCACTAGTAAAAATGTCACAACCTGGCTACATGCCCAGGAATTACTGTGCTCATAACACAAGCTACAACCCAGAAGTTACTGGACATCCATTAACTTATTTAAAAGCTTTCATTTGTCCTTCTGTGGTAATCACACTGATGTTCATTCCAGGGTTATAATGTGCACATAGTTAATGTGAAAATGTTGATATTTTTGGATGGTGTGCAAGAGGTCAATATTTGAGCTAACTAATGGTTATTCCTACTTAGTTTATACTATATCCGAAGCAGCCCCTGCTTTACTAAAAGTTATAAAATGGAAGTCGCATAGTCTGAATCTCCATTTGTCAAATCTTGTCAGATCTTTATTCTGTAAGTTTAGTCTGGAAACTGCAAAGTGGATGATTGAAAAATCACCTGGGGGAACATAATTGCTTTTTTCCCAGTGAATTGTCTTTTCTTTTTGTCTTTCTGGTGAGCTACAATTTTGTAAATAAGTAGTCCAGCAATTCAGTATTGCAATTGCACAGAATTAGGAGGCTTGCAAGAGACACATTTAAAACAAAGAATGGTCACAATTGAATCGGCTTAACCCAATATCCTAAATATCCGTCTCTAGTATGGGTCAAGGTTAAAAAATGCTGGATCCTACATTTCCCATAATGCAGCTCAGTTGCATCTTTTGTTAGACTTCCTCTGCCATTGGTAAGCACCTATGTCTTTCTAACCCCATGTGTTGTCTAAATCTCTCCATCTCTCTACTATCAAATAAAGGAGAAATGCAAGAACAATAATATTTGAAATAAAAAGGGTTGTATCCAAAAGAAGACCAGGGTTATTTTTCTCAGAGTTTAGAAAAACTCCTGATGAAAATATCTTATTTTCAGAAAACTAAACAGCCCTTTCTTTGGCTTAGTAGCTTGCATTTTTGAGTCTATGTGTGGTTTTGAAAAAAGCTACCAATAATGAAGAAGAGCAGCCAGTTTTTGAGGAAGTCTCGAATTACGTGCCCTGAATATCATCATTGGGTTGTACAGGATTTAATAACCTTTCAATGATTAAATCATGAAAGTCACTAGTCACTACTTCTGGACAATTCTAGCTCCTGAGGAGGGGAAAACATCTGTCTCCATCCATTGTGTTGTAAACCCTTCCCCTGTTTCACAGCTGCTAGTCTGTTACAGTTCTTGAGGAATAGCAAGATACATCAGATTTAAGGCAGAACATGTACATCTACAAACTTCACTGGAGGAGGCAGCACCAATAGTCAAGCAGTAAACCAGCACCAACCTCACTAACCCTCATACCTACAACAAGGCGCATCCCAGCACCTGTGAAATAAAAGCTGAACCATCTATGGTTGTAGAAGCTATTCAGTCATATGAAATATACATAGTGCTTATAAAAAGTTCCAAGGCACTTGAGACTGTTGTACAGATTTAAATTGAGATAGGCCTAGAGCAATCAAATTCAGTCCTGGTTGAAATTATTGGTGCCACTGAATTTTAAGGACAGAATATCTTTAGGAATAAATACAAATGAACCAATTTTGTATGATCAGAATATTTTGGATAAAATGTCTAAGAATACTGAAAATACATTTTTAAAAAAATGAACTTGCATAATAGTGAAAAAATACAAACCCAAAATGTGGCCCAGTTACAATTATTGGCAACCTCCACTAATATTTGGTTGCAGAACCTTTGGCAACAACAACAGCCTCTAAATGTTTCTTGTAGTTTCTGGAAGCTTCTTGCACCTGCCTGCTGGTACTTTCAGCATCTCTTCCACTGCTATGTATTCAAGCTCCTTTAAGTTTGCCTCTTAGCAACAGCAGATTTCAGCTCTCTCCAAGGTTTTCATTGGGATTTAGGTCAGGACTCATTGCTGGCCAGTTTAAAACAGTCTATCTTTTCCTTTTAAACCATTTTTCTGTTCAGTTGGATGTTTGTTTCTGGTCGGTGTCTCGCTGAAACACTCAAGACCTTCACCTCAAACCAAGATTTACTAAAAATATTCTGATTATACAAAACTGGTTCATTTGCATTTATTGCTGACAATGTTCAATAATGTTAAATTCCATAATTAAAATTCAGGGGTGCCAGTAATTTTTAACCAGGACTCTATATGGCAGAATATACTAACAATATGACAAATGGGAATTATGTAAGTAAAATGTGAACATTAGAGTTTAAATAAGAATGAAATAGTGAACAGTGAAATAATGTGAACAGAAATAGAATATGGCATCAACATATACTAAATATATGCAGTCAAAACTGAAGGCAAACATTAGAAATACTTTTTAATACAGTAAAACCACCACTCATTATTTAATTCAGCCTCAAGATATGAAGACAAATATACTGCAGTTTATTCACATTAGTCACAAGTCTCCAGAAGAACCTATATGTAGCAGGTATGAAAATTACAGAAATACATCTTATCGAGGTATTAATTTCCCTGGAGCAGATAACATATGCAGAGACTGTGATTTGGAGGTGAGCAGAGTATAGCTATGTAAAAGTCAGGACCTGTGCTGTATACAGTATGCAGATGCAGTGATAGTGCAAAGCACATCTGCACCTTTGTGTATTGTCAGTTTTTTTATCAGTAATCTAAGCCAAAGGAGGAAATTATTTAAAATGGGCCAAAATATCACTGCAGCAGCCAAACCTTTGATTTCCATTTAGCTTGTCTTCCTCCAGAGGCCCGTGAAGGCTATTTCACAACCCCCCTCCACTACTGCCCCCCCCCCCCAACCCTCCCATTTTATTCCCCAACTCTCTCATCCCCTCTCCACCCCATTGGCGCTAACAATACCCCACTCACCGCACCACCCCACTCTCAACAGGCTTCTGTGGAATTTATTCAAATATTTTGACATTTCGCCTCCCCTCACTTCCCGAGCAGAAATGATTTGTGACAGCTGGAGATGGGCTCGGTCGGAGGAGCTTCCTCCAACAGCCTGCCTTCTTTTTGCAGCCGTCCGTCTTTGCAGAAAGGCCGATCTTTCTCTTTCGACTCCCATCTTTTTTTCCCTCCTCCTTTATTCACTGCTGCTCCTTCTGTCAGCTGGTGCAGACCTTCAAAGCTCCTCTCCTTGTTTTTTTCATGTGACTCCACAGTGTGATAGACAAACTGGGTGATATTCCTCTATTTGTTGACATTTTGTGTTTGCTGTCTTTTTTGTGCCTTTTGCTCGGTGCCCACCTGCTGTTTGATCCTGTGCTGACACCATGTATTGGCAGCACAGAGGGTAATCCCCCCTGGGACAGCTTTCATCTGAATCCTCCGGGGCTACAGTGCAACAAAAACCATTCCTTTTATTGTTTTTAGAAGATGAGAATATTAAGCAAGTGATCACTTTTAGGTGATCTCCAGCAGGGTGGTACATACATAACAGCAAGTGAAATCTGAACAACCAACAGCTTCAAGGTGCCTTATTTTCCCACATGCATTTCAATAGGCAATAAACTGGTAAAGCATCAAAATGAGGAAGCAGTGCATGAGGCGATACTGCCTGTGACAGCAGTGTGTGGACTACAGCGCAGTGCCTTGACAACAAAGACTCCATTTGAATAATGCTGCTCATTAGTTGGGGGACAGGGCCTTTTTCTGTTGGCGCCTGTCCCTGGTCACTTTGCACCGCTACGATAGACAAACACACACACTCAACACCAAGGTTGTCATCCATCACTGAACTGAAGGAAAGGTACTAGACGCCCAAGACAAATGTGTCTTTTTTTTATTTCCACTGCAATGATTAGACATTTTCTCTTGTGAGGCATCACAGCAGAATAAAGTGATGCCAGCTTTCTCGCACTGTACATAGTGAAAAGATCTATTGAAGAAAGATCTGAAAATCCAGTGGAGATGTGAGCTGCCTGAAGTCCCTCATCAAATCTAGTATCAGAGCGCTAAACAATAATGAACACCCTGACTCACCAGAAAACAAAGTACTCATCGTCAGTACAATTTGGCATCCAAATAGGAGGTTTCTTGTGAGGTTCAGCCAAATAACTAACTCTCAATTTGTCTGATAGGTTTTTTGTTTTGTTTTGTTTTTTTTTTTTTATTCCCTTAAAGGAATAGTTCAACATTTTGTAAAACACTCTCGATCACTTTCTTGCTGAGTGTTTCATGAAAATGCTGAGAGCATTAAAATGTCTGTACGTTAAATATGAATCTAACACAAGTGGCCTGTTAGCTTAGCTTAACAAAAAGACAGGAAACAGTTAGCCTGGCTCTGTCTGGCGGTAATAAAATCATCCCAGCAGCACCTCGAAAACTCACTTATTAACACATTATATCTCTATTTAAACTGTACAAATAGTGTGTAAAAATAAATGAAATTGAAAATTCAGTGTAAAAACAACAGTTTCCTGAAGTTTTCTCATCACCATGAAGCTGCAAGACGACCAACAGAGAATAAAGGATAAAGGCTACAATTCCTGAGAAATAGTCCAGTACATAACCCCCACATAAAACCACAACATGTTGTTTTTTACAAATGGACATTTAATTTTGGACAGAGTCCAGCTAGGTGTTTTTCCCCCTTTCTAGTCTTTATGTTAAGCTAAGCTAACCAGCTGCTGAAGGTAGCGTCCTAGTTCTCATACAAACTGAGATTGGCATAAATATTCTTATCTAATTCCTGGCAACACAGAGAACAAGATAATCCTGCACAAAAGTTGGACTATTCCTCTAACCTGACCATTTTTAACATGAACCATTTTGGATGTAAAGTTATTGAAGCACTATAAACAGCAACTCTCCATATTAGGCAAATCCATCTGCAAGACATGCATGAGCAGATTATCGCAACAGGAATTTCATCAGTCAGAGTGTAATCTCTTATGCAAATAAAGAATTGTGAAAACGAAATAATTTGAATCAAAAAGAATATAGGACTAATGTTATTGTTTAAAAAGACCTGAAGAAAATCCTGTAGCTCTATAAAAGAAGAAAATCCGTCATCTGCCTAGGACAGCCGGAGCTAATAAGTGTGTAACATGATAGAAAAGAAAATTAGTTCATAGCTGTCATCTTCTTGATGAAGAGGCAATCAAAATCAAAGTGAATCATTCCATGAGGAAGACTGTGTTTTGGAATTCAAACGGGCAATGCTTCAATATGACAAATCAGCCAGTGTGGTGCATGTTGATTGATTCTATCCATGAAAACCTAATAGATTTAGCCCTCTGTGAATTTGGCTCTCATTAACCTCGCAGCGTTTTCATATGAGAATGTATTGGAGCCATTTTATCCACCACTCAAAGGCAATTCACTGGGTGATAAATCCTTTGGCTTATCTGGCTGCAGGTGACAGCATAGCAGAGCACTGGAGCTGGCTGGGGCACAAATACACTGAAACACACACGCAAATGCATGCATGCACACACATACTCACATTCTGCATAAACACATACAAACACACATACTCTCTCACACACACACACACACACACATTTTCTTGAAGGGGTCGCCATGGTGACCCATGAGAGGAAAAACCTTGTGATCCGACTGGAACCAAAGACATGCTCCTCGACCCGAGCGACCAGCCGCAACAGAAAAGCCTTCCTCCCCGAAAAAGAAGAGGAAGAAGTAGAAGGGAAAAAAAAAAAACAGAATTCAATTACTCAGTCGAAACCCAGTCCTTGCCCTCCGGGAGTGATATCAGCACCATTTAAAAGTCTGATTACTCACAAAACCAATAACATTTTGACTCCTTGGTAATGGACCAGTAGATTAGAAAATTTAGATTACATTTAACTGCCTGTAGATTCTCATTAAAACGCCACCAACTAGTTAGAAACAATAGGTAATTAAGAGTGTAATGAAGCGCAGTAGCGTTAGTGCACGTCGGCTGTATGCTACTCTTGTGGGACCCAGCCTTACTTTGCACTTATCCTGCAGCAAAGCCATACCAGTGTCTCATTTGGGCAATACGACATATTTAATTAGATTAATGAATTTCGGTGGCGTCTCTGCGGGGTTGGTTGTGCTCCTTGCGGTGACAGTATAACAACAGATTATATATTAGGGGAGGCCTGAAAGCTGCTGGCAGGCCGGTGAAAGTTGGTCCCTCGACAGAGGTGCAACGTGTGACGGTTTGGGTGGAACCTGTCTCAGGTTTACTCCTGCTAAATTGTCACATGCAAATAATCATAAGTAAATGTGCTGCACGAGTAAACACAAGCTCTTATCCAAAACTCCAGATTTGATTTTGCAAAGTGAGGCCTTTTGAATTAAACATGACTGATTGTAACACAGGGAGAACACAAGCTGAGGCAAGAAAGCCCAGGGTGATGAATGGGTTAGTGCCCGAGTTTGGCTTCAAGCTAGACTCTGTCACTCTATCTGGCCACAAGTAAATCCTTCAACACTAAGTAAAGACTAAAGGAAATGACAAGGGCGTGGCTCTCTGAGGCTGATACAAACTAGTTTGAGATAGGAGGAGACTGTTTCATCCTACTGCAAAAGTCCTATTAACATGGTTTTTAAAATGCAGAATAAACAGAAACAACGTGAATGATGTGAAAATGATGAAAACAGTTGATTAAAATGATAATTAGATTTGTTTTTCATATGGAAAGGCTAGCTAACAGCTTCAATCTAACAGGAACATGGTTGGTTTTATATTCAGCTAGAAATCTTGTTAGGTTTGGCATCTGAAATAATTAGCGAAGGTTTTCCTTAGTGCAACATGAATATGTGTCACTGGAGTTGAACTGAATTCACCTCACTTCCATCCTGACACTTGTGCTTTCCAAAGCAGCTTTGTCATGGCTGCCTGTTTGCAGTGTCTTACCTCACTCAATCCCCTTGGGTGGTGGAAACAGCTAGTAGTTTTCTCTCCGTTTTCACATGCCAAGCACAAGAAAGATCATTTCACAAAATTCCAGGTGCCCATTGCTTAGAGCTGGAAGTTAAGTTAACTTTGACAAGGCCTTTGATTTTAAATTTCAGATTAAGGTTTAGCATCAGGTTCAGTCTCCTGGATTTAAATGTATATACAGATGTGACTTCAAATATGTACCTTTATTTAGCTTTAAGTCTGGCTTTAGATTTAGGGTTAGCCTGATGTTACATTAAGCTTGAATTTTAGGTTTTACCTCCTGAAATTAAAGTTTAGGTTTAGATTCGAACTTTAGCTATATCTTACTTTAGCTACAATTGTACTTGATTCTTTACAAAAAGAGAATGTAATTTAAATGTGCAAAGGAGAAAAAGGTGATGCAAAACATGCCTGTATGAGCAGACTCATACATCAGACATACCAGACCCAAGGAAATAAAAATAAAAAAGGTTCCTGTATTTTTAAGAAAAGTCGCTTTGATTGGTTCACATTAGGAACAAACAACACATTCAGTACTGCAAACCTTTACACCTCTCTGAGGTCCCAGTGCTGTGTGTTGTCTGTAAAACTATGATGCTCAGGATCAGTTTTTGTTTGTAGTATCACACTGCCCCCTATGGGGCTGGATCCTAAGTGCGCTGGATTCACTCTGGACTCACAGATGTGCATTTCAGTCATAAACCCTCCGCAGCTGTTTTCACAGCACCCTGCAGATCTACAGTTCAACACAGAGAGAATCACAATTTGCTGTGGAGCTTTCAGCAACATTTTCCTCAGGTGATCTTTAGACAGTGTAAACTGTAAATGGCTCGCTGTATTATAACTTTTGCACTGATTTCAGTGACAGGCACAGATGTTGTACTTTCTGTGTGTATATACACAGACTGTATATGAATCACAAGGGGAATATGTCTAGAAAACACATGCACACACACATACACACCTCCAACCTGGCAGTATTTGTGCTTGTAAACACTTGAATAATTGAGCCAGATTCAAACAAGGAATCATGGAGGAGGAGGAAGAAGAGAGAAGCAGAGCAGATGGCCCACTGCAGATAGACGCAGAGACTGGGAGTGAGAAGTGTTCTCTGAAGGACGAGGTCTTGTATTGTTGTGGCTGCAAGGGCCGCTCTGTCACGTGGTGTAGCAGGGGTCCCCAAAGAGCCAGGGTCTTATGGTGTCAGTGTCCCCCCAGTCCTCATCCCCAGCCCTGGCCTATTGTCATTCCTGTTTTTTAATTTCTCAAACGCAATCAAGTGTGACACAAACTGTTTACCTAGCGTGTCTGCCACAACCAGGAAGAGAAAAGGAGGGGGAAAAAACAGGCACACAAGCCAGGATCTCTGCACAAAATAATCCTCCATAATACCAGAGAGTTTAAAGAGGCTTTGCCAACACCTCCCCGAACCCCCCCCCCCACCCCACCCCACCCTCCCACCCCCGCCCCCCCACACTACCTCTCTTATGAAAAAAGGAGGGGGAGATAAAGAGAAAGGGAGGGGGGGGGTACATCAGAAGAAAGCTGTTAAATTCGCCCCTCAGTCTCATTTGGGATTGCTAATTATTGTTTTTAGAGCACAACAATTGGGGTATTAGGGCATAAGCGGCTGGAGATAACATCCAGAGGAAGGCGGAGGCAGGGAAAGGAGAGAAGAAGGAAGAGGAACACAGGGGAGAAAGATAATGGGTCGACAGAAGGTGAGCTATGATAGGGTCTGGTCCATGGTGGTGTCTCTGTCTCTATAGTACAACACACCACAGTATCAGGAGACTCACTGACTCACTCTGTCTCCAAGGAACTTGAAAAGCAAGGGAACTTAACAATAAGAAGTTTTTAGTGTTGGGTAGTTTATGGATCAAATTAGATAGGGAAGTACAGGAGAAATGAAGTTCTTACATCCACAGAAGACTACTTCAGCTTCACCTTCATACACTTAACAGGTTTAAATATAAATATCTCATACAAAGACCTTGTGAAAAAATGGATACATACACACATAGGCAGGATCCCAAACATACAGGAAAGAATTCTGATTGGGGATGAGACATTTTAAAAATTTAAAGCTGCTACAGTTTATATTTCTATATTACCAATGGATCACATGGCTACTTGAGTGTAAAAGATGTGTCACTCAGAGTTATGAACCCAGTGTGATGATGCGTTAGGCCTAGACATGAAAATGGGGAGAATTTGCAGTGTGAGTTTAATCTAAGGAGGGAATGTTCAATGTGCAAAGGCTCAATCATTTAAAATTATTTTATTAAATCTAGGAAGAGTTAAGTAACAAGCATCAAGGGAATGTAAAAGTGGAATTTATGGAGTGAGAGGATGGGACATCTTGAAAGGAGCCAGTCTATGTAAACTCTGGTAAGTCAGATGCAGGATTTCGAAATCAACTCTGGCTTGTATTGATAGCCAATAAGGCATCAGCATAGGTGTTGCATGATGACACTCTAGAGATCTTGTAAGGACTCTGGCAGCTGCCTTTTGCTTTCATAAGTAGGAAATTCCATTGCAGCACTCAGGTGTGAATGTTATAAATGCACACACAACGATTTTAGTCTCTTACTTCGGATGGATCTTGACTGTGTTATGTAAATTAAACAGTCTTCATGTGAGGCTAAAAATAAGAGAGGGATACAAGAACTTTTCCCAAAATCTTGAATTTTTAATAAAAAATGATCAATATCTGACTGGATAAACGAAGCAACATTTCAGTCTTTGGGACCATCGAACATGGGCAGTTGTTAGGTGGAGGGGTCACTGACAGATTTGTGTGTTTTCAGCACAGTAGGAAATTGGGTGTTATTGTTTGAAGATGTCATGAAGTGGCAAAATATACACACAGGACAGAAGGGGCCCAAGCACTGATCCCAGTGGAATACCATGTTTGACCTTAGAGCAGGAATATAGAGAATTATTCTATATATCTCTTTGTGTTCTATCAGATATGCCTGTACCTGTTTATATGTGAGTTCATGAATTCATGATTAACTCATAGACCACATAAGCATCCAGCTTTGACTGTTGGCACTAGTTTAAATATTCTAAGTGACAAAATATCAGAATCTAACATCATTTGTTTTGTTCCAGTAGAGAAAATACTCATAGGAAAAATGTATTAAAACACAAAAATTGTATAAGAGTATTACAAGGCAGGTAATGCTGTGTGTCCCACAGGAGAGAAAAAGCATTTTGGAAAACACACATTCATACACACATGCACACACACACACACACACACACACACACGCACACACACACACACGCACACACACATACACACACTGGCTTTTATCCTGTGAATGAGCAGGCCAGCCAAAGTCATCTGGAAGCTTCCACATGCCAATGAATAAATAAAGCTGTAATTAGTAAAGAAAACAGCGCCACCTGTTGGTGTCTCACCCCTGTGAACTCATACCATTATAGAGAGCTGTGGGAAACACCTGAGCCTGCAAAGGCTCTGTGTTAAAGGGCTGGCACACATGCATGATGTGTGTGTGTGAGAGGAAGTTTTTTTCATGTGGGCCACCCGTGTAACCATGAGTGTCTTAGGGCTTCCATTTGTAAAGAGGCTTACTGAGCATATGTGTCGGTATTGTGAGAGTGTGCGTGTATTTGTGTGCCCCTCTGTGTGTAAATGAAGAGGTCCAACTGCGTATCCTGGGGCCCACCTGGCAGTCCTGTGCAGATTCTGGGGCCTGAGCAGCTGGCCCGGGGGCTGCCGAGGGTGTTTGGTAGGGGGAGGTCTGAGAGGGGTGTGGGGGGTCTTCCATGGCCCCTGTCCCACCAGACCCAGACAGTAGGAGGCAGATGGACAGGCCACAGCCACTGCCAGAGGGCCAGAGGGGCCATGGGGTAGAGGGAGCAGGCCAGCCAAGACCAAATGAGTTCTCACACGCACACACACACACACACACACACACACACACACACACACACACATACACACACACACATTAACTGACTAAATACATTTGAAAAAGTTGCCTTTTGACAGTAGTCAGAGAATTGCTGGGAACAAACAGCATACAAATTGTTCTTTAAGTATGAGATAATGATAGAGATTGTGCTAGAAAAGCTTTCCTGGTCCAGCAAAAGTAAGAGTTGAGCCTCTTACTAAATGCTTTCTAGTCAAGTTTGACTAAACTTTGTGAAAAAAATGATACCAGTCCCCTCTCAAAAAAAAAAAAGGTTCCATGTGTGAGCTCTACTCTCAGGAAGAATTTCATATAACTACTGCAAGACAAGAAGGCTCTGGATGTTCTGTCTTATTTGACACTGGAGCCAAAACCTGATGTTCATTCTTATTGTTACACTTTTTCCATGACCAGGCTGAATTGTAGCTACTCTATGAATGTCTAACAATACATTGCATAATATATGTTTGTCCAGATATAGATGAGAGCAAAAAAAATACCCAACTGCCCACTGAAAATGGTTTAGAAATGAAGTATATCATAACAATGGATTTAGAGTGGACGTTCTCTTCAAGCTTTAACTGATTATTAACATTAATAAAGAAAAACAGAAAAAGCAGGTGCGTTAAATTAAAAAACAAAACAGAATAGAGAATACTAATTTGGTATTCAAGGCTGCACTATTGTAACTGTATTTATGTATGGCACACCGATGCTCATAAACATGCATCCACCTATCATAATGTCTCTTTTTAAACTTTCTGCAGCTGATTCCCACCATGCAACAGAGGAAAACAAGAAAAACTTTGCCCAAAAAACACTGTTTTAAATACAGACAATCACAGTGTTTTGAAGAGAATATGTTTGAGTGTGTGGTATTGACACAGAGTTTATTGTGAACATGTACTATAGATGGTGGTGTTGGTGGTAGCCATCGGCTCCAGTAGTCCAGAGAGCCACAGATGCTCCACTGTTTGTGTGTTGACTCTCTGTAATTTGTTTGCTCTAATTTGTTTTGCTGTGCCAGGGGAGTTCCGATTTTAATTTTGCTCTGTGTGTGTTTACCCCTCTTTGTGGATCGCTGATCTGTTAAGCATAGAGAAAGAGAGAGAGAGAGAGGGAGACACAGTCAGTATGGAGGGTAGGCTGTTCAGAGAGCCAAATTAAAAAAGGAGCAGTGCAGATTGTTTTAAGCTCTGGCAGCCCCTTCAGGCCCAAAGGCCTCGCTCTCAGCCTGCACCTGCTCCATCCCCCCGGGAGCCTGGTTCCTGATCCGTGGCCCTCACTTCTCCTCCCCGGGCCCCTAGCCCAGCCACCTAATCTTCTCCTCTCCTCTCTTCTCCTCTCATTCCTACTCTTCTTTTTCTCATCTGCTTTATCACCACCCCATCAACTTCACATCTTTTCCTTCAATTCTGCAGTCTCCGTCCCCCTCTCTCCTCGTCTTAAACTTAAACAATAAGAATAACTTCACTTGTATAACACTTTCATGAAAAGATGCAGCCCAAAGTGTTTTACAGACACGATTAAAATGAGTGGAAAAGTGCAAAAACTAAAATGAAAAAAAAAAAAATGACCAAAAAACAGATAGTTAAAATTAATCCAAATCAAAAGCCAAATTAAAAACATAGATCTTTAATTTCTTTCACAAAATACCTAAGGAGTTTGTTTTAAGTGTTTGAAGATCCAAAGGGGGGTGTATAGGAAGGTGCTAGGTTATGCAAGGCTTTATAGCAAAGTAAATTGACTTATAATCAAATCTAAAAGAAAGTGTAGTGTAGCCAGTGTAGTGATGCAAGCAGTGGGGTGGCGTGATGTCTGTTTTTTTTTAAATCCTGTCTGCAGCACTCTGAAATAATTGTAATTTTCTCAAGACTTTTTAGGAAGCCCAGTGAATTCATTGCATTTCTCCCCTCCAAAAACTCCTACTGCTCCTTTTCCCTCTCCTCCTCTCCAATGACTTCCCTCTATCCCTCCACGCCTCGGTCCTGGCCTCTTCAACCCTTCACCACCTGATCTCCTCCTCTTCCCCCCCATGCCTCTTGCCCTGGTTACTTCTCTTTTTCTCCTGGCTCAACTCCCTCCATTGTCCGTGACCCCCCCTACTTTTCCCCTACTCTCCTTTCTTGCCTCCAGTGGCTGACAGTCTTAATCAGCCCCCCTCTGCACCTGAATTATTGAGACTTGTTAGCCTGATTGAAAACACACAACCACACATAAAACACAGTTGGAGATGTGCAAATATAACACAGTGAAGTGTGTGTGTGTGTGTGTGGGGGGGGGGGGGCACAATTCAGGTAAAACATAAGGATGTATAATAATGAGACTAATAATAAAACTACTAGTTATATTAATAAAGCTAATAATAGTACTAATAAGACTAAATATGATAATATTTATGATAATATTAATAATCAAAGCAGTGGGTGTTGATTAGGATCAGGATCCAGACTCAAGAGCATCAGAGGCAGAAAAAAATGTAGAAAGTGACAGAAGGAAAGAAGAGAAAGACGAGAAAGCACAAAATTACAGGAGAGAGAGGAAGTAAAGTTGGGAACAGGCATTGTTGGGATATAAATGTGTACAGATGGAGAGGGAGAAGAGGAGAGGGGAGCTGAGTGCATCATGGGAAGACCCCTGGCAATCTAGGCCTATGGCAGCATAACTAGGGGATGGTTCAAGCCAAGCCTGAGCCAGCCCGAACTATAAGGTTTATCCAAAAGGAAGGTTTTAGTCTCCTCTAAAACCTACTTTTCGATAAAAGGAGCCTGACAACTGAAGGCTCTGCCTTCCATTCTGCTTTCTGAGAATCTAGGAAGCACAAGTAAGCCTGCATTCTGGGAATGCAGTTTTTCTACGGGGATAAAGGGTACTTTGTGCTCTTTAAGATAGGATGGTGTCTGACCATTAAGAGCTTTGTAGGTGAGGAGGAGAATTTTTAATTCTATTCAGGATTTTACAGGGAGCCAGTGCAGAGAAGCTAACACAGGAGAATTATAATCTCTTCTGCTAGTTCCTGTCAGTATTCGTGCTGCAGCATTCTGGGTCAGCTGGAGACTGTTTAATGTTTTATTGGGACAGCCTGATAATAGGGAGTTGCAATAATCCAGCCTAGAAGTAACAAAAGCATGTACTAGTTTTTCTGCATCTCTTTGAGACAGGATGTGCATTATTTTTAAAATGTTTTATGGGTAAAAAAAAGGTTAGTCCTAGAAGTTAGTTTTATGTGGGAGTTAAAGGACATAGGCTGATCAAAGAGAATGCCAGGATTCCTAATGGTGGCACCAGAGGCCGAGGCAATGCCATCTAGACTACGTACTTCATTGGACAATGGGCTCTACCACCTGAACCACAGGTGGTAATATGCACATATTGATATGATAAATAGGACTTAAACCTTCTTACAGCAGTGCTTTTAATGCCAATTAAGTGTTCAAGTCTCTGTAATAGGATTTGATGGTCATTAGTGTCAAATGCAGCAGAACTAACAGAACAAGTACGGAGACAAGTCCTTTATCCGATGTGGTTAGTAGATCATTCGTAACCTTCACCAGTGCTGTCTCAGTGTTATGATGCCTCTAAATCCTGACTGGAAATCCTCAAACAAACTATTATGAAAAGGTTACACAAATAGTTAGCAACAGCTTCCCCAAGGTTAGACATAGGTCTATACTTGGCTACAACCTCCGATTTAAGGGTAGGCTTTTTGGAAGAGGTAATTTTACAGCTTTTTAAAGGACCACAGTACATAGCCTGTTAATAAAAGCAGATTTATTATATCTAATAAAGAGGTGCTGGGGGTAAATCTTCTTTAAGCACCCTAGTTGTGATGAGGTCTAAGAGACAGGTTGGTGGTTTGAAATCGTTGAAGTTAGTTGGCAAGGTCAATGGGAGGGAACTGTTAATATATATTGGGAGCTACAGCTGTTTCTAAGGTTCCTGTGTATGAAGATAATTCATGCCGGTTTAGGGAAGGGGTGGTGAATTTTGTTAGAATTTCATCATTAAAGAAGCTCATGAGAAGTATAAGAATAAATGGGTCAATAAAGCTATGACTGTCAGCCAGGCCACAGCGCTGAAAAGAAACGTAGGGTTGTTTTTATTTTCCTCTATTAAAGATGAGCAATAGGCTGCTCTGGCATTGCTGAGGGCCTTCATGTAGGGTCTCAGACTGTCATGCAGGCTAAGCGGGATTCTTCTAGTGTTGTGGAGCACCATATCCTTTCAAGTTTTCACATTTTTTGCTTAAATATGTAGTTATGGGAGTTAAACCATGGAGCTAACCTCCTTTGTTTTATCATCTTCTTTTTAGAGAGGTAACGGAGTAGAGTGTCATTCTCATTGAGCCTGCAGCACAATCAACAAGATGATCAATTTGGTACGGTTGAAAGTTATTACATGCATTAAGTGCTGTTGGAATCACTTTCTTGAATTTAGCTACAACACTTTCAGACAGACATCTAGTAAAGGAATTTCTTCCTAATGATGGTGTGATCCATCAATAGGAATTGGAAAGTTACCAAACAATGGTCTGATAAAAGAGGATACTGTGTGATACTTTAGACAGCTAAATATTCAATATCAAGTCAGAACAGGGTTGAGGGTGCGGTTTAAACAGTGAGTAGGTTTATTTACACTCTGAGTAAAGCCAATTGAGTCTAATTATGAGATAAACGCTATCTAAAGCTATCATTATCTATGTCCACATGAATATTGAAATCGCCTACTATAATTACTTTATCTGTGCATATCTGTACTTAGGACTAAACTTGATAAAAATTCTGAGAGTTCAGATAGAAATCCAGAGTATGGTCCAGGAGCCCGGTACACAATAACAAATAAAGCAGGCTTTTAAGTTTTTCAGTATAAGCATTAATAACGACTACATGTTTAAAACTGTCATAGCTATTCTTTATTGAAATCATCCAGTCGCTCCAGTTGTTATGACTACACATCCATAGGTAGTTTGATAAGCCAGTCAGCTCTACATACAGAATGGTATACTTTGTCACACATACAATATTTACATTACCCCAGCAGTATGCTATGACATTTTTCCAATAATAAGACTTCTAGTTTTTAATATGGCTTGATTAAAGCAGTCCAACGGTATATGATGCCCCGACCAGGTGAAGCAACTGAAAAGCACACGAGCCAGGACAGGGCAGGTCGAAATGCAGACCACAGGACGACATGATGGAAGAAGGTTGTTTCTAGAGGCTCAGTCGCTGGGTCAAACTCTGGCCTTCTGTCACTAACTCACTTACACAGACTGTTCATTTCAAAGGGTCTGTTCAACCGTATTACAAAAACGTCATATTTTTTCAGTTACCCCAAGTGGTACATAGCCATGTAAACAGTTTCGGCGTTATGTGCCCAGGTTTTGGATCTTGGTAAGATGAAATGATAAGATTTCTGTCTCCACCCCCATATAAGTGACGTGAATACAATTTTGTTTGTGATGCCCACGGCATTGATAAACAACATTTAAAGCTGCATTAACAGACTTTATTACTATTATTAACACATTTTGCCACTTGGGGGCATCAGAACAAACTGCAAAGCCAGCACTGACATATTATCATCTTTGAAGTTGATAAGGCGAACTTGTTAGCAAACAGAGTAACATTAGCGTTCATTCAAAGTCAAGTTTGTGTCAATCTGTTCAAGGTAAGTCCAATATTCAGTCTCTCTAAACTCTCTTTTGCTTTCCAACAACTCTAGAGAAAAATATCCAGGTCCTGTTCTGTTAAACATGCCACTATGTTCATATGCTATCTTGTCTGTCCGCCATTTGGTGCTGAGCAGGTAGCATACAGTGGGTTAACAGAGCTTTTTCAATGAAAACATCTGCCTGCTGCGCCTGCAACCAACACTGATGAGATCTAACCCAAACAGTAAAACTGTGGGCCTGCACACCAAGACAAAGACTTAAAAGATGCTAAAATGCTTCACAGAGGGAGGGGAACAGAGAAGAGTTGGTGGTAACTCTTTGTGGGTTTGTCACTATGAGAGAACCATTTCACATTAGACATAGTTAATTGGTCCACTGTTAGTATAAACACTCTGGTTATAGCAGCTTTAAATAATTCAACAGGAACATCTCTTTATGCAAACAATGACCCTGTTAATAATCCACAGACCCCACTGGGCACTAGGGCCCTCACTTTGTATTTTAAATCCTACCCTTCAAATTAGGAAAAAATAAATAAATATTTGATCTGTGATGATCCACTCAAATTCAAAATTCAAGCTCAAAAATAACGGTAAGCAGGTGCACTAGGGAGCTGTGCCAAATGGATAATGTTAACACCAAACCATCTAGGCAAGTGGACGTGGGGAGGCATTTTGGATTTGATAACACGGACAGAAAAATTATAGATAAAGGTAAGGTTGTTAGTTGCCTTCATAAAATGCAACTGCATCACAGTAATGTTACCTACCAACTAACTGGAGTCCCGCATTGGCTTGCCACTCAAGTGAGCAAGCAGGGGCACTGCAGATGTAACAGAACAACATAAGTTGTGCCAAAGAGGGTAAGATAGGGCTACATGTGTTACGTTCAGTTTAATTTGAATCATTTACATGATAGTTATCATTTGCTCAAACTTGACATCTTTATGACAGCCTTACTCTAAACAGTTTTCATTGAAATTCCTTTCTACTGAAGAGACAGTTCCTATGAAAGTCATTTACAGTGTGTTCTGTGTATTATCCAGAGTAACAGGAATTTGAAAGAGATTTTGCATGTTGAATTTGAATTTTTCACACATCATTATTCAATGCTGTGAGCACCACAAGTGAAATTCTATTTACCTCTATTGCATTGGGATGGAGGCAAAACTTGGGGAAGTAAAAATAAAACTATCTGCATAGCTCAATAGCACCACGGGTATGTGAGAAAATGTTTTTGTACTTTGAGTGAACTGATCCTTTACCTTAAGACACATCTAATCTATATGCATCACAATCTTTTTACAGCCATCGTACTATATTGCCATTATGAGCACTTCCACCAAGCTTAACACGACAGACAAAAGTGAACACCTCCCAAAACATTTTGGTCCATTTTTTTACTCGAGATTTTTCATTTAGAGATGTTCAGTTTTGTTTGATTTGGTATAATGACCATCTCTGCAAAGGCTTTTTCATCAGCTGCTTCACTGATGACATTCAAACAGAGTAACATTCACACACACGGCCAGCATACTGTAAGTAGCTAAGTCCCTTCACAGCACAATCATTATCAGAACACTCAGCGTCCTGCAGTACTGATGTACACATTTATGTTTCCCATTCATTTAGCCTATTGTGTTCTCTACCTCTCCAGCAGACTGTTCCCACTGAAATAAGGTGAAAATAAATTTCCACTAGTGCAAAATAACATCTCTCTTTGAGAGAAATAAGAAAACAATGATTAACAAAAAATATATATTTGACACATATTTTTACATAGAAAGAATAATAATAAAGTGGCACTGATAATAAATTATATTCCAAAAAAACCTGTTGAGTATTTTCACTCTTGAGTCTGAGCACTAAGGCTTATTTGTTGCTGTGCTCTGTGCACAGTATGCAAGCAAAGTATGCATGCACTCGCACATACCTATGAATGGGAACCACAATATTAAGGTTTAGGACAGAATGAGACATAATTTGCTGTGTTAAATCTACTGCAGGTCCTTAGAGTGGAATGACCTTGATGTTTGGGAATGAAGGAGATATCAGGCTGACTGTTGCCTCCATCTAGTGGTCAAATGTGAAAACTAACGCTCTTCAAAAACTCCACGCTCACCAATAACAATGTGCAAACAAATAATTAATTAATGGAGAGAAATAAGAATGATAACCAGTAAATGGAACAGGCACAAATCTGCTCATCCTTCCTCCTGACTCATATTCACTTGGCCTACAAATGGATCTAGGCTTGTTGTGTGATGGAGACACATCATTTTTTGACAGTGACTTTTCCCACATATAGTAGCAGAAAGGAGAGGACATAAGGATAAATCTAGGGCCTCAACTGGCACTCAGTGTCAACTGTGTTTCCTTTTCAGCAAATGGATGGTTAATAGCCAAGATACAACAACTGTTCCTTTTAGCACGTGATCAGTCTCCACCTGTCTGAATTGGTTTGTGCGTAAAGACACATGGCAGAGTAGTGATTAGTTGCATCATTTCATAGCAAGTGAAGTGCGACCTGTCTTGTCCACAGCACTCCTCTGTTGTTGCCAGTTTTTTCACAAGATGTTTCCTTTGCGTTAACTTTTCACACCAGCTTCTGAATCTTAGGATGAGACAAATAAGGCAAAGACAAACTGCCACAGGGACAGTTCTGACGTTACGGGTGGGGGAAAACAGTACAGTAGCATGTGCATTATGAGGTTAAGTTTGTATGCTCTGCCTTTAAATACCCGGTTTGTCCATCAGGAAACTGTAATATTTTGAGTATTGGAGGTGGAGGAGCTGGAACAGTTTCTTCAGCCATGTGAGCTGCTGTCTTGACAGGCTCTTTCATCCAAGGTTGTTAAGCAAAACCGATTGTTCCAGCCTCCTGTCAGTCTCAGTCTGTCAGTCAATCACGGCCAATCTCAGGTCAAACCTCCAGGTCTGGCATTAAGTCCTCCTTAAGCTGAATGTCATTGTCAGACCCCGTACCCACATCCGAGTCAAAGAGGGAGTGGTCGGAGTCGGGGGAGTGTGTGTGAGTGTGTCTTGCTGAGTGGCTGCTGGCGTCACTGTCATCAAGAGTGTCAGTCCTGGAGAATAGGCCAAAGTCCAGCAGGCCTGTAGGGGAGCCGCGGCTGCTGCTCTCAGTGTCTCCGTCGTAATATAGATCCTCCACCTCCACGAACCACTCGGGCCAGAACCTCCTCCGCATCCGCTCGCAGAACATGGCCAGGTTGATCAGCTCTCCTATAAAGACATAAAGACAGGCGCAGGTTTATATGTACCATCTTATATAGATGCAACGAAGACCAGCAGGGCGTGTCACATATGCTTACTGATATTACGGACAGACAGAGAAGACACTAGGGATACGTTATGAGACAGTTTTGTTTGTCTTGTCCCTTTCCTACAAGCTCTTAAATCATAAATTAGGTATGAAAATGACAACAGACCATCTTCATATGTGACATGATATGCTCGGATCTTGCTTTTTGAAGAGATATAAGATACGAGTGTTCCCTGCTCTGTGCAAGATGTGAAAGCAACAATCAGCGTTGCAATAGAATATCACCACCATCTAGTGGCACATGGAGAAAAATATGACTATGAACAAGCAGCAGGGAAAACTGTAAATGACAATGTAAATTATGCTTATATACTGCAAAAATAGGGACATAAAGAAGCTCAAAATGAAGCAACATTAATTACAGCAATCATGTAAAGATTTGGTGACAATTATTAGAAATATTCTGCTTCACTCATGACTGAGTACTGAACAGATCAGCTGACCTTTGATGAGTTGTTCTGGTCGTGTCCCAGGCAGAGTCCACATAGCCTGTGCTAGATGCCCAAACACTGTAGCATCTAATGTTGAGATCTTAGAGCCCATGAAGTATTTCTTATCTCCTACAGGACAGAGAGGACAAAGAAAGTAATTTTAAAAAAGTGTGAAAAAGATGCAGTAAAATTTTGATATTTTAATTTCTGATGTTTAGCAGATACAGTGTGATCAGAAATCATTCAGACACCTTTTCTTTTTTTCATGTTTTTTTTAATGTTTATGCTTATGCTAAAATCATTAGCCTGCCCCAGATCTTTGTCTCGATCAGGGGGAGGCTGAAAACATTGCTGCTGCTTCTCCTAAGAGAACAGTGGCCTCAATAATTCTTCAGTAGAAGAAGTTTGGATCAACCAGGACTCTTCCTGGAGCCGCCTGGCCAAACAGAGCTTCAGGGCCGAAGGGCCTTTGAAGGTGACCTAGAACCCGATGGTCACTCTGGATGAGCTCCAGATATTCTGTGTGGAAATGGAGAAGCTTCCAGAAAGACAACCATCACTGCAGCACTTCAATGATCTGAGCTTTATGGTAGAGCGGCCAGACAGAAGCCTCCTCAATGAAAGACAATGAAAGACCAGTTAGAGTTAGAGTTAAAAAAAAAGCACCTAAACAACTCCCAGACTGTAAGAATATCTGGTCTGATGGCAAAAAGATTTGGCCTCAATTCTGAGAGTCATGTCTAGAGCAAACCAGACTCCAGTCATCACCTGCCCAATACATCCCAACAGTGAATCGTGGTGGTGGCAGCATCAAGCTGTGAGGGTTTTTACAGGGGCAGGGACAAGGAGACCGCTCAGGCTTGAGGGAAAGCTGAACGGGGCAACATACAGAGATATCCTTTATGAAAACCTGGTCCAGTACCATCAGGACCTCAGACTGAGCTGAAATCTGAAGTTGATATAAGGTACTTGTGGCCTTAAAAATGATTTACACCGAATCAATTATCTCCTCCTTCCCTGCACCTTCAGAGAAGGAAGTTCATATCAAAATAATTTCATCTTAGTTTATTATGGTAGAGGAGCATTTTTGTCTTCAACAAAAGATTTTAAAGTCACACTTCTGGCAATTGAGTCTGGAACAAAAGTTTAAAAGAGAGGTCATGTGGTCACAGAGAGAACTGATGCATTCACTCTGGGAATGACTTTTCCATTTTTCAAAAAGTGCTCATTTGAAATGGCACAAAAAGATCAATGCAAATCTCTTTTCTTTCCAGCATCTGACCATTTTTTTCCACCTGTACACTCTGATACTGGATCCCCATGGCTGACATCCAGACCTCTCTCTGTTTTCATTCATTTCTACATCTCAATGAAATTCAATTGCTGCCAATAAGGAGGCAATGATGATTTCATATCAGCATACATTGAAACCACATATAGTGTACAAACGAATCTTTAGTATGATGTCTGAGGAAAGTAAATCATTTGTCAGAAATAATTCAGGGCGTATTAGTCATAAATACTGCTTCATTATAAAGTTCACATTAACCTGGCAATGCCATCCCTCAATTTTCACTATTGTCATTTTGGTCCAGCAATACTATCAATACATGAATACATGTCGATTCCACTAGGCTGTAGAGTAGAGGACTGACCATTGGACAGACTGGACAAACTGATTTACTTCTGATTTTTATGGAAGAACCCATTTGTTGTTCTAGATTTCTTTAAAATGTCTCCAAAACTATCAATGAAAATGGATTTCTGAACATGTTGGAGATGGACTAGTGTTTTTCTAAAAATAATATAAATTCGTCTGCGAATGGCCAGGGATTTATATTAACAAGTTTATTTAAATCCATTATCCTAAATAAAGAATCCAGGAACTATTTTGTCAGATTATAAAAGTTTTTGGGTAATCCCTTAGATCCATACTTTCTTGCTCATAGTTTCACTGAGGTAAAAGTTATCTCTTATCAATTACATTTTAATAGCAAAGGTTTGGAGAAGAGGCTGCTCGAATGCTTATCCAACAACAACACATGCAAGCAATGGCCCCCCTCTTACCCAACAGTGTGGCCAGTGTCCTCATGTCCTTCTCCATCAGGTTGTAGACCTCCTCCTTGGAGAAGCGTCCGATGCCATGGCCGTACATCTCTCTGCGCACCATGCTGCCATTCAGGTGGCTCAGTAGCCACTTCAGTGTGTCGCTCAGAGGGCCACTCATCGCAAGAAGCTTCTGGGTTTCCTCCAAGTTGTCCACCCACTGACAGTAAGCTATCGTCCTAAAAAAACACACGCATAGTTACATTGCTTAACTAATTGTGCAAGAGCAGGAATGGGTCTGACACCAAGGCACTTCAGATAAGTGATACATTAATGAGATACCATATTTCTAAAACAGCCAAGTAATATGCAACTGTGTTCTGAACTGTACCTTTCAGCAATATCCCAATATTCTTTATGCAAACTAAAAACTAAGAAAGTTCCTAGTAAACAATAATGAAAGAAGAGGGGGCAAAGTTTATTCGGCTTTCTACCAAACAAATGCTGGCAAGCTAGAAAAGACACTGAACAGTACTGTACAATAATATTTGGATTATAAGTTTTTTAATTACAACAAATTATTTCATTTAGTCTGTTAAGATGTAAAGGTCCTTATAAACAGCTATAATCTAGAGAATTTTTATTTTCAGCAATATAGGATGAGAAGACATAATTTCAGGATACAAAAAACAATTTCTTACATCAACACACAATTCCTAATATCAGCAATTCCAAATCTGAAAAAAGGAAGCAACCCAACTTTTCATTAAAACTAAGATGTAGCAATCTAAACAACAAGACTGTTTAATCAGGGGTTAAGCCCCTGTGTCCTCTTAACAACAACCCTTTATGTCTATTGACAATTCACCTCATCCTAATCAATAAAAGTGGACCACCACTTCCGTCCTACTGCCCCATTCATCAGCTATACTGCTCTCAACCCACTGCCAGGACACAAGAGCATATATCTAGCCCCTCAAACTGTCTGCTTGTTGTTGTGTACGTGAGAAAATGCTTAGTCTGGTGCTGCCTCGCAGAAATAGGTTAGAAGAGAAAAAGGTGACATTGAAAACAACAGAAAAATTCCATTACAGATTTGGATTAAAATCTGGTGAACAAAATCATCACAGTGTCATTGTTCAGTCACTCAGATTCCCTCTCTCTTGTGTTAAGATTTAAAAAGGAAACATGGGCAGCTACAGGAGGCATCCTGACGTCGGGTAGAGATTTGTCTCGAAGCAGTAGAAAGACAGTCCTGTTTATCTACATCTCCTCCTTTGTGCCTGCAATACATTTAATAAAGGAAACTAATAAAGAACACTTGTTTTTACATGGATATACAAGCAATTAATAAATTTAATGAAGCGAGTAACTTCATTATTTCATCCATGGTATCTGCCACATTCACTGTATTTTCTCCTTTGTTGATGTTCCTTTGGGCCAAGCTGCTTGTGTGTGTAGACACTAACAGGATTAAGCTGCTACATCGTGACACACTTGCACTTTCTCACAACCGTTCGCTAGGAGCAACAGACTGAACTTCCCCCTCAGCTCGTCTGAAAGCTTGGAAGTCTCACGTCATATTTCGGCTGGTAGTGACGGACCCATGAGCCTGCAGTCTCCTGGATCACTGTCCATGTCTGGTCGATCAATGAAAATTGAATTAAAGCATCTGCTACATTACATCTGGCAGTGGTGACTATCCAGTGGCCAAATACTACTTCCTGTGACATTATCTGATATCCCAAGATGATATAGTTTCCTTTGTTTTCAGATTTGGAAAAAAAAAACCACAAGCCTGATGGAACAGTTAGCTAGAAAGGATCAGGTTTCATATTCTCTTAGCAAAAACCAGCCTTGCAAGATCTGTAATGGAGTTAAACTAAAACTAGTGAACAATGCGCATTTAATTTTAACTTTCCTGAGAGGAAATCATAACAATAGAATGTTACTGTGAGCTTTATAGAAGCTTAAATATGACTAAACTTTACCTACCTCCTCTACAAGAGGTAGCACACAGTTTGTTTATCTGAGATTTTTCATTGTAAACAGCTGCCTGAGACTGCTAGAAACAGGTCTGGTGTGAGAGCACTTTGTGTGTTGAAAAATAAACTTCCTAGCTAACGAGGAGCAAAAAAATGGGAACTGCAGTTTGGGGATAAGTTATTTAGGATCTTCATTACAATTCAAATCTCTTCTATTACAAAATAGTGATTAGTACAGAAGTATTGGTAATATAAATCCTTTTTAAAGGGTATCTAGTCTTCGATGGTGGAAAAAGCATAAAGCACATTTGACAGAATTGGCAGTTCTTCAGCTTCCTGTTATCTAATTTTTATAGCAGCACCAATCAGACAGACCAGTGGAAAAGCAGGGTGTGTATGATCTGAACATATCCCAGCTGGTAGCAGCTAGTATGTCTGCCACTGCCCTTCCCTGAAATAAATAATTCAATCAATAGGTCCATATGTCTAAACATAGGTCTAAACATGGCACAAGGTGGATGGAGGAGCAGAGAAAAGAGAGCTGGGAGGTGACACAAGGGGGGGGGGGGGTTGTTACATGAGTGACCTCTATTGCTTTGGAGAAACGTTATGGAGTTCCCTCTTTACAACACACAAAAGGTTCAGTCTCACATCAATTTCCTTTCCAGTTACAACATTTCTCAGCCCAAGAATCAGTGAGGTTTACTCACGTCACATCTTCATTTAATCCATTTCCTAAAGGTTAAAACATTAAAATTTTCTGAATGTGAGGATTAATGATCCAAGAGTTTAGTCCAAAATGTGTCCTGACTTAATTAAATAAAGGAAAATGGTCCACGTCACACTGGATCGAAAAGTGTCAGATCTGTCTGTGCGTGTGAAGGGTGTGGGTAGTGAAAGATGGATGGAGCTTTTAGGTAATGGAGAACACAGGGAGGATGGGTAGATGATTTCCAATGTGAGTCTCACCCAAAGGTATTGGAGTGACTCACTGCAGAGAAAGATGGTTGATAAAAGAGTAGTGATGGTGAGGATAGAGGCGGCCTTGGCTGGTAGGCTGCATAAATAATGCTTACTAAAGATCATCAATTATTACTTTTCAGTTAGATCATTGTGGATTATATGAAAATGTAAATACAAACACACATATTCAATTAATCAAATGTATAATTTTAGCCCTCAAGCACAGCAGTTACATCAAATTAGAAAATAAACTCACTGTAATTTGCCTATAAAACATCTTAAATGGCTTAATAATTGGATTTTTGAAGCAAAAAAATATGCATGGTCTATGTGCATGTAACTTACCAATAGAGGTGTTCCTCAACCATTTTGGTGACGGCTCGGGACACAGCTCTCTCCTGCGGAGTGAGGTTCTTGTTGAGGTTGACACCCAGCTTCTCCTCCAGGAAGTCCACGATGAACTCTGACCCTGAAGCCTGCTCGTGGTTGTACTCGATCCAGGGCATCTTACCCTGCGGGGACAGCTTCCCATCAAAGTAGTTCTGCAGAGAGAAACAGCTTTATTTGAATGGATACTGTGCACTTTCTCTACAAAAAGAGAAAGGTACTATAGACAGTTATACCAGGAAAATATCAATAATAGCATCATCTCTGCTTGGATCACAAATTTATAACAGAGAACCCATGCAACTAACTGAAGGTCGGAAGCGGGAAAAGTATTGTTGCTTTCCAGGGAGAGAGTCAAGCAAAAGATGTTATTGATTTGCACTATGGGAATTTTAGGGAATATTTCGTGTACTAAATCATGGCTTCTGCTGTACAGATTTTGACCGTTACTTTTTTAACTGCTTCTCTCCAGTCAACCAAATTTGTGCAAAATGCTGTAAACTTTGCTGGAAAATCCTTTTAACAGTTCTTTTTCCTTAACTTTTTCTTGTAATTTAGTTTTCTGTAGTGAATTACTCAATACTTTTACCCTAGGCTCCTAAAAAGAACTGAAATAAAACAACCTAAGAAGGAAAAATTCCTCCTTTAATTGAACTGCAAACCTGAGTGACCAGTTATGAAGAGTCACAAGTGAACATTTCAAGGGGTCATTAGCCAAATAGGTTAGGACATATCTACTCAATGTTGTAAACAAATATTTCTACATATTTACTATTTAGTATTGTAGTATCGAAAAAGATCCAAAACTGTATTCTCCATAAATGGTCTTAACATACAATCATGCTTGCTATGAACATACATGAACTTGAAGCAGACTGCGCATTTGCATACTTGTCATTAATCAAGAACATGATATCTTCTTTGGTACAACAACATATAACATCCTCTGGCACTCAGGAAGAAATGTGGTTTATATTTCTGGCAACAGCAGCAGCCATGTTTCTTGGAATGAATATTGCAAGAACTGAGTATTTATGGCGGAAGAGCCAACTACATATAACAAACTACATATTCCAAGAAATATGTGACAGTAGGGGTCAAGCTGTTTGATAACCAGATGATCTCTGGAGAAAGACTACAGCAACGAACATTAACGACTGCCGCCCTGTTGCGTTGTAAGCGAAACACAATGAAGCAGAGTCTGCTCTGTATCACCTGGTAGGGCAGATCCACCATACGCAGGTACGTCTCTATTTTGAGGCAGAAGGGTGAGAGGCTGGGCACACCGTTCTTTGGCCTGGAGAACTGGTGGAGGATGATGGCGTCTTTAGAGTCCAGCTCCTGCTCCTTCCTACACACAGAGCACAGATGGAGAAAACATATCTTTAGTAAATCAGGAGTGTTGTTTGGACTAGTCTGTTTCTAGAAAACATATATTCCCAGATCATTTTTGCACTGCCTATTGTAGAAGAAAAATTGATGGTGTTAAACACCCCTTTTACTTAATTTGTTAGCTGTCCAAGCAAAGAAAGACATGTTATAAAAAGACATTAATATCTGCTTTTAAATATTTGATTGACAGTAAACAGAATGAAAAGAACTTAACTCTAACACGGTGACATAAGAAAACAAAAGAATCTCTGATATACCAATTAAGGGCTTAATATTTACTATAATGGGTTTTCTCACTCGAGTTCAATGCTTGATAGAAATGACTGACTGGCAGTAAATGTCTGAATCTGCAGGAAAATAAGCTTGGATATGTGATCTGGAAACTGTGTGTAGATACCAGCGGGAACAACAGCAAAGGCGCCGCTGACACAAACTTCAAAGACAACTGTGGGATAAATACCAAACACTGCTCAGCAACCCAACAGAAAGCAGGAGTTAACATTTAGTTTCAGGCTCTTACAATCCATCCTGTGAGGAACTGGTCACACCAGTAGTTTATTATAGCAGAGTGACACAGCACTGACCTCTGTTCTTTTTATTTTTAAACACTCTACAACAACTCAAAAACCCACCCATTTATTTTAAAGGTACACTGACTCAGGTGGCCTCACTTAATTATCTTTCAAACAATAGCCTTGTACCGACCTACATTTTGTTGTCCTGGTTGAACTTTGGGATGTAGAATCTGGGCTGTTTGGCGATTTAAAGGTTGTAATTTGATTCTAGTCATTACTGTTTCTTTACGCCTCATATTGTCTTTTTTTGTCATATGTAAATTATTTCCTATGTTCACCTGTTTAGTTGAGCTTAGTTAACCAGAATTGGACTATTCGCACATATATATGTGTGTATGTGTGAGTATAAAGATTGTTGATCCTGATTTTCTGTATCACTATGCCCACTCAGCTGAGTGATATTAAGAGCTTCTGTTAGAATGTAAATTATTGACTAAATGAGTCATCACACTGCTCCAGTTTTAAGCCAACACACTGCTGGACATTTCCAATCACACTGTACGGCTACAGTAACGCAGTATGCCTGCTATCGGAACACAAACAATCATAAATTATTGTAGTGATGTCGTTTGCTCTGTCTTTGTCCCCTGGATTGCTGTGGATGTGAGGTCCTGTTGTCCCTGTAGCAACTGTGCAAATATGCACGTATATTAGGAGCTGTCACTTTTTTCCTGTATTAATAGCACCAAGCCCTGTTTGAAACAAACATCCCAAAAAAGGAAAACAAAACAAGGATTAAATAATTTCAAGCTTAAATCAGATCAATGCTGATCTGAAATACATCTTTGCTTTTCCTGTTTGTTACATTTACCATTTTGTTTGTTAGAGTAACCATGTAGAAGGATATAAATAGGTCATATAGATTCTGACCCATGGGCACTCAGTAGTCATCACTACATTACTAACAGGTGTTGTGGCTGATTTGATCCCATCACAAGAAGGTCTGTACTTTTACATAATGTCTTGGGGTAGATGGGAATGATCAAACTGTTTCTCACCAGATGTTATTTATGTATTACAGAGGAAAGAGTGAAAGGGGACAACTAGCATCAGCGTTATTTTACAGGCTCTTTAAATTTGAATCATTCATTTTTTTAAGCCTATTTTATGAATACTGTACAGGCAAAGCTGACACACTGGTAATCCTCATGTCAATTTTCCAATCTCATCATTAGACGTATGTGCCGTAAAGTAGTCAGGTAAAAATCTAATGGAAGAGGTACCTTCCATGCTGGGCTTTAAAAAAGGCTTTTGTCCGAGGATGAACTAGAGATCAAACCCATCAAAACACTTATTGACGGCTGCTTTTTGCTCTTCTAACTGCTCTTTTGACTGAAATGTTGTGTTTGGGGTCCTGGAGACCTTGGGCCTCTTTAAAAACCTCAAAAAAACATGCTTAACACTTCATAATCAGCTTGCTACTTCATGGCTTTCCCTAATTTTATGGAAACAGCTTAAACACATTATCAAGAAGTGAAAATTACTACTTGGGGTGTAGGAGAACACACTGTAGATTACTTTCCGAATACGTTTTTACACAGCAAAAGGAATAAACAGTGATGTGTCCATGCACAGCCCATTTTTATATATATTGGGCTTTAATGAAGTCAGAAGAAATGTATATATATATATATATATACACATTTCTTCTGACATGCTATGCAATACACTATAGATTGTATAAGGTCTAAAGTCTGTTGTGCCTGCTGCTGCATCCTGTGGTGCTGACACTTTTCAGGTCTGTGTACGTCGCTGTCTACAGTCGCACGGTGCTGAAACCAGGACTGCACCTGATCTGTCTTGTGCATTGCATCCTATTCCTTCCTTTACGTCTGGGTCTATTTAAACGTGGTGCTGAGATCTGCCCTGTGGAGCCACTTAGAGACGCCTCGGAACATGAAGGGTTTCTCCCAGAAGGGACAGAGCATAAAAGCCCAGCACCGTGTCAGAGCCGCTGCCGGGGCCAGCGACACATCACATGGCAGGAACAGATGATGCCGGGAGGCTGCGGGTCCGGCCTCAGACGCCCGCACGTGATTCAGCAGCAGCGTTTCTGCACGAAACGCAAGGTTACACAGATTATCATGGGGGAGGGTGGGTGAGCGCGGAAACTACCAGGCTACTGTCACAGGATGTACTAACTCCCTGGCACTAGCCTGGCCCAAAATAATCCCCCATTGACAGGCACGCACTGTCTGTACTAACAATAGTCCTGGGTTAATCACTTATACATGGCAAGGGCCGATCAAATCTCGCTGATCCGCCTTCGGCGGAAAGCGCTGCTGCAGAAACACAGGTGTGCGTGTGCGCGTATTCTTCCCAGGCAGCAGCTGTTTATCCAGCGGCACAGCTCATTAAAGGGGGCTCGGACCGAGCCGCGCCGAGCCGCGCTTTAACACGCGCCCAGGTAACGAGGGAGCTGGCACACGAGCAAACGCGTGACTCCCTCTTTATTTATTAATTTCTCTTCCTCCACCTACTGTCGCGTCCTTGGAAGAAGGAAAACAGGGAGCGAAGCCTCAGCAACCACCGCGAGATCTGTCGGGAAATTACATCCCGTGGACACACTTCGATGTCCGTTCATGGGTTTTGTTGTCTTTGCGCAGCCCGGTCCAATGACACCGATCAGCGGCCGTCAGCAGGCGTGACAAGCGATCAGACCCGCAGCCTTGAATGAACCGGGCCGCCGGTGATAAGCGGGTCAGGCGCGCTGCGCGTCCTACCTGATGGCGAGCAGCTCGTGCAGTAGGTAGGCTGCGGCGGCCAGCAGGGCCCCCCCGGTGATGTAAAGGGTCTTCTTCCACCAGGAGTCCGAGCCCAGAACCGACATGATGCCTCCGTAGTCCTGTAGAGGGAAGGCAATGATATAGCCATACAAAGACTGCTGCTGCTCGGAGGCGCACAGCCCGAGGGGCAGGCTGTGATTCCGCCCGAGCTCAACCACACACGGCCGGGAAGAGGCGAGGCCAGCAGCCCAGTACATCCTCCCTCCCTCGGTCACAGCCGCCCCGCTTCCTCCCGACTGCAGTCCCCGGTAGGCCTCATGGACGCGCCTGGCGGGCCGTCTACGGCATGGCGGCGGCGGCGGCGGCGGCGGCGGCGGCGGCGGCTACTGTCGCTCCGGAGAAGCCGAGGGCACCGAGCTGCAGACCCCCCCGTCTCCACACTGATGCTCAGCTCCCACTTCGCTGGTTTCCTTTGCAGGGTTTAGAGCAACGTCAAGACAGACGCAAACACTACGACTCTCCTTCCGGCCTCGATTTTCACAATAAACTTCCCCTTCTACTTTGCGTTGCAATGGATGTTTTGATGACCTCCGCGATTCAAGTAGTTAATCTTTTTAAACTATTATAAACTACTGGATCCCGGGCTGCAGGACCCTCCACGTTAAGTGCCAGTTACAAATACCCCTTCTTTTAATGGCTGAATGCTAACTTCTGTTTTCCGGGACTACATATCAATATTATTTACATTATCAGTTAGACCGCATATTCTTTTCCTAATTATTTTGTCTATTGAATATCAGGGAGGAGGGAAAAACATCACCTACCACAATAGATGTTTTTGGCTGAAAAAAGTGAGATAATCAAGATACAAAACACACATATTCAGTTTAGTTTAATATAAAACACAGAAAATTGTGGGTTATTTTAGTAAGTGTGTTTTAGTAATTATTTTTAGTAATGGATTATTGGATTATTAGATATGTTTTGTCCAAAGGTCTGCAGATGCCTTTTACTAATTCCTATAGGTTCTAATAAGCAGAATCAGTACTGTAATATTTCATTTTGCCCAAAATATCATAGATGCTTTGGTCCTTAATATACAGTTGACGCTGTGATTTGGAGCCCGGCCACTTTGAGCATTATCTCGTGTAATATACTTCTCTTATTTTGACAGCCAACATAAACAGCTCCGGGGTTGGTGCTTTTCAGTCTGGCAGCTTGACGCCGCTGCTCTATTGTCTACTCCGGTGGAGTCACCCCGCCCTGACGAGCCCCCGCATCCCGGTGAAGCCACTAGATAATGGAGCCTATTGGCCTACTACACAACATGACGACATCATTCATCTGATCACAGTGGAAAGTAAACTCAGTCCAATCCAGTGACCACTGATCCACCTGCTTCCTCAGGTAGTTTAGTCTTTAGCCCTGATTTGTTTTGGCTCTATAGGCTCATAAAATGATCTTTTTGTGATGTATCATTGTAAAGAAAAGTCTAATCATATTTCAACACATGGCCCTATGCTGATATTAAAACGTATGCATGAGAGAAAAAAAAACTTATTAGTCTGTGAATAAATTCATTGCAGATCTGCCTTAACCCGTTGAAAGCAGGTCACAGATCGGGTCTGGGCTTTAATGATGACCTTACACATGAAAAACTAGTTGACGCAGAAAGGGCAAAATACACGATCGTAGAAAAGTCTACTCACTCGGGAACAGCTTCGGAAATGGAAGAACACGTTCATGGCGGCGAGTGAATCTGGCAGGTGCGTGGTGAACCTGTCCGTCCAACATTTCCGAGAGGTGGACGGAGACAACTTCGAGGAAAGAGGGTTTTCCTAAGGATGCCATGGATATAGCTTACATCACCCCGATGCCGAGGAAATCCCGCCTCCTGTCTGTCAAACAGGTGCGACCCGTCCAGGTGACGGACGGGGGCTGAATCTAAGTCAAACAGGGTGAACTGGCGATGCAACTTTAAGCTTTGGCACCGTGGTGATGTGCAGCAAAGTCCTGACAGCAGCCATGGCTACTGCAAGTTAGGGGCGCGCTCCCGCGGCTTTGGGGAGCGCGCCTAACAGCAGCAGTGTTTGTTGTTGTAGTCAGCTGAACCAGTGCGGGAATAATAGTCCACTGTGTACACTGTTACAACGATGAAAAATAATGAGCCTTAGCGAAGTTTACCCATGTACCTTAATTATAGACACAGTTTGTCATCATCAATCATAAACACTGAAATAATTTCCACAAGCTGAAATAATAAGTAATGTTTTGTGTTTTGAGAACGTCTCATACCTCTCTGTATTGCCCCCAGTCTTTTTTATAACCAGCTGCATTAGAGGACATATAGGAATTTTTTCAAAGCTCTTACAACCTACTTACTGGGCTCTTTAAGAACATCATACAAGCATGACTTATTCTCTGCCATGGGCATGATTTGTGATTTTTATTATATAACGTCCACGGGAGACCCATTATAATCCCAGAGGAAATGACCCCCCCCCCCTCCCCTGCAGACTGTTGTACTTTCACTCACAAGACAATTTTAACTGAGGATATGGCAAATCACAAAATATTCAACCTTAAACATCAAGCTGATTCAGCACAGTATTTGCTGAAAATGATAAATGTGAAAATCATGAAATCTGAAGCCATGTGTTAATGCATCTCTGCTACTGAATGACATAATCAGAGGATGTACAGTTGCTTTGCACAGCTCATCAAACACTACTTCAACCATATGTGACAGCCTTGCTCATATTAGAGGAAAAGCTGACTGAAAACCAACAGCATATTGAAATCTTACTCTGAGTTCAAATCAGCAACGGCAGTACATCTCTGCTTCTATCTCAAGGCTGTTTGTACCTTCCCTTTAATAACCACCGTCTCATATGCTGTATCACAGTCTCTTATTTTTTTTCCATTTTTCTGACTTGTTCTCCAGTCTCAGCTGTGTGAAGCTGCAGTGTGGCCCTCCGGGTGGGGGCTGCTTTCCTTGGCTAGATCCTGCTGAGAACCGTCTTCCAGCTTCACAGCGTGTAGCGCATAGTTGATGTCAGTGTTGTTTGTCCATCTCCAGGCTCCTGATACTGGGTTGTACAGCATTCCTTGTACCGACTGCACAGAGAATCCATCTGAATGGAGAACGAAGCAATTGGAGATGTTAGAGCCCAGAAGAAGAAAGAGCATGAAAGCAACAGAAAAGAAAAAAACTTTCCCTTTTTTTAAGAAGTGTCTTTAACAGAGTCTTTTCAACTCTGGGCATTGCAAAGACACGAAAGAATAATAATGCAGCTGATTTTCAGTGGCTAGTTACGTCCCTGAACTTCAGCCTCTGAAGTGTCTCAAATTAAATTATTTTATGTAAATGACTAACATTTCAATGTATATTCACTTAACTTTCCTTAAGGAAAAATAACTACTAATAATATGTTGTATATGTGAGAGGACAATTAAATGTTGCTTATTAAGCTCTAATTTAGAAATGGCAAAGTCATTCCCCATAAATGATGAAATTCTCTTCTGGTGAACTTTTAAATAAATTCCCTGTTGATTTAACCAGAAAATTCTGCCACTTCAAAATCGCCAGTCAGTGACAGTGGCAATATGTTTTCCTTCGGAGAATAAAATATATCTAACAATAACTTTGAACCGCGCAGAGAAAACCTTTTCATTATTCCTGCTCTTATCAAAAGACAACTGTTGGGGTTCGTAATCTTCCAAAAACTACTAAATGTCCCGTGGAGTGACTGTGCATAAAAAGTAGAGGTATTCTGATATCATAAACTGCTTTAGATGTCAAATTCTTAAACTAGTCGTTGAAGGCAAAATGAAAGGAGGTTCCTAGCAAGCCAGAGTCTGATTGCAGTGTTTACATGAGTCATTTTTATTCTTACTGAACACTTATGCTGATTATTAGTAACAAAGGAATGTATATTATCAGGTACTTGTTCTTTTCCGCATGTGGGAATTAAAGGGACTTACTTGACTCCAGGAGGCGCTCCAGCTCCACTGGGCTGATGAACTTTTCCCAGTCATGCGTCCCAGCAGGAACTATACGCAGCAGCTGCTCAGCTACAACAATACCCAGCGCGTACGACAGGTTGGTTTTATTAATAGTGGTGATGAAGAGTGAGCCGCCTGGCTGCACACAGGGAAAAAAGACAGCTTTAGTTACTTAGTACAAGACTTGCAGTTTTACTGGATTAATGCTTCAGAAAGAATATTTTACAATGGAAACACATCCCTCCAGTTACAGTGAATTCAGAGAGTATTCATACCGTTTCTTTTTTTTCACATTTTTATGCTGCAGTCTTTTGCCAAAATAGTTTAAATTCATTTTTTCCTAATACAATCAATATTCAGTAACGACAAAGGGAAAACAAACTGACAATTCCATTGACATGAGTATTCAGAACCTCTACTACACTTGAAATTTAGCTCAGGTGTCTCCCATTTCTCTCAATCCTCTTTGAGAAGTTTCAGCACATTGGTTGGAGTCAGTCCACCTGTGGTAAATTCCAATGAGTGGACATGATTTGGAAAAGGCACACGCCGTCTATATAAGTTCCAAAAGCTGACAATGCTTATCAGAGTGAAACCAAGACATGAGGTCGAAGGAACTGACTCAGAGCTCAGAGATGGGATGGAGTTGAGGCACAGATCTGGGGGAGGCTGAAAACATTTCTGCTGCAGTGAAGGTTCCTAAGAGAACAGTGACCGCCATAATTCTTCAGTGGAAGAAGTTTGGATCAACCAGGACTCTTCCTGGAACTGCCTGGCCAAACAGAACAATCAGGGGCGAAGGGCCTTCGTAAGAGAGGTGACCTGAGTCACAAGGGTATTTATAGAGTGGATTTAGAGCTTTCAGTGGATAGAATCCAGTTTGTGAGACTGGAAACCAACATTGCCAAAGGTCCGGGTTCAACCTCGGTCATGATTAACAATTTTAACAGGTAGGGACGGAGAAGGACGGTAGATTGAGAGAGAAGGGGGAAGGGATTGAAAATAAGAGTTTTTCTCTAAAATGAATACAAACAATACAAGAACAAAATGTAAAGGGTGCCTGCAGAAATGCCCTGAAGCAAGCAGGGTTTTTTTTAATGAAAGAGTAGAAATGATTGATTTCCAGAAAGAGAGAGTCCAGTTGTACCTAAGCCTAAGTGAAGATTAGGCTGCCTTTTCTCTATCAGCGTTCTGGCCCACTGACCTTGGAGATTATGATCATCTGGCCTCAGTTTTGATGCAAACCTTTCACTGAAGCTGGTCAAGGTTCAATGCAAACCACAGAGATAAAAACACAAGCTAACCTAAAAAAAAAAAAAATACTGTATACACATTAGCATACGCCCAGATGAACATACAGTCACACACTGTATTGATGGATATCTGACAGGAGTTACCTGGAAAGGAAAAACACACACTACCACGGGACACACCTTCAACACATGACTGCAGCAGAAGGTGAATGTGTCCAGGTCGGCCAGATGTTCCACCACCTCTGATGCTACGACAGCATCAAAATGGCCTACTCCCTGCTCCTCCTCCTCCCCATCTGCTGAGAGCTCCTCTAAGGTGCAGGCCCGATAGGAGACCAAGTCACGAAGGTCCGGGTCATGGGACGCATGTAGCTGGGCGGTGTAGATGCTGTCCTCTACTGGATCTATACCCAACACCTTAGCCCCCAAGCGACCTAGGGGCTGAGAGAGGACAGAGGGAAGGGGATTTGAGGGAATGGGGAAAGTCAAAACTGGATCTATTCTACCTCAACATTTTTTAAAATGCCTTACTAGATCAACCAGTTAGCAAGTTTATTGCCCATGTTTCGGAAAATTGCCTTTGGCTTCACCAAACCGTTGAAAAAACAATATAGAACAATGGCCAACAGCACACATACAGTAAAAATAAAAAGAGAGGGCTGGATGTTTGTGAAATCATGAGGGAGGTATGCATTCAGCCTCTTAACTGCATTTTGCAAGAAAGATTTTCTGTACACATTTTGGTGTCTCCAACTCGTCTATACGATAAATACTCAAGACTGTGGCAGCAAAGGGTAGGATGGGTAATATTTGGAAAGTTTTGTGCTTCATGTTTAATTAATTTTTTTTCTCACCTGGTTGCATCTGTGGCTTCCCAACAATGTAACCAGATATATTTAATACAGTCTGTGATTTAAATTTATTCTTTAAATTCAGATTCCCATACCATGTGACCATGTTTAAAAATAAAATACTTCCAACAGATTTTTATATATATTTCAGGATTTTATTAATAACTCCATAATTGTTTAACTTTCCAAAGTGTGGCTTTCTTTCTTTCTTTCAAAATAAGACCATTCACAGCATTTACACCTAAAGCACAGAAATAAACATGTTACAGCGACAATAAACAAATGATACATTTGATAGAGGACTGCCCCAATACAGTGGTTTTCTCAAACGCAGCCAAATCATTTTGTTCTCCCAGCATTTTACAGCTTTATGCACAATTGCTCATTTACAGTCTAATGGAGACAATAAACATCATAAGTGGTTGAATTTGAACTACAGTGCCCTCTTCTGGACACTAGGTAGAAACACATCCCTGGTTGAGAGCTGAACCTGCTTTCCCAGTGGGCCGAACTCCGTCCTCCCACTGCCGATCCCCTCTGACGGGATGACTCAGAGAGCCAGGACACCCATAGACACAACCAGACTTTAAATCTAAACAGACGTTTTTTTTTGTTGTTGTTGGCCGAACTCCGTCCTCCCACTGCCGATCCCCTCTGACGGGATGACTCAGGGAGCCAGGACACCCATAGACACAACCAGACTTTAAATCTTAACAGACGTTTTTTTTTGTTGTTGTTGTTTTTTTTTATTTGCACACGCGTGTGTGTTTGTGTGTGTGGTGTGTGTGTGTGTATGTGTTTGTGTGTGTGTGTGTGTGTGTGTATGTGTGAGAATGTGCCAGCCTTGGTGACGAGCCATATAAATATAGGACCTGATTTTGTCTTCCCAAATCACACAACACAGCTGGTATATACTCAGTTCCCATGAAGGCAGAGACAGGAGCTCTGTCCTCACCGTGCAGCTATCAACACTAACAAACAGATAAACAACTGTAAACGACCAACTGTCCAATCCACCACACTGCGACCAGTCAAATCAAAAGAGAACAAGAACTGGGCTGATGTCTGGGCGTTTTTTGAGCACTGGTATATATGAGAGCAGACTGGCACTATAATGCACTGAAAGCACAATCTTATACTGCAGCTGCCATCTAGAAAAAAAAGACTGAATGTGACATGAAAGGCAGCAATTGAAACGATTGCGACTGGATAAAATGAGTGGAGGGAAAGATTTTTTTGTCAACTTGTCCTTATTCTCACTGGGTCTGCAGCTTTCTCACAAAACACACACACACACACACACACACACACACATTTTACCTCTGTGAGGAGGCCTCCTCCACAGCCGACATCCAGTATTTTGAGTCCTGCCAGTGGTTTCCCAGGCTGACGCACTCTGTGCACATTCAGCAGATTATCTCTGTATAGGTAGAAGAACAGTCAAAATTTCAAATTAAAACTCAATCTCAACCTGCAAACCCTCCTCCTGCTCTCCAACTGAAACCCATCATTTTATGGTCACAGAAATTCTAATCTGAAGTGAAAAACAGCTCAGGGAAGATGCGTACGTATACTGTTAAACATCTAAGGCCTACATAATACAGCTTTGCATACAGAGGTTGGAGACCCAAAAAATTTATATTTTGCTTATACCTCTGTGACAACCACCCCCATTTTCCTGGGAGCTACAGAGTCAGCCAGCCGCCAACCACAAATTGTCCTTTGGCTACAATTTTAACCATACCTTGCTCCTGCGCAGCTGTCTGCCTAAGGCACGTAACAAGCAGAATAGGCTAAGATCTGGGTATACATCATCTTCATTAAAGCTCTGCTACAAGAGTGCTGGTGCAAACAGCGAAAGAACAAAGGTTAGATGGCAGAGGTCCACCTAATAAGCTCCTCACATCACCACAACACTAAAAGACTGACATAAGTTACTTACAGTCAGAGTTGAAAGTCAAACTGATGCATGAAAAACCATTATTAACATGATGGACTGGACTGCAAATGATAACATACTCTAGCTAACTATAGTTAAAAAAAAATAAATCCAGAGTGTTTTCTAATATTTTGCTCTTCTTCAGTTGAAATCATATTTGGCTAAAACAAAATCAAAATCAAATTTCTAAAGGCAAACTGAATGTATATAATACGGTACCTTAAAATCACTTGGCTCAGTTTTCACAACAGAGCTTCAATGTGAAAAAAAGCCAAACTAACCTTCTACATTCTTACTTTTTGGGCACAAAATGTTGTCCTTATATCCAAATTGCTTATATTAAATGCTATTCTTAATAAGCATATAGAGCAATGAGGCAATGCCACACAATTACATGCATTCCTTCTTGTTTTGGTATTACCCAGGAGAGTAGCTTTGCAACATTACTGCTAATTTCTTCTTCCAAATGGCGTAGTAGAAAGGAAACATGGAAGAAGAAATGTATTTGTTTTCCATATGATCACTGTCATAATTTTTGCATTCTATCAAGTGTCTGTTGTGGTAGGATAAATTGCAGTTTAATACATATATTTCACTGAAATATTTAAGGTTTGACTCTAAACTTTAATTTTATTTAATGATTATGCTGCATGACTGTAAATATAAATAATAAAGTTTTTAAAAGTTACTCTTACACTGAATCATTTCAAGTACTGATTTATGCACTTTTCCCTCATTGCTATCTGTTTCATCTTTGAGAAAAGGCCATTGCATATTCTTCATATAGGTCACTGATAATGACCATTTTCTTTTAAAATGAAATAATGATTACAATTCGGCAAAAGAACATATCCAATGATGTGTTGCTCTGAGAGATTTACTTTATTTAACTTGATGTTTTTATTTTATTTGCTTTGTGAGATTTTGAAGGTAGAATTAGGAGAACAGAAACTCTGTTGTGGAAACTGAGCAGAAGCAACTGTAGAAAAACTGTAATACACTCCACCACCAACAGAAAGCAATGCTTGGTAAAATCAAAAGTCTATGTAATACATAAATGCAATAAACAAAGAGGGACATTAAAGTACCACAGTGACATCACCTGCATCGCTATAAGACTGTCAGTCTAAAGGCAGCAACAGCGGCAGCAGTGCTGCTGCATCTCATTTAGACCCACCCTGAGGGCAGAGCCCAATCAGGAAAATCAGCCACACTCAGACATACACTCGCACTGGATCTGTCACACTGTCAGCATAAACACTCATCACCAACAGGACCACAGAGGGGGAAGGGGAGATCAACAGTGGGCTCTTGGCTGGATTGGTAATATAATGATTATCATGCATGGCCCCTACAGCAGATCTTATCAACCAGAACGGTTGCAGCCAGCCCCCAAAAATTCACATTCGTAGAGTAGGGGTGGCTGAGAACGTGCTGATGTGTGAAAGGTTTCCTGTCACTTTACATCCAGATGCCTCAGTGCATCCCCGATATATCTTCAAATATCAAAAGACTAGATCTGCTTCCGGTTACATTTTGACACAACTGCTTGATTCATCTGCCAAACACCTGTGCTGACAGTGACTAGAGGCTGAGGTCTTTGCATTACAAAAAAAGATAAATAATGAAACATTTATATTCTGTACGGACACACACCGTAAGAAAGGCACTCTCAGGTCATTCATGGCATGAAGAGCTGCAAATTCTCCCTGTTCGTCCCACCACTTGTTGGCCAGTGACTGGAATCTCCTCACCTCATCAGGGTCCACTGTGGTTTGGGAGAACGACCGAGTGCTGCACACAGAAAAAAAAGACAGGAACAAGTAAACACTATCCACAGCTCAACATCATTTTACCACAAGGGGAAAAAACTACAACTGCAACCAGTGAGGTGTAGATCCCTGGAAAAATCCTCTGGGGCCACACCTTTGTCTGCCTCTAATGCCATGCTGGTAAATCCTCCACTTGGTGCTGATATGATTCAGTTAGTGTAGTAAATTAAAATTGACCCCCAATCTGTTAATAATTGCAGAGGCAGAAATGCCAATGACTTTATCCAATGGTTTTTGTGTATTGGACTGTTGAGCAGACAAAAAAAAAAACTAAAGACATCAACTCAGACTCTGGGAAACTGTTATGACTTTTTCTTAGAACTATACTCTGACATGTTATAGAATAATAATAAAAAACTATCCACAGTCAAATCAAGGACGAAAGTCCTTTGTTGCTGCCAAGCTTTAAATCGTCCAGCTAGAGACTGAGCAATGAGGTACTAGTGAGTCATTCAAATATTCTTAGGAAACCCATATTTACACTGTACTTTGATAGAGAGACTGGGGCTAAAAGAACGAACTGCCAGTCGCTTGACATTAGTTGCCCTTTACTGACCCTGACCCGCTGACTTCGTACCTGATGTGACAGGACACCGCATGAGGCTGCAGCTCCGGCCGGCCGCTCCTCCGCAGCCTCGGTGGCCGCTGTTTACACACCGCGGTCCGGCCGGACCCGCTCCGGCCCGCGGCGCCCCGGACCACCCCGCACACGGCGGCCCGTTTACGGCTGGACAGTCCCGACGCGAGGCGGCAGAACTTATTTGAGTACATGTCCTCACACTGTAAAGCAGCTAGATACTAAACATCTGTCCACCGCTCGACGTCAGTCAGCGGGACTTAGTGTGCTCCAACGTTTTCCCACCGGGTGGAAACCACGCACGTTTTAGTTCCTACTGGTCGGACGCTTTAAGTTGCTGGTGTTTTCGGACACCGGAGGGAGAAAAATGTATATAAAATGTATATAGCGATTTTATTGTGTAATAAATGCCAGATTATTATCTTAATCTCAGGATTGTGCCAAGGAAGATGGTAAGTATCATCCTCGTGTACAGTCACTGCTCTTCAAATGGCCACGGGTTTTGAGTAACAAGTCGCAGAAGCTTCTGCTGTTTGGTCAGTTGTGTTTCATCAGGGTTCATCATACTTTATAAGTTCATGTCCTTTCCAACAGGTGTGTGTCTGCGTGTGTGTGTATTTGCCTCTCTAGAGAGGGGCTCTATCTTCCAAAGGGGCATTGACTGATTACACCTTTGTTTACAGCAGCTTAAATGTCCAAAGCTGCAGCTCATCCTACTGAACTACACCTGTACCTACTGCTGCACTGATGTGAGAGGCATGACTTTTTGATGCATACAGCCATTCTGACCTCCAAGTGTTTTGATCTTGCTCATGTAGTCCTCCAGCTGGTCTCCATCCTGTGTTGACTTACAAATCTTATGAGTCCTCATTAAGTGTTATGAAATAGGGTTTCCTGTTAACTGTGGCACTAAGATCAAAAGACACGGTGAGGCAAAACAAGGAACAAACTGTTTTATTGGACATTTTACAATAATATTTGGGAAAAAAAGTTAATCCTGTTATGATTTAAAATGGTACAACTTGAGTTTTTAGTGTCCACCAGGTCTCATTAAGATTTGCATAATAATACAAGTGAAAACTCCTACCATTCAAAATGTCTTGTTCTTCAGTCACACTTTAAAAATAACAACATATTTACAAAGATGAAAGAAATGTATGAGAGGGGGTTCACCTACACAACTGCCTCTATAATGAGACAAGCCTGTTCAACTCATGGAATTTGAAATGGTTAAGTGCACAGATCAGGAGGTTAACTGTGCTCCTCAGCGTCTGCTACGACGGGAGGGGGATGCTGACCTGTAAGAGAGGTGTGGACACACATTAATAGTGCATCAACACACTTAACCACACAGACTAGAAAATACAAACATGCACAAATTCCCCCTCCCACCAGACATACTACCAGAGTAATAATAATCCCAAAAAATCTCTATAAAAACGCTAGAGTTTCCTCTAGAATCTGCAGCACATCTACCCTGGGCAGCATTGTGCAAAGCCAGAAATTCATATATCTGGTTCACTTGGACATCACTAGAACCTCATTTAAATTTCCCCCCCTCTACTCTGGAAAAGAAAGAGTTTCACTTCTTAACAAGGTGCCTAGGAAGGACATAGGCTCTACAAAGGCAACAGAGGGCAATATGGAGATTTAGAAAACTGGTTAGAAATTCATTAATGGCAAATTTGCATTTGATATGTACTAAAACTCTTTATTATATCAGACTTGACTTTATACAGTTAAGCAGATGCGACTGCAGTTGACAATTTTACAGAAAATTCAGGCAACGATTGTTGTAATTTTTCCTTCAGTTATTGAAAATATTTCAACAGGAATCCAGAGAAATCAGAATGAGACATACAATGAGAACATACAATAGGTAAAGAAAGAGAAAAAAACGAATACTACCTTGATCGCGACTTAGACTTGTGTTTGCGGCTTGCCTTCTTACCAGACTTGTGAGATTTTTCCGTCGACCTTGAGCGACTACGTTTGGATTTCTTAGATTTCTTTTCCTTGCTAATTTCAGGGGTAGGGGATCTACTTGAGTCAGAGTCTGAGTGCCTCTTACTAGCTTTGGCGGAGCCCTTCTTGCTGGCTTTGCTATCCTGCCGAGAGTGCTTATCACTCTGAGAGTCCGTGCAAGAGTCACTCTCTTTCCTTTTCTTCGATTTGCCATTCTCCTCTGTAACTACAGAGGTCCCCTTCTCCTTTTCTCTCTCTTTAGCCTTTGGTTTTTCTTTCTTTTTATCTGACTCTTTGTCCCTATCCTTATCTTTATCCTTCTTTTTCTTATCTTTCTCATGGCTACGGCTCCTGTCTCTCCTCCTCTCTCTGTCTCTGCTGGAGGCCTTCTGCTTGTGTTTGCTGCTACGGCTATGACTGCTGTCTCTGCGCTCTCGGCTCCTTTTCCTCTCCTTATCCCTCTCTTTCTCCTTTTCTCTGTCTCTGCTGCGACTGCGGCTGTCTCTGGCCCTGGCTCTGCCCCTGTCTCTCTCTCTGGATCTGGACCTGCTCCTGCGACTCCTGCGTTCCCTGGAGTCACTGCGGTCTTTCTTGTGGCGGCTTGATCTCTCAACACTGCTCCTCCTCCTGTCCCTGACCTTTTCGCTACGATCACTGCGATGCCTACGGGAACTGTGGCTGCGGCTACGCCGACGAGCCTTGTGAGACGAAGAGCGACTACGTCTCCTCTTCCTTTGTGGGGAGGAGGATCGAGAGGAACTGCGGGAAGATGCTGAAGAAGAAGAGGAGGATGAAGAACGACTGCTGCTGTGGCTGGAGGTGGAGGGGGAGCTGCTGCTGTGACCATTGGCCGGGGAATCACTGCTACCTCGCCCTGATCGCTCCTTCCCTCTACCCGAGTGCTTGCCTTCACTACCCTCCTTTTCACTACGGGACCTACGCCTCTCTACCAAGGGCTCCGCCTCCCTCTCTTTTACTTCCTGTTTGTGTGGATTCTCAGCCTGGCCCTCATCATATTCCCCCTTTTCTCTGCTCAATCTCTCCTTCACCATCTCTTCTGTAAAAACAAACAAAAAAGACTAAGTTTAAAATAAACCAGAAAATATCAGTTGTTTTTTCATGTTTTGTAACACTATGTAACTTCTGCAGTAATTATGTGTTTAATTTTGAGATCGAGATCAGATCAAGTCGGCACCAACTTGGATCTTTTAACTCCTAGTCACACTTTAATTTTTACAACGTAATTCCAGACAAGTCTCAACATATCCCCTCCTTGTCGGATTATCACACCAACTTAAATGGAAATAGAGAAAAGTTGTGAAAATACACAGAGTTAGAAAGAATTTGAAAAACATGAATTAGCATATCTGCTTTTACCAGATTCAAACATTTTGAGGCATTAGAGTCAAGCTAAGCAGTGTGTTCCGGGTTTAAACATGCATAGACACAAACATCATGTCTTACCACGTGCAAGCAGAACCTCTTGTGCTTGTTTTTCTTGGAGCTGCTGAATTTCACGCTCTTTGCGGCGGAAGGCGTCCTGCTTCTCCCTAATGCGGTGGCGTAACTCCTCCTCATCTGTGTCGGAGGATTCAGACCCTCGCACGCTGTGATCATCCTCGTCATCACTCTCATCTGAACCATAGTCACCAAGCCCGCCTGCCACAACAGAGCCCCAGGGTTGTTGAGTGTTGGAAAGGGACCAAGATCCACTCTCACAATCAGGTTCCAACTTCTGAAAAGCCCTCAATCCCAACCCAAGGTCCTCTCAATCCCAATGAAAGGCACTTTATCCTGTACATCTTTATATTTCGTGCTAATAACCCCCTTCAAACTAATACATACATGTAACCCTTAAGGAATATTATTAATATTAATAATAATATAAATAATTTGTATATGAGCGCATGCGTCTAACATTAAAGTGCAAAGCTAAACCCAAATCAATCAGTAGGATGCCCCTTGTGTCTTAATGAGTCTTAAAAATTAGGAAGCGTATTTGTTCGCTTGTGTTAACAGCTTTTCTCATGTTCTTACTAACATTTCGCCATGAATTAAAAATAAAAAATATTTTCCTTCCCTCCCCCCCACGTTGACAGAAAAAGGGATACTCACTGAGACCAGTCAGAGAAGCCAGTGCACTTGACTGTGCCAGCTGTTTTGCAGGAGCTTTGATTCACATCAACAACAGGAACAACATGTTAAAACACATACTGCCATTTTCTCAAAGGCAAGAGAGTCGCTAGAGAAGGGGGGGTCACAGATAAAGCACTATTTACAAGAGCTGCCGTTGGTAACAAGAGAAAAAACAAAAACATAAACAAAAAAAAGTCAAAAACAAAACAAAACAAAAAAAATGGAGAAGAGAGAGAGGGTTAACAAACAAACTTCTGGCACACAATCCCAAGTCAAACAGTCGGACTGGAGGGAAAGAACCAATCAGTACTAATGCACAGTCACTTCAATGGAGGAAGTCACTTGTATCTATAAGTGGGTGCTGGTCAGAGTCGATGCTGATTCTTTCAGCAGGACCTTCAATACGATGATGAACAGGTTTTCAAATACTGTTTATGAGAAACATTGCTCTGCCCTCTCTCCTTCTGATGCATTAGCAGAGAATGGTTGAAAATGCATAACAGACATACTCCCATGTTTACTCCCTAGTTTACAGGGCATAATTGCATCTAAATTAAAGAGATTATTATGCACTTAATGGATTCACTTCAGATTAAAACAATGTCTTGGTGACAAGTATAGATGATGCATGAACTGGAAAAGACAAAAGCAAACCTCGAGTGGCTTTCCGGTGAGTCTCTTTGGCCACATGCTGGATCTCTTCATTTGTGACTTCAAGAAGGATCTCTGTCAGGAGCGTTTTTGTAATGATCATCTTCAAAAAAGGGGAAAAAAACATAGAAAATCCATTATTTTCAATAAATCCTTTTCAAAAATACATAATCTACAACAGTGTACATGAAAAAGATGTTATCTAAATGGTCAAACTGACCAGCTGAATTTCCCTTTCTTCCTCAGTCATTTCAGGCTCACTGTCCTCTGCAGGAGGCGACGGGCTGCGGCCAGTAAACTCCTTCTTTATGGAGGCTTTTTCCTCAACGTCATTGTCATCGTTCCCCTCATCATCACTGTCCTGATGCAGAAAGAAGCAAAGACAGTTTCAATAAACAAAGCAGCATAGTGTGCATCATTTGTAAAGAAAATCATTGGTTCATTTCTGATACATGTGCCAGAGAAAACAGTTCATCAGTAACACAACAAACAGAGACAAACAAGAGATCCATTCAAGGCAAGAAATGGGTTGCTTACAAATTTACTCTTGCGGGGCACGCGTGGCCCATCACCCTCCTTGTCTGCTTCATGCTCTTTGCCATCATCCTTTGCCATTTCTTTACGCTCCTTCTCCATTCGTTCTCGCTCCAGCTTCTTCTGCTTCTCTCGGTCCATCTTTTCAAGGCCCTCCCGGATCCAAGCAGGTAGTGTGCGTCTCTTTACAGCATCTGAAGGAGAAATCCAAAGTCAAAAGGAGTTATCGATATATGGACACATTTTTATATGCATCAACCCTTTATGAGCTTTAACACATATGTTTAATTATTTAAATTACCTATGGTATTTTTAAAATGTACTGACAGTTTTCTGAGCTAATCTGTGCCAAACACAGAGTTATACAGGTGTAACTTATAATGAAGCAGTGGTGTATACTGTACATAATAAAGAGTTGCAACTAACAGTTATATTCCTGAACAGTTAATTTGAATAGCTTATAATAATAGCCTATAAAATATCAGCCAACAGAGAAACTTTTTCCAGAAGTTTAGAGAGAGAGAGAGAGAGAGAGAGAGAGAGAGAGAGAGAGAGAGAGGGGGAGAGAGAGAGAGAGAGAAACAGCCCCAAATCCAAAGATTCAATTTAATGGCTTGTAAGACAAACACAGCCAATCTTTGCAATTGAAAAAATGGAGCAAGTTAATGTTTCATGTTGTTGCTTGAAAAATAACAACTAACAACTAATCTACCACAGATGTCAATTACTTTTTTGCCAATTAATCAACTAATGGTAATCAGTTAATTACGTCTGATCTAATGTTATAACAGCACTATAATGTGAATGACAGAGGTGATGTCAAAGCACCTTGCCTTCAGTTCAATGTTTTACACAGTGCAATCAGGGACAGCTGATAATACAGAAAATCAGAATGGCACTCTGTGGTAAACAGTACCAAATAATAACAAAAATAGTATTTATCACAATAACTTTGTACTAGCTACATGTCTGCTTTGTCACTAAAACTAAGAGCATTATTTTATGTTGCACGAAAAAAATTTGCATTTCAAGCAGTCATTATGATGATTGTCATAATATGAATGCTGCTTGTTAGTTGAGTACAAACATACTAACCTAGTGGTGCTGGGGCCTCCTGTTTAACAGGGAGCTGGATGGGAGATCTGGGCCGGTCTCTGAACCCAGGTGGTCTGGTATCTCGTCTGTTCTGAGGAGGACCCTGCCAGTACGGGGAGTGAAAGCCCGCTGGTGTGGGGGCAAAGGATGAAGCAGCTCCATGCTGTGGAGATATAGCACAAACTGAAAGTTAAAGGAAGTTTAAAGTACACAAGGTCCTGTTGCTGCCACCAAGTGGCATTCACTGAGAATTGGGCTGTTGTTGTCTTTCCCCAGATTATTGTAGCTGACATTCATCCATCACTCCTAACTGTGCTAGAAAGTCTTTGCTTTAAAAAGAACAATATCAGCAAATAAAATAATACCAAACCATGCTGGATCCTCAACAAGCCAACACTTTCCTCTGCACCGCATCAAGAAAGCAATGACTGATACACCTAGATGCTGGGACCCGGCACAGTTTCAATGGATTGCTCCTTCTTGTGTTACTTGGTTGTCACACTAAAACCCAAACGCTTCAACAGTTTCTACTGTAGCATCTGCATACCTGATAATCAAACTGGTTCATGGCCATGGGGGCCATGGCGTAGCTGTCGGGCTGTGCCCCATACCCATGGCTGTTCTGGGGGTAAACCCCGTGGTGGGCGTCAGAGTTGAACTCCACGCTGTCCTGGCTGTTGCTGTCCTCACTAGGGTTCACCACATCCATTGGTCCTGACCCTGGAGGGATCCAGGCCTGGTCAGGGGGTGGAGGAGGAGGGGGCTGTCCATGCATTCCCCATTCTGTTCAAGATGTGCAGAAATTGAACAGAAAATCCCAATATCAACCTTTGCAGTTGCCCACTTTGTTCAGCTGAAGCATCTGTTACTAACTGTCCATGCATAAGTGTATTGAATAGCATTTTTTAAAAATATGCATAATGACAACCCCCTTGTAAGTGGTGCAGGTTTTTTAATTATTCATGCTCAATTTCTACGCACACGTAAATCTAAAAAATGTGTCATGTTTTAATAAATCCTTGGTCCACAGTTTTATACCTGAGAAATGTATTTAAAATTTAGTCTGTAATGAGTACTTTGCACAGTTTTATTCAAAGAAACAACTAATAGAAAAATACTGCTGTACTGGATGATACATGTAGTGACAACATCATAAGACTTGAAATACAAAAAGAAAATAATTAAGAAAATAAGAGAAAAAAAAACTCCCTACAGCTGAAGTGTATAACTGTGTACCTGGCTGCCACATTCTGCCAAATGCTGGGTCACCCTGGAAGGCACCATGGTTGCTTTGTCCCACGGGTTCAAGGCCTGGGATATCCTGGCCGTTGGGCTGAATGTTTGGCTGCTCCGCTCCTGTCGACTCCTTCTGAGCAATCCATGCCTGTGCAAGAGCAGCCCAGTCCACTTGACCTGCACATTGCCAAAAATGAACACGTACAAAAGGAGTTACAGGTCAAGTGAAAGTCTTATAATCAAGGCTGTTTGGGATCTGCAAAAAGACCTGCAGATTTATTTTAAAGCAAAAAACGTTTTACGATGCATGTGCATCACTGACTGACCTGGATCCTGTTGGTGCTGGAAAGACTGCATCCACTGCTGCTGGCTCAGAGGCCACTGCGGCCAGGGCTGTCCTCCCTGATCCCACATCTCTCTCCCGGGATTCACACCTGAAATATCCCGGCAAGCTACACTTAAGATTTTGATTTGCAGGCTTAGTATCTCTTTTGCCGACGCGACGAGAGCGGGTGATGTGCCATAATATTACATTCGGGTCTCGTCGAATGGAAAGAAGAATTTGAGCGTTAGCTTAAATGAAAGTGCTAACGTTACCTCAAGCTGACCGGCTAGCTGTACGTTAATGAGTTGAGTTAGCTTAGGACCACTCTCTCTGTTGACGGTGCTATGATGGTTTGTAGCGTTACCGACACATGGTACTGAAATTAATTTCAGGGCCGGTGAAATCCAAACCTTAAAACGGCATCTGGTCATGCGTTTGTGAGCTAGGGAAGCTCAGCCGAGCTAACGTTAGCCGAGGTAAAAAAAAAAAAAATTAGCGCTAACAGATGGCAGCACCATTATCTTACCAGGTGAACAAATGTGCAGTTGCGTTTACATTACATTCCGTGCTGATAGGAAAGCGTAACTGAAACTTGTACCAACGCTGTGCTTAGAGTAACATAATCCCCACCTTTTCGGACAGTTTGTCTCCAGCCCTGCGGCTTCAGATCAAAATGGCTGCAGCGGAGAGCTCCTCGGAGGAAGTGTGAGCCCAGGCTCCGCCGCGGCGTTCAGGAACCGCCGGGAATGCTGGGAATCCAGAGCCAGGTATCGTTGTTGCTTTTACTGCCCGGATCTTAAAATAGACAAGGGAACTACTCGCAAGTTCCTGAAATGGAAAGTTGAAGAGGTTCTCCATTTGTTCTCTGACTCTCTATGTAGAGTACTCTTGAGTCTAAAGTACGTCTTGGTGTCATTTGGGCCTGGGACCATTTACTTTTGCCTGTTTCAGAATTCTGTTACATTTGTTGTCATTTGCTCATATATATATATATATATATATATATATATATATATATATATATATATATATATATATGAGAGAGAGAGAGAGAGAGAGAGAGCATGCGTCACTAGAATAAGAAAAAAAAACAAATAAAGACTTCCATATTATATTTAATTATAGTAGGCAGACAAAAAAATACTCAGCCCTTTCTACTGAAAAACTCTATAGCTTACAAGTAGTTGGACTGCATTTGCCCATGAGGTTAGATAGTTCTAGTTGTTTTCATTTTATTTTGTGAATTATTCCCTCTCACCAGCGAGGTTTACTTTTTGCTGTCACATTCTGATTAAAACAGGGACGTTTCGAGCGGTCCCTAAAGGCAGCACCGCCGCCGCCGGGGCCCTGCATCCACAGGACCCTGCTCATAACGAGCACAGCGATGCTGAGCGGTTCAGAAAGGGTGTGACAGTCGTTCACATGACTGCAATTAGATCTAAAGTGATGGTGCCAATAACAGTTACACGCCTGCCTCTATTATCCCGTTTGATTCATAAAAAACTTGGCTATGTAACTGAAGATTTTGGCCTTTTTACACACAGACAGACATGCAAAAAAATAAGCAATCACTTTCCTCTCATAAGCTTCTCTTGGCAAAAGAGCTCAAAGTGATGTACTGGGGGTCGTGTACGAGCCAATGCTTTTGTGAGTGACAGCTATAGGGTAGTGGGTATAGCTTTCCTGCGTATTTCCACTCATACTGTGCCTATGTTTCTCTTTTCTCACCCATCTCAGTGAGGACTGATATTGCTCCAGGGCTGCAACTACCAGTTATTTTCACTTCAAATTAATTAGTGGCTGTTTTGCCTGACGAACAGTTCAAAATTAATATTTTTTTTAAAAAGTAATTTACTAATGTGTTATAGATATTTATATGAGCCACTAATAAGAATTTTGGATTGCCAGTTTGTGGAAAGTTGTCCTGCAGCGTGACACTTTTGTCTCTTTAGCTAACTCTTTAATTACTTAGGAAGTCCCCTCTAGTTACTGTCTGGAAAAGACCTGCAAAACCTCCATATGAAAATCATTCTTATTGACAACTTATTAACATTTACAAAAGCAACTTTAATATAAGAATCAGTCCTTAATGATTTTGTTAACAGTCAACCATTAACTTTTGCAGCTGGATTATTATAAATTGAGAGCATAGTGACCCTTTATCAAATATTTACTGAGGTTTATATCTGAAAATTTGGTGGCTTATTAGAAAGTAAGAAACTTGTTACCCTTTGATAATGACTAACTAACCTTTATAATTGCAAAGATGATGACTTATTAGAAAGTGAGAGGAAAATGACAATTTATTGGCTGTTAAATAACATCAATCAGCCCTTTTTGAAGTGTGACTTCATGGAAAATCCTACCAAACTAATAAGTAAAGATATCTGCTGGCAAACTGAAATAAAAAGATATACATTTATAAGGGCAAAATTAAAAATTACACACAGTTTGAATGCTAGTACTATTATTAATTCTCATGGACATAAATGACTGATCTGATGATGCAGAGACTGATGAACCTTCTTCAGTTGCAAGCGTTTACGGAACAAGTACAAATCATTCTTATAGATTAATCTAGTCTTTTTAAGGGAGCATGGTTGGAAATATAAGGCCAGAGTGTCTATGGATCCTTCAGACCGCCATTAATCTGCCTGGTCAGAAACTGGTGGAATCGAGGCTGACAGAAATTTTTTTTCATTGGAAAACTTCTATAACAATTGTTTCATTCATAATATGCATATCAAGAGAACAGACATCTTTTAATCACTTCAGTTATTTCCATAAGAAGAGAAACTCCCTTTGGGCATGACAGGCAAGGTACAATTAAAGGCTGGGCTTGATGGCATGTGCTAGTTCTCAAGTATAGTTTGGGTGTGAGGAGTACAAAGAAGCCTCTAGTATGGAAGAGACAAATACTTCTTTGTGGTTAAAGTCAAAGTTGTTCTCAAGGATCAGCTCCTGGTGGTAGTTTAAGTCTGTGAAGTCCAACAGGGCCTGGAGAAATCCATAAAGAAAATTTGTTGTATTGAAACACAATAAATCCCATAAACCCTCATTTTAAAAAATACAATTGCAACCAAAATCAACTGAAGGATTATTTACAGTCCAAAAGGCACCAGACCTGTCTTTTCATGAGGAGTTTACACCTCAGATATCCCAAAACATTCTGTTGCACAGATGCATATCCTATTCCCATCTTCACTTAATGGCTTATGCATGCTTGATAGTCTGTAAAATGCATTAGAAAACCAAACCAACTGAAAATGCATGACTAGATACTGAGGCACTACCAAATATCAGATTATTGCTATACGTCAGCCTGATCCACACTACCTCCAGTGCAAAGCATAGTGGGAGGAAGAGGAGCTATTTCTGGAAGATGAAGCTCAACCCCACAGTTCAGTTTTTCAGATGATATAGGCTCATGTTGATGGTTATGTTCTTCCTTCATACAGCATTTGAAAATACCTGTAAGAAGAATGAGAAGGTGCATTCAAGGTTACATTCAAACAGTAAAGCAGCTGTTTTGTGCATGTTATCTGAAAGGTTATATTCACCACATTGAGTGCATCCCTTTGCACTCCTCCTCCACTTCGGCCTTGACATGGCAATAGATCTGCCTGGCATGATGCAAAACATAACAAATTAAAAGCTGTGTTATTGTGCCTCTCACATGTGGTTTAGTTCCTTTTCTGTAGTTTATCACTTCATTGGTTGCACCGGTCAGTGGTCATTCTAAAGTTAAAACTGAAGCAAAGGTGCGTACAATAGAGTTCTATTCTCTTGGCTGTCAGAGAAAAACTCATTCGTACATAAATCTCAGTCTTAGCACCAGCTGCCCTTTATATGAACATCCTCTCTGGCATACTGCTGGAGACAACCTCAGCTCCACTGGCGAGCCCTTGATTGTAGTTCATGTCTCCTACAAAACACAACATGGATCCTCTCATTTTTGAATATGAACTCCAAGCGGTTGATTACTCAAGAGAGAAAAGTCACATCACATAAAAGTGAGTGATAATCTTTATTTAGAAACAGGTGATTGAATATTTCACCTGATTAACCTTTTATAATACAAAGAAAGCTGGGGTTGCAAGTTCCAAGAGGTTGAGTGTCAAAGACTGAAGCAGGAGTCTGAGGTGCATCGGTTATCAGGTGTTTGAGGTCTGAGATGCCCGTTACTAACTCTACTTCCTCTCTCCCTCAATTATTATTATTTTTATTATTATTATTATTATTATTATTATTATTATTATTATTATTATTATTATTATTATTATTATTATTATTATGATAAACATATTCATTTTGTTGTTTGTGATTATTATTGTTATTGTTATACGACTTTACGTGGAACCGTGGAACCTGCATTGTCCTATGTTGTCTTTCTACCCCCTGCAAGCTGAATTAAATTGAATTAACCCTGGATCAGTTTTTCACCTCTGGAGTATCGTGGACCTCAGATTTGCTGGTAACCTCAGTATAAGGTTTGATATGAATGGGTGATATATTGTTTGATTAGATATATAAAAAGAGAACATTAATGTCAGTAAGGCAGTGACTTGAATTTTTTTTCACACATTTCTGGTCCTTTTTTTAATGAATACATAAATATGAGCTGGCACACTCCAGTACTGATAGTGTGCATCAGTAATAATGACCCTCTCCTATATTGTTTAGAACATGAATGCATTGGTGCTTCTTTATCTTTTCATTATTAGATTTATTAATTAATTTCCACAGAGTTTCAGCACCATGTGACGCCCCCGGGTGGGGGACTGTTCATGGCAGAGTTCTTTGGTAAAACATGAGTGAACCTTGATATCACATCCTATATGATGCAACTTCATTGTGTGGCCCTAGTCAGTTTTTCTAAGTCTCTGCTTCCTCAGCAGAGGTGCCGATTTTTGCAGAAATTGTCAAGTGGAATTTGAGAAAAACCTTTCTTAACTGTTGGAGGTTTTTATTACATTTAAATGATATCGTTATGATGATAATATATTAATGATGCACCTGGAAAGAAACATAGCAACCATGGAATCCTTGACCTCAATTATGTTGCCATCTGTTATCTCGGACACAAATCACCTGTCTATCTGCAGACTGAAGTCACTCTTCCTCCTGAACACACCATTCATCTGTGTCAGGAGGATCAACCGTGTTTGAGTTCTTTCAAATCAAGTGTGAATTTACAGTCAATTTGTTGTTGCCTCGACAGTTTAGTTTGTTCTTTACTTTGATAAACAGCAACTAAATATCCATGGAGTTTCATGAAGGAAGCAGAGACATCTACAGACCCATCAGGGTATGTGAGAGGTTTTTTTCTTCTTTTTTTTTTTTACTGGAGTTAGACAGTAAACATTTTCAGGTCTGGTTAAGTCTCTGAAATTAAAAACCTATGATCAACATAACTGTATTTTCTTCACAGGTGTTGTTTGACACAACCATATATGAGCAGGTCTCATTCCTTGTTTCAGGCGTGGGAGTTGCACATCAGCTTGAAGATGAGGGACGTTGAGTTTAAAGCCAGAACGCTGCTCAACTCATCAGAGACCATCCCTCCTCAGTTTCACCGAGTCATCTCTGTCACAGTTATTATCAGTTACAGTGCAGCTACGTCTCTGAGTTCATATGAAGTGGTTTTAAAACAAACTATGAATGACTGTAACCTACAGACGTCCTAAGATCATCAGCCGGGCTCAGGAGAACGCCAGGAGCCTGATGGAGCTGCAGCGGGAGGCCCCCAGCTCCAAACTGCTGGGCCCAAGGGAGGTGGTGATGGAGGTGGTTCCAAAGTCCTGCAGGGCTTCTGGTTACCTCCTTCAGACACCTCCCTCAACAAGCCTTCTCAGCAGCTCAGTAAAATGGCTGCTGAAGTCACAAAAGCAGTTGAGGACTGGGTCTCCGCTGCTCTGTCCCCCGTGCTCCTTTAAGTCACCCTCTCCCGCTTCAGGGACGACATGGACCTAACTATCCGGGAAAAGGTCAGACGGGGTTACACTCAGGACGTCCTGGTGAAGCCGTTCTGCAGCAGAGGTGCTGAACACCATCAGTGATGTTGCAGTGGGAGAGACCTGCATGCTGTTCCAGCCTCACAGTTACGTACAAGTGTCTCCAAACCTGAACACCAGAGAGGCCTGCACCCAGTCAGCAGACATGGTGGGTGGTGCAGAGGCCAAACAATTCAGAGAAACAATTCAGAGAAACTGACTCTGCTGGCATTACTCCTCCACCCACTCCCTCTGACCACCACTGCTGAACCTCTGAACAGCAGTTGTGGTTTCCTCTTCATCCTGCTCTAAATCTGTTACCTGCTGGCGTTTCCTACTTACACAATAATTCATAAATGGGGACCGTTTCAAGGGATTTCTAGTTTGAAATTCAACTCATAATTTGATGTATCCACTGATTTGATGTCTAGACTACTCTGCTAGCAACCTGACTGCTAGCCTACAGATGACTGAAGCAGGGTCACCTTTATAGTCAACAATAGCTAACATGGTTACTGACATCAGTTGACATTAATTTTCACAGTGGAAAGGCACTATGTTAGGTAGCTAGCAGGTTTTATTTCAAATCAACACACCTACTGGCTAGTTTACTACCTATTACTTATGCTCTGGATGGTGAAAAAGCTTCTTATGACTCTTCTCTTTTTTGGTGGCGTCATCAAAAAAAGTACAAACATGTTGGCAGGGACCAAATTATACTGTGTGTGCTGGACATGGCTCAACCGTCCATGTGCAAACCTACACCCTTGTTCATGTTGGCCTGTGTCCGAGGTCAACTGATCCATTCACAGTGATAATCTGTTACCTCTGCTGTGATTAGTTCAGGCACTGACTTTCTGCCTTTGGTTTTTTCAGAGGGACAGAGTGAAAGTCTCTCTGTAAAAAGTGTTTTGCATTGTAGTCTGTATCTGATTTTTATTTTTTGTTTCATGTTTTGTGAATTAATAAAACTGGACAATTTGTAAATAAAAAATACTGCATATATTGTATAGGCTTGGGTCCCGAAGGTGTATTTTATGAGCACTATTTATAATGGCAAAAAAACAATTTTTAAATCCCACAGAGGGCTTTATAATTATATACTGGTTTTATTTATTCATTTATTTATTTTTGAGATTGGTTCTAGTAGAATGATAGATAAAACACTGTGACCCTTGTTTTCACTGGTTTTACATAAAGTACAGGAGGGGGCAGATCCCAGATTGAGCTGTCAACCAAGTGCATGTTACTCTTTGGTCTCGAGACCACACCAAACTCTGGAAGTTAAGCATGTAACCAGGGCCAGATTACACACAATGGGCAAAAGTGAGCTGTGAAGCCCTATTCAGCCCCACTGCATTCAGTCTTAGACTGGTTACAAGTTAATTAACAGAAATTTATTTAGGAATAATAGTATAATATCTGTTGTGGAGAGTAACTAAATGCTGCTCCTCCACATGTTTTATGACACCTGTAGTTACTTATAACGTTGCATAGTCAGACTTTAATATCATTAAATCAGACAATAAAATATGAGGCTCTGATACTGATTTATCCCACAGTATAAAGTCTCTCCACTTACACAAACTACAACATTGAAATTTTGCGTATACAGTAATGCATCAGCAATAATAATCCAATAATATAACGGCCGTCATATTAACACCTGGGAAGTACTTCTACCTTTGAAAAAGTCCTCTTAAGTACATTTAAGCTGCTAATACTTTTGGACTTCTACTGAGGTAATATCAACAGAAATATTAGAGCTACAGTTTATTTTGACACAAAAATGCAGCAGCCACTCTTAGATCATAACCATTAATGTTTATATGGTGAATCAATTCATTTTATTTAGATAATACCAAAGAAAACTGCAATTCATCACATTACTACAAAAGTAGTTGCCCTGGGGCATTCAGGGCCAATGAGAGTCTGACGTCCCAGTGAACATGTCCGGTTCCAGTCATTTAACCACCCAGTGCTGGTACTTCTCAAAGCACAACTATATCACTATAGGTAGAGGGTAGCAGACTGTAAGTGTGCATTGGTGCCTTTTCCTTGATAAACTCAAAGATTAACATCAAAACATTCAAAGTCAGCTGGATGAGTAGGATATGAACAAAAAGACTGTAGCAAAACATATCGCATATTTTCCTAAAACATGTTGTAAGAAAGGGTGATTCTGCAGGTGTTGTTTAATCCTCTGTCATGTGCTAAATTGGAGTTAGATTGTATTGTTGATGTGTTTGCACTGTGAAGAGCAGAGCCTAGGGCACTGGCAGTCTAAAGGGTGTAGATGTTTGCACAAGAAAATGTGTTTACTGCGTCGTGTGATAATGCATACATGTGGTTTGGTTTTGGGCTACTTGAGATTCCCAATGACTGTGGCAAATACGGCGAGAGCGTAAAACTGTAATCTCCCGTGCTGGTAGATGAGCATTCCAGCACCACCTTATTTGCTTCTCACAACAGTCTCATACAGGGGGAGGGTGCTTTTCATCAACTGGGATTAAATCAAATCTAATACTTCAACAGCCCCACCCCCACCCACCCACGCTTTAAAAATAGACAAATACATTTCAGAAAAGATTTGATCTTTTTGTTGGTGGCGGCTTGACAACCTGCTTTAATGCTCAAGCAGCATGTCTCGGATGTCACAGCGTGTGGGAGCAAGACGACATGTAAGGTGATGTTTTTGGACGCTGCCCTTTTCCTGATTCCACACCCACCTCCTCTTCACCAGCTCGCGACATGTTCTGAAGCAGTGCTGTTCTGCACCCGTCAGGGCTGATCACCGGCGAAGACGGGTTGAGTATGGCACCCTGGAATCTGCGGTGACAGCCGAGAGCAATGGTGGACAACCTCTCGCTTAGAGCAAAAACAAGATGACATCAATTCAAAAAAAAACAAAAAAAAAAAAAAAAGAAAACAAAAAAAAATCCATTGTGATCCATCATCTACTCGTGCTGCTGCACATGACAGACTAAAACATAAAGATAGAGGAGTCCTGTTAAATATTCACTTCATAAATTAGATTTATTTCGATATAATACGTAGTTTTACTCATTCCAAGGGTTCATTATTTCAAAACTGAAACTAAATGTGATCTTCTAAAAAAAAAAAAAAATGTTTTGAGGAGAACCCCGCACGCCTGAAGCACCGTGAGTTTGTATTGTTACTTCTATGTACAATTAAATATACTTCTTATTGTTTTTGCTTATAGTAAGTTATACCGTACATAAATATGCCACACATATCACTCTTTGCATTTAACGCTGTACGTTTTCTTCTCACCATGCATGGGTTTCTAAAACCTGAAGCACAGGCACTGAATTTGTCCTTGTTTTAAAAGAAAACAAACCCCTAGACTCTGATGCATATGTTAAACCCTTCCGTTCTGCTTTTCTGGCAAATGTCAAACAAGCAAGAAGAAGGTTTCAAATGTTTTCATAGAAAAAGATGAACAGTTTATCTGACAGACATTTCAAGAGTAGGCAATACATTCATTAGAACATTGACCTATGCACATAACAGCAAAGATGTTTTTCTGGTATGGCTTGAAGCCTTCAAGGTTTTTTTTTCTATTTTTATTATTTGCTCAACCTTATTGACAGTATTAGGGAATAAAAAGTCAGTTTTGCTGTACTGACTCTTTGTCAAGCATCTTAATGGGTTTGTGTATAAGCCTACAGAGTTACAATAGAGGTGAAATACAATAAAAGGCAAACTAGGTGCTTTGTTGTTGGGCTGGAAAACATCCAGCTCATTTGTTTGTGCAGTGACACTCAAGAACTGAACAGATGACCTTGAGAAAACAAATGTTAAAGAAAGTCTGTATGAAGTAAACTCCTTGTGGGTTTGGTTTCGATTTTCTGCTCCGACATGCAGCTGCAAAACTGGTCTTTGGCAAATGTAACTGACTGATAGTCTTACATGTATACATTCTGATGTAAAAAAAGAACAACCCATTTAAAGTAGGTTACAAACTAACTGTTGTGCTACTTTTCAAAGGTGCTATGTGCAGCAGTTTCAATCAGTGTCTAAATGCAAACTACTGGAAGATGGGATGACTTAGTTTTTATTATTACAATTAATAAATAGGGGCTGAGGCTGTGGCAACTACTAGCCACTATACGACACTGATTGTATTATTAGCATTTGTGTTTTTTACAAATGTATGACCATATTTCCCATAAACTCTGTCATGACTGATATTGCTACCTGTCCTCAAGCTTAGCCATGATGTCTGGTGAAAAGGACAAACACGTCTGAATTCATTGTTCTGCTACTCTTTCTTTCCATCTATCATCTGCTATTACAAGAAACAAACATGCACATATCTCACCAAATCTGGACACACAATATAGATCTTTTTCTGCAGAGTGCTGACAGAGGAGCCAATCTTCTTTCTAATGGTCCTGAGTTTTAGCCTAATTATACCAACTATGCCAATGTCATCTGGCAGTTGTGCACTGATTCAAAAAATGATACACACAGCATCTTAAAACTACATTCTCCTGTTTCTCACTCACTCACACACACACTCATTCATACATCTGTGTATACATACACACTCCATTGATATATCAACCAGTCATTGCTGAGCACGGTTTAGAATGCAACACCTCCGCTTATTTCCTGTTATTTACTGTAGCAAACTCCTTCATGCACTTTATATCTCAGGTACATGATTGTGCCAGAGATAGATGGTAATTGAGAACAGCTCAGGTTCAATAACACTCTTTTCGCCCAACCACTATTCAAACATAGGGATTTTTATAATAGAAATATGAGTGAAATCCAGGACTATATGAAAAGCAGAAATGAGAACTTCGACATCTGATGTTACTCTTTTATATATCTAAGATACTTAAAAGTGGCCATTCTTCTCATGTAAGAAAAGTGAATGTACAGTGAAGTCCTTCCCTTTTCTTCCCTTCATCCACTCACAGATACAGTAGGAGGATTTTTACAGGCTGTACCAAAAAACAATAAAAAGCAAAACTCATTTCTAGGGAAAACCACTTTTGCTGGTCACATTACAGCATTTCCTCGTAGAAGAGCAGGTATGCCTGAGAGTTGAGTACCCTTGACTCTGGTACTGTCTGAACGGTGGTATCGCTGACATACACCCACTGGCCCTGGGAGCTGCTGCTTGCCTCTCTTGCACCTAAAAACACACAGAGTATCAATATTATGGGGCACAAAGCTTCAGTTTAGATGTGTTAACTTATCTGGTCGTGCTCGTCTTGGGGTGGGGATGCTTGAAATAGATAAATACGGAAATAAAGAAGAATCAAGTAGAAAGCATTGATTTACGCTCATCCTCTGGCAGCTGCAGTAAGTAGGTAGATACTGTACCCTATGATTAGATCAAATTCTGTCAGTATTCATTTTAACCCTCTCATTATCCACCATTTGCTCCAAATATAATATGTAAAGTCTACCATCAGCTTGCTAGTAGCAAGGAAAACTGCTTCCTGTGATTTTACAGCTATCTTCAGCACTATTCTATAAATCTGGACACTCTGCTTGAGAAGAAGAGAAGATGAAAAAGAGAAAACAACATGGATCTATAGAACACAAAGACCTCTATTCTTTATGCCCTTTCGAGAGAACAACTTCAGGCTAACAAGAAGTGAGGCCTTTGCTGCACAAATACTGACCACTTTCATGAATTGCAAACAAAGACACAGATGCAGAAAACAAATAAAAGGTGTTAAAAGTGCTCAAGAGAGCTGAACCCTGACCTGACAGGTTCCTGTGTTGCTGTTCTGTTTTCCTCTGGGGAGCACGCACTTTCACGTATGCAGTGTAGTGGCCCCCCCGCATTGAGCCACTGTGTTCCACAATCCCATAGAGACTGTAGAGGACACGCTCACCGGCTGCCAGGTTCTAGAAGAAGTGAGGAAAAAGATTCTTAAAAAGGGAAACAGTACCAACCATGGACATTCATTACAGACTGAACTACTGGAGCAAGGAATAACAGAATCCTTTAGCACTGTAAAAGTGAAATGTCGGCAAATGTAGGAGAGTTTGAAAACCAATTTACCATATGTCTGACACAGAAGAGATTCATTCACTCTCAAGTAAACAGAATATTATTTGACTTTGGATTAGTTAGCTAATACCTTGCAGGATGCTGAACAGAATGGAGCCAGATCCAAGATCAGAGGAAAGTCAACGTGGCGGTTCACCTTTCGTAGGTTCATCCCTGCCTTAAAATATAAGAACAGAACCACAGTGCAGTAACATTTTGGCCTGTTGACTAAATCACAAAACTCAATATCTCTGTTTAAGGATATTTTAAATAACACAGAGAACTGCATTAAATATAACAGCACCTATATATCTGTTTGCTAAAATAGTGAGTGAACAACGGGTGTGTGTGGCTGCTAACCTGATGGAAGCGTTTCAGATGCAATGTGATGACTGGAGGCAGTGAGGATATCAGCATTTGCTTCCTGGCACTGGTGTAAATCTTCTCCACCTTCTTATCTATGCACAAAACACACAGAAATTACAGGTTTAACTGTTAAGGTATAATTCAAAGTAGTTCTATAAAAGGTTTGAGTGATTAAGATGAGCACAGAAATGAGAAAATATTCATTATAGGATCATTGGACCATCTGATGTAACTGGGAAGAATTCAAGCCGCCTACAGCATCAGCGCTCCATCAAGGACAAAAATACAAACTTTTTACAGTCATCAATCAAGCCTATTGCTGATGAGAGTCTGATAGTCAAAAGATCTATTTTGGGTAAAGTATCACTGTAAGCGTTCCCTATAGACAATCTGTTATGTATTAATCAGTACAACATAATGTGATAATAAGTTTAAATGAAACTGCACCATATGAATCATTTGTAGTTGGACAACACTGAATGGTTGTTCATCCCCATAATTCTTTGCACTTCTGCTCCAGGTGTTTTGTCTTACCGGCTGAGCTGCTCTTGCGCAGCTGTTTCTGTCTGCGTTCAGTGCAGCTCTCACACAGCAGCTTGTTGTTGCCCATTAGCAGTTCTACAGAGGTGAACTGGTGGAGGCAGGACTGGATGGAGCACTCCTTGGAGCTGGGTGTGTAACTGTGGGACAGCGCCTGGAAGGCTCCCTGGTGGTGCTGATGGTGGAGGTTATCTCGTGACTGTGCTTCTCCAAGCTCTTCTGGAGAACAGTGTGCGGAAGCTGAGCAGTCCCCGGAGGTGAAGCCCAGGTTGACTTTAGACACAGCAGTAACTAGCTGCTCTACAGCGCCACCTTGCCTTGTGGAGGATGATGACAAGGAGGAGGAGGCAGAAACGGGCATAGGGGAGGGAGTGAGGGTGGAGGTGGACAATGGGGTGGACATGTGCCCGTGCCCATGGCTGGAGGAGAAGGTGCGTGGGGCCCACTCACTCTCTGAGGCTTCACTGTCAGCATCATTACTGCTGTCCTGAGCACCTGAGTCTCTTTCACTGCCATCTGATAGGCTTCCAGCAGCAGCCATCTTGCAAACTGTGACACCGCGAGCTGAGCCACCGGCCATTCCCTCTTCCTCTGGCCGCTCCGCACCACAGCCTGCTCCCTTCTCCTCCACAGAGCTTGAAGATCTCCTGCTCTGTTGCTTCTGGGTTGAGGAGATCAGACAAATTAGCCCCTCTTAGACATGCAGACCCTGCCAGTTGTCACATGTTGCCATTGTCGTTAAAAAAGATTTTGATTTATTTTTCTATAAAAGCTGCTTTGCCCAACTGCTTCCCTCACTGAACTTCTGTAATTATTTTTTGCAAAAATCAGATGTTCATAAAAGCTCATTGCAAATAAAAGCATGCAAAAGATTTTGAAATTCTTTCATACAAAATTTTGAAGAGAGACTAGGAAGGGATTGCTTAAATACGGAGTCTTGTTTACAGAAATCACTTTGAAGAAGCACATTTGGCTCAATGGAGAGACTTTTACAAGTTACACAAGCTACTACTACTGCTACTAAGGATTTTGGAAACTGACACTGAAATGAAGAACCTGCTCTCTCAGGATGAATGTAACACAAAGATAAAGCAAGACAGCTTGGTAACACTTTGTAGAAAAGAATCGCCATCATGGAAATCAGATGATCTCTCTTATGTTGCTTAGTCTGATGTGCCATATGCTTAATATTGTGTAAGCAGTCTTCACTGAACATCTGCACTTCAAGTCAACATGGAAAGTGGATGCAATATGGATGTGAAATACTTCAGAGGTTAAATATCAGATCTGGTAAATATTTATAGACAAGATCAGCTACAAACTTACCTACCATTAAACCATGTTTTCTAACTGTCATCATGTAACTCCCTTGTATTTCTATTGGCGGTAGAATTACAAAGACAATTTTGCTTTATAGCTTAAAATAGCAAAGAACCATGTATGTGCATCATTTTGCAGACAGAAAAAAATATGATGCGGAAGAAGATGTGCAACAAAAAGAACAAACAAACAAACCTAGATCATAATTACTTGAAGGGAAGTGTGGATGTGAACAGTGAGGAAATCCCTTTTCAAATAATAATAAGCAAAACAACCACTGTACACACTATACAATCTGACAAATACTGTACACACCCCTACCTGTCCACTCAGCTTTCTGGTGTTTCGGTTGACAGAGTGCGCTGCAGAAAGAACCTGGTCAGTGTGAGCCATGTGGGTGTCCTGCTCCCTGCTGGCCTTGCCCAGCCTACTAGGATTGGATGGTTTTGACATCTGAGCACGACAAGAAAAGCACTATCAGTAAAAAACATAACATATAGCCAACATATATTGGTTGACTTTATCTGCTTAAAACAAGGCAGCATGCAAACATATGTAACGCCAGTATCATCTCATTGACTTACTCAAACTTTATCAAAGTTTTCCACATTATTTATACAGGTTTTCTTAGCAACAATTTTACCAGCTCACCCTCTCTTCTATGATGGGTAAAGAGATGTCTATGAAAGCCTCCTTTACTGTGGAGATCTGAAAGAGGAATCACATGTAAATCAGTGTCTGCATATGCATTTACCAGCATTCTTAATAGTCAAAATCACAGCCAGTTGTTAACAATAAACTTCTGCTGAACAGTTTCAACAGGTCTAAGAGGTGATGTGGCAAGCAGCTGTTTCTCTGCTTTTTCCTCTCTCCCTCCACACCTGATACTCTCTACCTTCAAGGATATTCTACTTTGCATAGAGGCATTTTGCTTTGTTAACAGCCCAGAGCTTCCACATTTTATTGTAAATGCCTGCTGCAAACAGTTGGTGTATGAGCTGGTCCTTGGAGGGTCTTTTTTTTTTTTTTTTTCCTCTGTTGGTTCCTCTGACCTATTTTTTGTGCTGCTTTTTGTGACTATTAAAGTGAGAAATGCACTAAGAGCCAGTTTAGTAGTGTGTATATATGCATGTATGCATGCATATATTATATATATATATATATATATATATATATATATATATATATATATACACACACACACACACACACACACACACACACACACACATACACACAAAAATATATACACACACATTCATACATGAATACTTAAAAAATACACATTGACCTATACCTGACTGGCTAATACAGACTATTTAGATCCTTTGCTATAATTAACCCAGACACACTTACATGCTCACACTCCTCACACATAATTGTGTTGGTCAGCTCGCCTACAAAGATACGGTCAACAAAGTTCATCTTCACACCTTCCTTCCCGTATGCTGGTGGAACAGAGAGACACATTTCTTGGTTAATCATATATGTGAACAGTGTTTAACTAGAATGGCACTCATTAGAGCGCATACTACAACAAAGGCCCATATTAGGGAAAATTTAGAAAAATGCCCTATCTTGCAATGTAAAGGAATGTGATCGAAAATTTCTGGATCTGCCCCTTTAATGAGATCCAAACAAAAATTTAACAGGTTCTTCCCTGGAACATGACCCGTCCCTCTACCAAGTTTGATGCAAGTTAGTTTAGTAATTTTTGCATAATTCTGCTGACAAATAAAAAGACTAACAAATAGACACAGGGGAAAACAAAAATCTCCTTGGTGTTGTAATTACTAATCACATGTTACCAATTGTAATTAAAATTCTGTACTATCATTTAGTTGTCAATGTACTCAAGCAAACAATTTTTGTCATATTACTTACTGTCAACAAATCCTGTGAACTAATGGCCCTAACTGAGCCTTTCAGACCAAAAAGGATAGATGTATGACTACTTTTTTGAAACTGTTATCACGTTTATGGTCAAAAACATCTCAGTGTCAAATGCAAAACACAGGCTAATAAATCAGGGCTTAGAGTCATCAAAACTAACAAGTCAGATGATTAGCAGCACCTAAAAAAGACTGTTCTCTTCTCCTGCATCAAATAGTTCTTTCTGATTAGTATCTGAGCTGTATTTTCATTAGCTGCCACAAGATGGGAGTATTGATCTTGGTCATTTGTCAAGTGCAGCATGCGTACGAACCTTTGACTTGGCGTTTGGTGTCCTCATCTGCTGTCTTCTCTGTGGGATTGTTGAAGGCCTTCAGAATGCCTGTTTTCACCCTCTGGAAACAAACACAAAAATGTTTAGGTTTTTTTTAAATGCAGAGTTTAAATGACATTCATTAATGTAAAATAATTGTATAAATTAAAGGAAATTTCACTCGATAGGTTTTTTTTGTATTTTTCTTGAAATCTCTCTATTACACCCATTAGTGACCCATTAGTGACATAAAACAGTCTAGCCAATATCTGAGATTGACAAGTATATCTATTATAGGCATCATTAGTGTAAAATAATTATTGTGCTTGTCTAAAAACATTAATGTGTAAATCTCACAATTAACTGCATTTTTGTGTGTGTATAAATTCTTCGCGGGGCCCTCTTATTGAAGGTGACATGGTCAGTGAGTGTGTTGGTGCGAGAGCTGTGAAGAGGCACCGCCACAGTAAAGCACCAATCAATAGATAATTGGCCATGGTCTGTGTCTGCGGTCGAAACCAGTCACCCCCCATTGTACCAGGACCCACGCACTGGACTGGCTATTTAGGTCAAAAAGCCTTGTTAATCCGAGCCTGGCCAGTCTGCGCCCACTCAGTCACCACAGTCAAACCAGGCGAAGGCTCTCCTACTAATTAATTACCAGCAACCCCCACCGACCCTTCCTCCCTCCCCAAAGTAACAGCATGCACTGCCCTACACGGGATGGGCTGTGGGTGGGGGCTTTTGATGGGTTGGAGAGGGTTACTGGTGTAAGGGTACAGGGGTGGAAACTAAAATTAAGATGGGCGAAGAAGGACAGTCCATGCCCTGAGAGAGTAATATCTACCATCTCAGCTAATTGGTGATAATTGACTGGGGCCATATTAGCATATTTAGATCACTGATACTAATGGACAACCACCACAAACACTTAGTGCCTCTAAAAGGTTGGTACCACCCGACTGTAAAAACCCCAGTCTCTCTTTCTGACACACACACACACATTTACACAGGACAGTGTGTGTATGTTTATTCTACTGTATTTATGTGTTACTTCAAATGGAACATTAAAGATCAGTTTTTTTCAATCTTGGAAGGTAAATATTAATTGCAGCTGGCTTGAAAAAAAAAGTTTTTTGTCATGCTTGTCCTACACTTGAGTAAAGACTTTTTTAATAATACTCCTAAAATATAAACAGTTTGTTATAACGTATGTGATAATTTTAAAAACGATTCAACAACGTATCTAAAATGCCACTGTATCTTTGAATTTGCTTGGATGTATAAATGAGATTCTGAGTGAATGCAAAGCGGAGGCCATTCCCCCTCCCTCTTTACCTCCTTGATTGGATTGGGAGACAGGCTGATGAGTGTTTGTGTGTGTGTGTTTGTGTGTGTCTGTGCGTGTGCAGGAGGGGGCCATGGGTGACCCTCTAGCACAATGGGACAGCCCTGGAGCTCATTCAGCAGCTGTGGGTTTCCCAAGATCACACAATGATGCTGGTCGTGCCACTTGCAAGTCCTGTAAGTGGCACAACTGTCAATGTTCACAAGTTTGAATGGGAGCAGTGGAGCCCAGCCTGCAGACCCTCTTGGGCCTGCGGCTGACCACTAAACACACCCGCTAACTTCTCCTCCTTGGTTCACGTAGCCACTGGTGGGGCCACGGGGGCCAGCACTGCTATTGGGACTCCTAATTGCCCTGTGAAGGGTTGGGGGGGTTCTCTGTACTTGCCAAAAACATGGCACCATAAGGCTGAAACACAAAAAGCTGGCTAGCCAGGAAAAAGTGCCACTGGGTTATGTGAGTGTAAACAGCCACCCACAAACACACAGCCGAATGTCTAACATTATGATTACAAATCTAGAACAGCTTTTAATGGACAGTAAGTGTAATCTTTACTGAAAACTAGCATCAAATATATTGTAAAAGAGGAGCATTGACAACAAATGTCAGGGCAAATTACTGCTTAGATTGTGGCTTTGAAAAGAAACATACTAATACAGATATACTGTACGTTATACGTTTAATAATACTGGATTTTCATTATTGTTACTTTATTTGTTTTATTAAATTTTTCACGGTAATCTATACTATACAATAATGCTTTTTCCAATTATCAAGTCAAAATTTTTGAAAACAGCAAAAATAAAAAAACAAACACTATTTGTTAGTTAAGTCAGTTAAGTCTACTGCCATGCTAATGGTTCTATAATGCTGTAATTACAAACGGTGGTGCTTTGAGCTAAATGCTAAAATCTACAAGATATTGGCAAACTCGAAAGAACATGGGGAAAGATCCCCAAACAAATTTATTGTGGACTTGGAAAAAGCACAAATAAATGCTGTATCAAAGCCATTAAAGGTAGTCTAATACAGGCATATTTGTAAACTGTATACTGTGTGTGTGTGTGTTTGTGTGTGTCTGTGCGTGTGCAGGAGGGGGCCATGGGTGACCCTCTAGCACAATGGGACAGCCCTGGAGCTCATTCAGCAGCTGTGGGTTTCCCAAGATCACACAATGATGCTGGTCGTGCCACTTGCAAGTCCTGTAAGTGGCACAACTGTCAATGTTCACAAGTTTGAATGGGAGCAGTGGAGCCCAGCCTGCAGACCCTCTTGGGCCTGCGGCTGACCACTAAACACACCCGCTAACTTCTCCTCCTTGGTTCACGTAGCCACTGGTGGGGCCACGGGGGCCAGCACTGCTATTGGGACTCCTAATTGCCCTGTGAAGGGTTGGGGGGGGGGGGGGGTTCTCTGTACTTGCCAAAAACATGGCACCATAAGGCTGAAACACAAAAAAGCTGGCTAGCCAGGAAAAAGTGCCACTGGGTTATGTGAGTGTAAACAGCCACCCACAAACACACAGCCGAATGTCTAACATTATGATTACAAATCTAGAACAGCTTTTAATGGACAGTAAGTGTAATCTTTACTGAAAACTAGCATCAAATATATTGTAAAAGAGGAGCATTGACAACAAATGTCAGGGCAAATTACTGCTTAGATTGTGGCTTTGAAAAGAAACATACTAATACAGATATACTGTACGTTATACGTTTAATAATACTGGATTTTCATTATTGTTACTTTATTTGTTTTATTAAATTTTTCACGGTAATCTATACTATACAATAATGCTTTTTCCAATTATCAAGTCAAAATTTTTGAAAACAGCAAAAATAAAAAAACAAACACTATTTGTTAGTTAAGTCAGTTAAGTCTACTGCCATGCTAATGGTTCTATAATGCTGTAATTACAAACGGTGGTGCTTTGAGCTAAATGCTAAAATCTACAAGATATTGGCAAACTCGAAAGAACATGGGGAAAGATCCCCAAACAAATTTATTGTGGACTTGGAAAAAGCACAAATAAATGCTGTATCAAAGCCATTAAAGGTAGTCTAATACAGGCATATTTGTAAACTGTATACTGTGTGTGTGTGTAAGCTCACTTTAGTTTCTTCTACTCGTATGGAGTCCAGTAAGTAGTGAAGAAGCTCCTGGCTGTCTTGTTGTTGGTAGCCCTTGAAGCGTGGAGCTCTGAAAAAACAAGATGAAATTCAAGAACAATAGACACACAAAAACTTTTGAAAAGAGAGGGAAAGGAATCAGAATGTGGACACTCTGTTATACATTTGCCTTTACAGGGACATCTGTATGCCCAGTGAAGTAGAAAGCATTTGTAGTGAGGCAATGCAGACATAATATGCAATAATTCACAAAATAATTCTAACTTTCCCAAAGCACGATATATAACAAGCATTTACAGTAATTGTCAGTTTGTGGGTGGAATGTAAGATATGTAACGTGTACAGAAATTATCTCTGCTATAAAAGAAACCAATTAATATACAAAAGTAAACAAAGTAAGAGTATTGTAAGAACTGTAGCCTCTGTTTCCATGTATCATCCCGATTGCACATGAGTTACATCAGACTATAAGCACTTCCCATCATGAGGCTGCAAAATGATGGCATAGACTTTATTTTGTACCATTGCAACATATCAGACATGGCTGAAAAATGAAAAATGGCTCAGTAAACAAAATATCAGCTACTGTGGGAACTTTACTGTATTCAGTTCTTACTGCTTAGACATTCTTTGCCACATTTATACTTTAAAATATTTTGCAGAGCTTCAGATTATATATGGTAGGATTTAAAAATATTGTAGATATAATTAATACATTAGACTATGATCTGTCTACACTGTAACAAATGTTTCTTGTGCTTCTTACAGTCACTGTTTACTACTTGTTGTAAAGGATTACTAGCAAAACTTAATTCACAGATTCTGACATATGTGTAATCAAAGTTATTCATATGACCTGTTTAAACTGTCTAATTACATAAAACCTTTGTGAAAGAAAACTATATATTTCTCCAATATTAAAGGACCACAACTAATAAACTTATCACTAAAAATTTACTCTAAAAAAGACAAAATCTAACTTAACAAAACAAAGTATTTTATGCATCATATACTTATACATATACTTGGGTATATATAATGTACAAAGTAAACAAAGCCTTTTATGCACACAGTTTAGTCTTGTCCTCCATTGGGGTAAAGGGCTCCTTGTGTACTGAAGATGTCTCAGCTGCTGGAGGTCTATTGGCCAAAAGTGCAATGGTCATCCTGATGTTTCTTGCTGTGGATACTATCTTCTTGATGCTGCTAGCTGTTGTGTTGTCTTCAGGCTGTCACTTGACTGTGTCTTCCTTCACGGATGATCTTCCATACAGTGAAGAGAATCCGGTGGGACCAGTAACGACTCATCAAAGCTGGAGCTGAGGCCCTGAGCAGAGGTCTGTATATGCAAGAAGGGTGCAACCTCGCAGACGCTACAAAAAATGCCTCCATCAAACCAGACCCGAGATTGTAATCTCTTACCCTAAAAAGTCTTTGAAGTTAATTTGAAGTTCAAATTCCTTCAACTTCCCTCACGTTCGTGCTGCGGCTACAGCTGGATACATGTTTATGGACTCCCATGATGTTCATACATCAGGGTTTTGGGAAAGTAGAAAAAAAATATGTTGGTGCAGAGCATTCAATGCTCACCTCCAGTTTTTTTTATTGTCAGCTATGTTTAACATGGACATCCAACAACACAATATATATAAAAGTGAAAAAAAAATAAATAATAGATTCCCTTTAATAAAGTTATACATTTAATGTAGCCGCAAGGGGACACAAGCCAGTGTCTTATTGTGCCGGTCCCAAGCCCGGATAAATACAGAGGGTTGTGTCAGGAAGGGCATCCGACGTAAAACTTTGCCAAATCAAACATGCGAGTCAGATCTCTGAATCCCATACCCGGATCGGTCGAGGCCCGGGTGCTGCGACCGCCATCGGTGCTGTTCACCTACAGGGTGCGGTGGAAATGGACTACTGTTGGTAGAAGAAGAGAGGAGGAAGGTGTGTTCGTAGGAAGAGAGAAGAAGAGGAATGCCAAGAGGCTAGGACTGAGAGTAGGGACTTTGAATGTTGGAACCATGACAGGAAAGGGTAGAGAGTTAGTTGACATGATGCAGAGGAGGAAGGTAGACATACTGTGTGTCCAGGAGACCAGGTGGAAAGGCAGCAAGGCTAGTAGTTTGGGAGCAGGGTTCAAGTTGTTCTACCATGGTGTAGATAGGAAGAGAAGCAAGTAGGAGTTATCTTGAAAGAGGAGCTTGTTAGGAATGTCCTGGAGATAAAAAGTGTCGGATAGAGTGATGAGTCTGAAGCTAGAAATCGAAGGTGTAATGTTCAATGTGGTTAGTGGGTATGCTCCACAGGTAGGCTGTGAGCTGGAGGAGAAGGAGAAATTCTGGTCGGACCTTGATGAAGCCATACAGAGCATCCCTAGAGATGAGAGAGTTGTCATTGGTGCAGACTTCAATGGACATGTTGGTGCAGGAAACAGAGGCGATGAGGAAGCCATGGGCAGATTCGGTATCCAGGAGAGGAACGCAGAAGGACAGATGGTGGTTGATTTTGCAAAAAGGATGGAAATGGCTGTAGTGAACACTTTCTTCCAGAAGAGGCAGGAGCACAGAGTGACGTATAAGAGTGGAGGTAGGAGCACACAGATAGACTACATCTTGTGTAGACGATGTAATCTGAAGGAGATCAGTGACTGCAAAGTAGTGGTTGGTGAGAGTGTAGCCAGACAGCATAGAATGCTGGTGTGTAGGATGACCTTGGTGGTGAGGAAGACAAAGAGGACAAAGGCAGAGCAGAGGACGAAATGGTGGAAGCTAAAAAAGGAAGGGTGTTGCATGACTTTTAGGAAGGAGTTGAAGCAGGCTCTGGGAGGTCAGGAGGTGCTTCCAGATGACTGGAGAACTACAGCTAATGTGATCAGGAGACAGGGAGGAGAGTACTTGGTGTGTCATCTGGAAGGAAAGTAGATAAAGAGACTTGGTGGTGGAATGAGGAGGTGCAGGAGTGTATACAGAAAAAGAGATTAGCTAAGAAGAAGTGGGACACTGAGAGGACTGAAGAGAGTAGACAGGAGTACAGGGAGATGCAGCGTAAGGTGAAAGTAGAGGTGGCAAAGGCCAAACAAGGGGCTTATGATGACCTGTATGTTAGGTTGGACAGTATGAGGAGAGACTGATCTATACAGATTGGCAAGGCAGAGAGACAGAGATGGGAAGGACGTGCAGCAGGTTAGGGTGATTAAGGATAGAGATGGAAATGTATTGACAGGTGCCAGCAGTGTGATGGGAAGATGGAAAGAGTACTTTGCAGAGTTGATGAATGAGGAAAATGAGAGAGAACGAAGAGTAGAAGATGTGGCTATTGTGGATCAGGAAATAGAAAAGATTAGTAAAGATGAAGTGAGGAAGGCACTGAAGAGGATGAAGAGTGGAAAGGCACTTGGTCCTGATGATATACCTGTGGAGGTATGGAAGTGTCTAGGAGAGGCGGCAGAGTTTCTGACTGGGTTGTTTAACAGGATCTTAGATAGTGAGAAGATGCCTGAGGAATGGAGGAGAAGTGTACTGGTGCCCATTTTTAAGAACAAGGAGATGTGCAGAACTGTGGCAACTACAGAGGAATAAAGCTGATGAGCCATACAATGAAGCTATGGGAAAGAGTAGTTGAAGCTAGACTAAGGGCAAAAGTGAGCATTTGTGAGCAGCAGTATGGCTTCATGCCAAAAAAGAGTACCACAGATGCAGTATTTGCTTTGAGGACGTTGATAGAGAAGTACAGGGAAGGTCAGAGGAGCTGCATTGTGTCTTTGTAGATCTGGAGAAAGCGTATGACAGGGTGCCCAGAGAGGAACTGTGGTACTGTATGAGGAAGTCTGGAGTGACAGAGAAGTATGTTAGAGTGGTGCAGGACATGTATGTGGACTGTAAGACAGTGGTTAGGTGTGCTGTAGGTGTGACAGAGGAGTTCAAGGTGGAGGTGGGACTGCATCAGGGATCAGCTCTAAGCCCCTTCTTGTTTGCTATGGTGATGGACAGACTGACAGGCGAGGTTAGACAGGAATCTCCATGGACTATGATGTTTGCAGATGACATTGTGATATGTAGTGAGAGCAGGGAACAGGTGGAGGAGAAGCTTGAGAGGTGGAGATTTGCCCTGGAAAGGAGAGGAATGAAGGTTAGCCGCAGCAAGGCGGAGTACATGTGTAACGAGAGGGACCCAAGTGGAAGAGTGAGGTTACAGGAGAAGAGATAAAGAAGGTGGAGGATTTTAAGTACTTAGGGTCAACAGTCCAGGGCAATGGAGAGTGTGGAAAGAGGTGAAGAAGCGTGTGCAGGCAGGCTGGAACGGGTGGAGAAAAGTGTCAGGTGTGATGTGTGACAGAAGAGTCTCAGCTAAAATGAAAGGAAAGGTGTACAAAACTGTGGTGAGACCAGCGATGCTGTTTGGTCTAGAGACAGTGCCACTGAGGAAAAGACAGGAGGCAGAGCTGGAGGTAGCAGAGATGAAGATGTTGAGGTTCTCTCTGGGAGTGACCAGGATGGATAGGATCAGGAATGAGTACATCAGAGGGACAGCACATGTTAGAGGTTTTGGAGATAAAGTCAGAGAGGCCAGACTGAGATGGTTTGGACATGTCCTGAGAAGAGATAGTGAATATATTGGTAGAAGGATACTGAGTTTTGAACTGCCAGGCAGGAGGTCTAGAGGAAGACCAAAGAGGAGGTTTATGGATGTAGTGAAAGAGGACATGAAGGTAGTTGGTGTGAGTGAAGAGGACGCAGAAGACAGGGTTAGATGGAGGACACTGATTCGCTGTGGCGACCCCTAAAGGGAAAAGCCGAAAGGAAAAGAAGAAGAAGAATAAAGTTATACATTTGTACAAACAGATGTGACAAGCTAGCAGCGTTAAGGTGACTTTGCCTCTTCGCATTCAAAAAACAAAGAAACAAAAACACCCTCAATTGTTTGTTCAAAAAAAAGCAAGCCAACACATTATCAAGTCAAGGGGAAGAAAACTACCACACATAAAGCAACTGAAATCTATAGAGAAACATGAAAAAAGGAGAAAACAACAATTATCCCTTTTCAAGGCCTTTTCACTGTTGTATCTGTAAAATCCTACCCGCCACTATACCTTTCTGGTCCAAACTGTATTTAATATTGTGAAATTTCTGTCACTTCAGGTAAATCCAGGTGGTTACATATGAACAAACACATGTTGTAGATTTAACAATTACTAAACAGTTTGTTAAACATATACTAGTTAAGGCCGAGTCAATGTACCATAAGTATTCTACACACTGCACCACGGCTGCCAGCCAACTAAAACAACTAGCCTGTGCTTGGCCAAAAAATAATCTCAAATAAATAAATAGATAAAACTTGCTTAAAATGCGCCTTTATAATTATGCATGACAGCAGGAAACATATGATGATATAATTTAGTGCACCATGACTCCCCCTGCCAGCAAAATGTTCAAATGACTTTAATCATTTACTTGATGATTTATTAGATCCTGTTTTCATGATGTTTTCTATAATTCAACAATTCTACAATTTAATGCTAGGATTTCTTAAAAAGGAGACAATCCAATAAAATGAACAGCCTTTTTCCCAGTGGGTTATTCCTGGAGAATACAGGGATCCCATACAAGGCAAAAGTGGCCTGTACAGAATAATCACTGGTTAAACCCAAGCTCTACCATGCTTGCTGACAAGTAATTTATTTCCCTGACATTGTGCTGAGCATTTTGTTGGCAAAGCAGGGTGGACCTCCATCCTGGACATTAATGCTAGAGTGGTTAGAGGGGAGGCTCTCCTTGGGTCCGTGCCCTGGCTGTCTATGGTGAAGCAGATGTGAGGACAGATGCCAGGGGCAGATGGGCAGCCAAGGTTGGAGCCACTGCAACCTGTTGGGCCAAGCCAGCCACACAACCGAAGGACAGGTTGGTCTGACAGGCACAACACACACTGAGAGGCCCACGTATTTGTGATTAGAGAAGCCATCAGTCAAATGCTAACAATGTTCGGAGGGCAGGGGGTGGGAGTGGTGGGTTTTCTCCTTTAAAAGCACTCTGGAGGTCTTGGTACTTCATGATCAGTGGTCCGCAGGGTCTAGTATTAACAGACTGCCTGTCGCTTTTAAAAGGAATACACTATATCCTCTTTTGTTAGCCTATACATTTTAAAAGGGGATACCATCACCAATTCTTTCTTATGGCAGGTGGCTGGTACCAATCCAACATTGATCATTAATGTGTATGCATAGTCATTATATTCATGGTTATTAATGTTTTTTCATGGTGTCTTTTTTTGAGCGATTTATATTGATGAATAAAAAAAAAAAGTGAACAGAGTACTTTTTCCAGTATATTTATTTAAGATCAAATTAAATCTTACACTGACATATTTTGTCCATAAAACCTTTTTAACAGAACTTTTAATATAAAATATAGCAAAGTATTGAAGTAAATAGGTAAATACACTAATCAGCAATCTTTTTAATCCCTTTATATTAGCAGAATCTGGCTGTGGGGTTTCATAGTCGATTAATGCCATTCGTAATCCTTCTTATTGAAAGAAATCACATAAAATGAATCAATTCTTTAAGACAAGCTGACATGTGGCCCAAGAAGGGGGGAGAGATGGCCAACCACCTGTCTTCGACACAGGTCATAACCAGGAGGTCTGGAGGAGCCCAAAGTCATCTCCCTCCCTCCCCAATTACATGCTGACACAATCTCTGTCTCTTTTGCCCTTTTCGTGCAGACACATGGAGAGGGTTGGATGTAGGGTTGGGGATGGTGGGGAGGACATATGCCATTCATTCGCCAGCTCTAAAATCAACAGCATGTGAAGGAATGTCCTCTTGTTCCGCTAACTTGTCTGACAATCTCCCCTGAGAGACACACATAGGGAATTATAAAGCAAACAGAGAATAAGTGAGACTGGGAAAAAAAAGGGGGAGAAACAGACGCCTCGTGATATAGAGAAAAAATGAAAAGCTTGGTTAGGATCAGTGGGAATGAGGAGGTCTGGAAGCTCATCCCAGTGGAGAGAAGCAGAAGGGCCCTGTAGCACTGCTCTCAATCTGGCCAATGCAAACAGCTGCGGTGCTAACACAATTAATTGCCGGATGAGTTAGTACCAGACACAAGACCACACAAGCTTCCCCCCAAAGCACACATGTATGAACAACACAATGCACCCGCACACAGTTCATAAAATACATTTATCCAACATTCATATACTAGAGTGATTTGACTCAATCTACAATACGTTCATAAAAAATTGGCCTGTGCAAAGCATATCTGACTTCTGTCTAAATACTTAAATATAAAATAGACAACCTGTATTCAAAGTAGCCTACTAATCTTTGGGTTTGAATAAATATGAGACAAAGACTACTTTTAAAAAAATAAGACAACACATAAATTGTGTTGCATTTTCATAAAGTAACTATTAATTTCGCTAGTGTATAATTTATATTTACCGATAGTGACAACATTACAACTGTTGAACCCTTGATGAATATGATCTGGGCGTGGTGACTAAGAGGACAAAGGTGGACCGAGCCTGTTCAAGCCTGGGTCAGTTGGTGTTGACTACAGGGAGATAAATCATATAGAGTGTGATATGTAAAAATTCGAATCTTAAGTCCTCAGATCCAGTTGCTACCAGTAGATTTTTTAAAAACATGTTTTATATGATGCATGACTGAAATTGGTAAGCAATGACATCTTTTCTGTGTTGCCTGAGGGAGACATACCAGTAACTAAACAAAAAAAGAAGAATTGCAAGCAGCAAGGTTTGTGGTGTGAGAGTAGAGACATCTCGATACCAGAAATTTGGTACTTGGTACTAATACTACTGAAATTCCATGATTCTCAATACCAGATTTGATACGGCAGCATGCTACTGACGCACACTGCCGTACACAAACACACACAAACACACACACACACACACACACACACACACACACACACACACACACACACACCTCAATTCCAGTGTTTTTTTCCCAATGGCCATCCTGAAAATTTAATCACTTCTTGAGAAATGCAGCAGTAGAGATAAATCTCTGTATGGTCTTTTTGTGCAGTTTATGTATCCAAATAACCGATGGTAATAAGAACTTGTAATGTTCTCAGTAAATAGTTATTAATAATGCTTTAGATTAACAAAAGCAGCAGACCTTAGACTTCCGGTTCTCAGGACTAAGCGGACAACTATTTTAGCCTTTAATGAATGTAATTAATGTCATTTTTCCCAGACTAACTTAGACAAGCAGGCTGGGACCCTCCCTGGCACCAGATAGAGAGTATGGTGCCGACCATCCAGCCAACATAGCTTGGCACAGGTCTGAGCACAGACCAGACTCATTTTGCTGGCAGAAAGAGGAGGAAGAGGCAGGCTGTGGGGTACTCAGCTGGTTGAGGTCAAATGCATGCGCACAAACGCAGAAAAACACAACGCAATTACAAAAAACTGGGCTCAATACAGCTCCAGTGTTGCAAATAAACACTCAAACTGGCCCCAATCTGAGCCAGAAAGCCTTATTAACCTGCTTGTCGACACAAATATACTGGGTAAAACATTGAAAGAGAAGTGAATAGAAGCTCCCAGTCCCCACAGGTCAAGGGCAGACCCAACCCTCATACAGATACAAGAGCTGTCAAAGACAAGTGAGGATGACAGGCTATATTTACAGAGTACAGCCATCATAAAGGTCACCACAAGGGAAAAAAATGTCCTGCCAAACAGGGGCAGTTCTTGACCCTGTCCTTTCCGCTGAGAGCCTTAGACTTGACTGAATGCAGACGAGCTGTTGTGTGGAGGAGTCTAAAAGAGAAAGCGCTCATGCTAGATCAGAATGCAACTGCAGTCATGTACACTTTGTGGATGTTAGAGGGAATAACACATAAATGAGTAAGTCCTTGAGATTGTAACAAATATCCAGTTCTTCCATGAGCCCCACATACTAAAAGCTGCTCCCAAGAAAATTAATTAAAATTAAAAAAAATTAAATTAATCAAATCAGGATTGTTTTTAAAACAAGCAAGATTACAAGGCATCACTGGTAAACATTTGCCACAATTTTTTTTGTATCTTTTCACATTAAACACTGTACTTCAGCATATCTGCTATTGTGTCTCCACTTCACAGGCTTGTGGAAACAAAGCAAATGGGCTTGCTTTAGGTAAGAGTCAAAGATAAGTCAAAGAGAAGTGGAGCTCAGCTCAGTTCCTTTATGTGTGTGCATGTTTTTTAATAGAATTAGGTTAGGCTAGGGTTAGGGTAAGGGGCTTGGAAATGCTTTATGTTAATGAGTGTCCTCACAAAGATAGAAGTAATGTGTGCGTTGATGTAAAAGCAAGTACACCAATATCTATAAACATCACATCTATATAGTAAATAATTTCATCATAGATTAATTTGATGGTATTTATTCTTTGAATAACTGATCTGATTTATCTTAAAAGAACAGTCTATAAAAATGGCAGAAAAAAATTAAATAGAAAATTCTTATCAAAAGCTTTAAAAGAGCGAAGATGATGTCCTCAACATTGCTTCCTTTGACAGATATAAAGTCCAATCTCAAAGATGTTAAATTTACAATCAAATGAAACAAAAAACAAAAAAGCAGAAAACACTCAAATCTGAGAAGCTGTCGGAAAATTTGAAAAAATCTTTTGAAATCAAAACATCTGTTAGAGAACTGAGAAAACACATACACTTTCAATCCTGATCTTCTTGTACTTTGTCTTTTGATCTGATGCAGACGTTTTGGTGTGCAACAGCTCTGCTGAAATTTTTACCTGCTGGTATCTTTTGCTTCTCAGTGCTCAGCTCTCTTGTTACCACTACAAGTAATCAGGAGCTTCTTTCAAGAAATTAACTAAATAATTAAGGTTACAAAGAATAAAGCCACCACTGGTGAATTCTTGGTAAAAGATGCTCAGAGAATTTTAACACCTAATAATGACTTGGATGCTTGCAGCTCTAATGAATGTCTTAAGATTAAAGTCTAAAAAAAATAAATTAAAAAAAAAAAGGGAGAACGAACATTTTTACACAGTTGATTCTTTCTTACAATTTTAAGTTATCAAAACTTTCTGATTGATTTTTTTTGTCAATTAACTAGACAGTTCCTCTCTGTACCTGTGACTCTCTTTTTAAATTAAAAATGCCAAAATATTTAAAAAACTATGGCTAATTTTTTCAGTTTGTTTGGAAATCATTAATGTTTTCTCATTTGATACTGTTTTCTTCCAATGTGAGTGAATATCAAGGCTTCATATTTGCATGTCTTGTATGGATGTACAAAACAATTACATAGTGGCCTTAATAAAAGTTCACTTATGGTATTAGTGTACCATATGGGTAATGGGTATTGAGGCTTAAAGTCTCTATTCAAATGCATGTCAGTGGAATAGATTAGCCCAACTTGAAATTAGAATCATGTGCGTGCATAAAGGTGTGTGCAATACTTGCTGTGTGAATGCACAATTGCCTGCATGTGTGTTGCAGGCTGAGGTGGTACCAGGTGAGGTGGCAGCCCTCATACACACATTCCTACACACACAGGCCTGTCTGATGAAAGCTAGGTACCAGAATAACTGTCAAAGTCACACCAGAGATGTACCCAGTCATCCAACATTAAATGCCCTGGTCACCCACCTGCACTACTAAACAGTGAACCCCCCCCCCCCCCCACACACACACACACACACACACACACACACACACACAGGGTGGACTCAACCAGTGTACCAGTGTACCATGCTCAAACAAGAACCCAGCCAACCAAACATTTGCACGTACATAGAGGAGAGCAAAACAACTGTTCAGTTCACAAAATTACAGCCATGTTTCTGCCTGTCACACGGCCTGTTAGACCTTATTCTGGATCAAACATGACACAGGTGGCACAGCAGTGAGGCAGCTAGCAGAAAGAGCTACTATTAACTAACTGCTGCAAGGCATTTACCTAGGTACAGTGCTTTTAGTGTGTTCATGTATGTTGAGCTTAAAGTGCATGAAAGGCATTCAGCTGGGACCAGGTGCTACCTGGGTCTGGCTGGTTAAAATGGTCGCCACCACAGTGAGGGGATGAAAGCAGGTGAAAGCTGTGGCTCCTGTGCTATACACTGCTGTTGTAATGATTGGGAACCACAATAATAACAATTATGGCACAGTTTCCCAACTCCGCTGATCAAATATCTACATTCAGAGTATGTAACATAATGGTGATTTTATGGTAGTTAATAAACAAACTGAAATGAAAATGGCTGGTCCAATCTCCTTTTTCTTCACTAAATAATCTGTCCTCTATAGGATCAGTAGGGGTCATAGCTCAACTAGCAGTTGTTTTTGTTTTCACAATTGAAAACACAAAAAGTAATTTTTGATTTATCAAAAAACACCATCACCTTCCTATGGATAAAATGTTGCCATTTTGTGTATCATCCACACTTTAACGTCTATTTAGTCCCATTACAACAACAGGAATTTGTTTTCTTTACTTGTCATGTTTGTTTGAGTCACCTGCAGCGTGGCTTAGACCTGGGTTAGGATACCCATATATATTCCATGCTTGAGCATTGACAAACAAGAGGAAAAGGAAAGGAAGTAGCAACTGGTATAAAGTATAACACTTACTTCTGGCAGAGCTGATTGAAAAGGATCTTTGGGTTGACTGGGCCTTTCCCTGTTTCTTTCATGCTCTGGAGGAAGAGAAACATGGCTGCAGTCAGGGGCTCCGGACTGGGCAGCGTTACCGTCAAGGGACCCTTGAAGACGTGGAGACAGAATGAAAATAAATCACAAATTTTTCTCCAAACTGAATGTATTTTGAATCAAATTCAGGGCTTATTTTGTTTATTTACTTATTATATTAGTATGGAGTTTACATTTGTCTTAAATGTTCATAAAGAGGTTTCGGGTTTTACTCCCTGATGTATCACTCAATAGGACTAAGAAAAACATTTTTGCATATAATCATATTTACATATTTTCAATTAATTTATTAAATAATCTTTAAATTTCTGGCCTATGTCAAATATAATTTATTTGATGAATGCAACAGATGTATTAGTTATTAGAATGATTGTTTAAAAAGCAAAGTAATTAGCATCTATCCTATCAGAAGTTTGGTTAAGAGAAGACTGAGCTTTGAGAGGAAGAGAATAAACTTTAGCAAACTGTACCAAATTGGTCTCGACAGGGGGGCAGATCCTCAGTTTGTACCCTTTCTCCTTCACCTCCTGGATAAGGTCATTGAGCATATGTGTCTGGGAGAAGTTCTGGCAGGAGAGAATACAATTATTTTCAGTGTTTGATAGCATTTTATTAACCATTAAACATGGCACTCTGGAAAGGTATTGTTCAAGTATGACATACAATCAACAAATGTTGAGCAGTTGAAAACCATTCACAACATCAGTCAAGCATTAAACTGGTCATTTGTACTGATCTTACTATTCATCAAATTAAAAGACCCACCAAAAATTTCCTGGTCCAGAAAATAACATCAACAACAAAAAAGTTAAAATCCCTCAAAGATATGAAACTATGTCCGCGCTTAGTTTGTGACAATTCAATGTGGTCAATTAAAATACCCTTGTGAAATATTATCTCCATTTTAGTAGGATTTAAGAAACTTGTGGTGAGTTCATTACTTTGAAAGAAGCTTTCAAATCTATCTACGATCTGTGAGTCTGAAATGTTGGTGAAGAGATAGCCTGAAGCAGTTATTGTCCCTTCATGTTAGAGAAGCATCTTTTCCTTCCCTTTCAAGAGATATTTGTTTTGTCACATCCTGGCAATGAAGACAGTTGCTATGGAAAACACACAATGGAGCTGGCATTGTGAACACAGACACAGCTCATCCTTTGACAATTATGTGTTTTCACCAGAAAGATTGCAATTTTCAAGGAGACAATATAAACAGACAGTGAGAGGGAGGGAAAAGCATGTAAAGCGCGCTCACTCGAATTTCAATCAACAAGGAAGGCCCTGAGGGTGATTAACAAAATGGCGGAAAAAAACAGCTTCATTGTTGAAGAGGCATGTCAGTTTGCAGTCACCATGACATGACCAGAGAAAGACCGGGAGGCTGTATAGCTGTGTTGTCAGGTGAACATGCTCTGCACCAACTGAGTGCCATTCATGCATAGACAGGTGAATGTGTCCAAGACAGCACTGCATTTATTGCTGCACGGAATATACTTCAAAATGATCTCAAGGCCTAGCCTATTTACAGTCACAGTCAGTGTAAGACCATAATCTTGTTACTATAGGCCAGACTCCTAAGAAAAAAACAGTTGAGTGTTTATGCACTGTAAAGGCATAGATATTCATTATGTCATGTTAGAATGGAAATACCTGCAACTCATTAGACTATCACAAGGTCTCTTGAGATTAAGCAATGACTGGCAAGCAGGTTATCTTCAATGAAAGATCCACATTACAAAATGTTATTATTCTTCAGATTTACAATGAGAGAAACCTACAATTACGCCCACTTCTCTATTATATGGTAAGGTATTCATTCGGACTAAACGTTTTAAGATTACTAAAACATATTTCATAATGCAGGATAAAAATGATGAATTTGCAATATGTTCAGCTTTTCTCCTGTTATTGTCTTCTAAATGCTTGGTTTCTGCCCTATATTATAAACACAAAACACATCCAGAAAATATTTGTGTTTGATTAGATAACAGATTGTAACACCAACCTGCATAACAGCATTGAAGAAGCAGGTGTTACCAAGATTATTGATGCCTTTGACAGGAACCAAGGTGCTGTTGATTACTGGACTCTTGCCTCTGGGTGGCTCTGTACAATCTGATGGTTCCTCTCGCAGCTTGATGATCTTGGGTGATGCTGCTGGAACACAAAAACATAAAACAGGTCTGTGAAGCGCAGTAGTAGAAACTCAAAAACCATGTATATTTTTTAAAAGATGCCAAGAGATACAGTATAGTGTGAACCAGGAAATTACAGAAAAAAACTTGAGTTTCTGGTGTGTGGACACTCTTTTGAAATGACAAGAGATTCCGTTTCTAAACCCTGCTTTTGCTTTTAAGTTTTTTTGTTGTTGTACCAAGACTTGGGAACCACGCTTGAAGCTACAGCTGAGATGGTGGCTGGGCTGACAACTTGGTTGAGACTGAGGGTGGAATTTGGCCTTGCAGCTGGAAAATGTTCAGCTTCCCTTAAATTGGGATTGCGGCTACAATACAGAAAAAAATTGGGCTTAGCCTTGAAGCAAGACTAGGGCTGGGAGCAGGGTGCTAGGATGGCAGCTGGAAGGAAAGCTGGGTCATTTGGGAAAGCAGATGACAGCTGTAGAAGTTTCCACTGGTTAGTGAGGGAGGGGCGGGGAACAGGGTTGGACGATGGCTCTCCAGAGCCAGCTGTTCCGCCTGACCAATGAAAACTAACCTTAAACAGCAACTAATACACAGATGGTCAGAATCTAACAGTATCATACAGATAGTCTGCTGGGGCCAGACTAGAGTAGGTACTCTAGCTGTGCTAGCTGCCGGCAGCTAACGATAAAGCTAACACCACGATGACTCAATAACAATAATACTGTAGTAACACATTAGAAGCTACTGATTTGCTAACTAGTGAGGAATCATGGAAACAGATTAAAGCAGAAGAGGTTCAAGCCCTTATGCACACAGTTTAAACTAACTGATAGGAAATGCTTTTGGCTTAATACACTTCCTTCCTAAAGGGAGGCTAAAGCCACAATGTTGGGTCACACAGACACGTTTTGTGACTTCTCTCTGTCACTTGTCATCCAACACGTAACAATTATTTTTAGCTTAAGTAGAGTAATTTAATAAAGAGTATCTGCTGATACAGACTGCGAATATTAATATTGTCCTACATACTGTAACAGCCTACAAATTCACAGAACCCACTTGAAGTACAACTGAGTTAGGTAAACAATTGCCTATTCAATACACTGTGCAATTCTAATATAATGAATCTGCTACTGGACTACTACATATTAAAACCATTAAAACTGTAATAGAGTTGAAACACCTCTCTGACAAAATCTCAACAAATATGGCGCATCTTAAGTTTCACAAGGTTAACAAGACTATTGTTTAGGATTGGACATTATACTTTTAAAGAACCACATTCTAAAAGGGCAACTTTTCATGTCTTTCTATGTAAAATTTATAGTTGCATTTGGGGAAGAAGAAAATAAAAATGTGCAATCACACCATAGCACTATGTTCAGACAGAATATGCAAAGATGGAAGTGCTGCTTGTGGACCTAAGAAGCTGTATAAAGAGATGCAATGAACTAAAAGTTGTATTTCTTTAGAAGGTGCAAATTAACGCAAAGTGCTTTTCACTAAAGGCAATATTGTAGATGTTTGACCGATCCAGAGAAGCACAGAGATTCAGCACCATGCAGAACTTCATGTGCTCCTTATTGGATCACGATCTTAGTAATGTATAGTAATGCATAATCCATCTTAGCTCTATGGCTCTAATACAGTAACTTGGTATTTTATACTGGAATTTACAGAGATGCCATAGGAATAGAAAGAGGTCCACACTTTGAACTTCGCAATGTGTACCTTTCCAGCCACAAGCAGTGACAAGGTGTTGCACATTTGCTATGCACACGAGACTAGCAGAAGATATAAACAATGAATAACTCCCTGGGACGATCATTTCTATTCAGTTAATATTAATCTGGTTAGTGAAAAGTAAAACAAGGGGTGTTCTATCACATAACGCATTAATATGGAAAAAGCAGGACCTGAAGCTCTACAGAGTAGACAGATCATTTTCTTCCCCTTCTACATAAAGTTCAAATTTTAAACTATTTGTGCTGCTTTCATGCTCCATGAAACCTAAAACTGCTAAACAATGACGCATGCATATTTAATTTTATGTTTATGTTTTTTTTTGTAAATGCTATGATTATTGTAAGCGGTAAGATTTTTAATTTTTCCCTAATGGTTCTAGCAAATGTTAATGTTAATGATGGTTACAAATTAATACAAAATTTGTACACTGACCAATACTGCTGACCATTTTCCAATTTTTTCCAGATTTAAAGCTGCATTGGGATAGGCAATGCATCACAGTGAAGATTGTAGGATATTTGCTCATCCTTGAACACACCAGCATGAAGAGTTTGTACAGTAGCTACTCCATTGCAACCGGATAACCACATAACATGGTGAAAAAAACTCCTAAATGGTTCTTTAATATATATAAGTCAAAGCACAACAATATTTCAATTATTAATTCAATATATAAGAATATTATAACTGTATAAATACAATGTTTGATAAAGAATGCTATCATTCCCTTGAAAAAAAATCAGTGAGCTTTCCTACTGTACATTAAAATATAAACTACAAGTTTGTGATTATGAGATCTTTCCTTGCAAAATGGCAAACTCTTGCAGGGACTAATGGCAGTATTTTAAGGTCTGCAGGCTGTAGAGAAATCAACTAAATGCTGGTAAACATAAAAAGAGTTTGGTCTATGGGCATATAAGCCAGTCAAGAGAGCAGGCTAGCAGAGAGGTCACTGGCCTGAATCCCCTCATGCCCAAGCTAACGAAATTCAATTGAACCATAGACCATCATAATCATCATAACAACCTGCACCTTTACTTGCACCGTTCTTCTCCTCAACAGACAATTTACCTTGCCTTGGCACATATTCAATTCATAGAACCACTGTTTGCACAACACATTTACTGAAAAAGCTATTCACCTACAGCTTTTCCTCTTCAAGGCCAAGGACATCAGCACGAGTGCCCTGGTCACAGTCGGTGGAATGTGAACCTTGGGCTTTTTACTCGTGGCCTGGCAATTTGCATTTTCTACTCAATCAAATTCCACTCAAAGGTGTCAAAGTAAAAGGGCAACTTTTCTGTCAAACAGATCTGAGTAAAAAAAACAAATTACTTGAACATACACACGCACACACAAATGCAGCACACAGTTACCTTCAGGTCAGCTGGTTTAAAGTTTACATTGCTTTAACTGAAAAATGTTTAACATTGATGGGAATTGAAAAGAGCATTGTCCTGTAGTCCTGTAGTTTTGGGATAAAGAAAGCAAGGGTGAGGTTCAGCTTGCTGGGACGACAGGCTGTTGTGGCGCTCCACCCAGTGCTACTAAATGCATCTGGCCCTCTGTGCTGGCAACATCTGGAGGCCTATTTCCATCTTCACTATGCAGCCATAAGGGAGCTCCCATATGTCAACACACACAGAACAACTGGAGATGGGGAAAGACTGCAGCCCTTATTGGGAAAAACAAACTGTGTATTACTGGACTTCGTGTGAGACTGGGGAGGTGTGAAAGGATGTTTAGGCCAGTGTGACTGGCCAACTGAGCCAAAGAGCGAAAGAAAGTAATTGAAGGAAAGAAAGATCGGTAAATTAGTGTGTCTACTTGTTGTGATGTTTGTGAGCAGAGACCCCAAATCAACAGATTTTTGGCAACTTGAGTCTAAGAGCTACGACTGACACTAGAGCTAGGAGGAAGCAGAGGAATGAGGAAACTAACTGGGCGGAATGGGGATGCCGACGGACACACTCTGCATCTGGGACTGTCACCCAAGGTAAACAATGTTCAGGGAGCCATCTGGTTGAGACAGGGGAGAGGGGGGCAGAAGAGGGCAGTGGGGGAGCAGTGGGTGGAGGGAAGGGTTGCAACGAGCACAAGCATATGGAAAAGCAGATTTTTCCTCTCCCTGCAGCAGTCAGCGAAGGCAAATGTCAGCATGCGCTGCGTCCACGCTTGACTGTGCCGCATTCGGCACCACCACCTGGCCCTCCTTGCTCAGCCACCGAATATGGGCAGCAGTGACACTGCGGAGCCTTTCCCCAGGGTAAGGGAAAGCACCACGGTGCTCAGGCTCATCCACATGCATGCATGTACACCGACACCTCCTGCACTCCCAGCTCTTTTTCACACAAGAGATACACAAAGAATCATGGGACTTGTTTACTTTTACAGAGAACAGTACTGGAGTACTTGAAACAGAAGAAAAGCAAGCTTAGCTGAATCCTCTCGTAAAATAGATTGTTCTGTCATGCATGAGTGTGCATTACTTTTGACATTCTGTCAAGCTGACGCAACGCCAACACCAGACCTCATGTAATAAAATTTAAGCTCATGAAACATTGCAATAAACAACATCGATTCTTTCCAAGTTTGTTTTACAACAATACTTACTGCTCTGTTAAAATTACAAATGAACCAAATCTAACATAACGGCATTTTTTTTAAACAGACAAAATTTTACTGCTATATATAAGACAAAAACAAGAATCTGTACAAATACATTTTAAAGTCCTCTCAATGCTGAAAAATCATCAAATCGTATGGCCAGTGGGCTTCATTCCCCCATGTTTACTTATAGTGCAGCAGTGTGGAGGGTCAAGGCCAGCTCCCTTCATGCAGAGCAGGCAGTCAAGAGGAAGGCCAGGCAACACCAAATGTCTTATTAATTTGCTAATTTGTTGTGACTGCAGGGCATGAAAAGCCTGTTTCCTTGCCATCTGAGGCCAAGAGAACCCAGTGCTATGTTACTTACAGACACACAAACACACACAAACACACTCATACATTCACACAGCTTTTGCTACCCACTATCTGGCCTACTTTCATGTGCGGTGGTAGGAATAAAGACAAAATCACCCTTGACTACCTCCATATATGCACCACCAGGGGAAAAGCATTTTACTGGCCACTGACTCAGCTAAGCTCAACTGACTAAAAGACTAAAATCTATGACTTCCAAAATCAACAACCAGAGGCAGGAAACCAGGTGAATAACAGTGCAATTATGATACAACACTGTATCTTCCACTTCAGCGTTTCAGTGGCAAGACATTTAGTGCGATTATGATGACACTATAGTAATGTTACATTATATTACAGTAAAGTGGTGAACTACTAAACTTTTCCGACATGGTTTTCCACTCATCATTTCAGTAGAAAGACACAGATGAGGAGTAGGGATAATGCACATTTGCCAAAGTTTTGCAACTGGACTTTGCATTTCATTTTTGTCAGTAGTGGTATGTCACAGTCTATGAGGATGTGTCACTGTGTTTGTGTTCTGGGAATCAGGGAACTCTGAGGAAAAGAACAATTCTACAAGTTTGAGAGGAATCGAAAAACACCAGATGTGCTCCACGTTGTGACTGACAACTTACTTTAATGAATTCAAGTTTTGGTTATCTGTAACACTACTTTGCAGGGCCATAAGAAGTATTTTGCCAGAGCCTGATTATATACAATTCTGCTGCGAGTTGAATGGAAATTAGACATAAAATATTACATAAAACTAACACTATTAATGTTTAGGAAAACAATGTTTATAGGGTTCTAGTCTAATTTTTTTCTGATTTCTAAACATCCCTAATTCCTTTGTAAAGACATTTATAAATAGAGATATTTTGAGCTTGCATACTGTTAGAGTTTGCAATTTTGAGCCAGCTCTACTCCACACAACTGTAACTTTACTGCTTTTTTTGCTGTACTATCTATATTCCTCAGATTTATTTGTAAGAAAGGGAAGGTAATATGTTTAATAGCTACACCCACTGCCTCAAAACACAGTGCTAGGAGTCAAATCTATTAAATGATATTTTTTAAAACTATGTCTCCATATACTTAAGACCGTTGTAATCCTATTTTAAAATATACCTACTGCATCAAAATAGGGAAAAGTTTTATTAATCGAGTTGTAAATATTGCAAAAAAAAAAAAAAAAATACATATTATAATTATGTACATATTACAGCAGCACAATGATATAGTAATATAGTGACTGATAATAAGTAACATAAAACAAGAAAGAATCAACAGATTCCAATGAGAATAAAGCTCTGATGTCTATTCAGATCCAACATTTTAATTTGCTCCACAAAGACCCCCCAGCTGTGTTAAAAGCTGGAGTCTAGCTCCCTGAGGTCAATTAGCTTTTTACTGGGACTCTGGTACTTGAGCTGAAGGCCTTGATGGTGAGAGAGCACAGTTAATCGACTTTCTTTCTTCCCCGAGCTGTTGTTGTACAAAATTATTATGGATTCTGAAAAAAAAATCCTTGCTGGGGCTCTTTTGTGCTCGGGGTCTATAGGAAAAAACAGAGTACAACAGCAGCTTTTTCTGAAAACCTGGCCTTCACACTGAAATGCAATTTCACAAGCTCCTCAACAGACAACAACCGCCTATTTTGCTACAACAGTGGCTGCCTGCTTCTATATCCCTTTTGCCGACCGGTGTGGAACAATTGGATGGCAAAAAAGGTGACAGGTAATTTAAAGAGGCAAAGGGGAGAGCTGTAGGTAGTGACTGTCCAGCTCATCAGATTGTTTCCCACTAGCAGTGGGCCCCTGATTGGCACCATCTAAATAAAAGGGCAGCTCCGTCAACATATGGACATACACAACAAAACACGCACACATTGCTCATCCACTGTCTTTGCTTAACTGGCTCAAAAAAAACTGGTGGGCATAAGTTTGTAGATGAACACTGCATATTGTGAAGAAAACAAAGCATCACTGGGAAAACAACATGGAATCTAGAGGAATGGTAATAGTGAAAAATTGCACGGGTCAGCCAGCTTTAGTCAATTTTCTCTCAATATTTCTGTTTCTTACTTGTCTTTTCTGGAGGTCCAGTTTCCAGATAAAACATAACAAACTATATAGGCTATCTCAAATAAAATTTTACTAAAATAATGTGCAAATTCCTCAGGTTTGTGATGTACTTGGAAGATAAAAGTTATTCAGATTCTGCTCCAGGAGGAGCTTGTGCTCTCTGTTGCAAAGAATATATTATGCCATGAGAATTAAATTAAGTTTATAACTGAAACTTAAAATTGTCTGTAATGGCCAAGAAACATATGATAAAGATTGAAAGAAAATAGTGTATTTGCTTGAGTTGAACATTTTTTTACAACATTCTGTGTGCGTGTATGTATGTATGTATGTATGTATGTATGTATGTATGTGTGTGTGTATGTATGTATGTATGTGTGTATGTATGTGTGTATGTATGTGTGTGTGTGTGTGTGTGTGTGTGTGTGTGTGTGTGTGTGTGTGTCCACTGAGAGTTAGTGTGCTCAGCTGTTAGGATCTAGTCACTCTGACTTGTTGAGGAGCGCGGCTTTCACTAGTGCAGCGCACAGGCCCAGAGGTGGTGAGACATACAGCACCTCGGCAGAGGAAGCAAGAGACAGAAACAGATAGTAATGGAAAGACAAAGAACGACAGAACAGAGGCTGAACCCCACGCAGCTGCTCTTGTTCTTCAGGGAACCCAGCCGGGAAGCATCACTCAAGCGCCTAATTCCTGTAATGTGTGCAGTCATGCAATGTGGAGGGTGAGGGTGAGGGTGGGGGTGAGGGCGGGATCGCTGCAGCATCAAACCCACAACTCTGCAGGCATGGCTGAGAGACTAAGGGTGGACCAGCCTGACTGGGCCGGCCTCTGGCCACTGGCAACTAGGCACCGGGCAGGGGGCTAAGCTGAGGCAGCCAGTGAGACCAACAGTGATGATGCCCACCACCCCAATCAGCTACAGCCTGTTAAGAGGCCTCTCAGCATGGCAGCACAAACTAGGAGAGGTGCAGGGAGGAAGCAACAGAAGGTGTATGTGTGTAAGTACAGAGAGGGAGTGGGGGTGTAATACATATATGGCTGACTGAGTGGGGGCCGAGGGCTAAGGTGGCCCGAGTAAGGTGAAAGGACACAAGACTGAAAACAGACAGTCAGGGCGTCAAACATTACTATGAACACAACCTGCTAGGACAAAACTAAAATTCTCTTCAAATTCAAATTCTTCACGATTTTAGAGGTAAGTAATATGCATTACATATGTATGTACAGTACTTTTTTTTTTTTTTTTTAGTTTGTAGTAACAGTTTCACCCCTTTATTGTCAAAGATGGAGTATTCTAAAATAGTATGTTTTTGAATCCTTAAGAAATCACACCCTTTACACAAAGTGATCTCATTCATCCCACTGCAGCATTATCTAATATTTGAATATGTAGGCTGTCTCTACATTGAATATAACTGCTTAAATCCAGGAATTTAGACAACAACTGCCACCAGGGGGAGCAGGTGTACTGCAGTCAATTCCTGGTATGTAGGTAACTCACTGACAATAATACATTTGAGCCTTTGTGACCATGTAATTCAGTTTATCAGTATTACAGGTCTCCGATGAGGCATCAAGACAGCCTGTAACTTTGTCATATGAAGTTATAGTTTTATAGCGCTCTTTGCTCCCGTTGTAAAGTAGACTACCCACTTCACTTTCCACTATCATAACTTTATCTTATTGGTATGTCTGTTTTTATTCATCTACAAAAGCACAATAACCCTTGTTTGAGATTCACCAGTGTGGATAACACAGAATTAATAAGTGATTATCAGTACAAGTTGTGTGTGTTCAAGGTCAACCATTTTCTACATTATAGGAAGACAGGACTGCTAAATTAAATAAATGTTTTTATAAAACTCCAACTCAACAGACTTCTGCCTTGCTGAAATTGCAGTGAGGATGTACACATTTAATAAAAGCTTAATTCAACGTCAGTGGGTGTCCAGACCCCGGGAATATTGCCAAACACCTTACCTGATGTTGCCTTCACAGAGTGCTTTTGTAAAAAGTCCAGGGACTGAGCCAAAGCCTTCTTGTTGCAGTGAGTGGAGAGCTCCTCATTACATTCAAAACACCTGTTACAATGAGAAAGGGTCATAGACAGACACAGAAAGGCCTTAAGTTACTGTGGAATTTAACAGCCTTCAAGAAACTAATGTTGAAATGAAGCATTATTTGACAACAGAATTACTTGGTTGAAATGGAAAACCATCATAATATCATAACACAATAGAATGAAAAAGCACTGAATACCAGGAAGACTTATTATTCATGAAGCTAAAATGAGGCAAAAATAGCATACAGCTTTTGAAACTGAGGCTGCTTTGAATACTATGGTATCCAAGATCACGAAGACTCTAGGACAACACATACAAACAGTGCATGATACGTGTAAATACACTAAGGCCTATTGCTTTCTATGTAAGCCCAAACACTGATGGCCACATGTGTCATTGTAAGGTGAGTACAGCCTCTGCATTTCCATTCCATTCCATTTCATTCCATTTCTTACCAGGCCTTCCATGTGCTCAGGCTAATGGTGATGCAGTGACACTCTGGATGGAAAGCTTGATAGTGCTTGACAGCGTGCTGTATCCCTGATAGGTTACAGCCCTGTAAGTAAGATGGTTTAAGTAAAATTTTTTTGTGAAAAATCTTTGTTACCAAGCATAGAGCATATTCAGACGCACAGCCAACGTGTCCATGCAGAAAGACTACGGCTTATTCTCTTTGCAATAAATCCAAATTTGCATGTGGTAGAGCTAGAGCTATATGGGCAAAAAAAATCCAAAACAAAACACTTTCATATGTTTTAAGTCCTTTTACAGTGTATAACAGATTGAACAGTGATCAACCACAAAATTAAAAGTGATAAATGCTTTCAATGTTGTGGCTGATCAGTTTATATTAAGATATTGACAGACAGGGGACAAATTAAAGGAAAAACCTACATAAAGCGTCTCAGTAATGTGTTGGGCCAAGACGAGCTACTAGAACAGTTTCAGTGCTCCAATGGAAATAGATTCTACAAGTCTCTGTAACTCTGCTGAAGGGATGAACACCATTGTTCTAAAAGATGTTCCCTCAGTAGATGTTTGATGATGGTGGTGGAGAGCGCTGTCTAGCATGTCGGTCCAAAATCTTCCGTAAGTGTTCAACTGGGTTGAGATCTGGTGACTGCGAAGTTCACAACGAGTGATTTACATTGTCCTCCTGTTTTTCCACTCATTTTTCAGCTTTTTCCTTTAATTTGTCATCCATCTATATATATTTATTATTTATCTAATTATCTTATCAAATCATCTTCATTTTTGACATAACCACAACCAGCAGTCACAAAAATATGTAAAAGTTTTATTAAATGACAATTATCTTTGCTGTGGGAATTTTTTTTAATCTATCATCATTTCATAAAAGGAGGTGTTGATTTATTTCTTCTAATGAAGGAATCAATAAGGCAACACATATGTTTGCCGAAATAATTTATGAATCAACAACTTATTGTAATATGTCATAGTTACACTGAATATACTGGTGACTGACAGAGTACAAAACAGCGAATGCTTCCCTTCACATATGCATTAAACTACTTAAAAAAAACAATTAAATACACATAAAAGAATCACAATGACTATAATACTGACAACACAGTTACTCTGGATCATTAAATGATACGGTCCCTCTGTGAAAAGATTTGATTGAACAAAAAATCCAACATTTTACACACACAAACACACTTACTCACACACACACACACACACACACACACACACTCTTTACTTTTGTACATTTAATACATTTAATGTTTATTGTGTTGTCATTGTTTAGTGTTGGAAAAGCAAATCTAACCTGGAATCCACACTTTAAGCACACCAGGATATCATGTGATGCTGCTGGCTCGCCATCTATCATTGTCCGTTCCTTTAGGCAGTCAGAGCACACCAACCACACGCTGGAGAGTACGGACTTCTTTACTGAACTCAGGTCCACTGCCTTACTCACGTGCTGGCAAGTCAAGCCTGATTAAAAATACAAATTTAACATTCTTATACATAAATAGTATTATAGAGTATAATAATTTCATATATAAACATATAAACATGCTATACAGGGCTCCACCAAATGAAAACTCACAGCCCTGACTTCAACATTCTGGTGCCCTATACTGCTTTACTGACTTACCACTGACTTCATCTGATGACTCTTCATCTCGAGGTTTCCTCGGTTTATTAGTCCGCTTAGTCATATCGGCGGCTTTCAAAGAGAAAGGGTCCTTTAGCCGCATCTGGAGCTCTGGAGGTAAATATGGAGTACAAACATGGGTGTTACAACACAAAATAAAACCACCTCAGCATGACTATGTTATAATAATGATACTTGAACTTATCAAAGCTTGTAGTCATCTCTAACTTCCAGTATCATTATACTTATTGTAGCATGCAACCCAGTGAAGTCCATAAGTACTGGTACAGTAATTGACTGACTTGGACTGACCATGGTACTTTGTAGGCTTAAAATGATTATCCTGCTGCACTGTCCTAAAACCGAGGTTTCATTTTTGAGTCATGTAAAGTTATAAATTTATTAAAATGTATTTATTTATTTATACATAAATAGACTAATTAAAAAGTAATTAAAATAACTCTTAATTCATAGAATAAAGTGCATTTGTGAACAATTTCTATCTGATGCATATATTTCTTTTACAGTTAGTTACTGATTAGTGTAATGCTTACTATATCCGTGACACCTGGGTCCCTCCATTAATACAGAAGGGACAACTCTCAAGCGTCCTTAACGCTGGCAGTTACTTATCCTACTTGGTTTGGCATTTATAAATCATTGTTCAAGAGCAGTGAGCCAAAACAATAGAAAATGTGTAATTGAGAAATGACTTACGGGAGGCTTAGTATATCACTGAAATAGACATAGCTACTCGGATGAAAGATGATATTGTATTAGGGATAACTTCCTAGTAATGGGCAAGAACACGGTTAAGAGGCCTCATTTAGCCTCCACCAGTTTGGTTGAATACGGAAGAGCTTTACGTCTTCTAGTAAAGAAATTTCAACAGCGAATTTCTTTTGCATATTTAGATCTGGTGAAAAGGTAGCAGCACTCACCTCTGTATTTCAGTCCGTGTGTTGACTGTGTTAGCTAACTTGAAGCCAACAGTGAGATGTCAACTCCTCCTGGCTAGCAAACAGGCTAGCTACGTTAGCCTGTCGGAATAAATAAACATTAACAGGTGTGTTGCATCCATCAATGCGCGGGATTATTGAGGCATTTTAAAGGAAAGTACCGACAACGAAAGAACGACGTTTCAATAACTCTTCGTTTTTTGCCTTTGACTTTCAAAATGTTATCAAGCGCTCGATAGCATCATCTAGCAACACCAGTCAACATGTGACGCACTACGGCAGCTCAGTTTGGCCCAATGATGCGTTCATGGATAATGGACAATCCACCAAAGAAGGCAGTCCGTCACAGGTTTCCCTTCAAGAGCTTTTACTATATATCTATATCTATATCTATATATCTATATCGATATCTATATCTATAGATATATATATATATATATATATATATATATATATATATATATATATATATATCTATAGATATATATATATATATATATATATACAGAGAGAGAGAGAGAGAGAGATACATAGATATACATTGATACATTTGTTGTTCTAATTTACAGCGACAAAAACAGAAATATTGGCAAAAAAAAAAATCTGAATAGAACAGGTGTCCTGATTTACAAACGTAATTATATTGTGTTATGTTGCCTCACGTCTATCTATTTATTTTATATGAAACAAGTTGCATCATCAAAAATGTAAAATTCAATCCTTTGGCGTCACTAAACAACGCTTTTATTTCTAAGGTGCAGCTAATGACCTTTATTTTGAACACGATCCCATATGACTCCGTTGAGGATCATGGGTACTTTGTTTATTTAGTGAACGGGGGCACGGACGTGGATGAATTAGGAGACTTCTAGAGCAAATCTACGGCCAACGGTGTCGCCGAGGCCGAACAGCGGCTGATGGTGCGCCACTTGTCACGGTCCCGCCGTGACCGCGAATGCATCAGGTATTAAGTTTTCGCCTACTCCTCAGTGCGTTGGTTTGAGCCGCTCGGCGCATTTGCAGCTCTTGTATCTCGACGAGCTGAGCTGTCGGGTCGTTTGCTCCCGTCTGAGTTTGACATTTTTGGACGCAGGCTCTGGTTTTGACGCGGAGTCGGAGGGAAGAGCATTTTTGTCCCTTGGGTGAGCCGTACTACCGCGCAGGCGCGTTTCATCGGAGACAGGGCGAGCTTTAGCCGTGACTTTTAGCAGTAGTCACACACAACATTCATCTGCGATTACAGGTTTATGTTCGCGACGTGTTGATATAGAGTACGACTAATCACACATGGCTCTGAGAAGGTTTTGGAGGTTTGCGGGGCTCGTCCCGCGGCTCCTCTGGAGCAGCAGCGTCCTGCCCGGGGCTCCTGTGCCGGGAGGACGAAGCTCCGTGTCCAGCCTTGTCAGGACTCTTCCTGGTCGCGAAAGTGAGTATTGCATTTAGCGCTGTATCCAGTTGCTAGCTCGTCTGCTGCTCAAGTCAGCCAGTTAGCTTGTGACTCACCGTCGTGGCTTTTCCACGTACTCTGCATTGCACGTTTGTTTTGCTTTCGGCTACAGAGCTGCTGATGTGCAGCAGGTTCAGTTCAGCGCCACCGAGCACGGACGTGACATACGAGCGGCTGAAACAGCTCCTGGCCTGTCGGAAAGCTGTGGTCATAGATGTCAGAGAGCCCTGGGAGCTCAGGGAGTATGGCTTCATCCCCGGGTCCATCAACGTCCCCCGTGAGTGCAGTGCTACCAAAAAATAACAGAAAACTGTTACTGGCAGGGACATGAACATGAACAAAGGTGGGAATGTCCTAAAGCACAAAGCCTGTCCTACAACGTATGCAGTAACCTTTAGAGGTCTGTAATAGGCATCAGCATTCTTTCTGGCAAGTTTGCTTAAAAGCAAAATATCCTAAATTTTGCGTCGAATGTCAGATCAAAAATAATCTTGAATTCAGCATCAATGACAACCTAGTAAGTGGTGTTAGGGACAGTTGGATTTACATAGATGATCCTGATAAGAATATTCTCAATGTTTTGAGACTACTGCTACAACAAATCCATCCGTATTTTGTTTTACCTAATAGCACATATTTACCAGTTGCCTGTCTGTGCTTCTTCGGCTTTGCAGTGGGGCAGGTGAACAACGCCCTCCAGCTGGCTCCAGAGGAATTTGAAGAAAAGTACGGTGGTGAAATGCCTCGGCAGAAGGATAATATTGTGTTCACCTGTCTGGCAGGGGTTCGGAGCAAGACGGCACTCGACGCAGCTGCTTCACTGGGATACAAAGAGTGGGACACGTTTGCTTGACATATGTCTGTCAAAATCACTGATTCTCACCTCTTCAGGAAGTCCACAAATTATTGAATTATTGCAGCCGTGCAAAGCAAATGTCGAATAAGATAATGTGTTGTTTCTTTTTAAAGTTAACCCCCTTTTCGTCTAGATAGAGGTTAGAGTAGCAGTACAGGTTTATGATTGATTTTAGCTGACATTTGAGGGATTGAGTCACTTTTGTATTTCGTCACGAGACAGCAGTTTCAGTTTCACCAGCTTGAGTTTATTGCCATGTTGTTGCATAAGGCCAACCCATCATGCAGTGCTCTTTGGAAAAATGACACATTCCCAGTTCCAGTATCTGATTGAAAAGTAGTTGACAAGATACGTACCTTAAGGGGCTAACAATGAAATTATTAAATGCAATCTATTACTACATGTATGGATGATTACAAGTAAAGTCAAACACTATGGAGTCTTAAATTTGAAGCATCTCTGTTTATATGACAGTTCATTCATTTTATTTCTGTTTTTGTTCAATTTCAGTGTTCAGCATTATCCAGGTGGATGGCAAGACTGGGTGAAGAATGAACAGCATAAGTGATCAAGGGATGGCGGAAGAAATAAAACATTATTTAATGCTCTTTTTCTAATTTATCCAAAATCAAGCTGGAGAGTGAGAGTGCATATTGAGGTGTCTTGTAAAGGTTTTTTGAAAAGTTCACACACTTTTATGTTTTAAGAGCCATTGATTTAAGTTGTTCTCCTCATCTGTGAATCCCAAAGATTGAAACCAGAGGGCTCAGCACACATCAACACCATGTCTGCTGCTAAGGGTTTTCAAAACTAGTGTAAAATTGCTGTAAAAAAGTTTCCTCTAAATTTTGTTCCAGCATTGACTACTTAAAATACCTTTACTGCTCTAAACAAAACACAGTTATAAATAGACAAGATTTCTTTGCCAGATTAACTATGCAAATTCATACTCAACTGTGTATGACTGTGAGTTAACAAGTCTCCCACTACATTTCATGAACAGTTTTTAAGTTGATGTATTGTAAATATTAAAAGGTTTATTGCTCATAGATGCAACTGTCAGTGCAGTTGTTTCCAAAATATTTCAATAAATAAAATTATAGTTTTGATTATCAGTGATTTTTAGTGTCTCTTTTTTGGGGTTGGGCACATCTAATAAAAAAGACAAGAAGAGAGCAATCAATTGGACAACTGGTGGTATAAATAGTCATGCAGAAGCAGATGCTTGCTGAGGTGACAGCTGCCGGGACTAAGATGATTTACGGTATTGAAGGGCTATGTCTAATATTCACAGTTTCTCAGGATGAATTTGCCACCAACCTTCCATGGAACATTAACAGGCTCCTTCATCATCCATGATAATGAATCTGGTTTGTTTTACAGCTGACAAGAATGCCTCTGAGTGGCATGGTCATGGAGCTTGTTCCCAATCAACTTTTCCTTTTACAGATTGAGCTGAAAGCCCAAACAGAACACAAAAATGATATTCTCACTGTCATTTTAGGAGCTTTATAAATGACCAAAGGGCCTTAAAATGCTTAGATACTGTTTACTGATAATGAGTCATTGTCAGTGAATATGACACTAACCAATCAATTTTATCAGAGGTCTAACACGGAGTGTGACCTCTCTCAGGTCTAATTTACTTAAAACATAAGGGTAGAGGGTGTGATACTGTATATATATATATATATATGTGTGTGTGTGTGTGTGTGTGTATGTATGTATACATATAAATACATATATATACTTTCCTTATATATATTCAAATATTTCCTTATTTGCTGTAATAAATGAAAGTAAAATTAGATGTGGAAGGGAAGATATAATAAATACTGCAATTTACCATGTGAAAATACCACAGTGATGAATGATGTTGTTTGGGTGTAACATGAAGAGCATTAATGAAGATAGATTATTCATGGATGAAAGATTGCACCTCTTCCCAGAAGTCCCACACTCCTGCAAGTTCTTAGGTCAGTAAAAGAGAGCGTATGCTCAGAAAATCCATCAAGACAGAGTTCACAAAACAATAAATACAAAAGCATTTTAGAGGTTGAATTGGATGGTTTTTTTTATGTTTTTTCAGTATAATCTGGCTTTAGGACAGGCTACAATATATATATTTTAGTTATTCTGTGTTTTTCTGTTTGTGTCTGAAACTTAGGGGTTTGGTTTTCTATGAGGATCAATGTTACTGGCAGTTAATATTTACAGTAAACTTTAGGGACAGTATAGTATTTTCTGACACCAAGTGACTCTGTTGATGTCAATGAAGAATTGCCCATCCCAGGCCTTACCACTGTTTTTCTCCCCTTACATCACTCTGCCATGTCAACTGAAAACTCCAGACTACAGCCCCCCTCCTTTTTTTTGCCTCCATATTTTACCTCTGAAGCGGTTAATTCCATTTTTTTTTCCCTGCATATTCCAGTTTTAATATGTTGAAAACAGACCAGACTAATAAGTACTAATTTATGTCAAATCTTGCCAGGGCTCTTTGTTCCTCTACAGCCGCAGTCTCATCAGGTCACCCTCCAGCTTTTGCTCAGCATTCAATTAAAGTCCCTCGTCCCATCAGAGCAGATCACATCAGTGCTGTACCTACTGGCTGCTATGACTGACTAAGCCCTGCCTGCCTGCTTGTATGCCTGCTAGCCTGTCTGCTGCTCAGTGCTTTGGTGGGCACTGAGGTGGTGGATGTACCATAATCCAGGCAAAACCCATTATTGGTTTGGATAAAAGTGAGACTGATACAAGATCACACTCTATATATTGCAGAGAGATTAATAGGTGTAACCTCCTCTGATGCCATCAGCTGCTATCCCAGCACAGATCTATTCCTCACACACTGCTGACAGATATCTGAGCAGCAGGTCAAGCCCTCGTTGGTGCAAAGGTTCGAGATTCCACAGGTGTTGGCTCATGAACAGGCTGACAAATTGTCTTGAACAGAGCAGGGACATGACTGGCAATAGGAGGTATAAAACCTCAGAACAGGGTGATGATAAGATAGCACAAACGCGGAAGCTGGAGAAGCATTGAAGTACAGTCAGCCACAGAAGGGCCCTGCTTGAGTATTTCTTTCACTCCCTGTCAGAGAATCAGGAAGCACAGTTGCTGCCGCCACCATGAGCCACAGCCCGGAGAGGATCTCGTCCTACCGCCGTCACTTTGAGGACAGCAGCTTGTCCCATCAGGTCAGGGTGTCCAGCCCATCTCCCACCAGGCGGGAGGCCCGCCATGCATCCGCCAGCTACTCCTGCAGACCTGGGTCTGGCAGCATGCGCATGGAGTCAGTGGGAAGGAGGACCGTCTCGGCTGCACGCAGGGCTCACATTGTCGGAGCAGGGTAAGCCGGGTCAGAAGAGGGCCCACATGCAGACTAATTTGGGGGTTATAAGAAGACAGATAGCTTATTATTTCCTAAGCTCTCTTTCAAGCCTCATTTATTATACAAAAACATTCACATTGTCTCATGATATGCCATCTCCCCTTCCTACAAAGTTGAGTTCTTTGGCTCTGGGTTTGATATGTATTAGTATTTGTTTTCAGCGTGAGTGCAGGAGCTATGGTATGTGTTGGGCCTGGTGGAGAACCTGCCATAGACCTGGATTTGGCTGCAGCTGAGAACCAGGAATTCTTCAATACCCGCACAAGTGAAAGACAGGAGATGATTGTCCTCAATGATAGACTGGCTGAATATATTGACAAGGTAAAATGCATTCAGACTAGCTACACTGAATGTCTTCCACCAGTGCAGATTAAAATTTTTGCCAGGTGGTTAAAATGCCTTTTTTTGATAAAAGTGTGTATAGTTCTCTCAACTCTGTGACCACATGAACAGGAGAAATATTATAGTGTCTGGTTCCTGAGCACTTGAAATATCACCACTGAGATTTTCTTGCTATTACAGGTTCGATCACTTGAGCAGCAGAACAAGCTACTGGAAACAGAGATCGAGGCCTACCAGAACCGCTTCGAGAAGCCATCAGGTCTGCGCCTTCTATATGAGGAACAACTGAAGGAGCTGAAAAGGATCGCTGACCAGATGAGAGTTCAGCGGGTGAGACAGAATTATCCAAACAGCACATTGCTTCTGCTTCCTTTTTTTACATTTCAGATGCAGAAAGACGGAATTCATTTTTTCTGGCGAGGTTTTCATCTCGCTAATCTGTGGAAGATTGTTCCAAGTAATGATACAAGACGTGAATTTGGTGTTTTCAAGGTCACTTACCTGATAACAAGCTTATTACTTGCAGGCAAATGGAGAGTTGCCACAGCGTGTTAAGGTGTTGTGTAGTACAGCTGTGGTTTATATGCAGATGAGATGGCTTGATTACACATTTGCAGAGACACACGTACACACAGACTCACATTCCAGTTTGAGGTCAAAATATAAAATGCGAAAGAGGCTGATCTGCATTTTGCACACACCTTCGGATCTAATAGACCTGTATATTACTAATGAATTTCTCGGTTTTCAGGACATTTCCTTGGCAGCTAAGGAGTCCACAGCTGCTCAACTAGAAGCAATCAAAATCAAATTTGAGGAGGCAGTGGAGCTGAGGAAGAAAGCTGAGTTAGACATTGAAGCCTTCCGTCCAGTAGGTTCCATTCAATTGAATAATACCCTCTTTTCATCAAAAATAATTTATAGTTGTCAACCCAAATGATAATAATGGTATGTATTCTTCAGGATGTAGACAAAGCCACCTCCTCACGCATTGCCTTGGAAAAGAAGCTGGAGCAACTGGAAGTTGAAATTGAATTCCTAAAACGAGTCCATCAACAGGTAAAAAAAAAAAAAACATATTTATGTAAGAATTACATATTTAGCTTGCCTCTCATTTTGAGGATTACTAAAGATTTCTTTTTTTTCAGGAAATTGATGAGCTCATGAAACAGATCTATGCAGCTCATGCCACGGCTCATAGTGCATTCACCATGCCCGACCTGGCAGGTGCTTTGAAACAAATCCAAACCCAGTATGACGACATTGCAGCCCAAAATCTCCAGGTAGAATAATCACACGTCAGCACTGCAGTGATTCAGTGAAATCTTCTGTTAAATTGTTTAGTTAAAAATTAATTTATGTGAAATTTTCCGTCGTTTCTAGGAGATGGATTCGTGGTATAAAAACAAGTTTGAAGATCTAACCAAGAAGTCGTCAAGGCATGTGGATAAGGTTCGAAGCATTAGAGAAGAAATAGCAGGTGCCAAAAAGGATGTGAGTGTCAAAGTGAGAATGAATATATGAGTATTGATTTGGAATCAATATTTGATGGCTATAATAACTAAAATCGTTTTAAAATATCTCAAGATCCAAAGCAAAGAACGTGATTTGGATGCCCTGAGAACCAGGAATGAAGCTCTTGAGGCCCAGATCCAAGAGAAGCAATTAAAGTACAGGAAGGAACTGGAAGACCTACAGGTAAGTGCACCATTCACACCTGGTTGCAGCAGAGTCAGCCAAGAACATGTACTCTCACTTACATGCATGCAGACACAAAGCCAATTTAACAGTTCACTCGTAAGATAATTTCATGGCTTTGTTAACCTAATAGGCTCGGATTGAGGCCCTGCAGCTTGAGCTGAAATCTACTAAGGAGAAAATTGCACTGCACCTGTGCAAGTACCAGGACCTCCTGAATGTCAAGATGGCTCTGGAGATTGAGATCACTACTTACAGGTGAAGCAAAAGCAACCTGAAATTGATTCAGTGCCATGTATTTGAATTCATATACATAATAATAATTTTAACAATGGTTTATCTTCTTCGCAGAAAATTGATTGAGGGAGAGGACGTGCGGTTGTCTGGCATGATGCAAACCCTGCCTCTTACCGCCTCTTGCATGAGCACTATTGGTGCTGGGATGAGCTTTGGTGGAGGTGGCATGAGCAGTGCAGGTGGAATGGGTGGTGGACTGATAGGAGGTAGTGGTGCAGGAACTGGGGTTATGAGCAGCGTTAGCACTGGTGCCAGTAATGGGGGGATGGGCACTGGACCTGGAGGTGTGGGAACCGGAGGTTTGGGCACCGGGGCTGGAGGTGTGGGTACAGGTATCGGGGGAAACTTGGGATTTGGTACTGGCAGCAAGGGTGATAGCACAATGGGTGGTACTGGAATGGGTGCAGGTAGTCGCTCAACAGGTTCAGGTGGCATGGGCAACAATGGCGTGGGGTTCAGTGGAGGAAACGGTGGAGTAGGTGAGGGGAAAGGTAGAACGGGTCCTGCTGGAATGGGAGGCAGTGGAGGAATTGAGGGTGTGGATGGGGATGTCACATTGTCAGGCTTTGGTAGAAAGGGGAAGAATGTTGGAAAAATGGCTGGATCAGATATATATGAGGACAAGCTTGAGGCCTACACTGACCAGGCTGTGGAGGTGACCGAGAGAAGGACTGTGCTCATTAGGTAACGCTACCATCATGTATCATTTCTACTTCGCCTAAGCAAAGCTTCTTTTTATCACAAGACTCAAACTAAGAAAACATAATCAGACATACCTTTGACTAAGTGTCTTAACTTGTTTGACACAGTAAGAGTTAGGGCCCGCATACAGCTGTCCAGAGCTCCAGCCTGTTTAACAGTTGTAACTAGATATTTTTGGTCACTGGTCCTTTTGTTCTTTCCTCTCCTACAGAACGGTGAAAAATGAGGGAGATGTGCTGGAGATGGACCACCGGGAACAAACCTACACCATCACCGGTGCAGCCACCGACTCTGACGACGACTGAGCGGTACAAATTTCCAAGTGACCGCCTCTCACCCTTAAAGCTCCACGCCCCTCTGAGCTTGCACTGACCAAACCCCATGTCTGGGCACTGACCTTTGCCCTTTGCCCTGGACAAGCACACCAGGAATGAACCTTCGCCTCATAGGGTTTTAATATCCCTAAGAACACTCAACAGGGTCTCTAAATTGTTGCTTGCCTTACACCCCGCGTTCTTCTACTCACTGCAAATAAAGCCATAAGCAATCATTTACCTTGTCCTTTCTTTATTTGATGTTTCTTCAAGATTTTTGTTTGAGGTACATTTTGTGTACCCTGCATATGATCCAATATTAGTTACATGAAATGCTGAATAAAAAAATATATATATGTAGTTTTTCTCATCTGAGCGAGATGTTGCTTATGTTCAGAGCTTTGGCTTGGAAGAAGAAAGAGTGAAAAAGGGGAAATGAAGTAGAGATGGAAAAGAAAAACAGAGAGAGAGACAGAGTCACCTGAGGGTCAAGGCAGTTGCCCTGACACTTTCTGGAGGGCTAAGGAATCCGTCAGTCAAGTTTTGTTCTGCAGCCAACTGAAGGCGCACAGCCGTTCTCTGTCCTCATTCCATCCAAATCCACACCTTTTCCTCCTGCTGTTGATTGGGAACGACTGGATCTGGCCAGCAGATGCCAAACACTCTCAGTGTCCTGCTCAAGGGCTGACAGCAGAAACATACAACACAGCAATCCTCTGACAAAAACTGCAACAGAGATTGGGAGAGGACCAGTGTTATTATGGCAGCAATAACATTACGATGCCATCATTGTTATAATGGGTTACTACTTAACTAAAGTCAACTGAAGATAAAAACCATAACTCTTATTCCACAGTGAAATGCCTCTACATTACATATAGTGGGGCTTTACAGTGGTGTGCTTTCGGTGAACATGGAAATTTACATAGTAATGAAAAAAATGCAGAAATTTGTTTGTTTCTCACCTTACATCAAAAATTTTTGTGTCTGTGTCAGTTACAACAACAGTTTGGACTGCGCTGATTTAACGCACTTGGGATTTGGGAAGTGCAACAAAACAGCAGCATTTCCTGCTCAATTGAAATGCAAAATTTCTGAATAACTGCAATAATTACTTTAGCTATTAGCCATGTTAAAAATCAAAAACAGGATTTACCCAGTTATTAATTTAACCAGATTTGTATTCCAAGTAGCTAAACAATGTAAAACAAGCAAAGCTACATAAAACCAAGTAATTATAATTACTTTAATCTTACCCTGTTGGAGTCAATGCACCGCCAGTATCTTATTTAAAGTCATATCATTGCAATGTAATTCTTATAATGATTGTGAAGAGGATTCATGTTAGAATAATCAATATTTCTCCTGGACATCACTTCCACAAGCTCATCCCACCCGAACACGCAGGAGACAATTAGTTTGAACCTAAAACTGTCAATCGGGGAAATAATGAGGAGCCGTGAGACGCTCACGTCATTAGATCACATTGTGTAACAGCAGATCATTAAAGTGCATCCAACCCGATGCGTTTACATTTAAGTTTATGGAGATAACTGCACTACTCTACTATACGAAGAAATTGAATCTATTCTCAATATAATTACCGGACAAGGGAGAGCGTGTGTATGTGTGCATGCGTGTGTGTGTGCGCGCCCGTGTGTATGTGTGTGTGTATGCGTGTAACGCGGAGCTCTCCATGGTGCTTCGTCCTCAGGCTGGAGAAACTGATGCACCGGTAAAGACGAATATAATGTTTTCATTAAAACAAACTAATAAATCAATAACACGTATATTTACTAAATTTCATACACAAACTTAAATTCGCAGATACAAGCAGTGATTTCGCAAAAGCACATTTTGTAATTAGAGAATGTGACCCAGTTTTTATTTTTTTTTTAAAATTAGATAGAGACGCAAATAATAATAATAATAATAGTAATAATAATAATGACAATTATTACTATTAATATTGTTGATATTATTATTGTTATTATTATTATTATTATGTACTACTACTACTACGACTACTACTACTAAAATTAATAATGATAATAATAATATAGTTGCTATAAAATGGTGGGGACAAATTTCAAAACTCCGTTTAAAAATTATTGGGTTTTAATTATCTTAAAAAAGAAATGAAATGAGAAAGTTACACAATTATTCAGATATTAGTTCAATAATAACCATGACTTCGACTAAAATATTTGACCCTATCTGAGCACACAGGCCAGTCAAGGTTAGCCTACATGTCTTTAAACATGCTCTTTGCCATTCTGGTTGTTTTGCTCACACTTTAAGTTTGCAGAAACACATCGCATAGTCAATTGGGTCAGTCACCTTCATCCTAAAAGAAAAATGGTGTTTTACTCCGAGCTGAGGAAAAGAGCTGCTTATATTCAGCACGAAGGGCAAAAGTTGGGAGTCTCTTTGAAAACCTGTGATTTTCTGTCACCGTGCGCACATGCTTTGGGTGGCTAAATCCCAATTAGGGTCGGCTGACACGCTGCTCTATTCACACAGAGTCCTGCCTGCATACATTTGCCTAGGAATGAACTTCTCAAATAGATCTCCTGCTAAATGCGTTGGACAGCAGAGAGAATCGGCCTGAGTGACACTTTCTTTCTGGGGCGCTCGACTGAGAAAAGGTATGAATTTATAAGGTACACCGAAACATATCAATTCACTCAACTTCACACGCTTTTATCCGCGTCTTCTCATGCGAGACAAAGTGAGTTTAAGTCAGGGAAATGTGGCCTGAAAAAGACAGGCGCAAAAAAAACTTTGAGAGACTTTGAATACCGAAATGGTGCAGCCCCCTTCTCGGGGGAAAAAAGAGAGGGGGTATTATGAACGAAATCACGCATGAACAGCGTTGAATCAGGTGCCGTTTATTCTGGTCCTCTCTAATGCGATTTTGAATATTAGTCTGGGTTAAAATCCCAATCATGTCATCTGGTGGGAGTCCCATACAAGCGTAATTACTATTCAAAGGCGTTGCGAATGTCCCACCCGCATCAAGACAGCTGGTCTGCCTTAGGTGCAGCTTGCATCTTTCCCCGGGTTTTCTCAGAAAGTAAAACAACTTAAATATGACCGGCGTTGTTTCGAATGAAGAAAGAAAAGGCGAAGAAAAAAATTAGAGAGGGCCTCTTCTCTGAAGCTTCTTTCTGTTTTGAGGGCGACTCAGAGCTGAAAGGAATAACAATAAGTTCAGATTCTTTTGCTGGAAAGAGTCCATGCTGTCCGGAAAACCATGAGGATTTAGGACCTCTTTTTTAATTAAAAGAAGTGTGACCAAATGAATGCGAGAGGTGCGGAGGTGTGGGCTTACAAGTGGAGAAATAAATGGATTGAGACAAACACAAAGTCATTTCCAAGACGTGGGAATCTGTGAGAAATAGGCCACATTGCTAAGTGGGACAATGATTGGGCTCTCTTGAATAGGCCCAAACAAGGTTTATGGGTCGACATAAAAAATGTGTTTTCTTCGGAGCTCAGAGGGGTCTTAAATGGTCGGCCATTGAAACCAGTCCAGGAGAGGTGGTGGTGAACCCTCGGCACCCCTGAGGTATAGTCAGGGTGCATGAATGGTGATCCCTGGTGGGGCATTGCTCTCTGTATTTACGTCCTTGCTTTGCAGACAGGTTGTTCCTCTATATTCATGGCTCATTAATGGCCAACCAGTAAAATCAGAGCCCCACCGTTTAGACAGCTGAACCCCCCCCCCCCCCAAAAAAAAGGGTGGCAAGAGCCAGGCCATAAAACGTCTCCTTCATCTCCCAAACTCCGATTCTTCTCAGGCCGTTATTTAAGTTCATTAAAGAGACGCGGAGTGCAAAACGCTGTTGATTGACTCCGCAAAGTTGTCCCAGAGCAAAGATCCGACCATGTAATTAATGTGTCTTTTTCTTTTAAAAAGGAGGAGGGACAATACCGCCGGTCAAGCCATTTAATTTCATTTAATTTTCCATCCCATTTGCTCCCAACACTGCTTTCACTCTGACACCGAGCCTTTTGACTCTGGCTCTTCAGGGCTCCGGAGCGCACAGCGGAGCCGGGCTTCACCCCAGCGACTTCTCCCGCACACAGAAAAGCAAACGTCTTCGCCTTCTTCACCCTCTTCCTCGGAGAATAATTAATTTCACTGTGGAGAAGAGCTTTAAAGCGGCGCAGGGGTGGATGGGAACCAGCCGCATATGCCGAGGCGTTAATAAATAACCCCTCCGCACAGCCGGGTGCAAACATTGCGCCTATTGATGAGATTGTTCGCGTGTCGTTCAGGCTCTTTGAGTGACGGTGGAGGAGCTCAGGGAGGAGGGAGAGAAAGAGAGAGAGAGAGAGGGAGAGAGAGAGGGGGAGAGGGAAAGAGATGTTTGATTACAGCGTCTTTATTATATCATCTGAATGGTTTAGATGTTTAAAGTTAATGTCGCTGCGGATTGTGTTTTATTGCATGTTTGTAATGTATTAGTTGTTTGATTCATTCATTAAAAACTCCAACCAGCGTGCAGGTAGCCCATACGACTTTTCAATGTGGACATCAGATTCCCAGCTCTAAGCGGAGAGGTCAGAGGTCAACATGTTCAGGGTGTGGATCGATCACCCACAGGTTCTTGTTCTTCTTCTCTGCCCAGACTCATCATTGCAGCATCAAAAGGCTCCATCAACTTTAAACAACCTGCTGCACACAGCCACATGCTGGAGAATCGTTGTCCCTTCAGTATGAGCCCACTAGTCAATCAACCATTTAAGGCTTTTGGATTCTTTTGTCACTAGAGTCGAGTGTCTGAAGCGTGATCATTATCAAAGTCTCCAAAAACGTTTTGAATCAAATGTTGCATTTGAGCGTTATTATTTTTTCCTTAACACTACACGGTTTAAAACACAATATCTACATATTTTGAATATTTCAGATAAACTGAAGGATTAAAGTACCTTCCCGATAAACTTCTACTTTAAGATACAAAAATATTTAAAAAATGAAAATTTACATGAAATGTAATTTAATGTAAAATTACATTTAAAATGTAAAAACGCAGTTTTTCTCAGCTTATGAAAATCTATAGAGATCCATGTTTTTCAAAAATGCATTTTTATAGATTTTTTTAATTGCAAAACCAATCAATCTATCAGCCAATCAATCAATCGATCAATCAAGCCACTTAAGTCACTCATGTCACTCATGTCACTCACGTTAGTTAATTAATCAATATGAATCAATCATTTTGTATTTTCTATAATATTCCTGTATTAATGGATTTTCTCGATGGAATTCGATTTACAATGAACATTGAAATATAACAAAAAAATGTTTCCTACATTTACCTAATATAATTGCATATTATATATATATATATATTCATATTTTTATCTTCCTTATAAAAATATCCGTGTAGGACATTTGATTTCATTTATGTATTTTATAAGGGAACATCTTTAGATAAAATTATTAAAATTATTTTTTCACTATGATAGATTCTTGAAATATCTACCACATAAGGTAAAACTGAGCAATTATTAAGAGAAATGTCATAAAGGATTTGTGTATTCTTTTATGTTTCTTCGTACAGCAGAATAAGCTCGTCAAACGAGGAGAATGAGACAAAAGTATGCGCGTGTGTGCGCGTGTTTGTGCGTTGGAAAGATGGTGATGCTTATTTCTGGGTTTTTTTTTTTCCTTCTTCCTACTGGTGGTTCTGCCTTTTCAGTACCTGCCTGATCTCAACCCGGCACACGCCGAGAGTCAATAGAAGTTAACAAGTCCTCTAAACTTTCCTGCTCCTTTTGTTAAACTAAGGACACAAAAGAGGAGGGAGAAGAAAGAAGCTTTGAAGTATGTAAAACCTAAAGAATGCCAGCCAAGTAGATTTAAAGTAGCCACTGATTTCAAAAACCGGCTTGAAAGGAGAGAATGGAATAGGGTGAGGATTTATGGATAAATTATACAGTGGATTTGTCAGTTAAAATATCGGAACTGTCTGGAGGACAAAGCCACATGCTGAGGATTAATGGTCGCTCTGGACCTTTGATTCTGCACCCTCTTTTCTCTGCCCTTGACAAATTGGATTTTGGGGATGGGAAGGTCGCCTGGCCCTTTGTGTCTCTTGACCGTTTTGGAGCAATTCATTATGCGGCGGGGTGAGGGAAAGTCTCCATGTGACCAGGCCGGCCCGTTTTCCCTCTCCTCACAGCTGCTGGGAGAGCCCAACTCTCTCACACTCACACACACACACACACACACACACACTCACACACGCACACACACACACTTAGGCACGCACTCCTACTCGCTGCTGCAAACTCAGGACGCCCCCCTCCCCCTTTAGACTACCTAACATAGCACAGCATCACCTCTCTGCATCCCGACCCCCCTTCCAGTAAACACACTTGCGTCCTGAGTTGGAGAGGTTTGAGGGGGTGGGGGCATAGAGAGGGAGGGGGGCTACCTAGTCTGCACCATCACTAGAAAAGCAGGGGAGCATAACGCCACCGCGTCACTTTGAGGGCGGATAACGGCCGGTCCTCATCCTCTCCTCCTCTCTTTCTCCTCCTCTTCCTCCTTCCCTGCACTCTCCTACATAGTCTCCATCAGTCTTCATGGTTCTGATCTCACCCCACGCCATGCAAGCCACCCGGGCGTCCACCACCGTCAGTGTGTTTGCGGACTGCAGCATCCCGGCCGGGCTCCGGATAGGACCGGTGCCGGGCATCTTCAAACTGGGGAAGTACGTGTCGGATCGTAAGGAAATTGGACCCAAGAAGAAGGTAATATTAAAGCACCGAAGATTTAAAATGCATTTACTTTGAATTATGGGTTAATTTTTATGTGGATTTTTTCTTAGTGGCCTGCTGTGTAACCAAATTAATGCGCCTTATTTTAAGATGTTTTAAAGTGAGAGGGTTGACCAGGTGCATTGGATGTCTTTGACCGAGGGCTGTCTTGTGACAATTTAAAATAAAATTTGACATCTGTACTTATTAGCAATTCAGTTATTCCAAAGCCTCTTCATTGACAAGAAAATCCTGACTATTTTAAAAATATTCCATATTCTTGCCTAAATTTTAATGGACAAAATTTATACCACCGATAACAAAAAATAACCCTCTGAATATCGAAACACTGTTTTGTGATCACTTTAAATTTAAGCATGTAGAGCAAGTATCAAAAACGAGCAGGTTGGGTTGGGATTTCTAAAGCTGCACTGTCAAACTCCATCGGGCCTCCGCTTATTAATTGGTTTGGCCTGTCACGTTGGAAATAATTGAGCTCCATTAGCGGCAGACTTGTCAGTCTGTGCTTCTACTTAACCGGCCTAATGGGCGGCCGGGGTCTGCTGTGTGGGATTTCATGCCCTCAGCCGCCTCACATTTCACTGCCTGGCGGGCCTGTTATCCCGATGAGCCGTTTAATTTTAATGTAATCCGGCCACAGAAAGATGCCAATGAGGCCCCGCTGCCTGGGGCTAAGGAAAATACTAATAATTATAACGAAGATAAAAGATAAAAACAATCAAACGAACTGCATTCGCGTTATTGGAGTGGGATTATTCAGATTAACAGCAGTCTAGTTTTTATTTAAAAAAAAAAAACAACAGCAAAGCGAAGCATTAGAAAACAGGACTCTTCGCATTTTTGAATTTAAAAAATTAAAACACTAAAAAAAATGCAAACTTTCAACTTTTAAACTTCAGGAAAAACCAGCGGTAACCACTTTGCTGCTATGAGTACACCCATAACCGCACCCTGTTATTGTTGGAGCTGTCAGCGCCTGTGATTGATGCGTCTAAATGCGTGGCCCCGGGCTGCCGGCGATCATCAGGTGCAATCTCTGTGTCAAATGTCACGCTTCCATCTTTAATGTCCTTGAACAGTTTAGAAACGCTCTGACACTCCTCAAATTCGTTTCCCATATCAACTCAATTAGGCCCGCGTGTCATTCTCTTTAGTAAATTAGCAGCAGAGCGGATAAAGACGCATTAGGCGCGTTTTGCTCCAGCCTGGTCGCGGCAGCTCCGGGTTCTCTACCAGAGACTGGACGAGAAAATTCGTTAAGTAAAATAAATTTAAAGGAATACAGGAATGGAAAAAAGTGAACTGGCGGATTAATGGATCCAAACTGGGAGGGAAAAATAAAAAACTTGCACTTTTTAAAAAAAGCAGGCTCAAATGTGTTTCCAGCTGGCCTACTGTAGCCTGGATGTACATGGATGGCCTATTCATTTCATCCTATCTCTCTCTTTGTGGAGGGGGAGACATGTTGAAGGGGCCATTGTGTTTATATTTGCTGTCGTTCCTGTCATGCTGCACGGCTGCAAGGCTCGTTCTCACCTATCTCATTTTCTGGCCCCATCAGATCCGTTTGATACGGGGGGACTTCGTGGATGAGTCGGGCTGTCCCGTTCCAGACTGGGTCGGATTCATCCGCGCCGCCAGGAACGGTCAAGAGCAAAACCTGGAGGCTGTGTCGGACTTACCTGGTGGACAGGTGATTTTTTTTTCACCCACTCACACATAAACCCAGTGGAGTTTCTGAGCTTTTTTTTCTTTCTTTACTCTACGAAACTTAAATTAACAGTAGCCCCTCCGCTCCCCTCTCATTTTTCTTTCAAAGATTTTCTATCGTGTGCTGAGAGAAATTCCTGCAGGAGAGGAGCTCAGTGTCTGGTACTCCAACGCTCTGGCCCAGTGGTACGACATCCCCACCACGGCCACTCCAACGCACGACGAGAAAGGTAAATCACACTGTTAATGATGACGGGGGAGCGGGTCAACCAGACGGCCTTCGGTCACTGAAGGGAAATAAAATTAAAAATAATGATAATAGTAATAATTTGAAAAACGATATGCGATAAGCCATTTAAAATACTGTTTTCAGATTTTGCCTGTCTGAGGCCTCAGAGAGGTCTCCCCGTGTCGTCGTCGTGTTGAGCGTCCATCACTTCACAATTAAATGACTGTAATGTCCCTTCCTTATCGCTCGGATACAGAAATCGATTGGATATTTTTCCTCGGGCATCCTATTTTTTTGTATCCAATAAGTTAGATAATGTATAAATTTGAAAAATAACAAATTTCCATTAAATACGAAAAGGAAATATTAGAAAAAAATACTTTATTTTGGAAGGAAATGAAAAAAGCTAAAGGAGATAAAGAGAGATTATTTGTTTTTCAGGTGACAGTAGTGTGCAGCATATTTCATGAACGTTATCTTGAAAAAGACAGGGCCTAAAATATAAAGTGTAATTAAGGCACTATGGCCTGATCTCAACATCATTTACCACCGATTTACCGCTCATCCTTTTCAAAACGATTTCTAATTTGTCTGAGTTTTGTCTTTGGTCTGTGTTTGGATTTTTAATCCATTTGTTTGGGCTGTAATGATAATCCGAGGATTAGCAAAGCCCGTTTGGGATTAATGTCTAATCTTGGCAAAAAAAACAAAACAAAACAAAAAACCCACCAGCTCGGTCAGACCAATCCGTTTAAAAAAAGATTATAATCAACAGATACTTTGCAGGAAATTCCTTCAAGAGACGAGGATTTTGGATTATAGTTTTTGCTTCCAGCTGGAATGGTCTCATCACCCGATGAATACATGTAAAACCATTGAAGTGATATCAAACAAAAATGTGATAAAGTAATTACAGTGCTTGAAACACAGAATAAAAAAAGCAATCAAAAGCAGAAAGTGACTTGTCTGAGCGACCGTGGAAGAAGAAGAGGCTGGTGATTCAGCCCCGAGACGGAGGTTAACAAATGCCACCGCGTCATTAATATTCATGCCGTCAAAAGCAAATAAATTAAAAAAAAGTGCTTCACGGTAAATTAGGTGGGTGCGTTAAGGTATTGTGGCCTAATGAATGCTAACTTTTATGTGGGGTGTATATTGCCCTGATTCTCCGGCCCAACACACCGTGTGCGCTCCTGGACATACGCTCGCTCCCATTATTAGGCGTCAACAGATGGGCCCGCGCCATTGTTTCTGGAGACTTGCGATTTCAAGCAACAGCTGCTGTCACTTCCACGGGAAAATGCGCAGAGAGAGAAAAGTCCCGCATTCAATGCATCGGTTTCTGAGCGCCAGATTGGGCAGGGCGTTTGCTCTTTTGATGGCGATCATCAACAATGGCCAGCATGAGGATTACAAAATCATTACATCTATATTAACCTCTGAGTACTCGACTGGGGGGGGGGTCATTAAGATGACTCCCTGGGTCTGTTACTATTTGGCACCAGATCTTACAACCGGATCATATCTATTGGGCCTAAATTTGAATATCCGGTGAAGTGCAGCAGTGACGAATGATGGAAATCTTTCACTTTAAAGAGGCATTTACAACGTGAAACGATTAAATATCGCAATGATTTTGATGATAATATTCTGCAAAATGTGTGCATTTTCTATTATATCACTTTCTAGTTAATTTATTTGAGCGCATTGTGTGTGTTATTGGGGGGTTACCTGTCTGTGTAGGCGCTAACAGGTCGTGTCTTTACAGGTTGCCAAACCTGTTATTTTCCTTTTACGCACGGACCTAGCTTTTTACGCATGGGAATATACTTTAAATTGTCATGTCATCAGTATTAACTCGTTTTACAATGTGTGGTATAACGTATTGATCCGCATCTATCCCGTCATTAATGCCATATTTGCCTGGCCTCTACAGGTGAAGAGCGTTACATCTGCTGGTACTGCTGGAGAATATTCAAATACCCGAACACACTCAAGGCCCACGTCCACTTCCACTGCGCTCTGAGCAATGGGCGGGGGTTCGTGAACAGCGAGCAGGCCAGAGGCACCGAGACATTCAGCAGGTCACCAAAGTCTGGAGACATCCCCAACACCTCCACCTCTCCAAGGAGCGGTCACAGTAACTCTTCCTTCTCAGACTCTGGCAGGCGGACAGTGTCCTCCTCGTCCTTTCTAAACAAAGCGGGACTGTCGAAGAAAAGCAGCTCCGAGGAGCAGGACAGGGCCCTCGACATGAGCGTCACCTCAGCCAGAAACCAAGGACAGCTCCTCAGCCTGGGCGCTACATCTTCAGTGCTGAGCAGCATGGGCTTCCACCCAGGTGTGCGCTCTGCCTTCAAGCCGACCGGCGTCTCCAAAGTCCCGGGCTCGGACCCCTCCAGGGAGGACGTCAACGGGAAGCTGAGCGGGCTGGGATTCAGCAAACTCATTGGCAACATGAAACCGACCCGCAATGTGGGCGAGACTTTAAACGGGGGAGGGAACCACGCTCCAAAATGCGCACCTGCGATCGTGGACGCCACATCTCCAATGATGCCGTGCACAAACGCTATCCGGGGTTTCCCGTTGCTGCCTCACATGGAGGAGACCTCGGCTTTTAAGCACGTAGAGAGTCGGATGCACTCCGGCCTGTCCCCGTCCCGTTACCCCCAGATGCCCCCTGGACTCCATTTCGAAAGGTTTTCTCTCCCTCATTTCGATGGTGTCAAGACTTATGGGGGAGACTGTAACATCCCACTAATGCCCTTCACTGTCTATAACGGGGAGCTTCTGTACAGCTCACCTTACTATCCGCTGAAATTCCACTTCGGCAACCTCCTCAAGTACCCGGAGTCCATGTCCTACTTTGGCGCACCCTCACTGAGCCAGGACCTGGGCTCCATCACCAACATCGACCGGGAGATCGCCATGCACACGCAGCAGCTGTCCGAAATCGCCGCGGAGAAGAACCGGACGAGGCTGGAATCGATGCCCGCCGGGGCGGCCAGCAACGCCGGGTCCGGAAAACCGAAAAAGGGGCACCTGTGCCTATACTGCGGCAAGCTGTACTCCAGAAAATACGGCCTGAAAATCCACATGAGGACTCACACAGGTTACAAACCGCTCAAGTGCAAGGTGTGTTTTAGGCCCTTCGGAGACCCCAGCAACCTGAACAAACACATCCGGCTCCACGCTGAGGGAAACACGCCCTACAGGTGCGACTTCTGCGGCAAGGTGCTGGTGCGGAGGCGGGATCTGGAGAGGCATGTCAAGTCCAGACACCCGGGACAGACCGTCAAGAAACTGGACGACAAACCGGGCGGCCTGTTCGAAGACGCGGAGCAGAAGAGCGACAATGACAGTGATGTAGACGTTTGCTTCACTGACGACCAGAGCGACCAGGAGTCGAGCAAAAATAATGACTGAGATGTTTTCAGGCCAAGAGAGAGAGAGAGAGAGCGCCCTTGGTCTTCAAAATGTGTACGCATCAGAATATGTCATGAAGTCTTGTATCAAGTCTGGCATTTTTACATCACATACAGCGAACCAAGGGTGTCTGAACCACACAACATGCCACCAAAATCTCCACATTTACCATAGATCTGCGACCGAGAGATTACATTCTGATTTCCCGGGGGGGGCAAAGAAAGTTTTGGTTTGGTTTTTTTACACTAAGAAAAGAAAAAAGATAGAATTTCGACACCAAAAACTTATGCCAAAAAATTTATCGGCCATATATTTCGTTCTTATTTAAAGTAACCGGGCAGTATTGCTCAAGGACATTTCAACAATGTCTCGCTGCTTTAGAAGAAATAAAATCCCGTGAGGCCTTTGGGGTTTGGCACGCTTCCTCAGCCGCGCTTAAAAACACACTGCACGATCTGCCAGGGCTGTTGCGGATATTTTCGTCTGTTTGAAAAGAAAATCCCCATAGTTGTTCTTTTTTTCGGGATTTTTTGACGCAGTCGGATAAATCTGTCTGTCTAACGCGTTTTGAATACTGACACTTGTACGACACCCTCAAAACAACTGCACACAAAACGAGAACAATGATCCGATCCAACCTCACTTAGAGACATTTTCAGTCCCGTTTTTTGAAGAAAAATCAAGGCTGCACATGAGACTAAATGAATTCTTAAATTAGATGTATTTTTTGCAGTGTGAACAAGGTACCAGGTACGTTATGCCATCAGAATGAATATGGTCACATTCTGGAAAATTATGAGCTGCAAAAATATGATTCTTTTTTAAATCTTGTTTTTTTTTTCTTTAAATTGTGAATAAAAATGCTTTTAAACTTTTAGTTGCACTTTAAAAACAGCAATGGGCGTTTAATTTCAACGAATCAACTGCAAAGTAACGGTTATGATCGAAATGATTAATTTCATCACTTCACCGAAAATCTCTTTTTCTCTGCGCCTCACTGAATAACACACTGTACTTAAATTTGCACTTTCTTGCAGAGGCGTGCTGCTCTTAAAGAAGCAGCCAGCAGCAGCAGCAGCAGCACCCAGTTTATTTAAGGAATTATTTCTAGAGAAAAGAAAATGTATTGATTGCAGTTAAAGGCTATTGTAAAGAACTGTAAAGTATGATATTTCACATTTGAGTGGAGAAGTGTTGTATACGTTTGTTTATAGGCGATATTGTCTGTCAGGGCGATATTGTATCCCTGTCTATTAAGTCGTTGGTTTTTTGAATAAATTTATTTAAAAAAAAATACAAGAATTTTGTTGAGGTGTTGTTTTTTTTTAGATGTTCAGTTTTGGGAATTAACTCCAACCCGCTCGTTTTACCTGTAAAACCCGATTAAAGTTGGACTCAAAGAGATGTCCGCAAATATTTACTAAATTCAGTGCTCTGTTTTTTAATTTCCCATGGCTTCAGTTATCCATGTAATGTGTCTGCTTTGGTACCATGGGCGATCCTATCCACGCTTTGTGAGACAAGATCAGCCCTGAGAATGCATTTTACAGAGAGCTGGGTTATCTGAAGGCAGATTTTTACATTCCCCTGCTGTGACGAAGGAGTAAATCCGATGCAATACTCAATCTGTCAGGCCTGGAGCCGGGGAAGGAGTATTAATGTCTTTTTCTTGTCTTCTTTTTCTTTTCAATAATAATAATAATAATAATAATAATAACAACAACAATAATAATAATATTAATAATATATTTTAAGTCATTACCACTAAACCCATCATACTAAGGGGAGATGCTATGAGAGGTCTTCGCCTGTGGTAGAAAGATGCCCTCAGTTCCTAAAGTCTACTGTAATATAAATTGCTCCGTTAAAAGTCCTGCAATGAAATGTTATTTAAGTAAAACGATGTAAGTGTTAATGGCTAAAAATACTCACTTACAGTTTTAACAGTGCAAAGTACTGGCTCCCTGGGTTGTTATCCCATTATATTTTATATTATTAAATCATTAATATTCATGCATTAATCTGTAATTAACATTTTACTGTTTTCAAAGTAGAGCTAATTTTAATCATTTGTTTAGTCCCATCATCATTTATATTGTACGTATAAAACTAATTTGTGAAGTAACTAATAACTATAGCTGTCAAGTGAATATCATAGATTAAAAATGTACTCTCAGAAATGTGGTGGAGTAAAATGACAAAGTGACATGAAGTGGAAATCTAAAGTAAACTACAAGGAAATGCAACATGTTCTGAAGTACAGTACTGGCGTACATGTACTTACATTCTGGCACTGCTGTCTGTAAGGTCCGATTTTACTGTAGCTGTAAAACAAAACAAAACAAAACAAAAAAAAAAAACCAAAAAAAACAAAAACAAAAACAAAAACAAAAACAAAAACAAAAACAAAACTAGAACAAAACAACAAAATATAAATTATTGCACTGATCAGAGGTCATTTGAAGAAAAAAAAAACAAACACAACACCTGCAAACCAGTAGAAGCATCCAGTCGCTTGATCAGTGAGAAAAATTAAATCTTTTGCCAACAAAGTTAAGGCAGATGGATGGAAAATGTCCAAAGAGGAAGATTTATGGTTTTGCAAATAATCATATAAGACCTCACCTTAAAAGGGAAATTTCTTAGAAACTATTTAAACCACTAAAAATATGAATATTGAAATTATTGGTTTACTCAAAGGAATTTTTGTCTTTTGAAATGCTTGCATTTCATGTCTCTTCATTGGCATTCCCACAAGTCTCTGCAAATTAGTTTAATTATCAAGGTATGAATTTTGAAATGGGGAAAAGGCTGCCACCTCCAATTTGGATGTGGTGGACTCCAGCAGGCTTGGTATCCTGTCATTTCAGCAGCTGCCTTCCACACATTCCTACACTCCTGACCAGTCAAACCGCCTCTAATTCACATGCAGAGGAGGACAGAAAACAACTGAAGCTATTTCTGAGACATTCCACTGAAGTGGTGTAGACCCTTATAATTTGAAAAAATGTAAAATCTAAAGCAGTATAGGCTTCAATAAAACTGACTTCATTTCTGATGACTATATTTCAGTTGCTGCTAGAGTTTATGTTTTGTATCATATTTTCTGACTGAAATGCCACAGACTGATAATTCCTTTCTGCGGTTTCTTTCACCCTACAAATACCCTACATTTCATCTTTGTTGTACACATAATTCCCTTTGGCTGTTTGCAACAGACGAAGAAAGAGCAGAAAACCCACAATGACAGTTGCTAGCAATTTAATACATTAAACTGGCTGCTGGTGAATGACCGTCTTATTTCTACAAGCTGTAAATGCAGTAAAGAAAGGTGTGACCTTAATGTGGCATAGTGGATCAATCTGTAACAACTTTGAAGAATCTACCTATAGTTTGCCAGCATAATCAGTCTCTTCTGTTCATGTCACTTCTACTGAGAATATTTTCATGATGGTGATATTGGAAAAACACTCAGAATACTTGAAATACCTGAGAAATGAGTGGAGGAACAGGATGTCCATCCCCATCCATAGGGCACTGGGGGTCACCGAATGGCTGATAAGTATGAAACTGTTGTGAATCATATGCTTTGGCCTTCGCAGTCACCAGATCTTAACCTAATAGAACAGTTATGGGAGACTTTGGACCGACGTGTTAGACAGCGCCCTCCACCACCATCAAACATCTAATGGGGGAACATCTTTTAGAAGAATGGTGTTCATCCCTTCCTCAGAGTTACAGAGACCTCTAGAATCTATGTCCATTGGAGCACTGAAGCTGTTCTGAGGTCCAACACCTTGCAATGACATTTTATGTTGTTTTTTCCATTAATTTGTCACCCATCTCCACTTCTTCCCTTTTCCCCTTCACAGTGTTCAGACTGTTTGGGTTGTACATGTGTCCAGATCTTATGAATCTGACATTTCTCAAATCACCAATGCATTGTAAATGATGTGTGTCTTCTATTTCAAAACTTGCAGCTGTTGCCTTTAATCAACAGTGGTACATTATTACTTGAGGTAAAATATATTCTCTCTAATGTATGTTATATTCAAATGTATGGAGTGAAATTTGTAAAAATTGCTGTTGATTTCCAACCCTCAGACATACATTAATTTTTTAGGACATAAAATGAATTCAAATTTACAAATGCTGAAGGATCTTTTTAATATGATTGTCCATAAAGAGGTAACAAGGACGGGTCCTGTCACAATATGTGAAAGTTAAGTAATCTCTCCCATATTTCATGGACTAAGCTATTGTGTTTGGGTACTAATATGATAGGATAATGATTGGTCACAGTCTAAAGTGTCTGTGGCCTAAAAGAACTCCAAGCCCTCTGTTGTTGTAGATTATTTACTCCAATGCAAGGCATTCTCTTCAGATTTTAGTAAAATGGAGATTATCCGTCATGTATAAAACTTCAGCTCACCAGTAATGACATGAGATTATAAGTGGAATTCCCTTAAAGTGAAGCTACATCGATAACCTACCCCCAACTTTAAACGAGGTGATTCTTGAATGTAGTCTTACCAGTGGGTAACATTAGAAAGTCAGCTAAGAACATGCGGTCTATAAATACAACAGCTTTGGGGTCAGTGGGGTCAGTGGGAGTAGCATTTCTCCTCTTTTCTAGAGGCTAACTAGCTCACCAATGCTTTTAGTCCCTGCTCCAAGCTAATGGACCATCACTTAACAGAGATCAAACTAATATCCACCCTCCATTTAACACCCGGTATGACAGCAAACAAGCCAACTCTCAAAATGCCTGAGTAAAAAAGTGTTACCCGAGGTAGTAACTTTTATCTAATTACTGAACTTCCAAATGTAATCCCTTACACTACTTATTACTAACAAAGTAATCATAATAATGGTAAGTGTTACTAATTAGTGAGGTAGTTCGGCAATTTATGTACACACGTTACCAAACATTTTATAAACCATTTTTGTTTTTGATATTTTAAAAGCAAACTACTTTTCTACACAATTAGCCTTTTCATGGCAAATTTGAACAAGAACTGGGCCTATTTCGCTCGAAAAAAACTAACTACACTACAAGGATAATAATTCATTAGAAAGTGGTGGTCATAAGTTGGACACAAATCTAACACGCTGGAACCTGCAAATACTTCCCCGATTCAAGCACCGTCTCTTATACCATTGAGTGGAAGCTTTGACTGTCTCTTAGAAAAATGTGCCCTATTCCACCCAGTCAGCAACTGCACAAAGTGGAGCAGTGAGGATATTTTGAGGTTTTTCCATTAGTGCCAAACAGATGGTGGGGTTGAGTGCGAGTCAGGTGCCTGTGATGGTGAAGACACAACGCAACAAAGCAAAGCTTTTGATTTGCTGGTTGATCTTTGTTCACTTACTGGTCACAAGGTTTGGATAGTGTTGGAAAAGACGTGACTTCAGATATAAGTGATCAAATGAGATTTTTCTAAAGGGACATTGACCCCCACTCTTCCTAACAGGGGGGCAGTTAGTGATTGCAAGCCCAATGTGGTGCTTTGCAGTTGAATGTGATGTGATGCATTTACCTTCTAGGTGGCTCAGACTAAATTTATTCCCTTGCTTTTATAGCGAATAAGACAAGAAGAAGAAAAGGCCAGTGTGATGCACATGAAATCTGTCACTAGAGTTTATAGTAAACATGTATTCTCATTATAATTGACCACAAAGGCACACCATGATTCAATCCACGGGAATTATTGTAATTAACCACAAAGTGTTTTCACTCACAGCAGGGGAGCAGCTTCAGAGGGTCCGAGCTGACTGTCCCTTTATGCGTCTGCTCCCTTGTGTTCACTGTACCCTGTATTATATTCTCTCCTCTATGTACAATACTTGGGGCTCTCCACTGTGGGCCCCTGCATCAGTCTGGACCGGATCCAGACACTGTCTGTGTTCAAATGCCCTTCACTATCTCACACTATAACCCCTTCTCGCTCATCCCCTCCCACCAGCGTTTTCAATCAATTAGTGCCGTTCATTAGCGGGAACATTGGGGAAACAGAATTTGATTGAGAGAGTTTGACTCCTAGCCTAGAATTTGATCCAAAACCAGACTTCACCGACAGGCCAACCACCAAATCGAGGCAGACTTGTTTCCAGGCTACAATTGAGTCTCTTCTAAAGCCTGGTGCGGGTATCCTTGATCATAGGAATCCTTTTCAGCCACTTACCTCAACTGACCAACCAATGGATGAGACATGATAGAGATAGCGGATATTTCTGCTTCATGTCAAGGTTTTAAACCACTAAATATGCCATTCACTGTGCTGAACTTGCCTAGCATAAGGTTATCTGTGCGATTTTTAAGAAATCAATTTGGAATGGTTTTTAATCACTTCAAAAGGAAATCTTCTTTTGTAGCAGCCTTTAAAATGTTCTTTCAATGCAAAAGGCTGAATACAAAGCAATATTAAACTGAGCGCCAATCATCATGCATAAGCCAATCAATAGTTCTCGGCATGTGCTCAGAGAAAAGGGTACGATTACAGCAAGGACACAAAAGCTGAAATCACAGAGATTAAAAAGGTGATGTTTGACTGGATAAATGTAGGGACAAATAGTTGTAGGTCGGCCATGTAGTGCCATTTATTCAGCCCCTTTTTTGTAAAATTAACAGTTCCATATTGTGTGCATTACTTTGTTACTTGTGGACTGTAAAGGCTGGACACTACAAAGCTGAAAAGGAAATGTGAATGTTTCTTTGAAGAATTCATTCAACTCAAAGTGTTGAGAAGAGTCTTGTGGAGATTAAGTTCTGAATAAAATCTCTCATTGCAATATTCAATAAATATCCTTCGAAACATAGAAATTGCAGAAAATACAGTTTTAATACTGAAGAACTTATTTTACAATTACTTTGACCGCACAATCGCACACACTCTGAATTATTTAGAGACAGATCAACTTTTAGAAGTACTGATTGTGAAATACATTAGATAACTGGCAGCCTGTATCTCTCATTGTGTTTGTATTCTCAGAATTGGAACCATATTTAAATGTGTTTGTAGGTTTAATGGCTGAATGAGACTGGAGACAAAATGACAACAGCAAAGCCTTGTTTGTGCAGTCAAATAAGATGCAATGATCAGAAGACTTTTCTTCCCTTTTCCTATCCCACTGACTGGTTAGTTGAATGAATTCATTTAGCTTTTATTCAGCAATTTAGGATGAAGGAGGTTAATGCCAAAGAACATTAGAAATAAAGTTGGTGTTGTAGCTGTTTCGATGTGTTGGGGTATAGATGCCAACATTTTCAAAAAATGTTTCTGCAGACAATAAAGTCTGACAGCAACTCTCTACAATGACGGCAAATACAATGGCCTGCACTTTGGGTTTAGACATCCCATTCCTAGGGCAGCTGAGGAGTCAGTGTCTGTCACGGCACTACACAGGAATTTAACCATGTCCTTTGCAATAACAGCCATGGTCTGACCTGACTCAAGACAGGCTCATGAGCAGGAAAACTTTCATACTGTACATTTGCACTGACACCATGATCTTCTCCTTGACCCTGGTAGCACTGGTGACTAACAGATTATCCAAATACAATTTAGAGAGTTTTTCGTGAAAGTGTGGTAAACTTCTGTATGTTGCCTGTGAGATAACGGGAAATCCTTTTAAACCTTGAACACTATTAAAAATTTCTTTAGAAGTGCCTTAAAAGATAGATTCACCTTTTTTTGAGGCTGTCTTAAAACAATAATCAGGTGCTCCGATTGAACACTGAAACAGGTTTTGCTTGCTTAAACCCTTCCTCCTGGATTCATACTGGTCTTAGACCCACGCGTGAAGCAATTTTAGTGCTAGTGATGGGGAAACAAAATCCATTACCCTTGTTCTTTGGAACGATACATTCCAAACTTTAGCTGAGGCTAATATGAGGTGTAATCGGTCTGCAAAGTCTTGTTGGTACAAAATTTCCTCTTTGTGTTACTATCCTCCACCAGATCTCAACACAAAAATGCTCTTTAGGGAAACAAAAAGAGGAATCTGGTGCTAACTAGACTGCAAATCTAGATGATCTAAATGTAATTTGTGTAACTCAGACTGATGAAGCCTTATTTTAGCTTCAAACAAACTATGTAATACATCTTTCCACACAATCAAGAGTGTGGATTTTGTCCCCCATCTCTTGAATTACATTAGGAAGGGACTGGACAGCAGCACTTTGGTCCAGACTGAAATATATCAACCACTATTGGATGTAATTTCATGAAATTCAGTGCAGACTCTTATGGCCACTACAAGATGAATTCTACCTATTCTGCTGATCAGAGCCATATGGCCACATCATCAGGTCCAAATTTCAATTTGTTCTCAAGGTTATGACCAAATCTGAAAAAAACTAATGCCACAGCTGTACATTGTGTTTAGTTCTAATTAGCAAAAGACAATATTCAATTCTAAGGATCGTAAACACTACATTTGCTAAACAGTACTGTCATTGTGAGCATGTTACTGACATTAGCGCTTAGCTCAAAGCACTGCTATGCACAAGCGCAGCCTCACAGAGCTGTGCTCAGGCTGTAGACTCTTAGTTTTGTTAAAAATTGTTCCATAAAAGAATATAGCCTACATAATAACATCACATTAAAATACTTCAGCAGAGAACAAGCAGAGCTGCCGGTTTCAAGACTGACATTAGCCTCAATCAGATAAAACAGCTACAAGATGTGTGTTTCTCCTGTTAGTTTCTTGTTGTTGTTGCTATAACTGTTGACAATGCACATGAGGAAAATATAAAATGTCAAGAGTGAAAAAAAATCCACCAGGTCCCCAGAATTAATAATGATACAAATGCTCAGTCAGGTTACATACACATTAATGTACCAAAAAATTTTTAAAAGAAAGCTTGCCTTTGCCTCATATGCAGCATTGTCCGACTTAACATGTTCAATTCACTCACAGAATGTTGAAGAGTCCTCAGACCTTTATCTCTACCAAGAACAAAAAAAAATGAAGCTTAAAATCTCAAGGCTTTCTTGTTTTTTCGAGAATAGGTAAGGCAGCTGAAATTCTTTTCTTCCAGTCACAGGCATTCCCTTAACTTTGTGTCTTCCCACCTGACACACACAGACCATCTGGACATGTTTTAATGTGATCTTCGGTATGTTTCAGGTTTTTATCTCTACTGTTGAATGTGCAGAACTTCATGAGAGTTCTGTTATTCGGTTGGTCAGTCAACTGGCTTAAACCCATCTAGTTCAGTGAATGTACCTACAATATAAAAATTATATATAAAAGTTGTCTTTTCTTACTTACAACTTGTAGCATCTTACCATGCAGATAGTGCTGGTTTTATTTTCTAGGTTTTGAAATATTAGTGTCTGAAATGTCTGCTACCCCTCCAATACAATGAAAGTAAATGAAATTTTGCTTTTAGCTCTGATAGCCATGAAAAAATCAAAAATGTATATCTTTGTATATGTATATCTTTATAGTGCCTTTCTCACAGACTTTGCTGACACTTGTTTGGTTTGGAACGGCTGGTCTTTCATCTGAAGAGATAGTCCCTGTGTTGGAGTTAACATAGAAACCAGTGCTGGAAAGATACAGTGCTATTTAAATTTTCAAATGTAATTTTTCATTTGTTTTAAGCATCAGTGAGGAAATTGCCTTCACCTCCATTGTATTGGGATGGAGGCAGAAATCTGAGGGACAGATATCTGAGATAAAACCAGAACGAAAATTGGGTGAACCTAAACAGGGTAAAAATGTCACAATAGATGGGTGTAAGCAAAAATCATTGCTACAGGCCTATGCAATTACCTTAAACTGTGTAAAAATATAAATAATTTCTACTGTTCAAATTTGAGGCAGTTATAATATTTGATCAATATTCATCAGCTGATTGTTCCTTGTTTTCAAAGTGTGACCTTCACTGTCACAGAGTTCAACAAAAAAGGCAGTTTCTACATTCATCTACTGAAGAGGATGTGGAAACTGAAAGTCTTCGGCAAATATACACTGAGACCCCTTGTAGAAGACTGTAAAATATGCCTTGTGTCTTGCAGTCCAACATTTGGAACCAAAATATTTGCACATTCACAGATTATGGATTTTTCAATTTCAAAGATTTAATTTTAATAATTCTCAACAAAATATTTTAACCATAGATCTCAGTTGATGTTTGCCAAATGTGCTTTAATGATACAAGTCCCACTGTTCTCTTCAAACTGACACATTTATCAATCACAGGGGCATGAAACAGGACATGATGAAAATTTGATGTTCTCTTTATAAACTGACGTAGCCTTACTTGTATTACAACAAAAAACAGACTGGCTTTTTGCCAGATTTGTCATTACGAGCAATGTTCACTTGCCCGCTCCTGTCTGCTGCATGCACATGTACATAGCTTTTAAATACATTGTAGGAATGGAAGGCTCCACCACTGGCAATAAAAAAACCTAATGTATAGGGAAATAGGTCATGAGTGTAAACAATGATAAAAACATTTAAAGGTGGATTAATGTGATTCTGGAGAAAGACTGTTGATATTTGAACTCAACAGCAAAACAAACACATGCATTCCCAAGGCAGCAACAGGATCCAGTGTCTTGTGCAGCCCTGGTTAAAATTATAGACACTCCTGAATTTCAAGTATAGAATTTAGAATATCTTCAGATATAAATGCAATTTAGTCAGTTTTGTGTAATCTGAATATAAAATCCCCAAAGTAACTGAAGAAAAAAAATGCTTCCATGTAGTGTAATAAAAAAATGCAGACATAATATTCACACCTGAAATAGTGATTGGCGCCTTTACATGAATTTAAATTAGTTCCTCAAACAAAATAAAAAACAAAAAAGTTATTAACAAGAATTAACCAATGAATGATGGTTTTACTGCATAAAAAGAGGCTGATTTCCAGTCTCTTCTTCACAATGGTGAAGGCAAGAGAGCTGTCCGGATGCCTCAGAAATGTCATTATCAAAAAAACTGAACAATACCAAAGGCTACAAGACTGTTGCCAAAGACCCTGAAACCCCAGATTCTCAGTTTAAAATATTATCAAGAACTTCACAGTTATAAAATTGTTAAGACACTTCCGGGATAAGGTGCTAAGAAGAAACTTATGGAGATAGGTCCGTGAAGGTTGATGCAGATTGAGAAAAATCACAATACAAGACATCTAAAAAGCTTCAGGTTGAACTGGATGATTCTGGACTAGTGGTTTCAGCCCGTATGATACACAACAGACAAAGCCAGTTATTGTTTCATGGGTGAGGGTCAAGGAGACACCACTATTGAAAGAAAGGCACCAAAAGAGGAAAGAGAAAAGGTCTTGGGTGTCTCAGCAGGACAACGACCCAAAACAAACATCCAACTGCACAGAAAAATGGTTGAAAAGGAAAAGATAGACTGTTTTAAACTGGCCAGCAATGAGTCCTGACCTAAATCCCAATGAAAACCTTGGAGAGAGCTGAAATCTGCTGTTGCTAAGAGGCAAACTTAAAGGAGCTTGAATACATAGCAGTGGAAGAGATGCAGAAAGTACCAGCAGGCAGGTGCAAGAAGCTTCCAGAAACTACAAGAAACATTTAGAGGCTGTTGTTGCCAAAGGTTCTGCAAAAAAAAAAAAAAAAAGGATGCCAATAATTGTATCTGGGATACATTTTGGGTTTGTATTTTTCTTTTATTTTGTTCAGTAACCTTGGACATTTTATGAAAATGTTTTAATTACACAAAACTGGTTAATTTGCATACATTTCTGAAGATATTCTCTCCTTAAAATTCATGGCTTGCCAATAATTACAACCAGGACTCTAACATGATGTCATTATATTATTACTTCAAGGCCAGAGAGTCATGTACACCAACCTATACAGGAAAAAAAATGCTGAATCTGTTTTTTAGCCCGCAGCCCAAGATTTGTTTTTGATACAAAGCTGAATATTTCAGTTGGCCCCATATTCTGATGAAATGTGGTTGGTAAATTAATCTTTTATTGTGAAAGAGAGACAACGAGTGGTTGTCTCATTTTTCTCAGCCTATTTTAGGTCTCACAGAGCTGATGCCAAGTGACCGCTCTACGTCAGCAGCCTGCCCTCCTGGAGCAGGTAGACCAGGAGTTGAACGCAGGTAGAGTCAACACACACAACTGGTCAGATAGAGCTGACGGAGATGGAACAAATGGCTCCACGGGCATGCAAATACACACACACCCCACCGTCAACTAAAATTGACCTAGCTGTACATGCAGTGACCATAAATCATGAGGAAGACATGTTGCCCTCCTGGCAATGATGTGGGTCTGTCAGAGTCGATGCAAGGTGACGGGGAAGCTACTGGCAGCCTGCTCTCCTGGAGCAGGTAAACCAGGTAGAGTAAACACACACAGCTGGTTTCAGAGAGCAGCGGAAAGGGATGCAACACACTCACACAAGAGGAAAAGCATAGAGGAACATGAAAGGAAACTAATGCATGTTGGCATGTGAGCGCACAACTTCAGGGAGTTATATAATGAGGTAAAGGAAGGGACACAAGTCGGAATCAGAAGGATGGACAGCTGGACATCTGCCTTTCACTGCCTACAGCATAAAGCATAAAGGTCAGAGGAACTGGTTTTATTTAAGGGGGAAATTAAGGAAACTACCCTTCATTTTGTACACAGTGTACCGAAACCTAATTCCTCTCACTAGAGGCAAACAAGTCAGCAAACCGGCTGACGTGAAAGATAGAAGTAGATGAAATAAGCTAACAACCTTTGCTCTGATGGATAAACAAGCAGAAATGAAGGTAATGAGGTTGGTGTGTCCACAACCTCAACTTCAGTCAGAGGGAGACTGTTAGTCCCTGGTCAGGTATGATAGCAGCAGGTAGAAGGTTGAGACTGTGTCACACCAGCTGTGGCCCACTGGTACCCTTTCCTCCTCTGTCCCCCCACCACCTCTGCAACACAAACACATGCTAAACAGGCCACTGTCTCCACTGCCTCCCACATTCAGCTGCAAATGAGCCCGCTTTGGGCCCCAGTCCTGTTTGATGTCATGAATAAAGAGAATGAATTTTCATTTGCGCAGGTTTCTGAAAACTAAAATGCCTATTGTCTAAGTCTCTCACATCAAGCAGTCAGGCATTTGAGCTCAGGAGTCTATTCATGTCCAAGTTACAAACACATACAATTTGAACCCACACCTCGAGATATTTGGTGATATAACTGCAGATATTGTGGCTATACACTGTTATCAAAGCCAAAGAGTGACTCTCTAAGGTTTGACACATTGAGTATCTGAGTAGACTGCGTAAGCCATCTGTGTGAGACAGAATTATAGTCCTCCTGATGGACATCTGACAAAGTGAATGTTAAACCTGGTAGAGTAGACAACAATTTGTGGTTTTATGAGGAATATTTGCAGGACTATTTCTCTGCCAGGACCAATGACTCTCTGCAGCCTTGCCTTCAGGCTTAACATAGCCAGCAATGAGTGGTTGTAGTTATAATGATTTATCATAGCTTCTCAGTCCCTCTGAGACACTTAGATGACATTTTGAAAGTGTGTAAAATCATCTGCAAAACTGTGATAGATCTCAATTCTTCAGTGGAAAGCTGGAGTGGAATAGGTTGGGTGAATCAAGTGAAAGGCAGTAAAAGTAGCAGGTCTAGCTCTCATCGACTAAATGGCGGGTTAAAAGTTGGATTAATTGAAGCCCACAGGCTGCTACAAGCTGCTATTGACAGGCTACTTATGCCAGTCTATAAGAGAATAACAGTTAGCTATTCAACATATCATCCTTGTTGACAGTGCTGAGACATGAGACTTGAGTTATTCTATGTTATTTGTTGGTGATTGCCTGCTAAAAAGATGTTCATAGTGCTAAGAATGCATAAGCTCTACTGCTGGAAAAGCTCTTTGTCTTTGGCTTGTCTGTGGCTAAAGATGTGTTGAATTTGGTCCATTGATTTCCTCATTACCCTCAGCCTACTAAACAACCAGGCAACTGCTAATGCACTAGTCATTACCATTCAACTTGCTGGACAAGGTCTCTGAAGGCAAACTGTAAAAACGCTCCAACAATTTATTCATAATACTCAAGGATGGATGGATGTGTGAATGGATGATTTGGTATTTTGGTCATCTTGAGGTTTACTATACATGGCAATATTGGTGTGTCTAACTAGGGTGACAGGCTAGCCAGTGAATTAGGTGAGGTAGTTCAAGTTAAAACTAAAAAGTATGCAGACCTGCAATTAAACACATATTATACAAACATATCATTTTCATCAAAATACCTGTGGATGAGTAGAATTTGTGTAACACTGGACAATATCAAGGTATTTCCTGAAGGTAATAATGATGTTCCCCTAGGACTTATTTAACTCCTCCTCAGTAGCTGGTTGCCCCAGCTCTTTGTAATTTAAATCTAGTTATAACATATGTGTTTACTTAGAGAGATTTATATATAGCTAAATTAGAATAAGTTTCAAAAACTAGTTCCTATGTAGAGAGTAGTTTTTATAAGATATTAACACCCAATAACTGCCAGGGATAACTGTTACATAGCTAACTGAACTGACATTACTAACTTAGGCTACTAATATAAGATCTATTTAGACAAAAAAAGTAAAAAAAGTTGCATAGAATTTTTAATTACTCTGTTAACTGGAAATGTTTTGAATTATCTTGCACAAAACAATACAACATAGCTCATATTACAAAATGTCATCCCAGTAAAGTAAATAACCTAGTAATGTTAGCTACTTTAGCATAACTGGTTATTTCCCGTCAATTCTAAACTAACTTTATTTGAAAAAAATCCAAAAATGCATATTTCAATTTAAGAAGTCGTTTACAAAGGGCTGATTAAGTTTAACATACTGTATTGTTTGCCCAGTTAAAACTGTCATTTAAATTTAGCGAGGGATTTATGAATAGCTGGTGTAACCCAGTGCTTGTGGGCAACTGTAGAGATTACCAGAAGAGTTAAGGGTGAATTTTAACTGTATGTACATTTATGTAACATTATTCTAAACTTACAAACAACAGGCGAGCAAAGTCCACCAACCTGTCAAGTTTTCTTTTTGGCTGCAACGCAACAGCGGGGCCAGCCCTTGAAATGCAAATGTCATGGACTGAGTGACTGAACGACCAAGTGATGAAGTTACACTGTTGCTGTTGCTCTTTTAAAATGATTTGGCTCAAATCATTTCTGTTGTGTCATCAAGGGGTTTTTACAGTCAGAGTTATCATCTAAGAACTTTTGTCAGTAAATTTACTGACTTTTGACCCACCTTTAGTGACTTTGCTTAACATAAGGACTTAATGACAAGTCTAGTAATTTTTCAGACAAACCTTAGCTCCTTTCTGTAGAAGAGAGTCACTATCGTTGTCCTGCAAGCACAATGTCCGACTTTCCCTTCGAAGGCAAACCTCTCTATGGGTCTCATTCAATTGACCACACTAAAGCTGACACGGATGTGAATGAGCCCTTAACTTTCTCCCTGAGTGATCATTTTAAAATAAATATAGACATAGCACAGCTGTTGTCTTTAACTTATGTGTATGGTGATTTTGACAAACTGTCATGGTCATAAAACCAGGATTTCACCAGTGTACAGCAGTAGCTTGGAAATGGCTTGGAAGTGACCTCTGGTCAACATGTCATCTCCATGGGCCACGTTTCAGTCACTATTTCACTTCTGTTCCTTTGTCTGACAACAGAATAAGAAAAGCATTTAAATGAGAGCAGCTTCATTAGGAATTCAGATGAATTAAATAACTGTATATGTGAGCACAGACAGTAGGAGAGAAGCAAATGGATAAAGGGCAGTCCAGACATATACTAAGTTTCAACCTAGTCTTCTTTCAGCTTATCAAGTTCTCAACTATGGCAAGCAGTTTAGGTCACTATTACATCTTGTATTTGCATGGTCTCCCTGGGACTGCATGAGATTCCTCTTTCTGCTCCTATTTCTTCTCACAGTCCTAAGAAATGCAGGTTAGGTGAGCTGTAAACACTAAATATTATGTAAGAGGAAATGAGAATGTGAATGTGTTTGTCAGTGTGTATGTGATAGCCCACTGTCAGACAAATGCATGCTGGGATACACTCACTACTGGTGGGATACACTTATGGTTAACAATATGCAAAATGGATGGATTAACATTCAAGATCTGCTTTGACTATGGTCATGAAGACTGCCAAGGCTTCTTTTCTTTCAAATACAGTGAATTGACTTTATTTTCTTATTTAATTTCAAGTGTATGATTTCACTTACCTATATGTAACTCACAATGTCACGGTAATGTCAGTCTGGGCTGTATTTTTCTCATCTGCTCAGGTGGGAGAGGTCCAGAACTTCACCTACAAGCAACATCTGGGAGCAAAAAGCTAAAATGAAGAAAAAGTCCATTCTTTTTTATGAACCATTAAAGGTCTCACAAGGCTGTAATGACTTTATTGACATTACATTATTACATCATATATATATATATATATATATATATATATATATATACATATACACGTCATCATCATTGACGTATTGTATTTTCACCCTATATTAATTTACAACAGATGTACCATAAATGTATACAGTAAATCTATTTAATGAAAAATCTCCCAAAATTTAGTCTTCCTTAATAACCTCCTACAAGGGTCTTTGTGCTTAAAAGAACAAAATATTTTTGTCTTTCCAGCCTGACTTTCACATCCTCAGGGGACAATCATTACCTAACAATACAAAGGCTAACTATTTAAACCCTTGCTCCCTTTGAAAGTCAATTTATACTGACTGAAGAAGAGAACTTAAAAAGAAAAGACAGGGAGGAACAAAAAAAGAAACAAAAGCCAAGATAGACTCTGAGAGAACATGGAGGAGAGAAAGAGGATGGGAAAGACTGAGAGAAAGAGAGGAAGATGGAAAGAGTGAGACACATATAGAGAAAGAAATGGAGAAGAGGAGGTTCCTTTGGGGTGCAGTGGGCTGTGAGACAGGTCCATTCAATCTGATCTAAACACTCTGTCCCACTGCGCATCAGCGCTCTCACCCAGGCAGCCAACACTTTGGCCACAGACTCAAAGTTAACCAGTCAACTCCATTACAGTGCAGGGGGCGTGTACAGACCTGCCACACCAAAGGGATCACGCCAGCCAGCCAAGAATATTAATTGCTTTTAAATGAAGTGGAAGTCTCTTTATTGGATGTCTGGTGTTGGTTTGTTATCTGCAGGGCTGAAAAGGCCCCACTGCTCTTTGGTCTCGCCGCCTTTGAAAGAGAAACTGACTCTGGATGAGGTCATTGATCGGCAGGGGCTGTATACTCCCAGTGGGTTTTTGTGTGTCCTGCCCCTTTAACTACACCCATTGTAGTCTGCCCATTCAATCCTCAATACACTTCAGTCAGTAAACATATTTGTTAATGATGCTTCCCCCCAAGTATAGCTTCAATCCAAAACATTTTACATGCTATGCACCATGATGTGTATGTTAGTAATGTAATTTTTAATGGATAAAGAATGTCTGGTCACTGTGGCATTGAAACACATTAATTAGAACTGTGATACAATGTGATTTGTTTTATATAGTCATGAGTGAGGGAATTAAATTGGAAATATCTAACTTCTCATTATTAACGCCAGCAACGCCCCATTAATTCAACAGTTTGAGGGTCACCTTGTTTTCATCCTATCTGGAGTTTGATGGAAGGTTGATATAGTTTGGTCTCTGTGTGCATCCTGGCACACGTTAGCTTGGCACAGGGACTGGATGTGTGGGGAGCTGCCTTCACGGGGACTCTTGACAGACCACTACAAGCTGCAAGGCAAGCGTCACACGAGTCACAGAAACAGCCAAAGGCTAATTCTCAGTAGCCTTGCTATCGTGTCTACTTGAACTGTAGAAGAAGCCTGTACAAAGCACATAAGACAAATGTAATATGAAAGCCAGCACAGCTCATAGTGGTCAGGAGGCAGTTATATTGGAGTTTAGATCACCAGCGGTAGCTTATCCCTCCCCAGAGGTCACATGACACCCTGTGGTGCGCTGTTGAAAGTCTCCTGCAGACTATCCCCCTGCCAAAAGAGCAGACATGGAGCTCCCGGTGTGACATCATTCTTATATTTATCTGTTAAGCTTTCTTTGCAGGCTTGCTATTGCTGCCCGCTGCTAAGCCTACATTCAAAAATCAGCTTTTTTTGTCCAGAGTTGGAAGCTGTGTGATCCCCACGGCGTCGCTGCAGAGACAGGACTTCTGCTGTGCAATCACCTGGGCTAACGCCAAGCTAGTTCTTGATTGTCAGTAAATGTCGGCTGGCTGCTTGTTAAACCACGATGTCCCAAACCTCTGTTTTTCATGTCTCAAATACAAAAGCTAAGACATGTGGATGTAGAGGCTTTTTAACTGATAACTTTTAATGTTGAGCAATTATTAATAGTAATTATTATTTCCATTGTGCAATATTGAAGAAGTAATTGATAAAATCTTTCACTTGTCCAACGCTGCTGATGGTCAGTATGCACAACAACAGATGCGATGACAAATGTGAGCACAATGTACTGGACGCTGGACTTTATTATTTTGTCTGGTAGGTAATTTTTTGTGGCAGGGCTTGACTGAATGCATTTCCACCTGTGAGCCCTGTCGGGACATCAATGCCTGCTGTGGCTCAAATCATGTACAGTGTGTCCACCTCTCCGGTCCCCACTGAGCTCTGTGTCTGAGGCCTTGCAGGCTAGCAGGGGGAGAGGATAGAGGACATTATCTATAATTCCCCACGCCGTCTCTCTCTCAAAAGGGCCTGGGGCACCAAACAAAGCCCTGCTGCTCGACAGCTCCGGAGATGAAGACGAAGCTGAAGATTCCCTTCCCCATGAATAAGGTTAGATATTAATCCAGCTAAGAGAAAAAAAAAAAAACATGCTACAGGTTGCTTACGAGGCTTCTTTTGTGGGAGTATTTCTTTGTGTTGCTGTCTGTCTGGCTTGTGAATAGGACCTCCCTCCCTCTCGCTATGTCCATTGAAAAAAAATAGCTTCTAAATACAAGCTATTAGAATATTTGTGTAGATGAGTAATAAGTTATTAGTTGCAATTACTGGTCATCTATTAGTCTGGTATAATAGACTGATTAGGCAGTGGGCCTTTTAACTTCTGAAGAAGTAATTTGGAAGACAGCCTACCTTTTACAAGGCAAAGAAAGGCTTCCTTTATTCAGGCCATATCTGGCTATTGTACTAACAGACAAGTTATAATGGGATTACACACGACTACAGTGTACTGATGAATTCAGTCACGAACATATCATTTTGTATAATTCACAGGTACTGGAGATGAGAAGAGATCTTGGCCAGTGAGAGGGCACTTCAAACAGGATGAATAGGGAGTTGTATATGCATTACACAACCTATATTTGATCTAATTTGCTGCATATGGGAGGCGGTGGTGGAAAATTTTACTCCCTCAGTGTTTATTCAAGGAGATTTCAACACAGTTTGACTTCTGGAGTTTCTGGAGCTATGCTTGCCTCCAAATATTACATTTTGGTCTGTTTGAGGATGACCTGTGCTTGACCTCGGAGAAATTGGAAGCATAGCCTCCTCTGTACAGGTAGTACTGGTCCTTTGTCAAAGATTTTACAAAACCTCTATTCATAATCTGTCTGAGTTTTCCAAGGACACCCCATTGTCATCAAACATATCCCTGCCTGAAATCTTTCATTATGAAGAACAATGGCTACTCTTGTGGTCATGGTGCTTGGACTACTACTGTCTTCATCTCTCTTTCTCTTGCCTCCACGATTATCCTTCATTCAAGGATATACCGGTAAATCTTTGGCAATGTAATAACCAAACTGTTTGCACACATTTTCGTACTTGAAAAAAGTACATCCAGTGGTAAGGCCAGCTGTGTCAGGATAAACCTACACTCACATAAGGTGCTATAGGTTTGAGCTCTTGTCCTCGACAAAGCATGACCAGTCTCTGCTCCTGAAGGCTGTAGAGCCCCACAAGATAAAAAAAATAGAGGAGGTTCTTCGTGCCTCTCCACCCTTCAGTTACTGGCACAAATTGTGCTTCATGCTTCCTCATTCACTAGTGACCACAGATGGAGCGCAGTGTTGATGGTGGGCCAAATAACCCAGAACAATATCATCTTTCCATTGGTGGCAGACAAGTGTATTGCTGTCTTTTCTAACCACTTGTCTCTTTATACCTCTGCTTCTTCCTTGCCTGTTGTTTATTCTAATGTGGTCCAGATGAAGCAGCTGGTGGTGACATGGGGCTGATTATGCTGTTCCCACAGTGACATATTCAAAGGCGGCTGAGGAAGGCGCCATTGTTGCCTCTGATCTGTGGATGACAGCCCTGCCTGTTGCACCAGCTCTACACTGGCAATCTCATGGCGAGAGAGGAGCAGGGCATGCAGGCAGAGACGTGTATGGTACATGCCAATATGAGCTTTCGAAGTGAAATAACAGTTCTAGGATATCTGGTATAAGTATTATGATTATCAGTTATTTGTGTGGAAATTTAAAATTTAGGTGGTTTCCAGCTCAATTTTTATTATTGCTAGTATGGAGACATCTATAAAAACAACATCCAGCTATTATACAACTCTCAACTGAAAACTTGGCTAATCAAATGATATTAGGGTGAGCAGTCTTTTAAGGCCAGAAGACTTACCATGCCTGTTAACTTATAGAAATAATTCAGTGTTTTTTCACTTGAAAAACAGTCACCAGGGTGGAATCTGAGGCTGTTTCTGGTTTCTTTTTTATGAAGTCCATCAGCTATTTGTGTAACATGTAAACCACCATAAATACAAGTTACAAAAATACTGAAGAACAAAAGATGAAAAAAATAATAGTTGATTCAAAATTGCGTCAAACTTTACAACCAAATTTTCTAAATTATTTCATCCTACTGTGATCATCTATCAGTGGCTACACAAACTGAATCTCACTTTAGTAGCTGTTCTGGTGCTTCTGATCCTATCACGTGATCTTCATTAATTACCTTAATACATGGTTGAGATATCAGAATAGAAAGGTTGGAATGTGAACATTTACAATTTCTAAACAACTAGCGAACTCCATCTACTGATGAAAATCATGTGAAATGATCACAAGCTCCAGAGTAGCTACTAGATGGACCCTGAGGTGAGATTATTTAGTAAAGAACTTGAATTTCCATCTTTGCTAATGAAATAGTAATCTTTATATATATTCTACCTCATTTTTCAATCCCAGAACTTTTTTGAAGTGGATGTATGATTTACCCTGCCTGTATTCTAAAATAATTACTTCCATTTTGGATGATTCCATACCTCACAATCTGAGTCCAGTGCCAACATTCAGGGTCAGATGGATAACTCAAATCCATGAATTAATTTTTTTACATTTTATTCTACTTTTATATTCTGCCCTGTATTTGGCATCCCTTTTCCCTCATACGCTTTTCCATGTCAAGAAAAATATTCCATCTCTCGTGTTACTTGAAATTATTGTGGAGGTGATCAATAAAGGGGAAAAAACTAGCATTGCAAGTAGTGCAGAATGTCAGTTTTCTGTCACAGTCTGAGAAGTAGTCAATCATACACACGGTACATTCACATACGCATATAGTTACCCACTGGCTCTACTGTGATTAACAGCATATAGGATAATACCATGCACACAAGCAAAGAAGAATAGTGCAGCTAGTCACTCAGCCAGCCAGTCCAGCTACTTCATCACGAGCCCAGTTTGGATCATTTGGCCGGTAATTGCTACCCACAAGTGAGCCACTCCACATGAATGGAAGTGCAGTAAAGCATCAGCGGCCATGATCAGTATCTGCACCCAGGTAATAGCCCCCACCCCTCCCCCTGATCCATCCCTGCTTTCCTCCCCCATGCTGCTTCTCCTGTTGAATGAGAGGATAAAAGTAGCGAGTGCTTTTGCAGAAAGGGGAGGGTTGGTGGGTGGGTGGGAGAGATATAGGCAGTCCATAATTACCTGTAATGAGACTTTTGTCTTGGAGCATTATAGAGATGTTCTTGAAGTCACCCTGGAGGTGGTTTTCAGATGGAGGCAGAGCCGTGAAAGCTTCAAGTCCTCTCATCGCCCATCTCATCCATATGTGCAGTAATAAGTATTTACCAAAGTCTCATTGAAGTCCATGTAGAGTATTCTCCCTCTGTCTCTCTCTCTCTCAAGGCAGATGAATACCCGCCACTCACCTATTACACAAAGTGACACTCCTGGAGATCCGACGTGTCATCTCAATCTTCCTCTTCAGACCTACTTGTTCCTCTCCTCCATGCCCCCCTCAGTTTGAGGAAACAGCTGGCTCTCTTTGATGTCTGACTGGCCTCACACTGGGTCACCTTTACTGCTGCATCTGACAAGGAATCTATTCATGCTATTCTCAGCATGCTGAAATCATTTTCTATATGGCACCATGCTACAAATACCTATCATGGACTTTCTGTGCTGCTCTCTGGCACCTAAAATTTGATAGCTCACCAAGATTACAAAATTACCACTGAACAACTTTTTCTCTATCTTCCAAAAGAATCCACTGATCCTTTTTGGTGATAAAATGATCCACCACAGATGGTAACCAAGTCATCGGTTCAGCCAAATTGGCAAAGCCACCTGGTCACAAACTGGTACTAATTTAATGGTGGCTAACATGCCTAAAATGCTATTTTGGCTCACACATGACCTTTTAATAGTATGAATTTTTGAAAAAAGCTAGATAATAATCCTAAAACTTTGTTGGCTTTGAACTTCGAGCAGTGAGAAGGAACCTCAGAGTTGGGTGATATTTCTCTGTGGGTTTGTAACTACAAGTAACCATGTTCACATCATACATAGTTTAAATTGTTGTAAATACACAAAATTTGACTGGTGCAAGTAATATGGAGAACAGCACAATGACATACACTATTTTTTGTCTATGGCTGGGTATCAGATTTCAAGATCACTAAGATCAAGATCGTTCACTTAACCTATATAAGAATGCAAGACATTTTTTTATTTTCATAAAGAGGCCTGAACTACACAGACAAACACTCACAAAAACATACTCCACATGTCTTCAAAGGTTCATTTCCTCTCATGAGAACATGCATCCAAGTAGTCTCCCTGAACCCATCAACTTCTTTTCAAGGCCTCGGGTTCTTAACGTAGACCATGAACACCCGTAGTAATCAATGCAGCATACAGTTCTAATGAGATACATTGGAACATTTTGAGTGGCGTTTGAAGAATGGTATAATTTGACCTGCTAGGAAAGACCCGCACTTGATATTTATATGAACTTGAAAATCAAGCTGACAGGCTAAAGCTATATTGTTTGAATCAGTAAAAGATATTTATCTGCCACCTTAATGCTGATGAAGATGAAAAAACATTAGAGGTGTTTGGGAAAAAAAACAAGAGCAAGGATGAGGTCACAGGTAGGTACTACATATTTAGCTCTCAGGAGGGGCTTTAAAAGGAAGTGCTTTGATTGTATGTCTGTTTTATGTGTACATGTTTGTATCTGTGTGTGTGTGTGTGTGTGTGTGTGTGTGTGTGTGTGTGTGTGAGTGGTTTGAGTTTTTGGGACTTTTTGTGGTCATAATAGAAAATGACCCTTGATACCCATGCATGCTTAGACTCACACACAAACACACCCTAGTTTTACTATATTCATGGGGACCTGTCATTGAAATGATGCATTCCATATGCTCTAACCCTAACCCTAATACCAAGGCTTAATCCTCGAACAGCCATCTAAACATGTAGGGTCCGGTATGTTCGTCCCTACTAAGATGTCAGACACCATTAGTATAGTGGATTCCTAGTTTTCAAATGCCATGAATATAGTAAAACAAGCCCACACACACAGCCACACATGTGCACACATAGAAACACACACAACAGCTTTGTGGGTTGCCCTTGTCATTAGTCCTGCTTGTTTTTCTTTTGACTGAGGGAAGTTGCATTGCAGTGCAACTCTCAATGCGTGTTAGAGAGTGAGTGTGTGTGCCATGTGGATCCGTTCTCAGTGTCCACTCGGCACTGGGACTAATTTGCATTCCTTTGTGTGTGAATAAAGGACACCTATTCCGAGGACAGAGTTTACCAGCTGCCATCCAGGACTAGTCCTTATTAGAGCCCTGCTGTTCCTCTGAGAACGCCAGCACATGTTCAACATGCGCTGCTGTTCACACATGGCCACACAGACTACACACGTACGCACATACACACACACACACACACACACACACACACACTCAAGGACACGTGCACCCTCACAGTCATAATCTATTCATACACAAATGAAAACACACTAACACAGATGCATAAAAAGAAGCAGACACACTTTACACACAGACATTTACACAGGGTCCAAGCAGTTATTACCAAAAGCAGTGGTAATATTCTGTAGATATCACTGAAAGGGCAAAGGTTACCTTGTTTTTTTTCATATCAGTTCCATGTAAACTCTTTAAGTTTACAGTCTGCCCATACAAGTAATGCAGGGTTAGATCAGAATAACTTGTACAACCCTATCTCAAACTTTGCTTTTCACTGCCTGCACAACCTGAAACTAGAGCCCTAATGGGACTGGATTTATGTCTCTATGGAGGGTGGGTTACTTTAAACCCCATCCAAAGCATGTATGTGGTTAATTGCGATGATATCGGTAATTGTGGTAAATCATATATTTGCTCATCCTGTGATGGAGTGGACGTCTGAGATTTTTCTCTGAGTTGCTTGTCTTTCTCCTTTATTTATCCTTTTTTATCATCTTAGTTCGATATTTGTCATACAACAAACAGAGGAAGTGGAAACTGTTTCTGCTAATCTGGAAACAGGCTGACACCAACAGGAGCAAATATGACGACTGCAAAAAAATTAAAGCCAATCAGGGGAGCAAGACCCTGTAAAGCTCATCCAATGTACTGTTGTAATGTCAGCTACAAGTGGCTACTGGTATTCTCTTTTAAAAACCTTTTTTTTTTTACCTGTATCTTTCACTCGCCTTAAATTCTCCCATGCTGCTGTGGGGATTCTCTCAGCCTCGTCCTGCTGAATGTTGATGTGTATAACGGCATAATTCCCTGGTGGTTAAAATTAAGTATGGAACGATGAGCACAGTGAATATTTCATCTCCAGCTCCCCCTGTAATGTTAATTTACCCAAACTTTAGATGGAATTATGGGAAAATGTCAACAAAAATAAAGTTAATAAGCAACATTAATTATTATTTTTGTATGATAGCATTATAATTATATATTTCTATATTAGAAGTAGCCTGCTGTTGCTCCAGGAGACAGAGGGTGGGACATTCTGATACTTAAATAATATGACCTAGTAATGGCAGTAGCCAGAGATACAGCTGTAATTGCCTCAAGCAGATGTTGTCTTGGTAAAAAGCTTCAAAATCTAAAATCAAATGTTGAGATGACAAAAAGTAAAGTAAGTAGTAAAGTAAAAAGTAAACACCACACAATCCAAGCTATACTGTTTGCTTTTGCTATTGCTTGAATAAATGGTCAATTATTTGTTGACCTGTGAGAAAACCCACAAGCTGTTTAAACTCAGCACAGAAAACATAAAGAGAGGTTTTTACCCTCAGCTGCTTTTATTATGACCTAACAGTTCAGCACCTTGGAGACTCTGGCCTCAATCATTTGAAATTATTGAGATAAATCGACGGGTAAACATTTTACTTCAATCACCATTATAACTTCAATTTTCACTGAGAACACCGCGGCTCATTCAAAAGGCAGCATGATGAACTTCTGATTTCAACTTTGCTTTCTGCAGCACTGAATTGAAAATGTATTTGAGCTCAACCCTGTTTCATAGAAATTAAATTTCTGTAAAATTTGACTAGCAGCAAACTCATTTTATAGGAAACACCTCTTGGTCTTGACTTTGATGCGTGAAAATATCCAGAGGTAATGCCAGTATGCTAGCTTTGTTTCAGCACACTTTATTGATACCACAACAGATAACTGAAAAATTTGAGTGAATGACTCTAAAGCTGTGATTTTTTAAAAATAAAACACTGACACCAACTCACACACACACACACACACACACACACACACACACACACACACACACACACACACACACACACACACACACACACACACACACACACACAGAACCAAAGTTGGAATGTATATAACATACAATATTAGTATTTCTGTAGTAACAAATAAGACAGGTTTATCTCTAGTGTGTCTTTATAGTAACTGCACCTGCATTTAACCTCACTTCAGCTTTAATAGCGCAAGAATTGTTGGGGAAAAAAACCTTCAGGTCATGCAACAGATTTTTCTCCTTTTGTTCTATTTTGTCATTATTTGCGCAGATGCAGTTCTCCAAAGGAACAGCACAATTATCCAGTGTTTACACTGCAAAGCCACTAGATTTTTGTATAAGCCTGTTGTCATTCCTCCTCACAAAAAAATGTTGTTAGGTATTTCAGTTGGTGAACCTCTTCTAGCAAGAAGGTTAGCTACAGAGTGCAGAAAATGGCCCCAGTTCTGCTGTAGTGTAGCCTACAAATATGGCATGCATGTAATAGATTTCTGTAGTTGTGTGTGTAGTGTAGTCATATGTGTGCTACAAGCCTCTGCATCTACTATCTCAGTTTTCTGGTGAAAGCTTGAAATGATTTGGGTTTATAATGAAAGTACATGAAATATATAAACATTATTTTTAGTATTTTATATTGACTATATTATTTCCAACTCTTCATTTTCATTTTATAATAATTGGTAACTTGTTTAACAATAGAGTAGTAAAATTCAAACTGCTACACATAGCACATTTAACTTTCAACTGCCAGTGACAATTATCAGTCCGACTTTGAAACTTCATCCTTATGAGCTTGTGTCATGAAAAGCTGCTGCAGTAGGTAAACCAGTGTCACTTGCTGTCACCTCTCTGGGTACAAATTGTTGTTAGAATAGGGGATGATTTGGGGCTTAAATGGAAAAACAAATTTGGGCTAATTAGAACAGAAGATGCAGACAGTGACCAATGTGGCCTTGGCTTGAATACCTAATTACTGAGTTTAAAAAAATCATCCAGCCCTCTCTCCACAATTACAGTCAGGTTTAACAAACAGAATCTCACCCTGAACATCTGAGTGGACACACTATCAATTTGTATATATTATACTGCTGATATAAAGCACACACTTCAGTCCCTCCTGTGTCTATGTGTTTGCATGCGTGTGCTCGTGTCTATATAATGTGTTTATTATCCAGCTTTTGATGGGTTTTATGCCTATCTTTTCACCAGTTCTCCTTTATCTATTTTGCATTAATTGCATATCCCTTAATTGTTCATCTGTTAAATAGAGAGTTAGTATGGTGGACAACAAGTGAGAGACAACAATGACACTTCACAAATGTTGCACATAAGCTAACACTCTAGTGCCCTTCAGCGCGGTGACACGGGGCAGTTTTTAGTGCTTAATCAAAATCATTTTAAAATGAAATACATGCTAATTATGTTTGTTATTACACACTAAACAATTGATTTAGATACGCTGGTCGCCGCAAAAAAGACAATAGAGTGGACGAGTAAGAGCTAGCGTGAAATAGAAGACGATAAAAAGTAATTTATATTTTGAAATTCTCTGTATATTGCAACAGTACTGATGATTGGGATCATAGTTGTTTTCTGGTTATCATTTTTCAGAAAACACCATAGGTCTTTGAGGTTCTGAAGACAGATAGATGTGGGTGAGCTACTGGGTTGTATAGTCAGGAAAGAAAATAAAGAGCTTTTCCAAACTCCCCCAACCTGCAGCTCCTCAAACTGTTCATGCATCTCTCCAGCATCACTTCTCTGAAGGTCAAGAGATCAGCAGCTGCAGAGATGCTTCGCCCATGTTTCCTGTGCAGATCAGAGTACATGACAGGAAAAAGGAGTTTTTGTGGTGTGTTCCCACACAAATAATTTTAAATTTATTTTAAAGGACTTCTGGAAGAACTTTACACATTGTATTACTGAAGACTTTTCCCTCACACAATTGTCCTTCTCTAAGTTAAGAAGGGACTCACAGGTCACAGAACAAATGGATACCGGTCATCCAAGGCACATGTCTGGCTGCTTGAAGTTTTGCTTCATTAAATATAAGTCTTCAAATAAAAGATTTAGAATTTGTCATGATAGGATGAATCGAGAAAGAGATTAAATAGTGATTTAATTAAAAATTATCTTTGAATCACCACTGAGATGAATGTAAATGAAAAGTAGTCATTGAACTAAACCTATTCTTCCATTCATGAGCTAAAGGTGGTATGGGACTGTAAATAGGCTGTTTCCTCCTCTGCTCAGATTTTTTTTTTCACCATTATTCCGATTGTGGGATACTCATAGCCGAGAGAGGGGCTATGTGATGGAGTATGACCGCTGTCACAATACAGACAACAAAAAGGCTTGGTGAAAAATGTAATTTCGCCTCCTCTGTGGAGCTGCAGCAACTGGGAAGGGGGGGGGGGTTTATTTGCCTGCAACTACTAGAGCTTGTGGTAATTACTATAATGATGTCTCCAAGTCAGGGCAGAGCCAGTGCTGTGATCACACAGAAGCTGATCAGAAAATAAAAATTTCAGGGGGCACACAAGGCAGCTAGAGTCATCTCATTAATGCACGCTAAATAAGGAGAAATGACAGAAAGATCCTTCTTGGCCCTTTGCAAATATGAAGTGAGTTGGACAACTATATTCTTATTGTATTCTTAGAAATAATAATGTCATATTGAGGTTTGTAGAAAAAATAACAATTTTATGCCTTCAACAAATGAAATCACTTATGTGACTGATGTTGTAATTATTGAATATTTCTACACCCCAACAGTTCTGCTGAGGACACTGATGTCCTTTTGTGTTTCATCTGGGAATCTTGGCCAGTTCAGGAGAGTTAAGGACACTTTAGTCAAGTATTACATACATATTCAATATTAGGCTTTTTGGTTGGGATTCCAATTCTTCCTTTCCTGATTCGTTAAGATTTCACAGTTTTAAGCAAAAAATAAATTAATTAATTACATTTGAAGAAAGGGCTTTTGGTTCTCTATTAGTATCAAAGACAGGGCAATGTGACACGGCATTTGAAATTTAGGTAAAAAGGTAAATGAATAAATTAAATATGAAAACATAGTTTTTCTTTATTGCTAGTCAAAAATTTATCATGCCTTTTTGTTTTTGTTTCAGTATTTCAAAATTCCAGGGCCCTGCCATTGCTACCAAGTCAGGGCTCCTGGCCTATCAGCGATCTGGGATGTGATAAACTTTCTTTTTGGTTTCATGTTTGAATTAGTGTTGCTAATCCTTTTTTTTTTTTTAATTAAGTGGTGGTTTTTGGGTGGCTTAACCTATGAAAAGTTATATTCCAAAAAAGCCCAAACTGACCTCTCCTCTCCTCTGATTACTATATTGACTAATATCAGCCAACCTGATGCTCAGTTTCGTGTGTTTTATTCAGACATTTTCTTGCACTTTACGCATCCTTCTTACCTTGTCATGATTTGGATTTATTATTCATTATCATTGATGTCAGGTAAGTGTAACTTAGTTAAAGCTAACTGTTAGCAAGTTAATTAGTTATCTTCTAAATTAATGAATTTAAAATAACCTTACAATGTTAATGTACCTTAAATAAATCAAACTGAATATGGTATGTACAGTAAAGTAGCGATGGTGATCCAAGTAATGTCCCAGTTTTTATTAAGGATATTTAATTTTTAGAAAGTAGCTTAGCTAACTACTGGTAAACCAGTGTAGCTGAATACTACATTGGATATCCCTCATTTTAATTAGGGGTTATCATGTAATTTAAGCTACATGTAATGATGAAATATACTATCAAAATCGGATGTATTTGGTACAACTTATGAAATGCAAGCCTATAGACGATATGAAAACAGAGACCAGGCTGTATCGCTCAGTTAGTCAGAGGATCAATGACACTGTAACTTTTAAGTTGGTAAACATGACTCCATTTTTCTGTGTATCAGTGTCTGCATCATGTTTCTTATGGTAATAGATGAATGCTGCCCTCTTGTTACCAATATCCTGAATATTTCACACTAAAACGTCTTTTAATGCTATTTGGGAGCCCATCAAGCGCCACACCAATAATTATTCTTCACAACAGGCCAGTTGACACATAAGCTGTCAAAGAAAGCAGCAAGTCCCCGTCCCTGGAGATTTATTGATTTATTTATTTATTTGCATTTAATCAATATATTATTATTGATCTATTAACCTTTATCTGTGCACTTTTTTGTGCAGGGTTATTTTGATTACAAAGTAATATTATTCTCATTATTTTTTATAATTATCATCATTATTATTTCCAATGACAGCTTTTTTGTGACATGAAAAGAACCTTTCAGTGCCCCCTAGGGTCCTTTATGATCCTATAAAAAGAACCTTCCTAAAACAAGGGTTCTTAAGACAAGAATTGTTGTGAGAGTGTAGAAGGAGGAATTTGGGGAGACTGGAGATGTGGAAGATGTAAAGTGCAGAAACGAGACCTCTCTAAGGAGGACAGTTTTCAGAAAACTGTGTGTTGTGACCAGAAGCAATTCCTTTGTGAGTCTGCGACTGGCCCGAGAAGACATGGTAGATATTCAGGGACAGTAGGCTGCTGTTATGCACAGATGTTTCCCCTCACAACCACAAGCGTGTGACCACAGCCACTGGTTCGCCTTTGCCTGGCGCCTGCTTTTCGCAGCTTGCCTCTTGGTCCTTCCACATAACACACAGCCTTATTTGATTCTAATAGGTCCTGAAAGCAGGGAGACATACGTGGCTGCAGAAACATCGATGCGCTTCGCCAGGTTTTCAAGTCAGGGACATGTCTCATTATAATTACTACCTAGGTATTATTTATTTTCCTACAGAGAGACAAATCGTCATGGTGCTCGGTGGACAGTTTTGGATTGTCCTCTGCTCCCTCCCTCCCTCCTTCCTGTCCTCCTTTCCAGTCCTGGCAGAGGAGAGAAGACTGCAATTTGGGGAGAGGGACAGGGCGAGTGTGGGGGGAGAATGGTAGGGGCAGCAGTGATCTGCAAATCATTTATTTACGTTTGGCATCTGCATAATGAGGCAGGGAGCCAATGGCAGTCCTGGCTGGCTTGAGACAGGGTGGCATGCCTTCAGTTTTAATGGGCACACTGAAGAAACTTCCAATTCTTCTTGACATTTCTCATAGCGAAATAAACGTGCTCTGGGTCAGAGTGTCTATTAGGAAGATAAGAGACGAACAAGTCAATTATACTTCAATGACTGCATAGCCAGGGGACCTCATTAACATGATCAGAGAGGTCCATGCTGCAGCAGCCCTCTCCTGTGTGTAGATCCTGATTAAGATGTGGAAGAATGACATGGCCTTTTTTCCCCCCTGTTTTATGTAGAAAAAGACACAAAGACGTAAATATATTCAAACGTACATAAGCAAGTACAAAAACACACATATACATGGATACACATATACATGGATACACATATGCACACAGAGGCACACACACACACACACACACACACACACACACACACACACACACACACACACACACACACACACATATACAGCAGACATTGCCAGGAAGCAGTGTCTGGCCAGCGAGCCAGAAATTGTTGACACATTCAAAAAAGTGAGAGGCACACTCCATCAGAGGTTGTGGGGAGGTTTTATGTGCTGATGGGGTCACGGAAGTGGATGCTGTGAGAAAGCATTTGTGGCAGAGGATGTTGCGAGCTGTCATGCACAGCATGGACGCATGGCCTTGGGTTGCAAGTGGAGGGTGGGTGGTGGTGGTGGTGGGGGGATGCAGCAGGCGAGCAGGCGGGGCACGGGCTGAGGCGGAGGCGTGGGTTAAAAAAAGCAGAGCCTGGGGTTTGGTGGGCGGAGTGGTGCATGTTTTCCCCCCTTTGCTCTCTGCATTGGCTTGTTTCCTCAGTCAGGACACTGCGATCTGTTGACGTTGATGGGATGAGTGCGGACAGGGTACAGGGAGCATGGCTTGTCTTTTCTAGTGCTTGCATAGTGTGCATCATATCCAGCCACTGCTCTGCTAAGGCTCTAATGAATTAATTTAACTGCTTATCTGGACCAGTGGGAATTGATCTGCAGTCATCTTATCAGCAACAAAAGTGTTGGCTATTACTTCTGACTAAAAGAAAAAAAAACATGAATAAATCCAATTTCATTAGTACTTGATACCCAATCAATCCTTTTATTTTTATGAAAACGTATTAAAAGCAGCATGTGAGTAATTTTAGTTTTTGTAAATGTATTTGAAAGAGGGAAAATTGAATTACATTAAAAGTTGTTCACATTCAAGAATAATTTGATATGCTCATCCAGAATTTTAGGATTGTTAGGAATTACAGTTGGACAGAATATTTAAGGTTCAGTAAGTGCCAACACTATTAAGGAAAAGCTTATTTAAGGCACCTTTCTAGATTAGACTTCACTATATAACACAAAGGTAAGACATAAAATAGAGCAATAATAGAAAAGCTTAAATTAGATTAAAGAGATTAAAACTGCTAGAAGCTCTTTTCTGTCTCTGAATACCATGGGTATTTTCCTTAGTTTTGAGTTTTTGAAAGTCACATTTACATTCATATTGTCATGTGAACAAAAGGTTAGACATGAGAAACTGGCTTCTGATCAGTTGTACTTATAGAAAAAGATCTGTGGTGGCTTTAAAATGGATCTAATTTCTATTAACTGCCAATCAGCCTTATCAGAATCAAGCTTGTTTGATTTTGTGATTTTTGATGATCTTCTTCCTTTGGTGTGCATGTTTTTTGTGTGTGACCATGAAGAAGAGAGGAGAAGAGACAGTAACAAGCCTTTGTCCACAGGCACACCAAGCATGCACAAAGGCGTCCCACTAGGAAAGGTCCCAGACATATCTGCTCACATACCTCCATTATTGCTCTCTGAAACATGAATGATTTGATTATTTGATGACAGCTTATTTCTTAAATCAGTTTCGGCACCATATGTGTCTAATATGCAGCTCGCCTGCCATATGAAAGCCTTGCCCTGGGCTCTGTGAGAGGCCAGTGCAGTTTTCAAACCTGGAGGGAGGATCGGCTTGTAAACTCAGACAGGCATACTGCGCTGTGCAAAAGCGCATCGGGCTGGATTCAAGTGCATATTCAAGGAAACCTCTCCTATTTCTATACATCCCCTACTCTCCCACTCCCTCTCCCTCTCTTTTTTTTATTATGAATTAATAATACTGCTTAAGGCTATAAGTGATGTTTTTGAATATCTTGGCCTCAGCAAACCAACCAAATCAAGCAGAATAAAGCTATGGGAAGTCTCTCTTTCATTATTTCCATTGCCGTCCTAAGGAAGTATTCTTGTTATCATAATTGGCTCTTCAGTCTTCTCCCTTGCAGGAATTGTAAAACATGACAGTGCTTCATAATTCAAACTAAATTTAACCAGCTTTGCAACCTGTGTCCAGTTACTGTAATTGGCTCTTTAGTTGATCTGCCTGGATGACAGTGATGGCCTGACAATAAAACAAGGCAGACTGTCCATAATAATCCCTGGATTCCAAATTACTTTTGATTAATTTGATTTAATTTCTGCCTCTTTGAGAATTTAATGATTATCTCGTGTTTGAAATTTTTATATTAGCCCTAATGCAGTCTCATGGGAAGCAGTGGCATCAGAAATTGGTGTTTAAAAATATTTCAGTTAAAATTTAAAACTGTGTTAAAATGAGAAAATGTATCATTATGTTTTTGTGTATTTCTAGTAGAATTATCTATATTAAATCTGATTTACATCACAGTAAGAAAGTTTTATTTTATATTTTTTTAAATGAAGAACCGTCATTGAAATGAAAATTTGAAAATCTCACCAAATAATAATTGGCTGACAACTGACATTCATTTTTGTTCCACAATGCACTATTTACCATAAATTGGCATATGTACACCACAATTCTTTCACAATCAATTTCAAGAGAAGAGAATAATTTAATTTTGTTATCTTTTCTTTATCCCAAAAAGATTACTGCTATCTTCTTATTATTCACACTGATTTCAATTGTATTAAAAAGTCAACTAATATTTGAATAGTTATAATCTAGAAAATAGTAAAATGTGATTTTGTGTACATGTCAAAATTTCAAAGTTAATATAGGTTGTGCATTGCCTCCAGGCTTTCAAGATTCATGGCTGATGAATGCTACAGTGCATCTGAGGGTCACAAAGTTCAGGACATCGAGGCCACAGAGAGTTGCTCACTCTAGCAAGTGTCCATCACAGTGTCCTCACTCTCATTCACACCTTGCATAAGGAAGAACCTGACAGCTCACCATTAGAAATCACTCGACTGCAAGGATATCAAATGACTTATCCAAAGAAATACAGAACCTTACTGAACTGGAAACTGAAAGGATTGGCTTCAGGTAATGCAAATGACCTCAGCTGCAGTCAGAATCATGTAAACACATTTGTTCCTATTGAAGCATTCCATACAGCAGAAGGAATTGTATAGTGGTATGGACAAATTGCCTTAAGAATTAAGAAATTGCAAGGCAAATGGGCTATTTTGATTATTTTTCTGTTCTCTCAAAGAACTTTTCCAACAATTGAAAGATACTGGCCTTGCCAATTCTCCACTTCTGAATAAAATCAATTCATGAGCTGAGAATGAGGTCATACTGTAGTCTTGGGATACAAGTCTTCCTTTATCTAACTGCAAATAAAGCGCCCCACTGCTTCAAGGTTTGTGTCACAACAAAATTTCTAGAGGAGAAAACTACAACAAGGGCACACTCTGATACTTTTGACCACAGCAAGAGATTTTAGCAGTTAACCTGGTAGTACTTCCATCAAATTTACTTTGTAGGTGCCATGAAGGAAAACATCCCCTCGGGGGACAGAACAGCATCATGGTTCTGAGCAATGAGACCCAAAAGCCCAACTCAGGCGCAGATGTAAAAGAAAAGAAAAAAAAAACAATTTCAAAAATCCAAGCAAGCAAACGAAGTATAAAGGGTCAGGCTGAGGCAAATTATAAGAAAAAAAAACACATGAAAGATCCATCACAATGTAGATAACAGGTGCGCAAAGAACAGACTGCTGGAAAGCTAAGGCACAAAGCACAATGACAACGTGGCAGAGAGCAAGTGGAAACGGACCGGTGTATATACAAGAGAGCTAATGAGGGAACAGGGAAGAGGTGAGCAGGGGAGAGAAAAGGAGGAGTGGGTCAGGTGATTCTACTGGTGGAGAGGCAGGCAGGCGGGAGTGGCAAGGTCTGGAACGTCAGTACAATTAGCACATGTGGAAACAAACAACTGGTCTGAATGAATGAAAGGATAAATGGACAGACCGAAACTTAAAACTATGACGGTGCAAGCTCTTTGAACTATGAATTTGGAGGAAACTTATCAACTGATGTAAACAGAAGAATCTGCTGCTGAAGACAACGCCGGCTGTGCCCTGACAAGACTTAGTGTAATGGTTGACGTCATTCCTGCTCAGGTCTTCTCAGCAAGGTGGAGGAAAAATACACTCTTACTAGGAGAAAACTTTAAATGTAATAAGGTAGTTGGTTGCGGATGATTTTTGATCTGACGTGAGAAATAAACATGTAGGCAGGGGAGACCAAAATCACCTGCAAGAATTAATACTTTGCCTTTTTTGACACAGCTTTTCATTTGGCTCATCGGCTTGTCTGTGACTATTTAACGCTGCTTATTACTGTGAGGAACTGAAGCATATAACTTTCATTCCTCCAGTAACCTCTGAGCAATACGAATGCTGTTATGTTTGGAACAGAGCACAGCACGAGTGCCACTATGCTTTCTCACGGCAGGTTTTTCTACTCTGCTTCTCCAGCTGATATGTACATGACTTTTGCCCCCTAAAAAATAAATTTAAAATTTAAAGGCATGCTAAGTGAAAGCTGTTATTGTGCCTTTTAAAATTATCTTGCAAGTGGCATGACCACGGTATATATTCAGTCATCCCTCATATTTATAACCAAATCAGAATGGACTATACTTCCAACATTACCCTTTTTCTTTTTTTCAGAATTTCCTTGTGCATTCATGCCCACAACAAATGTTTTTGAAACATTTAATTGATACACCAAATTAAAATTTTGACCCGGTGATGGTAATTGAGGAATATAAGGGATAACTAAATTTATTACAACTCATCTGGATGAGAAACATAGACGTCTATACATAGTTGCTGAGATATTTCAGATAAATAAGTATTAACCTCATGGTGGAACTGGAGGAAAAATCAGGGATCACCAACTCTGTTAGGATTCATCCTCTGGGAACCTTGAATGTCCATACAAGATTTTTTCTCTATCCACCATGTAGACATTGAGAAACTTCAACAGATAGGTAAAAATGCTGCTAAGAAGATTTGTGTTTTGTAATAAATGTGTGTGGTCACTATTAGTTTTCAGTGTGTATGTTTGTGTGTGTATTGTGAGATGGTGTGACGTCTGTAACCATTCCGTGCACTGGTCCTAAACATCTGTTTTACCCCTGAAGGCTAAAACGGGTCACTGTGTCAAAATGGTCAATTGAAGATCAGCCCCGCTATATTTTCACACTTCCCCATGTACTGGCTAATTGGCCATAATTGCCTAATCAGCTGGTGAGTAATTTAATTTTAATTATTTAAGTTTTTTCTCTTCTCAATCCTTCACTTTCCTCAATATTGTTAGATGTAAAGACACGGTCTATTTGGGGTGTCATGTTCAATAAAGTGGACTGGCATGGGACCTAATTAATATCATGACCTGAAACCTAAAACAGAAAAGAAAAAAGGGGACCTAAAAGGGACATATCCTCAGGACATTATTGAATCTGATTACATCAGCTTAAATTTAAGCAATCATGTCCACATGGTTTAAGTTTGTCTTGAGGGTATGCACGTTGAACTAAAAAGGGGTCCTAAGTCTCCACACATCCTCTGATCATTCATTATTTACCTGTAAATGTCCAACAAAAGGCGATGTTTATTACTACTGGCAAACCAGGTCATTACTGAATTCAGAGCTACAGTAAATGTAAAAACAGATCAATAGGCTTCACAAATTTCAGAGAGGAAAGCTTTAATTATAGGAACTTAATGACACTCATCTCACCAAGAAAAAGAAGTTCTGAACTGTAAGAAACTCTATTACTTTAATTACTTTTACAATTAAAATTTGTTTGAGATAATGAAATGTTGGAGTATTACCACCACTAGTACATATTTAGCTGAGCAGATGTTTTCATAGCAGAGGTGGGCTGCTTGCCTGAAATTAGACCATTCCACCTAAAACATAAAAGAATGCTTTCATGAAATGTTTTATGGGAAAAGAGCAGTGGTGCCATTTCAGATACTGGCTAAATTTTAGAGACCATCAACTACTAATTGGTTTATGAGATGAGATAACTTGATTGGATTGGCTTATCACCTTGTCAAAACAATTTCTCAGGGAAGACATGATCCATGACTGACACTTCCAAACCTAACTGCTTTTTGGAGATCATCCTGGGTGACCAAAACATTCTGTTGATTTTTAAAAAACAAACCATTATTATTGTGAGCACTACAGATAATAAATTCACCTCCATTGAATTGTTGTGGTTTCAAAGTGTCATAGTGAAAATCTGACAATCTGGGTAAATAAAACTGAAACAGCCTGAATGGCTGGATACCACCAGGTGAAAAATGAAAAAAAAATGTTTTTAGTAATTTGCGTGACCCTACTTACCTTGCTTTTTTATTGTTACTAAAAATTCACCCAAGTAAACTTTATGTACCAATATGAATACTGTATCTAATATCGATGGATGTTTCTGTGCTATTACTCTGATTGATACCACTGTGGTGGTAATATTGTATCGTCGTAATTGATTTATTCATCTCCAATACCTGCTCACTACTACTGTATATATATATATATGTGTGTGTGTGTGTGTGTGTGTGTGTATATGTTTGTGGTTACTGTTAGTGTGTGTGGAGTTACTGTACAAGTGTTTTGTTTGGGGTACAGGAGGTAAACAGGAGGTAGGCTGCATCATCCACTAACCAGAAGGCCAGTGGTTCAATCACTGGCTCCCTCCCATCCCCATGTATCTTGGGCAAGATAATGAACCCTAAACAAGATACGGATACTGAAAAGATACCCCACAATTTCCCCTGATGTATCAACAGTATGTGAGTGTGTGTATATGTATAGGAAGCGCTGTATGAATGTGTGTGAATGGGTGAATATGGCAGTAGTGTAAATTGCTGTGAGTGGTCAGTTAGACTACTGCAATACAGGTGCAGTCCATTTACCATTTACTTGTGACTAGACAGTGCAAGGAAACTGGAGACCTCAGAAGGAGCTGTAAGCAACAGACGCAAGAGTTAACACTCAAACTCCAAACACAACAAATAAAGGCCGATATCAAACCCAGGACCTTGTTTTTGTGCATGGAAATATTAGTAAAAGTATTAAAGTATTACTCAGGAATATACAATAGTACCACCAAACACCCTGAAAGGTCATTCCCGTCAAGAACCTGTGAATATTAAATCCACACTATTATAGTAAACAACCAGTCCAGAGATGTGAGGTTAAGATAAATGCCTCTCATCTGTGATTCCAGGCCTGAAAAGTCTTCTCCTTTTATAAACCTAACCCTCCTACATCTCTTGCTCTCTGTCTGTCACTCTGATAGTGTAATAGCTCTTCTTTTCTCTCGTAATCTTACAAAGATCTCTGCACTGTGGACCTTCAGACTGTATTACCCAAGGCTAGTGCAGACTCTTGAAATTGTAACCTTATGATCCTCCAGGCTAAACTTAATGGGACACCAGAGTCCCAACCCGCCCCGACCAGCCCAGTGGATTAGTGCTACTCGGATCCGATCACATTCAGGTCCATCGCAAAGGCTCTTCAGACCGACTAACTGCAAATGTGAGTTGGCACCTCTGGGCCCAAGACCTGCCTGAGTTTACCCATAGCCCCAGGTCATGTGGCCTCGCTGACCAGCCTCAATGATGGCCTTGGGGAACTGAAACAGCAGCAGCAGAGAGGGAGGGAGTGGCTGACCGACCCAGAAAGACCAGCATGGTCAGGCACATGATGGTCACATGATGACCCCTCCCTGTTTTCTGTGGGCTACGATCTGGACGAGAAAACATCTGGAGGCCATCGCTGCAAGGAGCGAGAGGCGTGTCTTTGGCTGAAGTGGGGCATGGTCAACATGGAGACAGTAAGAAAGTCAGAGAAGTAGAACGAAAAGGGCTAAAAGTACAGAGGTATCTGGTCCTGCTCTTGGACTCCAGGTAGACCGAAGCAGGCTTCTCGGTTCCAGATGACATCTGAGGATTTTGAGGCTAAAATGACAGCTGTTGTGAAGATGATTTATCATAGTTAGCTAGCTGTCATTAGCTTGACGAGTTGATCAAGTGTCTGGTTGACTCTTTTTGAAACAGCAACTCTGTGAAAGTGTGTTATATGTGCATCCTCAGCAGACACGGAAATAAAGGAGGTTTGTTATATTAATATGGGAAACACGGAAAATAATGGTTTTTCAGATGATATGCTGCTTGCCTTTGAAAATTAAGCTATAGTAGCATTACTACTGTGGGTAGTACCTTGCTAGCTGGACATGCAAATAGTCACAACTTACATTACAACAATTAGAAGATACTATCTAACCCAGTCCTTACACTTTTGCTCTTGTGTTTTTGGTTTTCTGAAAGCCTAAAAAAAGGTCAATTTCTCAGGATACCCCAAAGCAGCTACCTCTCATTCTGAATCTGAATCTGAATTATATTGCATTTGTGGGCCTTGTGCTTTTATGCCGTTTTGTTGCTAAGGTCTCTCTGGAAAAAGAGATTTTAATCTCAGTTTCATTTTCATGTATTACATAAAAGAAAAGAAAAATAGAAAAGAAGAATAGAGAAGAGGTATCTTCACTAAATGGATGATTTAGTATTGTACTTTCAAAAAGTTAGGAGACTGCAAGAGACAGATTAAAAAAGGATAATTGAAAATTGTGGCTAAATTATCTTAACCATTAGTCCCTAGCACGGGTCAAAGTCCAAAAAAGCTGAATTCTACATTTCCCAAAATACAACCTAGGTAAGACTGTCCTGTAAAGAACAACTCCATAAGTCATCTGTTTAAACAGCTCATTACGACTCAGAGTTTTGTTTTATTGTCAAGCATTCTATGTTTGTGATGGAAGAAAAGGAGGAAATCAAAGTTCCTGTTAGGAGGTTTGGATGGATGGATGGGTCCATAACACACAGGACTTTCACACAGGAGGCAACTACTTGTTTTCCCTGTGAAGCTATTGTTTGTTTCAGCCATTACTGTCCCACAACTTTAACCAGGTGTCAGTTGCTATAACGATGATGAGTCCTTTAGGCTTATTGAAATACTTATTTTAACCCAAACAACAATCTTTTCCTAAACCTAACATGCTGTTTTTGTGCCTAAACTTAAAGAAACTATGACCTTTCCACAACCTTGCTGCCTGTTTATTGTGGTGACCATGGTGATGAATGTCCAGTACGCCTGGCACCGTCATGCTCCTATGGGACATATTACTGTTACCACTGGTCTCCCGTTGATAGACCCCTATGGGTCATATCTGAGGGTAGGGACAAACTACCTGGGTGTTTAGGTTAGAGGACTTATAGGAATATGTAGATGCCAACTCGATCCACATTTAGCAACGCAGACTTTCTTTTGTAGACGTCTCAAAGCTCAAGCCTTGTTATTTTTGAAAGGACATAAAATTGCACCGGGACCACAGGTGACATTATACAACTCTTTTCACAGGCAGAGTTACTTTCCTGCTGAACTGATCCCAATGACTGCCCCTTAAATCAGAGCACACATTATCAGAGTAGTATAGGTTCATCAGCCAGGTATATGCGATATGTACAGCACATTAGCAAGTAGGATTAGCATTAGATAGTTACAGTTTTGAACCTGTTTATTCTCACTATTGTCTCTGTAGTGTTTTATCTGTAAATCTGTTGTCGATTTCATTGACCTCCAAGACAAGTTGTGAAGCTCAACAGCTGAGCAGCAACATCCATGAAACATGCAATACTACAATAACCAGTCCGTGGCTTTGACAACAGGCTGATTGTTCAAACAAGGGCATATCAGAACAAGCATAGGAGCCACTAGGTGAGACAAAGAAAAGACACAGTATATTAATAGGGAGTATAGAGAAAGAGAGTGAAGGAGAGATATGGCTGAGGCTATTTATTGCGCATGAGAGTAAACAGAGGCAGATATCTGAGTCTAATTGCAAAGTAAACTTAAGGAACAGCGTCAAAAGAATTAGGTCCATAAAATCAGAGCTCAGTGTAATGGAAGCCAACAAGTTGACAGGGAACTAGTGAATTTGTGGTGGGCGCGCAGCGACTGAAATATATGGCAAACTTGTATGTTGAGTAGTCTTTTATCTGATTGGATTACTGTTACTTAGAACACACAGTCAAGCACGAACAAAAAGCTCTTTTCTAAGACCGTCTCCCTCTCACTCTTGATGTGTTTAAGATCCTGGTGGGTGGAGGTGATGGATGGATGTAGACTCAGTGACCTACATGAATGACATTTCCACACTCGTGTACGTCATTTAAAGCACATATTGGCCTCATTTAGTACATGCAAGACTATTATATCTCTGATTTCAGTGCCTAGAGGCTCATATGAGGGGCACATTTGTACCAATCAACATGAGGGTTAAATGCATTAGTGAGGTGATGCATAACATTTTAAAAGCTACTCTAGCAAATCAATGTTGTGCATCATCTGATTTTGTATTTCATGTTGGCGAACATGTCTAATCATGAATGTACAGTTATCTAAAGCTAGTGGTGTCAATAATTTTTCATTTTAGTGTATCCAAACAACCACTTTGAAAAAAAGTACGGATAAGAGCACCTGCAATTTGACAATCAGTCAAAAAACAGCAAAAAAAAATCAGACGTGTGTGAGGTTACACTTGATACTTTCCCTGCTGCAACCTTTCATTTGGAATACATTCCCAGCTTTCAACAGATGAAGCCCACCCCACTATTCATCAGCATTGTCATTGTGAGACAACACGCTGATGCTAGACTGTGTTTTCAATTAGGTTGCTCACTGTTTACAGGTATTGTGCTCGTGGCTGTTGGGCCAGCGTAGCCTGGCCTCCAGGCCATTGTGCCCGCTGACAATAGATAATGAGCTACCCACACATATGCAGCCAGCAGAAGACAGACACACCTATAAACTCACGCATGCACGCACAAAAACACACATACACAGTTTAACTAAGACAGGAACACAAACACCTAGCCAGTGTTGTCCTCAGTTATCGCCGATTGATATAATCTACTTGCATTATTCATTTATTTATTTTCGAGAAATAATCTGACAAGGGCTACTTTCTTTGAGCACAGAGATTTGGGCTTGGAGAGGAGGAAAGCACAGAGAGCATTATACGGAAGGTCACGAGTCTGATCAGGTGCTCTTTACGGGCCTGTGAGAGATTCAATGGCCAGAACAACGGATGACAATTTTAAACTTTGGGGCATAAAAATGGTAACATCTGGCTGTATATTTGTAGATTATATTTGAAGTACTTATTATAGAGACATTACAGTTTGTTCAGTCACAAATATTATAGGAACACTGTCTATCTGCATTATGGGGATCCTCTTGGGAATTTGACATTCAAACTGTTTTAAAATGTCTGAGTTTTACTGTTGATCTGTTATCTAAAGTGTTCAGAATTAAAACATGAACCTGCATTAAAAGATTCTAATGCAGTTGATACGATGAACTTGTAAACAAACAGTTGCTAATTACATATCCAGTGAACAACATTAGCGTTCATTTTCATTTCCTGTTTCTTGTCCACCTGATTAATGTTAGTTCCATTTTAGTTCTGTTAGGCAATAATTCGGTGGCTTTGTCACTACTAGCAACCCCTTTAACAAAACACATGGTCATTTACTCCATTGTCAATATTAAATATTGATTATAGCAGCTTAAAAAAACCTACAAACTATTTTTCACTTCTCAGCTAGCTTGTCAATAGGTTTATTTAACGAACAACTCTACCTTGATTTTACACAGTTGTACATAAGCCTATATGTCCTCTGTGGCACTGGAGGAAGCTTTAAGTAAAAAAAAATAAGCCCTGGACACCGTGTTTCCCGTATTCATTCTGTGCAACCTTTGCACCCGACAATCAGCACAGTGTGTGATGTTGGTCTAGCACACAGCACTGTGACATACTGATCAAAAAGATTTATTCATCAGATGAACAAACTCAGGTGGACCCTTGAGCAGTTAAGGAGATAACACAGCAGACGGATTTACATGCTGCAACCGATGCAAAAAAAAAAGCAAAAAAAAAAAAAGCCACCTCACTCATTCAAAGGGAACCTGGTTATTAATGGGCAAGGAGAGCACTGGAGGCTGCATTACCATCACATACACTTCACTGTCCTCATTTATAATCAGCAACACACACATTGAACATACATGTTTCAGGACAGACACGTACCTTGACCACACAAGCTAAGAGGGCAAACTATTTTCTATACCCATAACAACCACAAGCTGTTGTTGCCTCTCACAATTAATTAGGCAACTTATTGAGCTCAAGATGCAATATGCATGTTAATTTAATGGGTTATGTTTGGTTTCAGAAAAAATAGAAAATGCTTTGATGTTCACAAAACTTGGCAGTAAATCACTGGCAGCAAACAATTACAGAATTAATGAAGGTCCACGTAAAATACATCAGCAAAGGCTATTGTTGCAAATACATGCATGTTAATAACTTAAAGCGCATGCATGTTAAATGTGATTCAGCCAATAGTGTGCCTTAGGCTTATTGTCAGTGCTCTCTTACAGGTCTTGAGTGCATCAAGTGTGTTTGGTGGGCTTACTCGTCTTTGTCAATCAGTCATTTCAGTTTATTTTGGACCATGGTCCACACTCATTAAAGATACAATTCCAATTTTAAAAACAACCATTTATCACATACAATACGAATGATATGAAACACACATAAACATTATATACTATAATACAGTTAATCAATGCATTAGTTATAGGCCTATTATTCTCTACCCTGTAGATATTAATTTAGGCTGATGATTATATGAGTAGCACCATCAAATCCAATAATAACTGTACTGCTCTTACAGCAAAACCAATATCATAGGTACCTTTAATTTCCAAATGGGGGACAAGTTATCTAAAAAGTTGGCAAAATCTGAACCATTTGGGCTTGTTTTGCGTAAACACGTGACATGCATTTTCATCTAATCAACCAAAAATTAGTTGATTTAAATGTCTCCGAGTGTGAGTAAATAGATTGAACAGTACAAATGTTCAAGTCCAGGATCATTCAATAATGTCTTTGGACTGGCTTGTTTGCATGGTGGAGCAGAAGTGAGGGATTTAGGTCACATGCAAATGTCTTGATTGTAATATTTTCAGCGTGTGTTGATCCATCTGGAGCTTGCAGCAGAATAATGAGCACAAGCCTGGCTAGCATGTGCCGAATTTGAAAGGCGGCAAAGACATGCTCAACAGCTAAAGGCAACGTGCTGTGTAGCTGAACTGAACACGTTAAATTCCCTACACATGAATTGTAAGATAGAGGAACAGAATTTTGTCCTATAATCCAAAAACCTCGACTTATAACTTGTTGAATTTTGCCTTAAATACAGGTTAAATTCTAACATTTATTTTATACGTCGAAATGCTCATGAATGCTATGAAGTGGCCTATTTTAGTAGAACATCGGGGTTTGTTCAGTGCAGAGAGCTGCAGGGAATGATGTCTCTGTGCCCTGTGTTGCAACAAAAATTAATTAAACACGACTCTGGGTCGTGATCACACATGTCATGTTAGATTTCAGTGCAAGAATCCCCACACTGAGCGCGAGGCCTCATCTAATTATGGAAAAGTTGTCAAGGCGTTGGAGCGCCTGCTTGGTATCTGCGCGTGGTACCCGCCCGAGAAACAACAGGCTGTCGGAAACCTGCGCCCACCACTGCCTCTCAGGCTAAAACCTGTGCGACGTGCAGGCCTCACGAAGTGTCTGCAAAACACAGATGTCTCTCTAAATTACTCACAGAATCATTCAGGGGAACGGCAGAATGGTACGAAGCTGCTGAACAGAGGTGGTTTGTTGCTAATAGTCCTCATCTAGTTCACCACCAGCTAGGCAGGGCACTGAATTTGCTGAGAAAATAAAGGTCACTCTGTGTAGCAACTTGTTTTGTCTCCCTTCATAAACAGTACATAGTACCAAGACTTAAATTAGGTTATTTTATATACAGTACTGAGAAAAGATAAATATGCTGCATAAAGTAGTGAAAGGATAATTGTCTTTTGGCTACTGACCAGTCTCCACAGGGAGGTCAGGGTGGAAGCTGATCATGTGCCCTCAGGCACATTTCTTCAAGGTCAAACGGTCTCCACACTATGCTACCCTAAATGACCAAACTGTTGTCACAGTCTTCACGTTGAGATTTAAGCCTGAAAATGGTAAAAGAAGAAACCAAAAAAGATCAGTTTCAGGCAGCTGGTTAAAAAACTCAAGAATTCAAGATTTCCTCTCCCAGTGCCTGTAGAATGCATGTAATTTCCAATACATGTTGTTTTCTGGAGGGAAGCTGGATGAGATTGCATTATTGGATATTAATTGGATTTTATTAGATAGCACAGTGACGACTTGTTTCAACTAAAGTCCTTCATTTCCACTCAGATATCGAGCTTATCCACAGAACTGCTGCTTTAGCAGATGCTCTAACACTTGCTGCGGCTGCACGGAATTGAGGTGTAATACCCTCTATGTACTATTTGAAATCCTATGCAGAATAATCTATATGACTGCCTCAGCTCACTGCAGGGCAGACACACACATTGCATTACAATAACATCCGTTCATCCAACGTCCTGCTTTCTTGACATGGTGGCTGCTGTGAAAGTTTGATTTTTGTCGACAAACTTGTGCCATTCAGTTAACAAAAGGAAAGTTAAAGAATGAAGGAAATGTTCATGAAATGTGGATGTAAAAGGATACTAGTTCTGTCAGGGAGCTTTTGTTCAGTGATCTTTCCACTCCAGTGTACAGTCTGTCGTCATGAATAAGTTTATCTCAAAGGGGCATAGAAAAGTTCCATGTTGGTTGCATTTTATTCATATTTACTGGTTGTACACTGCAGTCAATACATATCAGCTCTTTGTGCAGCCATCTTCAGATGCATACAAGTGCTGTGTACTAGTGTGTTTAAAATCCATGAAGTGTAAACTGTTGGCAGACACACTGATTCACAATTCAAGGAGAAGGCGCAAGACTGCTGAAACAAAGTTTTTAAAACACTTTGTCCAAATAGTTTAGAATCTCTTGTTATAGTTGTTACATATTTTTATAATATTGCCAAAGCTTGTGGTTTTGTGTGTGACTAAGTTTTATTTCAGATACTTCAAGTTACTTTCTTGATTAGAAAAACAATTTAATGTTTAAATTATAATAAATATTTAGATATATAAATCTATTACATCTACATATTAGATGGATAGTTGTGAGTCTTAGATAAATCATATTAAGATAATACAGTAGTATTAGTATTAATATTAAGTCAGTGTACTTATAATATATACCAGAATTTGGATTAAAATTTAAACTTGGGACCAATATTTAAGATTAATGCAATAGTAGAAATAAAAATTACGAATTACAAAGCTGTTTGAATGACATATTCCAGTACTCCAGAAATCTAAGAGGCAATAGAATATAAAATGCGGCTTTTGTTAATCAAAGATATCTTGATTTAGTTACACTGTTTAATTAAAAAAAAAATGCAATGTTAATTGAAAGCTGTGATAGTTTATCCTGCGCCAATGCTCTATCTGTAAGATGGTGGCATGTAATAATCAACAGCATTTTTTTAGTGAACAGACCAGTAATAGCTAATAGTAAGTTAAATAATATGATTAAGTCTTTTGAGCCACTGGTAGACAACTTTTTTTTCCACATAGTTTTTCACCCAGTTTCATCTCAGGCTATAATGTCAATTCATTGGTCCTGTCGCATAACAAAACAACACCATCAGAACTATCCAATGTATATATAAAATTTAGCTGGCGAAATTGGGCCAGGGTAAATTAAATGATTTCTTTTAGGTGGGGTATTATTATATTCATAGTAGTCGAAACCCAGCGTCTAATATTGATTCATTAGTAAGTAGTAGTAGACTTATAAGAAAAAGGTAATGCTGATAAAAAAAAATGTGCTGGTGAGGAGATATGACTGTAGACAAATGTGTGTATTATAATCTTTATAGTCACAAGTGCTGCACTAGTGACTTTTAAGGATTTTTCTGATATCTGCTCAAACAATGTATTAGAGCGCCCTCTGCTGGTCTGTAGTAGGACATTGTTTTTCTTCACAGATTTTAGCCAATCCACTGAGAGTAAAAATTACATGGTTAGTCAGAACAGACCTCAGTACATGTGAATTATGTTAATTATGTACTCAAGGTGAACAGCCAGTTTAACAGAGTAAAATTAAATGTGAATGCAGCCTAACATTACTAAAAGCAAAAGCAACATATTATGGGTCCAGAGAGGAAATTAAGTGACAGTGTTTGAACTATGCTGTTGTTTCTCAAGAGTGCAAGCAGGACAAGCAGTGTGTGCAGTGGTGGCCCGGGCAGATGGGTGAGGGTTACTGGGCTTAATGTAACTGGGAAGCGACTGGGAGGATGGGTAGACAGACTCGTACAGGCCACATTCCCTCAGGGGCTTTGCTGACAGTTACTGATCACAAGGTCTTAGCAAGGTGCCATTTAATGTGAGACTGTAAACAAGGTCAAAAGGATGTTGAGTTACAGCTGCCTGTCTCTGCCAGTGAAAGAGACGGAGTCGAGATAATTTAATAAACCAGTGTATTACTGATAGTTGGCTTTGGCAAAGGAGTATACACACTGTAGAACACTGATCCGCAGCAGGGTACGTGTACCCCAGGGGGTACTGCTGCAGTTGCTAAATGGTAAGTGGAAAAATCATGGAGGAGCATAACTAATTATCATCACTATAGAATTATGATGCAGTTAAAAAGAAAAAAAAATGTGTGATTGAGTGGGAAAAAAGCATTGATGAATAAGTGGTGAATAAACAGTTGAAATAGCTTAACTTAAAGAAAAATGTGTTGACATTGATAGCTAAAAGTAACTAGTTTTACTTCAGTATTGAATAAGCAGTTAACTAATAGTTGGCTAATAGATAAACAATTAAAACAGATAAAAGCAGCAGAACACAGTTGGGGGAGTTAGCTAAAAGTAGTGGACAAATGGTTGCCACATTTAGTTTTAATACATTAGTAATAAGAATAAAAAGTTGAATAACATCCTGCTTAAATGATTTCAAATAAACATATTTGTAACAGGACAGATAGTGTTGATGAAGGGGTTCTGTTCAAGGGACAGGGCTGTGTGACATAAAAGAAGTGCTGCTGTGAAACAGTCACTTTTTGGCACATACTGGTTTCAGGTCACACTTCTTTCTTTCTTTCCCCAAAATGTTTCCTGTCTCACTTAGTCCATCCTGGGAAACAGTGGTATTAAATGTTTATTTTGATATATACATACACAACCGAGGAAAAGTTATCTATGTGGTTAAATACTGATGGACCATTTATGGCCTAGACAGCTTACCGACTACTGGATGGTGTTGACATTGAGACATATTGTCATGTCAGAGCATTGGTTGCCCAGGGCTGATTTCAGGGTTTAAAGGGAGAGGGAGGCAAGGAAAGTGAGAAAAACAAAATGTTTGTCAGAGTCTAGCCTGGGGCTCGACAGTCATCACTGGACACTGACTGGTCTGGCTGCTTCCCTATTGATTTCAGAGTGGGATGGGCAGTGGGCCAGCCAAGGCCTCTGGTACTGACTGTCTGGCCTGTGATCGATTAATTAACCTAAAATAATCCTCAGTTTAATTCAGACAGCACCAGACAGACACGAAATCCACAGTTGGAACATAAAGCAGTTTGATTCGCCTGCTGTTTATCGTGGCTTGCTTCTCACAGAGATGTTTGTGTGTAACTCAGCATGTCCGTGCATTATTCCACATCCATTTTTGTTCAAAATTACATGTAAAAGAAAGTAATGGAGACTGCTATTGTATTATGGCCCATAATACAATAGCAAGTTTCACAAATGTATTTCACTGCGCTCTTCTTACTGGTATGAGTGGAGGTGGGGCTCAGGTAGTAAAAGGTGATGACACATACCTTTGTGCACTGATAAGAATTTAGCAACATTTGAATGATAACAGTTTGACAGTTGGTTGTTTGTTTACGGTAAATCAAATCTTATCAAAGGAGAAAACTTTTCCCCTAAATTAAAAAAAAACTAACAAAACAAACCTTAATATTTTTCAGTGTTGTTTTGATTTTTAAATATTTAGATATTGATTTGAAACTGAAAAAAACTCAACTTGCTAATTCTACTGCAATGATTTAAGTTGACCTCTGGAGGAGGCTAGAGCCCCATCGGATGCTTTCTCAAGCTGGTCACTCATAATAAAACAAAGAGGAGATTAATTATGTAAGTATGATAAGATATGGAGTAAGTGTTGTCACTGTAAGACTAAATAAATAGTCTGCACATTCTGTCTTACACTGATGACAAAAGAGCAACAGAAAGACACCAGAGATCAGTCAGGGTCCCTTTAATATCCCAACCCAACCCCAGTGCATCTTTGTACTTTTTCCGGTAGAGATGTAATAATTGAACATGGAAAACATTAATCAAAATTCTTTTTTTATTTGACAAAGAGTTTTTGGATTATTACTTACACAGTTATAAAGTAACTCCCTAGTACAGTTTAATTAAAAGGAACCTGTGAAAGATTTTCCCTAAATATATTATTGTAAAATAGGAGATAACAACCATTATTTTAATATTATTTAATAATATACAATTCATTCACTTCTACCTGTTTAGATTTCATTAGCTTCCCTTTTAATCTGTACTTTATTAATTATTCAACATTTCATAAACCATTGTAAACTAACATGCTATTCTTGGGGAGAAGGTGGTATTAACAATAAATAAAACCCAATAACTCTTCAAGTGGACCCATCTGTAGTCTGAAACATCCCTGCTAAGAGCACTGACTCTTGTGCTTCCAGCGAATTGTACTGTGTTGTCACCATTAATTTCACAGTAATATATTAATGAGGAAATTTTACACGCAGCCTCTTTAATATCCCAACATCACGTCTAGTGATGATATTGCACGTCAGTAGTTACCTTGCCTCTCCAGGGCTCATGTCAGTCTCTCTGTCCAGTGCATTAAAGTTTGCATGACTGCACAGTCATGCTTTCCTCTGGCCAACAGTATGAGTCCACAACAAACTCATCATAGTCAGTGCTATAAGCGAGTGAGTGTATGTATGCTTCTTTGTCGGACGGCTCTGGGCGAAGTGTGGCCATGTTGTGCTCGTAGGCATACTCCATGATCTGTAACACAGGAAATGACCGTTTTTGCAGTTTCACAAGTTCCCGAGGCAACTGGACTCAGACAGACATGGTGAGGTACATCTGCTGTATGTTGTGTGTATACTGAGCTCCTACCTTGACAGCCAGTTTTAGAGAGACGTCCCTGATCAAGCTGAGAGGAGGATACAATCTTCCCTCTGCCAGGTCCTTCTCTGTTACCATTTGAGCAAGAACCTGTTGAACAGACAACATATCAATCACGTTAGCATAGAGAAGGATTAAATAACATGCCTACATGTGTTGCATTACTCTCAGCTGAGTTTATGGACATATACAGAGAGACTGAGAGTGGTGGTTTGTGCTGAGACTGTCTCATCACACTGTGAATCCAAAAACCTTCTGGATATGAAATGAAACTAGGTCAAAACCTAGTATATGTCTGGACCACCCTTTATCCATTTGCTTCTCTTATACTCTTTGTGCTCACATATACAGTAATTGAATCCATCTGAATTTGCAGTCAAGCTGCTCTCATTTACATGTTCTTCTGTTTCTGTTGTCAGACAATGGAACAAGTATGAAATAATGACTGAAACGTGGCCCATGAAGACAACATGTTACCCAGAGGTCACTTCCAAGCCATTTTCAAGCTGCTGCTCTGCTCGTCACTGCTAAGGTTTTTATAAAATGTCGCTATGTTTGTGGGTAGGTTCTTTTGTGAAGAAAAATCGCTAAAGAAATGTGAAAAGTCGGTAAATCTAGTTACACAAACTCTAAGTTGGTAAAACTGCCAGTAAACGCCCCCCATTGAGGCAACAGAAACAGTTTGCGCTGATTCATTTTGAAAGAGCAACGGCCAATGTGGAAAGTTCATCACTTCATTCATGTGGCTTCTGGCTGGCCAATGGTGTAACTTCTCATGCCCTCACTCACACACCCACTCAACCAATCGACCACTCACTCACTCACTCGGTCATGGTCATTTACATTTATAGGGCTGGCCCTGCTGTTGCGATCCAGCCAAAAAGTGACCTTTTATTATATTTTTTAGTGAAGGACTTATACAAATGATCACCTAATTGTACTTTCAAAATAGGAAAGTAAGAAGTTGTGAATACTCCCCCATCACAGTCAAAGACATTCATTAGGTTCACAAGACACAGCCTGAATGAGACCGTGGGTAGTGCCAGTCATTGATAACACAACTGATCAGACAAATTCATGTACTCATTGAAAAAATTAAATAAAGTGTGTGTGTATGTACAGTATATGACAGTGCAGTACCTCTGCTGTAGTAAGGAAGATATCTTCGGTAATATGTCGCATGGCACAAGCTGTGACACCCAGGCCCACAGCAGGGAAGATGTAGGCGTTGTTGCCCTGACCAGGGTAGAATGTCCTCCCGTCAGGTAGGGTGACAGGGTCAAATGGACTGCCACTGGCAAAGATAGCCCGGCCCTGCAGTACAGAGTAGTATAGTAATTAATAGTAAGTATTAATCACCCATGTATCTAAAGAGATAAGAGAAAGTAATCATTACTTGTCATGCATGGGAGTAAAACAAGAATCCAGAGTGTCCTGAGTGAGTACCTCTGTAAACATGTAACACTGCTCAGCAGTGCATTCAGCTTTGCTGGTTGGGTTGCTGAGGGCAAAGATGATCGGGCGTTCATTGAAAGAAGCCATGTCCCTGATGATCTGTTCTGAGAATGCTCCGGCAACAGCTGCCACACCTGAGACAGAGAGCCATCAATGTGCAATATATATTCAATTTTAGGATATTTCTTCATGACTATTTCTATTTCTTATTTTACATGACTATATAGAGCTAACAAGTTTGTGTATGGAGTGAGGTCATGGTGGATGTATGGGACCAATGTTACCTTCCTGTTTTAAACTCGTCGTCAGTGTTGTTTATGCTAACCGTGATCATTTTATAACCATAACTGCTTGTTAGTTTCTTATAACCATGACAAAGAAGGTCCTTTGACCTTAGTGAAATACCTAGGTTAAGGCTAACTATGATCCCACCCTAAACCTAAGCAAGTTGTTTTTGTGCTTGAATCTAACCAATTGATGCTCCCACAGAAGGGGAGCTACTTCTGGGGACACTCAGAGGGTGTGGATAAAGAACATGTATGGTTGTTTAGGTTTGGGGAAGGCTGGAAAACATTCATGCTTATGATTTACCAATGATAGCTGTGGGTTTCAGTTCCCGGACTACATCCTCCAGATTCCTCATCTCTGGGTGCTCATGAGCATACCTCTCCTTTTCATGAGTCAGGTGGTCCCGACCCTGAGGATTTGGAAAGAGCAAGACGTTGACATTAAACCATCTGTGGAAACACTAAACACTGTAAAACCATGGCTGAACTCAATGCGTGGAGTCACTGTTTTTTCTCTCAGTTCAACAGTTCTAGTGCTGAGGGAATGAAGGATTCCTTGTGAGTGCTCCTCTTGGCTGGAGGATCACTAGTTGGAAACGAGAGAAAAAAGAGGAGGTGAAACAAGTTGCATATAGGGGTGGGAGATGGTATGGAATGGAGAGGCAGGAATACAGTGAAGAGAAGGAGGAGGAATGAGAGAGGAATAACAAATACCACAGGTATTGTGGACAAAACAGATGTATAACACTCTGGAGAACCTTTTCAGTGATTCCAAGAAAAGACTTCTGTCATATAAATTAACGAATGGTAGGAGGTGTTCTTTTCTGGATTGCGGAGGTAGCTCTGGTGTCAAAATGCTCAGAAGAATCCACCCTCAGATATTCTTAACATGTGATTTAATATCAGTCTGTCATGTTTTGTTCAATTCAGAATTTATTTTGTGATGTTTTTTCTATCTGCCTTATCTACTGTACTTGCTAGCTTTTCTTTTTAAAAAGTGCATGATAAAGCAAAACAGATACAATACTGGCCCATTCATTCTTGCCACCTACAGTGGTTCGAATACATTAGATGAGTGCATTTATGCCTGCATTTGTACATGTGGCTGTACAGGTGTGCTTGCACGATTTTAGTAAGACACCTTGACAATGAGACCCTTAGAATCAACCATCCAGATCTTTTTCAAGCTCTCCTCCTTAGTGAGTCCCTCCTTCTCCATGGCCATGGTGATCAGCTCAGCGATCCCCATTGCTGCCTGGGAGCAAGACAAAAAAAGGGTAAAAGAGGAGCTACTTCATAATATCTCTATATCTAAACCTTAGTTTCCAATGCAGTTCACATGTTAAATCTCATCAATCTCTCAAAAGAATATTTGATCTGAAATTACAGCATTTTCTTTCTATTTTGGAGTGAAACGCTTGAGTAATGGTATCAGTAGTAAAGGCATTAAAAATTGAAGCAATTCTCTTGCACACAAATCAAATAGGACAAAATGATCTTTTACTAAAACAGCACTCAGGATGCTCCAAAAAGGAATTACTGTTGTGTAACGTACATTACAAAGCCAGTTTGCTGAATTTAGGATATTTGCCACTATTCCACTACATTTAGCATGTCACTGACATAGTTTTAAGTGGTTTTATCTCAAAAACAAAATGAGAATTAAACTTGCCATGCTTAACCAGGGCACAGGTTTGTTTGCTCTTTTTTTGCCTGTGGTAACATTTTAATTGCCCTAATAATTATGTCTTTTTTCATGTTAAACCTTGCATTTTGTCTCTATTAGATAGGATACAGTAAATAATTGATAGAAAATGACAGGACAGAGAAGGGTGATGACATGAAATGTCCCTGGCTGGGGGTAGCATCATAAAACCCTTTACCACCAGGACCATCTGATTTGAGAAAATCTTGGGAATCTAAGGGACAACAAATTTGCCACCTGACCATAGTCAGCCCAACATAAAATGTTGTGTACCCACCTCCCCTGCACCTTGGAACACAATGGTATGGTCACACATTTTGGTTTGGGTGATGCGGAGGGCAGCTAGGAGTCCAGCTACTGCCACAGCAGCAGTACCTAAGGAATATGCATCAACATCAACACTTAAGAGTTAAATTCACTCTTACTGATATCATACATTTATATTAAACTCATAACAAGACAGGGAATTATTTATTCATAATAATGGCGGTCTCACCAAAGAATTAGACATGCTCTATAAATTGCTGTATTATAACTGAACTCATCTCCCAGAAACGTTTTTATGAGTGGGCCCCTGTGTGGGCGGAAAGAGTCACATCCCGATGGTGGTTTAACACTAAGCCACCAATGAATAGTTGGTGATGCTAAAGAGCCAACAAGTGCAGTGAAGGAGTAGGCTGTTTATGTGATTGTAAAAAGTGTTGTATTCAAAGTATTTCTAAAAATGTGCTCGGTGATTGTTTTATTGGGAAGGAACTGTACTTAACAAGTTTGTTAGAACCGAAAGATACGAAAAATGTGTTTTGGTAAGTAACACGTAATGTAAACATGTTTGTATATTTAAAGTACTGTTCATCAACACCAAGGTCAAAATTTGAGCATTTCTAGACTACATACTGCCTGCTTTGTGTATACTTTAGTTATGTTTTTAGTGTAAGACACTACAGACTAAAACTTGCTTAGAATCGATGCGTAGTCTGGTGTTGACACAAACTTCGAAGATTAAAGCAGCCTTTATACATCCTGAGATTGGAAACCCAGGGAAACAAAAGTCGACATTCCAGTCACTGCTGGTCATAAGGTTTACTGCTTTCAGGTCATTTTAACAGAACGCAAGTCAAATAAGTTAAAATCTGAATTGTAAAAACAATGATAATGTGAAGGTACTAATATAATCTGGTTTATTTGATGATTCAGAAGGGGTTAACATTGAGCAGAGCTGAGTCTGTGGGACACCTGGGGGTGAAGTTGTTCTATGGTTATTGTATTTCAACACAGAATTGACTGAGGTTTGTCCATAGGACTGATGGCTGTATCTACACATTGGTGTATTGATTTACCACAGACAGACTAGTGACCAGCATCTTTACTCTCTTTACCTTGACCCAGTGGACTTTCTACACAACAGTTCTGACCAAAGTGAAATTCAACCATCAGAGTTTCAGTCAAGGTAAAAAAGTGCACAGTCAATTAATAAGAAAGCACAAATCTTAAAACAGAAATTGGAAGAGAATAGTTTATTTCAACACTTTATTGCAACAAATTAAGAGAAGTGGGAGAGACTGAAGCCACCTGCTGATATAGTGGGATGGAGAAAATAACAGAAATACCTGTCCATATTACACAGTACAATTGTTTATTTACTGCTGTGTTAGAAGTCATTAGTTATAGCTAGGTGTACCTTAGAAACTCCCAACTGAATGTATTACGATAAGAGGGGAAGCTCATGAGTTATCTTTCGGGTTGAAGCAAGTATAAATATAGCAGTTAACAGTCAAACAACTTATTTCCCTACCTCACATAAACTTTATGTATGTGTGGAGGAGGATTTTGTGGAGGAGGGCATATTGTAAGAGGATAGCTCTATTATAAAACTCTTAGGTCAGTATATGTAGTTAAAATATAGTTCTGTGTCATTTTTTGATTGTCTGGCTGTGGTCCCTCAGAACTTTCCTGAGCTTTCTATCAGCTATACTGGTGAGATATTGGACTAGTGTATGGGTGCATTTTAGTGCCAAACACCTGATCCCGCATTGCACAGTTTTTAATTCAACAATATGTAATTTAGTTAGGCTGGATTTTTTTTTGTGCCATTTGGATGTTGTCCAACATCATGGCATAATTAAGGATAAAAATACAGGGATCAAATCATACCAAAAAACAAAAAAACAAAAAAGATGCAAGATAAATTTCTACAAATATTCATATTTTTTTATACGGATCATTTGGTTACCTTGGATGTCATCGTTGAATGTGCAGTACTTGTTGCGATACTTGCTCAGCAGACGGAAAGCATTAATATTTGCAAAGTCCTCGAACTGAATCAGACAGTCCATTCCATACCTGAGAAAAGAAGAGCTGCATTTTTCTGGCTGAACTAACAGGCACACTGAAAAGGCAGTGATATAGTATGTAACAACAGTACAGATGGTGAGGGGTAATTTTATAAACTTTTACAGAAAGAGAAAGAAGCTTCTGCTTTCAAATAGTATTTCAGTCCAGAGGGGGGCGCTCTCCCACTGCACCTTACAGCAAAGTATGAGAAACAAAGAGAGGGGATGCTGGCTTTTCAGTGCACAGGCACAGCAATGGATTATATTCTTTTTTCTGAATATGGCACAGCCATATGAGCATGTAAAATTTAACCAAAAGTAATAATCACTTTTGTTCAATGTAATGTCTAAAGTGAAAACTACATCCACAGAAACTTTGTACACTGCTTTGTTTAATAGACATTTGACAAGCTGACACCGGTTTTCCAAGCTGCATGATAGCACCTCTCAACGGGTCTCTGTGAGGGAGGTCAAACCTCAACAAAGGGGCAAAATCACAAAAACACTACATGTGAAAGAAAAGAGCGCAGAGCCCACCCAGTGCCCCAGTAAAGCAGCAGTGTTCATTTTTACAAGATGCTGCCCAGACCACCTATCTTGTATAGTCAATACAGTAACACAGGAGCCGATGTCAATAAGCTCCAACAAAAACTTATAACAAAAATGAGCCTTAAAACCAGTGTTATGAGTTTGTAAATTAGATTTAGCAGCAACAAAAAGGAATCCCAAGTTCCCATGCCTTTCAACAAATGAAAATTTTACTCAGGAATTTACTTGATATTTGCAGAGCAACTGCTGTTGCCCCGTATCTAAGATAAGGCACAGGTTTTCAGCTGTAGGAAAAGAAAACGGTTAAATTAGGAAAGTGAATACTTGTGAAGGTACGGCAGACAACAAAGCTAAAAGCAAAGGCAGAAATAATAATGTATATTAATCATAATTTATATAGTAGCTATTTCTGCAAAAATGGCTTCAGATGTCATTTTGTAATATCAAGTATTCAAATCATATTTGCATCAAAGTCCCAATGAAAGTTAACTTTTGTTTCATGGCTTTTCTAAGTTTCATTCCCACTTCTGTTGCTATGCCTGTCAAACCGCCTGTTGCTGCTGGATACATAATAAAGGTTAAAATAACCTATGATTGATTTACCACTCAGAACTCTTGAGTCATCTTTAAAACAACAAGCCTTTGATTTTAGCCAGAGGAAGACAAAGCAGGCTTCTTTTTTCTAGTTGGAAACTGTAGATTTTGCTGCTTGAAATGATAACTGTTGCTGGCAGATTTTATCAGCTCTAGCTATCTAGCTAATGAGGCTAACACTGGCTCTATGACTTAATTAAAAACACAGAGCTGAGTTTTAATATTTCTGAGTGATTCGTTTTAAAATGTGAACCACGGAAAAGAGTATTGTAAGAATAAACTCTATAAACTCTAAGTATACTACAGGAAAATGTGAGATCAGACTCCTATTTCTTTCATTTCAATATGTCGTTAACCTTGTTTGGCTGCCTAGCCATGCTACTTGGATGAGCAAGGCAGACAAGTTTCGATGTTATTCAGTGTTTTAGTGTAATTTCATACAAAATGTTTCACTTTTTCCAGTACAGAGAAAAGACTTTTAGGGTGAGGACCAAACAATGTGTTTTGTGAATGTTAGTTTAGCAGGAGTTTCTGGCGTTTAAACGTCCCTAAATCCAGTCAAGAGCAGGACACACCTGCCAATTTTTCCCTAAAAACTCTTCATCTAGAACTGGTTTTCACACTCTGGTGGAAAATACTAAAACATGGATGTGCTAGTCAAGAATGGGATGATGTTTTGAGTCTGTCTGTGACCCAAAAAAATAATTTCTGTAGCTAATATTTAACAATATGCTAACTCTTGGATTTGGAACCAATGGTATCTTAGCTTGTTAGCCAGGTATGCTAAAGACCATAGATTACATTAATGCAGATACACACACGGTGTTATCAGTTTCTTCAAATTTTGCTCTGGAGCTTTGATTTTGGAAAGTTTATTAAAAAAGACAGTGGAGAAATCAATATGTTGAAAAGGGATTAGCGAATGGTCAACTGAGCTGTGAAATGGGGAAAACTATTGATTCAAGAAAGTAAAAAAGCATTAATTTTTCCCCTAGAAAAAGTTACCTGACTCATGTTTGGAAGACTTGAATTAAACTATCCTAGTTCAATCATCATTCCACTTGATTAATAACTGGTTCTTTGATTAAAACAACTGATTCTTTGCTCAAGAAAAAAAACAAAAACCTTGTTATGTACCTAGCTTGTGTACATAAAATTTTCAAGGGACATGCTAACTATGACTCCCATTTTGCATTTGGAAAGAAATATCTAATTGCAAAGCTTAAAATTCTGTCCTTTGCATCTCTAACAAGAGACTCAAGACTAAAGAGACTCAAGAGATAAAGACTTCATTTTTGGGAAAACTAAAGCAGAATCTATAGTTTCAATAATTACACTTTCAATTTTACGGTCAACTTTGTTTGAATTCAGCAGCTATGACACCCTTTTTTGTTGACAACCACAACACTGAAGCATTTCAAATCCTCTATAATTCTAAAGTGCACCTCTGACTGGCATCTTCTCCATAGTAACGCCGTCCAAGGCTCTGGGGTAGTGTAGTATTCAGACCCGTCCACCATGCCAAAGTAACGGACAAAAAATGATTTGTCATAAACACAGCTGAAATTGTGGCCATAACATAAACCCACAGGGTCACTACATTGAGCAGAAGAGTCCTGTGAATCTGTGTTAAGAATACCTTTTAAAGAAACAAAAATGAAATGGGAATACATAAATAGGAAAGAGACTTCCAGGATCAGAGTCCCCTACCACTCTTCTATTCCACTGGCAAGATGAGACAATTACATGTTATTTATAAAATTTTCACACAAGCTATAATTACAGTTAAGACTAAACAACGGACAGTAATCTTTGCAATATACATTACAAAGGCAAGAGGGATAACTACACTAATGTGTGTTGAACGTTGTGACTATAAAGTAGAGATAAGCTTTATAATGCTTATTAAGCCTCTTTCACAGCTAGAAACAATGGAGAGAAGGGTGAGGTCGTCTGAAGCTTATGTTTCAGTCAGTGAGTGATGCAGGAAATTGAGAACAGACTGAGCAAACAGACAAGCCATCCCACCTGCAACCCTGTCAGTTCACTGAACGACGTCCTCATCACATTCACGTTCCAAAGTTAAGGTTTCTTGCCTTGTTTCTCTTTTGTTTTCTCCTTTTCTTCACCGTCTTTTAACTTTTTCTTTCTTGCGGTTTCTTTTTCAGTCTCTTCATAAAGCCCCACCTCCGGCCTCATAAGGAAAAGGACCTTTGTTTGCACTGTTATTGTACAACTCACTAAAGCTGTTTCCCACTTGTTACAGTGGCTGCTAAACTGCTTAGTTTTTCAGCAGGAGGAGGATGAAGCTGAGCGGAAGCATAGCAAGAAAGAAATGCAAGACGATAAAGGACCTTAGTTCAGCTGTAATAAAACTTAATGTCCTGATGAGAGACTGCCAATGCTGGGTCAGTGTTTATCCTTTCCTCTGCCACACTGCAAGACACTGACGCCTAATACAGACACTGACAGCCCTGCTGACTTACTGCCAACACGGCAGTAGTGTTGAGGAGAGAAATGTGTTTTCTATCAAGCAGAGAGCAGCACTAAAGCACTAAGAGCCTGTATGAAGAGGAGGAATAATGAGGCTAAGAAGGGAGCTATAAACTTTTCATTGTGTTTGGGTTTTGGGAGACAGGAACAGGCGACAGGCGAGGATAGATGTGGCCTTTCGCCACTGCCAGTGCAGCTCCCACTGGTATAATCTGGTGCATCTCGCTACCAGAGGGGTCAGGCCAGTTCATGCCGAAGCAGGCTGCTCATGTCCAAAGAAGTGGACCTGGGAGTGCTTTCCTCTGCAGAAGTTTGAAAAACATGCTGAATATCCTTCAACTATTCTCATCATACAGTGAAGAGAGAGGATTATGTGGTCTGCCAAATATTGAATTAATAGTCCTCTATCACAGTGTCAGTCAAAAGAAATCAGAGATTTTTGACAAGGATCTGAGAATGACTGAGCTGTGAACACATACATATTTATGGGCATCCACTGACCATAAACTGCAGAGTGAATATCTGTGGTTGTGGGATAGCAGAAAGAAAGGAACATCTTCTCACTGCAGTAAGCTTTTTTGCCTTTGGTGTAAACCAATAAAGATAGGGGGAGTGTTTCTGACAATGTGTTTGTTGTGTGTGTCTGTCATAGGCTCCTTTTGGGGACAGAAAAGTGTATCAGAGAAATAAAAAATATTTTCTGATTGTTTCATGGTGGTTATGTTCTAAAGCCCCAAATAAACACACCCACACCTCTGCACACTTAGTACAACCCTGCAGGAAGGTTTTTGCATTGCTGATTTTGTGTGAATGCAATTAAAGCACCAATTGTTCTTGCTCGCTGTGGCCTCTTTGCACTCTGGGGTTTTGTAGCTCAGCCCCACCCTTAGTCAAACAGACGCACAGACCTGCAGCTCTTAATACACCCATTACACAGATTGAGAGCAGAGTTGAGAGATGAAGACAGCGATGTAACCTGCTCGCTACGTGTATATGGAGTCCCACCCTCACTGTTATTGGTTGGTGGCTACACACCCACTGCCCAAAGGTTGCAGAAAATAAGAAAATACAGGCAGACCGCAGGGTGTGTTTCCTAGAACAAAGAGACAATTTGTGTTCATCTTCCCTGTCCGGTTCTTCCCAAAAGTCACTTCCCTTGAGGACCATCTAAAAGGAATGCCAAAATCTGACAATGCATCCAGATAAGTCAAGAAATTCGCTGGATACAGAAGCAGGATTTGCTTTTGTGTCTAAGCTGAAGTATCAAGGGCAGTAACCTAAGCAAGACAGAAACACACCCAAAATATGAAAAACACAGGCCGTATTCCTGCCGGTGCTGTGAAGACACCCATTAATCTCTCAGCAGCAGAAGAGAAAGACTGAAGTTCTGGGACAGAGATTGTCTACTAGCAGGCAGATTTTTTTACCTACCCACCCAGCTACCTACCCAGTGCTTAACAAAGTAAGAAACTTGCTATCTTAGATAGTTGTCTTAGAGGAAAATGGAGTTAAATGGAGAGTGAATATTGGATTTACATCCATCTTGTGGACAAACATGACTCCATCTATTTGTGCTAATGTTGCTCCATATGAGCAAGTCAACCTGTTGCTACCAGTTCACGATGTCAGCATAAAAGTGGTTAAAAAATCAGTTATTGCAGGTTTATTCTCCATAACATTAAATATTACCAACTAGACATGCAACATCCTTAGGTTTTATTTATTTAGAGTTCACTGGTCGAAAACACAGATAATCTTCTTTTGGAATGGTGGGGTGTGCTTTGATTGAATTTGATAGGCAAATAACCTCACAACTATCATCTTATCTGGATTTACGTACTGACAAATGCTGATGGGTTCTCAGGAGTAAGTGGCATCACCTCTTCCCATCAAGGCCCTGCCCACTTCCAACCAGGGAAAAGAGGTCAGACAGAAATCTCACCTGAGACATAAACTAAAACCGTTCTAACTTCTTCTGACAAAGATAATGTTTTGTTCATGAACATCACTCACAGTAAGAAACTGATAAAGAAAGCAGGTTTTTAAAGATACCATAGTAGTTTGTGCGTGAGCAAATCAAACATCATTCACTAGCAGAATACACATCTGGTGCTTTTATTACTCGATTTGGATATTGCAAACTTCCAGCAACAGAGAGCCTCGCAGGCAGACGAGACCTTTCAACCTTTCCTGCCACAGGGCTGTTTAAGCTATCTGAGCCAAACTACCAGAATAAGACAGAGCTTCTTTGTTGGTCAAAACTTTTATTTGGCCATTTATAACTTGCCAAAATAATTTAGGTATCAGAAGAAAAGAAAAACACTCAAGACTCATTGTTTGCTGGAGCAGTATATGTAGGGTTTCTTGCCAGTCCAATATATTGTGGGCAAAGTCTTGTGACATTATTACTAATATTTGATAGTATGAAAAAGAGAGTGAGACATGAGATGAAAGGGTGTTTTCCCATGTGGCAAATCCTTCAGAAATGTGGTTTTATGTCTGGGCCAATCTGTGGGATGAGGGCATTAACAAGTGACCTGGCTCCTTCAGGAAACCCAATCTGGCTTCATCGGACACTAAAACCTGAATCCTCAGCTAATATGAAGTAGGATGTTATATATACCTCCTGTGCTGAGGGGGAGACTAGAAGCAGAGGAGAAGGTATGAAGTATTTTTTTTTAGTTGGAGCACATTAATGAGGGCTGTAGAGAGCCAGTAAGGAACCTCAGAAAAGAAGGTCACAGACAAGGGTGCTCTGTACAAACACAGCTGTCGAACCTGTGTGCTTATATGTGTGTTTGTGTACACACACAGGCTGTCTGTTACATCAGTCCCTACAGGGCTTTGTGGCTGAGGCCTTTATAAATCCCAAGCCCTCTCTCACTCTCCAGAGAGCCAGCATCTCTCAGCACACATTATTTCTCAAATCCCTGAGCCATCATTAATGACAAAGACACATTCTGCATTCTTTCTCCTCTCCTCTGTTGCTCCTTTCATCCATCCATCTATCGGTCTGTCTTCCTGTTCCTTATTCTCTCAGTGCCAGGGCTTTAAATTACTTGATGGCATTCCTGTAGTCTGCATGTTACTTGGATTTGTATGGGAAGCACCCATGCATTACTGCCATTACAGCCATTGTTCTCTCAAATACTGTACAACCATTTGTGACATGAACAGTTTTGATGTCATGATGCAAGGTATTCCCGACTAAACGGTATGTTTTCTAGTATATTTGTAGTATACTTTAGCTGCCACAAATACATTTAATATACATTCAATTAATTATATCTATCTAAGTTCTGCAAGTGAAGTACTTTGTTTTAAAAAATAAGCTGGTGAAGTTATATATTTTTCTTAATGTCGAATAATCCCATCTAAAACAACATCAACCATTAGCTAAAAACCTACTAACAATGACTGTCTTTGTAGCCAAAGCCTGCTATATCTTATTTGTCTGTGTCATAGAGTTCTAAAAAAAACTATTAAAAACACATCAGTGAGCCAGACCATCTAGCCAGCTTTTGTGTTCATGTCTATACGCCTTTGAGTCAAAAGTGTTATTGCTGTGTGACTTAGCTACTCTTTTTTTAATTACTCCTTGTCTAGTTTTTCATTTCTAGCAGATCCCTTAACACTGTTATCATCTCAAAACCTTTATCTAGAAAAACCTGCTAACACAAACAAAAAGAGCAAAAGGGATTAAGTGTGGTGAAATGTGACAAAGTGGTGAGTGTTACCCTGAGAGAAAATGTAGAGTTCAAAGTTTTAAAAATCATGTCTGAGCCTTGGTTAGTCCTGTTTAAAGTGCTGTGGGTGCATGTGGGAGCAATGAGATTATGAGATAATTTATTTTTGCCTATAGACAAAAGCAGTAGACAACATGTGCTGATTGCTCAAGAGGAGGAGATTCTATTCTGGAGAATAGCAGACTGGCCTGATATCAAAGAGGTTTCATCACTAACCATTTACCATTTGAAGTATTTTGAAATCATGGATTAAAACATTCCTTGATTCTCTTCCTCAATTTTAGTTCATGTTAAGTTTCTTAGAAAACTAAACATGAATATTACTTAAAAGACTGCAGAGCTGTAATCATTCATTCAATCTTTGAGCCCATAATTATTCATTTTCCACCAATCTGGCTCCTTTGGGGAAAAAGCATCACTGTTCCCTGTAGTTGAGAAGCCACCCAGTTATTAGAGTCATGGCTTCCTGTTGCCAGCTGGAGTGGGCCCAGACCCAGGCTTCTCCCTCTGAACTCGGGCCCCTAAGGGTTAGGACGAGGCTTAAGTGTATGTTCCCCAGTGTATGTGTGTGTGGCTAAGATGGCCCCATGACATGCAGGGACACAAAGATACAAAGCAAAGGTATATCAAATATACCATCAATGACAGGACTGAAGTAAACATATATGGTACGAGTCCTGAGGGGAATCACGTTGCATCACTCTCCAAATGTCAGTTCAGAGAAGAGGGTAAAGATAAGATTGGTACCTGCAGACTATACGAGTGACAATGTGGTGCACAAACACTTCAATGCTTTGCTGGTCCTCCACATCAAAGAAGCAAGAGTAAACCCCTCAATGCAATCTACTGCTCAATGTCAATGAGAAATTACAAATCAGAATTATGCACCCACTGTGCTTAGGGGAGATATGGCCATATATTTTCCTTTGACAGGATTAGTAGTTTGGGCACAGAAAAAAAGAAATTCTTCTAATATTCTTCTAAACTCCAGCGATTGTCTGGAGTTTCTTGTAAGTATGTTTGTTCAAATACTCCATCATATTCCCTAAGCATTCACAATAATCATGAATTGCATTACAGAAAAGAGACTCTTATATCATACCTGAAAAAATACTTGGCTGAATATCTGTGGGTTCATAAATAAGTCAGATTATTGTGGACGGTTTCAAAATAGATGATGTCATGTTGCCTGCTGACAGTTCAGTCATCCTCCAAATAGCTGGTTAGCTGTCCTCAGGCATCCGTCTGGAGAGCATTATGTCATTAAAATCAATAGCTCCAACTGTTACCAAGGCTCTCTGATCACTTTTCAATAAGTGAATGCCACAAAGCCAGTTTTGATTGATTTTGCTTAGCAACTAAAACTTCAAAGAACCTAAACTTGAATCACCAGTGACTTAAGTTCCAGAACCTCACAACATATGGCTGCATCACACTGCACGCATTCACAATGCTAAACTCCTCAACATATTTCTTTATAGAGCACCGTGTCCTGTATCTATTATGATGACAATAGCAGACTGCATGAAGGAAGTGGGCAAATGATGAATTGAGGGTTGATATGTTCATACCTGTCTGACACAGCCTTCATAAATTCATCCAGCAAGTCATCATAGGCCTGGCCTCGGATTCTCTTATGCCTAAGCCCAATGTAGAGAGGGTCCTTCAGCAGTGCCTGTAAAAACACACAGAGGCAGAGGTCAGAGCAACAGGTGAGAGAATATCAAAATGAGGACAGGTGAAGGTGAGGGAGAAAGAAGGGACTTCAAAACCTGTATTTTAACAAATGCGAAAAGTGAATTAGAAAGTAATGAATGTTTACTTATATTTTTTTTAGAGCAGTTCTTTGAAAAAAAAATACAGAAATTAGTCCCAGATTGCCTAATTCTTTTTAATAAATCTTCTAGAAAATTATCAGGAAATTACAGACCTGTATAATAAAGCACTGCTGACGTGACAGTATAATAGACTATACTCCAGTGGATTGGGATTGTGGTTCCATAAAACTTGGGAACATGTGGGAGACTGATTAAAATCTGTGTACGAGAAGAGACATCCTGACTTTCACTCCCTAGCATGCATCAAGCTCCAGGCAGACTTTACCCTACACTTCTCATAATGCAACTTTATGGCGTTTTTTCATTTATTAGCCCCGTCCGGGTTCATTACAGTGTCTCTCAGACTCTATGAGCCATATTTGTAACACAAGCTTTGTGTTACAAATGTTCAAAACCAAATAACCATGATGACATTGTCAGGACTGAAGAAATTATCAGTTATTAATTCAGACGCTGGAAAGCACCTGCTGGTTCCATAGAAGCTATTATACTATGGGTTAAGTAAACTTTTTTTCATCAGTAAAACTGGAAGTGCTCCTCTTTCAGTGGGTAGAGCATGAACCATTTTTTAAAATTACTGATCACTGCTCTCATTGCTCAACGATACCTCGAATAGAATAGAGCCAATGAAACCAGACCTCCAGGTACCAGAGGATGGTTTTAATTTGAAACACCCTCAGCAACCTCATTCAAAGAGAAAGGTCAGAGTTCAGTCAAATAATCCTCAAGATTTGCCCAATTCAATAAATCCTTTCAAATTCTAACTTAAATGGCCTAAATCTAAATGATTTAGAGGACATTACAAATGGTGAATAAAATAGTTAATGGGAAAGGCAGTTATGTATATCTAGATACCCAAATAAGAGATATGTGTGGTTGTATTTTAGTGGTTGTACATCTCCTGAAATATCATATAGAATATACACCCCTCTGTAAAAGGAACACCAATGGAAATCTGTGAATATCTAAGACTGGGAGTCTGTATGTTTGATTGGTGTCTGGCCATTTCTGGGATGTGAAAATTTCACATATACACACACCTGTGTCTCTGTTGACCTTAGACCTCTGCTAAAATGTGAACCATGTGTGTGATGCAACAGAATTGAGCAACACCTCCTGTCATGCTAATTCACACACAATCTGCAGATACATCTTCATGTACAGCAAACCGAAACCCTGTCGCAAATGCTGTCATTTTTTAATATAATATCAATCACTTTCACACACTTTTAGGAGTTTCAGGACATAATGACACGGGATGGGTGAACTACCAAACATCTGGTAAAACTATGCAATCTTTAATTAGTAATTAGTCTCTTGCATCTACAGTGTATCTGCTCATTTGTTTTATTCAAATTTTATTTTGAAAAGCTCAATCACTTCAGCTATCCTGTGCTTGAAACTTTTGAAGTAGTCAGTGTCTGGCTGTATTATTACCAAATAATAACTGCATTGTAAAGTGACAGAGGTTTACTGAGCTCCTACAGGAGAATGAATAGGAAAATATGTAAATATGTAGCTGTATTGGCCATAGGACACAGGTCTGTGGTATTGTCTTTTAAATTACTCTCAACTCAACAGTCCTTTAAAAGGGGATTAACAATCACCACTCAAGGACTCACCTTCGACCTTTGTACCACCCTATTTTAAAGAATAGACACAGATACAGCAGAGAGGTGTGAAGACTAAGTGTAGAGGTGGAAGGCGAGGTGTGTGTGATGGAGTGATGTACAGAGACCGGGAGGCTATGATGAATTAGGTGGAAGTAAATGCCACTTAGCACTGATAGATTGCTTGCAGACTTTGCTTTGAGGTATCAGCTCATATTTCATCAGATCTTTCACCCGCTGCACCTACCTGACATAACATGGCTCTGTCTCTACATACAAAAAGCAGCAGATTCCTTCCTCAACAGATTTAAGAAGAGATTCATAACCTACAGTGCTTTCAGAAAATATTCATACCTCTTCACTTTTTTCAAATTTTCTATTTTTGCGGCCGTATGCTAAAATCCTTTATTTCATTTTTTTCCCTCAAGAGAATCTAAGAGAATCTAAATTTCACTAAATACCCCATAATGACAAAGTGAAAATAGAATTTAGTAATTTTTTTGCAAATTGAATAAAAGGTAAAAACTGAAATATCACACTGACACAAGTATTCAAACCCTTTACTCAGCACTTAGTTGAAGTGCCTTTGGCAGCAATTACAGCCTTGAGCCTTAATAGGATAATGCAACAAGCTTTGCACACCTGGATTTGGGGATTTACTGCCCTTCTTCTCTTGAGATTTCTCAATCTCTGTCAGGTTGGATGGGGACCATTGCTGGACGGCCATTTTCAGGTCTCTCCAGAGAGGTTTTGTACGGCTCAAGTCAGGATTCTGCCTTTGCCTCTTTAGGGCCTTCATGGAGTTGTCCCTAAGCCACTTGTGCCGTATCTTTGCTTAGGGTCATTGTCCTGTTGGAAGAGGAACCTTGGGTCGTTGTGAGGTCCTGAGCACTCTGGACCAGATTTTCATTGAGGATATCTCTATATTTAGCTCCGTTCAGCTTTCCCCTTAACCATGACCAGTCTCCAAGTCCCTCCCACTGAAAAACACCTCCACAGCGTGATGCCAACACTGACCTTAGACCTCTGCTAAAATGTGAACCTGTGATGCTACAGAATTGAGCAACACCTCCTGTCATGCTAATTCACACACAATCTGCAGATCTGATGCCAACACCACCATGCATCATCAATGGGATGGTATTGGGCAGGTGATGAGTGGAGCCTGGTTTCCTCCACACATGGCTCCAGAAAGAATCCCGGCTGCTACGAACTTCTTCCACTGAAGAATTATGGAGGTCACTGTTCTCTTAGGAACCTTCATTGCAGCAGAAATGTTTTCAGCCTCCCCCAGATCTGTGTCTCAACACAATCCCATCCCTGAGCTCTTAGGCAGTTCCTTCAACCTCATGAATCAGTTTTTCGTCATTTGATTTTACCACAGGCGGACTCCTATCAAAGTGCAAAAACTTCTCAAAGATGATCGAGAAAAAAAACAAGAAATGAAGACAACTGAGCTAAATTTCAAGTGTCATAGCAAAGGGTCTTAATTCTTTTTGGAGAAAAAATAAAAATTCTAATTTCACTTTGTCATTATGGGGCACTGAGTGTAGATTTATGAGGGAAAATTGATTTAAAAGATTTTAGCACAAGGTTACAACAAAGGGTGCAGAACTGACCCAGAGGTAGCCATACATAAACTCAAAGGACTCTATGTGCCCCCCGTCTCCCTCAGCTAAAGTACCAATATCATTTAACCCATACTACCCTACTGTTTCACGTGCTTCTTAAACATCTGTCACTCACATATCAAGCACCGCTGCCAAGATAATTGTTTGCCCCAGACCCAACCTCCCAGAGTTAAACCACAGGACCAATAAACGAACTGTAACCTTAACAGAACAAGATATCACACACCCACTCGATCAACACCTAACCCCTCCACCCTAGGCCTCAGATACAGAACTTTAAGGTTCAGATGGGCTCACTTTGGAAAAAGCCTGTTACTGGCATCCCTAAAAATGCCCTAAATAAAAGACCCTGATGAGAGGGTGCTACTATATCTTATAATATACAATGCTGTGTGACATTGTATGTGTTGTCTCTGTTTTTGTTTTTGATGTTGATGTTGTTACATGCGTTGTTCGTCTTGAAAAGTACATGTCTGTGGAAGTAAATTTCCCCACAGGGGAATAAAGTTTAAAGTCATTAGAACAGGCCTTTACTTCTGGAGATAGATAATTAGAGGGTGCCACTTGGACAAGGTAGTTGCCACCTTCCCATGGCAGGGTCAAAATCTGCTATGTCCAAGAACAGATCCAAAACTTTATTTAAGGTAATATTTATTTGAAGCTGACAAGTCATTTCCTGGGAAGGTTTTAATGGACTGTAATAGGCAGGAGGCAGCCAAGTTCAGCTGTAACCAAAACAAGCAAAAGCTTTTCATGTGATCCCATGCAGAAGTGGACTAATATCAGAAAGAGATTTTGGTGGTCATTTCACAAGAGGATGCAACAGCCTGCAAGGATATTGATAAAAATTGCTACACAAATCATGAAGAGTTGTTCAGCTCTGAAGTTTCACTTATAGCTAATGTGTCTATGCTGAGTTAAAAAGTATGATGATGAGTTTTTGGTTCATTCTTGGGTCCAATTATACCATGTCATAAAACTACCTTTAAAGGTGAAACAGAAGAGGCTGCATTACTATACAAGTGACTCGGGAATATCTGAGTGAGTTTCAATTGAGCTGACCTTGTTGACACTGTGCACAGTGGTTGTCTTTCTGTCCCAGATTATCTACTGTTGATTGGCTGAGCTGTCCTTTGTGTCCTACAGCCCCGTTTCTCTCAGAAGGGATTAATCCTCGTGTATGGCTTTACAGTCCACGTTTGTTAAAGACACACATGCCCCATTTTCCCTGTCAGACTTCAGGAAAATAATTTAAAGCTATATTTGACTGCTTTGTTGGGCTGGATTTTTGTTGAGGGAGTTAAGTTCAGTGTTTAATATTTAACTGCAGCATTTACAAAAAAACACTATTTTATTATGATGAAGAGGTGACCTGACCTCAAGAATAACCTGGACCTGTCTGAGGTAAAGGACAACCAGTCATGGACCAATGAAACCAAACACATACAAGCATCAATTTTCCCAGGATGACACCATTGAGAATGAGTGAGTGTTGTGTGGAGATTACTCCAGGTGACAAGAGGCCAAAGGATACATAGACAGAGATAGTCCAGGGAGATAACAGGATGACCCAAAAAATTGGCATACCTGAAATCACACTTTTCCTTCAAGCTATTTGTGTGTGTGTGTGTGTGTGTGTGTGTGTGTGTGTGTTTCTGTGCTTCTCTAACTCTAGATATGGCTGTAATTGTTTTTGTACTCTCTGTGAAAAAAGAATTAAGAATTGCCCAGGTAGTGAGTGTTTATTGCTGGTTCTCACAAGAGATAACTCCGCAGTGGTTCACTTTCTGAATCTTTTAAGCCAAACAGACAGTTTACAGGTACTACATTTCCTCGTGATTGACAAGAATAGTGGTATCAAACGTCTCATCTGGCTCAGAAATCAGAATTAGCCTACGTTCCAAAGTGTTACATTTTCTTTAAAGTATTAATTAAATAAAAATCTCAGTCAGGGGGTCTGTCTGGTTAACCGGATCTCTGACGGCTTGCCCCTGCATCTACCCCCATATCCACTCAAGGACAAATATAATCCTATAATAACAGTCATTCTAATAATTAGCTTGAGCTACCACTACCTCATAGCCTCTCCCACCCCATCTGCTCCCATCATGCCTTCACAGTCAGGGCTGCAGAGTGAGGTGGAGTACCAAGGAGCAGCAGGCTATAGCCTGCCTCCTACACAAAGCCAGTCCAGAAGAACTACACATGTACACACACACAGCTGGTCCATTTAGCCCATTACATCCTATTTAGCCTGTCATCTCTTCAGAATAATAGAGAAATGGAAAAGTTGGTTCCAACCAAGCAGACTACAGCAACATCCGTTTTATAGCTGTTTCTTTTAAAGTCGCATAGGCAGCAATAATACATGTGTGTTTCATCAGGCAAGTATATCTGTGTGTGTGTGTGTGTATATATATATATATATATATATATATATATATATATATCTCCTGTATATGATTTCTATTTGTACTACTTGACTATAACTAATTAAACATTAAAGAAACGGTTGACCTTTTTGGGACATTATCTTATTGTCTTACTTTCCAAGAGTTAGGAAGATTGGTGTACAGTTAGTCCCATTTCAATGTAACACTTTAAAATTTAAAAATGTGGTATATTCTTATTACATGTTGCTTATAAGGTACAAAAGGTACCCACATTACTTGTTTTATCACTTTTGTTATTCAGCCCAGCTCTGTCAGGGGTGCCTTTTAACAATTCCAAAGCCCCCAAACACGCACATTACATCTTTTGTATTTAACACATGTAGAAATTAAAAAAACAGGACATTCCTAGTGTTTTGAAGGTATTTATAGCGAGTTTAATGTTAGCCCTGGTGACCGCACACAGCAGTACTCCACAATGAAGCCAGCAGTTTTGCACACCCTCCAACTTTAAACAAAACCAGGTGCGTAATCTTAGCAAGCCTTTTAAGAAGAGTTATCATACTAATAAGAGAATTTTGGTGTTGACATACATTTCTCCTCATGTATTGGGCTAACTGCCTCTGCCTTCACCTTGAATACCCGCACCCGTTTAAAATGTAGCTCCCGGACCAGTCCGTCAAGACAGCAGACAGCAAAGAGACAGCAAACAACCTAACCGCCAAAATACAGTTTTTACTGTATTTTGCATTGTTATCCTTCACTCAAAATTGGAAAAAGTAAGCTTTTTACAGAGTAATGTGTTACAGCCCAAGCCTGCACATCTGTGTGTGAATCACTGAGTGGAGCCGAGAGGCAATTAACCTTGCTTAGCAAAATACTGGACGCTGGGGAAAACAGCTGGCTAGCTTACTCTTTCCAAAGATCAAAAATACACCTAGGAGCTTATATAAATGTGAATAATTACCTTGTTGTATCTCATTTGTTTAAATAGAAATGTAAAAGCTACAATTTGCAGTTTTATGGCAAGTTATTTGCTACAGCTATTTCTTGACAAACAACAGTTTAATCAACCATCTGGCACTTCTGTCAAGCATCTCTGCTACAGTGCAGCTTGGCAGATTTGTCTAATGAGCACAGAAAAGCACTAAGTTACTCTAAAACTACAACATGTCCTGTTCACATATCTGCTTTTATGCTCCTTAAACAAATGAGATGCCATGTCTGAGTCAGTGAGATTTAGAGGTCTTGGAAACCATTCTCTGTTACTTCGGAGGGAACCAGGCTAGCTGTTCCCTCCTGCTTCCAGTCTTTATGCTAGGTTAAGGTTGATTGCCACCTGGCTAGTGTTCAGCATGTAAACACAGAGACATGAGAGCGGTATCAATCTTATCATCTAACTTTTCAAAAGAAAGCAAATATGCCTATTGCCCCAAAATGTTGAACTATTCCATCAACATGTCTACATATTTGAAGTGGTTGTGGATAAAATCCAACAGCCCTACCTCAACTGCAACAAACTGATAATTCATGAGCTCTGCATTCATACACAATTACACATACACATACCAATGCGCACAAAAACGTATTTCTCTTCCTCCTCCTTTGGCAGCAGGTACAAGGCAAATTGAGGACAAAGGCAAGTTTAGATCAAAGTCTTCGAGGCAGCTTGTTCAAGTTGTGTTGTGATGGCTATAAATGTCTGAAACATCTGCCCTGCACCCAAAAAAACTGACCTGGACCCTAAACCAAAATCACTCAGGGTAGTGAAGTCAATGTGGAAACATAGAGTGCCAGTACAGGGAGAGGGTCAAAAGGTAGAACTATAATAAATAGGCCTATAAAGATACAGAATACAGATGGAGGACGACCATACTCTCTTAAGTCGCACGAATGGGACTAATGTAGCATTATCTTTTATGGGCTTTCTGGGGAGACTGCAGTGTTTCTGTGGTTATAATGCAAGTGATTTATGTTGTGAGCCTGAGAGCTTTGATTAAGTTTTTCATTTTTTTATTATGTAAGATCATCCATGATGCCATCGCCTGCATGACCTCAAAAATTTCTTCTTCCTGGTCCCTGTCCAATTTAACTACTCTTCCTTATTCTATCTGCTGCTTATAATTCTTGTTTAATTTGTTAACATATGTAACCTCAGTAACATCTCTTATCCTTAATCCACCTGAGACATTTGCTTGGAATGAAACTGAACTCAAGGGTCTGAGTCATCTGAAGACTTACTTGGAAAATGAAGGACAGCTCCAAACAGGCATCTGAGGCTGCCACGCCCTTGGCTAAGGCAGAGAGTTGTGTATATATAGAAGTGCACAAAGACTATTCTTAGTGTGTTTAAGGCTACAGACACGTGCTGCCCTGCTCAGAGTTTGAATCATCTTTCAGAGACATTGCCATTGAGAACAGGGACCACTGTATTAGGTGGATAACTACTGCTCTGCTACTCTCACAAGTTTGCAGAAGGGAGAGGTGCTTTCCCAGCTGGCATCCATCAATGGAGCAGCTTACTTCACTTATGTAAAGGGTGTTTCCTGGTTGTAATGTTCGAGATTTGTTTTCTTTTACTTGGCCATTTCTAAGGCAAGGGCTACCTGGATACGGTGGATTAAGAGCATTTCCCTTCTGGCATATCATATACTCAGGGGTGGCTGTGACTCTGGAGACAGAGTGGGTCATCCACCCAACTTCTTGTTGGTGGATGACCCACTCTGTCTCCTGGCTCCTCCAGTCCACATGTCAAGGTTTCATTGGGAAAGAAACAGAACCCCAAATTGCCCTGATGGCTATGCCTTCAGTTTTAGGGTCAAGGGCGGTAGAGTTGAGAGATGAGCAGAAAGAGCATACTTGAACATTACTACTTGGGTCTATAGAGACCCAATTTCCCCCCGAGGGATGTGGAGACTTTCATCCAGTTTAACCTAATCCACTTTAAGTTGACTTTCCCTCAGCAGTCGCCTTAAATGCTTGTTCTCACTGTTCTCAAATGACAGAAGGTTTCAACTTATCTGATGTACTATCTGTAAATGTTTCCAAAATCCAGATCCTTTACTTGAGTAGAAGCAGCAACACCTTACTTTTAAGTACACTACTAAGGGGAAATACGCCTTTTTGATTTGTTGTTTTGAGTAAGATGAGAATATTAATAATACTTTCATGTTGTATGATAAATATGATGCTGCAAATAGGAGATGGTTTACTTAGCTCAGCATAAAGAGTGAAAACGTATCTTTCCCCGATTGTGTGCTATATACTGTACATAGCCTGGCTCTGTCCACCTACTCCCTAATTAACACATTATATCTTCTGTGTTTAATCTGGACTTTTTGCAGTGCTAATTAGCAAATGCTAACAAACAAGATTAAGAGGATGAATATGGTAAACATTTGACCTGCTGGATAGGGACATGGTAGCATTCATCCTTGAGGGCATGTTGCTATGCAAATGTTGTCATTTAGCTTAAAGGACCACTGTGCCTATACAAAACCTCACAGACCCATTAGCATGGCTGTAGCTTTTCAGTCCTGTTACCTTGTGGATGGTTCAGTAAAGCTAATTTTAACTACATGAAGATTATACTTAAATACAGTACATGAATAAATATTATTTTAAACCTCTGATGGTGGTAATGTAAAAAATAATATAACAAGCTGGTTTTAGTTCTGTAAACAGTCTGTCTTCAGCTCTTACCTCATTGTCTGTGCCCACATCCAGCATGACGGGCAGGCACTGCTGTGGCGGCACACCTCCACAGGCTGTGTAGAGGGCCAGCTTGCCGACTGGGATGCCCATGCCATAGCAGCCCAGGTCTCCCAGCCCCAGGATCCTCTCTCCATCCGTCACACACACCGCCTGTCACCAATATAACTGTCAGCCATAAAGTTCACCAGCCACACCAACCACCTCATCAATTTAAGTTGGTTTGTAATGCTACTATACTGGATGTACGGCCTTATTAAACAATATCTCACATCACACTTATAAAGTTTAATGAGACGATAAATGAAATGGCAGCTCTACCTCTCTGTACTGATAACTTAAACCTTCACCAAAACAAGTCTGCCCTGCTACCCAGAAACGTTTATTTTCCTCAGTGAAGGCCAGATCCTCCTACACCCTCCTTGATTTCCACTCACTACTCACTCTACTTCTTAGGCAATAAATAACTTTCTCTGCGTTGTTTCCCCAGGATGACACATATCAACACTTACACAACACTTGTGTAACACTTAATATCACCAGCACAAGTGTTTAATTTGAAATGTTCCTAATTCTGAGTCTTTTCTTTTTCCACCATCAGTGTGAAATTCAAAACTCTAGAACAAAGGCTTTATAGCCTTATTCCTCCCATAATCTGATAGGTTTAAAAAGTACCATAAGGTTTCCCATATCCATGTTTAAAATGCATAATGACCATACCTTATACCATTAGCTGCTTTTTCCCCTATCACTTGTTAATAAGTGACAGACACACTGCCAAGACTTATCAGTCAATGACTACCTTGGCTCCCATTTGCCCTCTCTCTATTGATAAATTAAAAGTAGGGCATATTAGGTGAGTTTACGATAAGACCACCCTGACAATGAGAGGTGGCATGTCAGCCCTGAGGTAAATGCCCTGCTGTTGACAGCTGTGAACAGGTGGATGAGGCTGCAGGTATATTTGACATGCCAGGAATGCCTGCTGGTTTCGTCATTATAAAAATTACTAGATTATGACTTGCACATAGTTCCTCGATAGACAATACATCAACGATCTCGAGAGAAACGATCTCGATAGATCACTGGCTTTAGTGCATTCATTATTATTATTAACAGTATGGTGTACGATGAGTGACTTTGGAGTAATAAAAATGTACTTTTCATAATAATAAAATATAAACACAATATGGCAATGTTTTATTATAAACTAGGGAACAAGCTGCCCATAACAATCCTGCATGCAATTTTAAGTAGTTTTTTTTGGCCCCACCTACTGTGGCTCACTGGTGTTTTTTAATAGTTTTGGGCAATAGTGGGGCACTACACAGACAGTACTTAATAGGATCCGATCGTCTTTGGTTTTGTTCTTTAATGGGACTTAATTACAACAAGAAAAAAGACAAAATATCTCCAGGCATATCTTTTGATATGACATGGCGCAATAAATTGAATGATATTCTCAAAACACATGGATTATTTTCACATTTGTGACCTCATCACTGAATATATGTTGATAAAAGGGGCAAATCGACCAAAAAAACTTTGGGTATTCCAACACATTTTTTGCACACAACCTGTGTATCATTGTTCTCTCTTTAGGGATGCAGTCATGCAAGAACAGTTCAGTCTCAAGGGTTATATAATGTGGTGATACTATAACAATACTAATATCATCAAATACTCATCCAAGAGTTGATGCTACAGTCTGTGTGATTTAATTTACCCTGATGTCCTTTTCTGGCCAATTTTGGAGCAGTGAAGCGATGTGGCCTCGGTCATGAATGGTGATGAACAGCCCCCTGCAACATAAAAACAAAGAGAATAACTTGAAGAATAAGAATTAGATGACACTTTTTCCATATTCAAAAGGCATCACAGGGTGTAGTAGTCAAGTGTCCTCCTCCTTCTCACTCCCCAAAGTTTCATGTCATGCTCTAATCCAATAAAGCAAAATATCACTAGAATAATCCTGGTAAAAACAATGGCAACTCAAGAGCTTATATAACTCATCAACACTTAGCACATGCAAACTTCATATCTAAGATTTGAAGGAAAAACAGCTTTAAGCTGTGGCTCAGATACTGTTTGAAGTTAGGCTGTTACTTATTTTCGGCCTGTCTTTCTTCTAACCAGGACGTTTATTGAATACCGATGGCATCTGGGATTTTAATACTGAGTTCAGAGCCCAGGGCCTCTGTAGGTAGTTTGTTTTGGACCTCTAACACTCCCCAAATATCCATTCATTTTAGTATCATCCCCCTTTAGCTAACCCTCCCGCCTTCCTTTCCTTGCCCCCTGACATCAAGGTCCTTCTCTGCAGGACAATCCCAGGATAAAGAGATCATCTCAGTGAGAGGGGTCCAGCTGAACCAGTCCATCTGGTTATTGTATGGAGGGGGCAACATATCCTTGTGCCAGTGACAAAAAAAATCTCTATTTGTAAGAATCTGCTCAAAATGTAAAAAACCATCCTACGTCAACGCTGGTGGAGGAGAACAGTGCGGAAAAATCAAACAGTATAAGAAATTGGTAAAAGTAAGAAGAAAATATATTGAGCAGAAGAGAAAGACATTAAAATGTCTTGTAAAAATGCTTTGATAAGGGGGGTGAGGTAATGTTCTTCCACACCTGTAACCACAGTAGAAAAAAAAAATTCATAGGTAGGTGCATCAGGCATTGCCTTAAAATACACAGGTTGAAAGCAGTCGGGAGAAAAGAGAAAAGAGAAAAAAAATTAGCTTTAAAAGAACTTTACCGCTAGTAACTGATTTTACCTACAAAAAATTAAGCAAAACTTGTTTTTTAGAAAATGCCACACAAAACCTTCTCAGTTGAGGTATTCATGTTTGTGTGAGAGCACAAATGATGGGTAGTTAGTGCAATGACCAAATGACTGCAGATAAATGAATGGCAACCGACATTAGTGGTCCCAGGGCTTGGCAGGTTTGTCTTCCAAAGGTAGAAACAGTCCTCTCTAATCAGTTAGGCTGGGTTGACACACTGTGTGTCCTTTTTTTAAGCTGGCACTATGCTGAGGGCTGCAGTTTACACAACTCTTACCTTCACCTGTTCTATTAAATACCAATGAAACTAGTCCTTGGAACGGGCAGCAGCTAGTATCAGCAATATCAACAAACAACACACTTAAAAGTGTTACAAGCGTGATGTCACACTCTCTTTACAAATTTTTTACTCTGTTACTACCAGTGCTCACAAAAGTGCTTGGACAAAAGAGCCAAAAAGACATGTCCTCTAAAAATCATACTAAGGAAAATAAATGCTCAACATGTTGACAACAGTTAAAACAATCTGTTAATGAATCAATTAATTTATAAACAGCACAATGATCGCCAACTATTTGATCAATTAATTTTTTGTAGTATTTAAAATATGTCGCCCACATGTTGCAAATACATGTGCTATAATTTTTTAATAGTTTTACTGCGATTATTTTTTTTTTCATATTTATTTTGAAACGTGAAATCACTGAATATTCTGAACAAATAGAGTATGGATGTGTCCAAGTTAACTACATCAAGACATCATCTGCAAAAAAAACTGAGTTTATATACCATCTATATCACCGACTTACCTATATAAACACCTGTAACCTTTGAATATGGTTTAACTCTTTCCACAAGCTGCTCTATTGATAATACAAAAAGAGATGGGCAAAGGGGGCAGCCCTCTCTTGTACCTGGCAAACTGGGATAGAAGAGACAATGACTGTGAACCTTTCAAAGGCAACATGGTCGCTCTCTATGCAAAGAGCTCTGCAGGTCACATGAATTACACTAGGCCAAAGACAATTGGCATTTGTCATTTTAAACACTTTTAAACACTTTTCAACTTCCGTGTGCTGTCGTGTAGATGTGCAGATGTGCATCATTATATTGTCATAAAAGTGTATGTGTGCTGCTTGAAATGCACCGTGGGCAGATCATTTAAAGGGTCCGAGGGATGTCTGTGCAGCTTTACAGGACTGTGGGGAGCTTGCCTTTATACAATGCATTTGTCTTAGAGAAGAACAGTAGTGGGGAAAAGTGAGCCCTGTTGTATGAGCCACTGCCAGCAACAGCATTATGAGGAATTTTGGGAGAAAGAGCAGCACTGGGGCTGAAAGACTGACTCCACAATACAAGTGGTGGAAAACAACTTTATAAGATGGATCAAAGGAGACAGGCAGACTTGATGTAATTCCTAATCTCTGTCGACCTTGTTGTTACCAAAAACATTTCATGTTCCACTTGCCATTATTTCTTTCCCTCCAATTCTTATTTTCAGCTTCTCTTCAGGAGAACTGTCGCCCTCCTTCCCCTCGACCCTGACCCTGAGTAAGTCAAAGAAGAGCTGCAGCCGTGTCTGTGACACCTTTCAACAGAGCACAAAACACACACACACAACCAACTCTAAAGAAATTCCATCATGAATCTACTGTATTAACTAAAGAACAAATAACTGTGTGTTTTCACATTTTTGTATGAGAACAATGTTGCAGAATGAAGTCATAATAGCTGCTAGTTTAGATTTAAGATTTGAGTAAAGGCTAAAAGGAAAATTCCATCCTCTGATACATTTATGGTTATTAAGCTAACATGAAAGCAAAACCAGAACATGTCTTGCATCAGCTCTAGACTATGAAGACTGCTGCTGAAAGAAAAATTGATATTTCTTAATCATCTAAGATGATCTCAAGGCCCTGCATCGACACTGCAAAAACCATTATCCATTTCTTTCAGTTGTTTCAACTAATTGTACCTATGAGCTATCTATTTTAACTGTAAGCAACCCTTTAAGTTGAGAATCACTGAAATCACCGAAATGTAATATATTCTGATATCGATGCTTATAGACAGTGCACGTGTATCAGACTGGTGCTGCTGAAATAACCACAATGAATAGCAGTTGCCTAATTTTCTAGATGAGAGGAGGACCACAAAGCGTGGAACTGCTACGTCTGGCTCCTCCTGTAAGAGAGTGAGGCGAGAACAGAGAGGGTAAAGAAAACAACCTGATGGCCTGAAACAGCACCACCACTGACCTGCAGCCTGACACAAAACACTCCCCAGGGACTGTGGAAAAGCTGCGGGGGCCTGGCGTTGACCCGTGTCCACACAAAACACCACCAATCACCATTCCTCACCACAACTGCATAACTTTAATCTTCACTCGGCTGCACGTCCTCAGTCAGCAAGCCACATAAGGTTCATCTGACAAAATGGACACAAATCACTGAGAAAAGATTGAAAATAGTGTTAAGGGTCACATTCACACAGCATGCGATTTCTCCAAGTAATTAAACCCCAAACCCGCAACACCAGAGTTTTTATAGTTTTTCTGTATCCACTGAGAAAAATTTTGACAGAAGATTTTCTCCTTGATTTTCTAAATTTGTTTGAAAGGGCCCTAATTGGAGCTGAACGGAGCCAACATGTTGCAGTGTGACACTGCCCAGAGGGAGGAGGTAAATGTCAACTAAGTGCAGACAGTTCCTGTTTTGTTACAGCGTGTAACTTGAACTTTTTCGCTTAAAAAAAACAAATGCCAGACATTTTTAAAAAGCTTCTGAAATGTCACTTTGACAGGGAGCAAATCTAGTTGTTCAGAGGCACAGCCAAGGTTACAAATCAATAGGTTACATAAAACCTGGCATATGTCTTTCCATGCCAGAGTTTATGGTATCCTTCCACAGACAAGAAAAGAAAAATATTCAAAAGATATCAATGGAATTTTAGATCAGACCATGTATAACACACTTCTAGCAAAGGCTTTTCCGCTGAAAATCCTCTGCTAACATTAATAGTTGCTACATCCCAATGAATAGAAGAACTGATTGTACAGCAATAGTCTCCTATTCAGCAGTGTGACAAGGTGAAATAGGTTTCCTAGATGAAAGCCCAACATTGTTCGCAAAGCCAAACGAAGAATGTAAGCATAGTTGCTCTCTCAATATAATTAAAGCATGATATGGCCCAATCATGTAGGACACATTTGTGGAGCATCATGTTGGAGCTATCAGTATGTGAAACCTGCACTCTAGGTGTTTATTATTGGAATTCTGTTAATCTCTTGTGTTGAGTGTAAATAATAAAGAAAAGATAAAGAGAAGTCAGAAAAAATACAAAGAATTTTTTGTAGCAGAAATGTACTTTTGCTTTTAAATTGTGTTGTCACTTTGTGAAACCTTAAAAACTGACTGCGGGAACCCATTTGGAATCCTGATCCCAGACTGGCAACCACTACTCAGAAAACTATGCAGACAAACACACAGGGAAACACAGGTAACTAGCATTACTATGAGTTTGAGAACGTTATAAACTGTCATCCCATTAGTAAAAACAGATGTAACAGCCACGATCAGGGGTGCAAAACATATATTCAGATAAGTATATTTCTTTGTAAACTGTAAATTCATCATGATCTCTTTTTTTGTTTTTTTTTCATTTAAACAACTACAACGGTCAGTTTCAATTTGTGCATGTTAATGATAAATCTGATAAATCCTCCATACACTCAAAAGTTAGTCATGGAGTTCCACAAGGTTCTGTGTTTGGACTGGTTCTATTCAACATATACAGGCCTCCCTCAGGCAATATTATCAGGAAACACTCCATAAACTTCCATTGTTATGCAGATGATACCCAACTGTACCTATCAATGAAGCCCGACGAAACCAATCAGTTAGCTAAACTTCAAGCATGTCTTAGGGATATAAAGATCTGGTTGACCAGGAACTTCCTATTATTGAACTCAGATAAAGCTGAAGTTATTGTCCTTAGCCCACAATCTCTCAGAAATGCATTCTCTAATGATATGATGGCATTGCTCTGGTCTCTAGCACCACTGCTAAGAATCTTGGAGTTTTCTTCGATCAGGACATGTCCTTTAAATCCCACATAAAACAAACTTCAAGGACTGCCGTTTTTCACCAACGTAATATCACACATCCTTACTCAAAATAACAGAAAAAATAGTACATGCTTTTGTTACTTCTAGGATTCATTATTACAACTCCCTATTATCAGGCTGTCCCATTAAAACATTAAACATTCTCCAGCTGATTCAGGATGCTGCTGCGAGAGAATTGACAAGAACCAGAAAGAGAAATCATATCTCTCCTGTGTTAGTCTGCATTTGCTCCCTGTAAAATCTAGAATACAATTCTCCTCCTCACCTACAAAGCACTTAAGCCCTCTTCTTCTCTCTCCTATAGTTTTGTGCTTCCTCGTCTCTCTCCTCTTCCTCCTGTCGCTTTCTGCAGGTTTTTTCTGATGCTCCAGAGTCTGGATCCATGGTTCTAGACCATCTACTGCCCCATGAGCCTGATCAACACCCACTGCTTTAATTATAATGATAACTATTATCATTACTAATATTACTATTTTATTCAGTCTCTTCAGTAATATTATCAGCCCCCTTAGTGTAACTATTAGCTTTTGTTATTAGACCCATTATTGTCATACATCTTTACACGGTACCTGTATTGTACCATGTAAAGATGGTACATGGTAACTCCCTTCTCTCTCTCCCTCTTTCTTTCTTTCTCTCTTCAGCCAGATGAGGCAGACCCCGCCCACCACCCTCCACCACCACCACCATGAGCCGGGATCTGTTAAATGTTTCTACTTGTTAAAAGGCAGTTTTTCGTTGCCACTGTCGCCAAGTGGTTGCTCATGGGGGAAATGTTGAGTCTCTGTAAATAATAACTACAAAGAGTCTGGCCTAGACCTGCTCTATATACAGAGTGCCTGGAGAAAACATCTGTTATGATATGGTGCAATATAAATAAAATTGAATTGAATTTAATTGAATTGAATTGCAATAAAATAAATGTTTAGAACATACTGATCTAGTTTTTAGGTTTTTTTGAGTAAAATAACCAATAGGAAATATGTCCAAAGGTTGCAAAGTCCAATAAATGAACAAGTTAGTTTTTGGTTTATTTACCAGTTTTTGGTTTATTTACCACCATTATAACTAGAACTTTTAAAATTACAATCTCAGATTTTTCAGGTCTAACAATAAACCATGCAGTCTTCTTTTCACAGGGAGTCACGAAAAACTGTACTAAGACGTACAGTTGTGTTTATACATCTCTGTACCTGTTCTAGCCATCAGCCAGCTGGAGCTGTCATTGGACCCAGAAAACTGTTACTGTTAGACCGATTACTTTCTCATTTATACTAAGCTGTATCTCAAGGGTTATGCAACGAGAAAAGTTATGCAGACCATGTAAATTGACATGTCCCTCAAATGAGGGCATGACCGTAACTATACACCAGCAGTCACTAAGAGAAATAGTGAGACACATTTAGTATTCTATGTGATGTAAGCTCATGTTATCCTCACAGACTGTAGTGGTGCTACTCATGCACTTACTTAGCAATGACATGGATCACACTGAGAACATCTGCAATTAGTAGTGTGTATTGGTTTGTGCTGTGAACATACCTAATAATCATTGAGGTGTGGCTTCTAGCACAGTATGACACTAATGGTATATAAATGCAGAGCGATATCCAAGGTTCAGTTTGCCTTTGACAGAAAAAGAAACACATTTATCTAATGGGAGAAATCCCTGGTGGACATCCATGGCCATTCAAAACCGGTTCAAACAGGAGCATCATTCCAAAATCAACACACTGGAACCCTCTGCCCAGCTGGGACATTTGAGATATCATCTTATTAAAGTTGAGAAGTTGAAAAGCGTTCAAAGAAACAACAACATGCACTTGCCAATAACAAGAGATTAATAAGTATGGTTTAATAATAATAGATGAATCATCTCACCACTTGGTCATGCTTCAATTGGACATAATAATAAACCACAGATTTTGATTTGCCACCATTTTTTACCAGAAATGTGTTGCATTGGCATGTTTAAATTGTATAAAACACTGGTTTGAGAGTTGATATTGCTCCTTTTGATAAACTGTAGTACTGTTTCAGTCATTATCAATCCATTTCGACAAACTTTATCAACAGCTGGACGAAGCCTAGTGAATATACCATATTCTACTATTCTGCTGTTGATGAAGGGGATTTGTATCTGTTGGTTGAAAGACAATCCTTTGATTTATTTCAAAGACCCACATCTGTCCTTAGTTAAATTTGGTTACAAAAAGTTACATAGAGAAAATGAAAGTAATCCATAGACAGTGAATAGATGGTTCAGTTAATTTATGAAACAAGGAACAAATGAAAAAGGGAAATTGGGAATTGAAATTTTGACTTAATGGTGGCGCTAGAGAAAAGGTTTTAAGATCAGCAACATTGTAAAAAATCAACTTGAGGGGAAAATGAATATCTGTAGCATTGTTCAGGGCAACCTATCAGATAATTTCAGAAATTTCACTAAAAAAACAAATAAGTCAACTTGATGGTGGTGCTACAGGAAAAGTCAGGGGATAACCAAAGTCATTAGGATTCATCTTCTGGGGACTTTGAATGTCTGTATGAAACAACACAGCGATCCACTAAAAAGTTGTTGAGACATTGCAGTCTGGACCTAGGTAGCAGACTGACTGACTGACCAACAGACTGACGTTGCCATCCACAGAGTTGTCCCCCTAGCATGGATATAAAAAAACTACAAAACAACATGACTCACAGCTGTGCTTCACAACTCCATTAATTTAAGTTAGTTGTTCTCTTAGTTGTAGTTCTTTTGAAGGTGCATGGACACATGTACTTAATAGCCCAACAACCATCAAAGCTTTTATTACACTCTGGTCTCTCAGCACTTAAAGCAGGGACAAACAAACACACAAATTGATTGCAGGCTGGCTGGTTACTGGCACAGTGGAGTCTTAGTTATGTCTCTGTCAAGGTAAACCAAGCATTTCAGCCATGGCCATGATATGAGGATAACCCACAGTGTTGTGGGTTTTTGCTTGAATTGAATATCAATTTGCTCCAGTCATTACATCGTAAAGACATCTGTGTGGGTATGACTCACGCCTGCCTGTCTGTTATCCTACTGTATCAGCTCAGAGCAGCATCTGTTAAAGCCCAATACATCAACATTTGTATGCAGACACACGCTACACTCGTAGGAGACAGGGAAATTTCTATGACTGGATGTGGTATCGGATCACTGTAGAAAAGGAAAGCTGTAGAAATGGACTGACAGCACACTATTTAGGCAATGAAACCATTGGTTTCAACTTTCTTGCTTCCCTTATTGAGTGGAATTTAATTAAGTCAATGGTGTTTCATGGAAAGAGAAGATTTTTTACAGTACAGATGGGATCATATTTCATTTCAAGTGAATTTTATTGTGGGTTTTACACTTAAGTGTAAGTGAACAACTGGACACGTACCCATATATTGTAACAAGAGACCAACTAAGCTTTATAATTCGTTGTTTTCTTTTTCATATGGGTAATTTCCAAGGCAGTTAAATAAGTGAAGCCAAAGCAGTGAAGATGTTGGCATGACATTTAACACACTCATGCTTCAGAACATGAAGTGGCCAAGCAACTGACTGATCCAATAGAGGGGAAGAAGAAAACTCAGTGAGAAATGGGAGCCTGGCAGTGCCAATCAATAACCACGTTCATGCCACAGCCTGGGCTGACACAAACTCTAGTTTAAAAATAACTAATTGCAATGGAAAGGATGATTGTCAAAGAAACAAAATATGGGACAGAGCTCTGTGAAGAGGAAAAAGTGGTCTGTAAAAACAAAAAAAGAACCGACAAAGGGATCAGAATAATGGGTGAATAATATAGCATCAGCTCTACAAACAGTTATCCAGCCCTGTCTCCATCTCTGTCTAAGCATGTGTAAGCCTTCGGTTCCGTTTGATTGTGTAATTTAGAAAAATACACCTCTAGCTGTAGGACATCCTAGGGGAGTGTTTTTATGTGTGTTTCTTTTAGAAATTTATCCTAGCAGCAAGAAAACAGTACCCAGTCATTTCTGAGCTCTCATCGCTTGGAAATGAAATGTGACAGGCAGGGATTCTCTTTCCTGTCCCTTCTCTTTCCTTTCCCTTCACACCCTGTTCTCTCCACACAGTATGACTCTCCATAGACAATGCACTCCTCTTCTTCTGCCTCCCACCCTCCCTGGCATGCTCATGCTTTGACAGGATTCCATCACTTTACAAATATTCAACATGTTGCCAGAATCACCCTCTCTTTTTACACAAGTGAGGACCAGTTCCAGTCCCTGGCCTCAGGAAACTATAACCCACCACCACCTCATTCCACTGCAGCCCACTGAAATCAGCCCGGGCTGCCACAAAACAACTAATCTCCCCTGATGAAGCTTTTTCCTAACAGAGAAGAGGGGAAAGTCTTGAAAATTTGAGACAAAAATGAACCCACTTTAGCCAAACACTTTTGGTAATACACTGAGGCAAAATATAAAAAGACACAGAATATCTGACACAGGCCAACCAGCAGGTGATGAAATTAGCAACCAGACAGTGCAAGGTTCTGGGGTTTCAAAGACCGTCTTCTACTCTAGATGTCTTGGTGAATGTCAAGGGCTCAGACAAGGCCTGTGGAAGTTTCACAGCCAACCTTACATAACTCATGGGGCAAAAAACAGCAGGAAAAGGCTCATTCCATCACAGAAGCCCTGCTAAAGGAATCAGACACACAGACCTGATCAACCCAGCTGGCTATTAGATGAGTTTCAGCCATCTTCAACCAGATATTTCCATCATTTGCCTTTTCACACACAACCTGATATTTGGTGCTTACGAATAACCTTTAGTGTGCAAAGTCACATTCAAAAGCTATTGGTTTTGCCTTGGCCAGCAACTATGCAAGCAGCAGTTCTAGCATTTTTTTTTTTAGATACAAATGCTGCTTTGTGTTAGCAACAGTGGTCAAGAACAGATCACACAGTGCATACGGGAAAACTTGAATCATCTAAAATTCAAATAGGTCATCTTTTCACAGGAAACAGACATACAGCTCACTGATGATGGGAGAGTACTGTAAAATCACTGAGCATGGATGGCAATGATTTACTGCACATAGTATACTATCTGACATTCACAGAAAAATATGGATTCAATTTTAGGGATGTTTGGATGATGGCAGGCGAGGCCACTAGTGTCCACTGTAAAACAGATGGAGAAGTGCTTTAAGAGTTTCCAATTCTTCATGGCTTATAGCTGAGGAGCTATTTTGTGTAGTATATGACACAAAGTGAGATGTTAAAACCAAAAAAAAAAAAAAAATCTACTGCACATTTTTATGCTATCTCCATGCTCTATTTCAGTAGGGTGCAAGAAATTCTTGCAACAATTCAAATTTGCATTGATATTCTATTAGCAATAATATGATTTCAGATATTTAATTATCTACTATCAAATGAGTGATGCAACAAGTGCTTTTCAGACATGTTATTGTCCTGGGTTTTGTCTCTCAGGCTACATAGAGGTGATCAAATTTTATCTAATTGTTATTCAAGGGTTTTTGGGGCTGTATGCTGATCTAAAGGGCTACCTGCAACAAAATGTGGGATGGAAAAAAGGATTGCACCAGCACTGTTTTTTTTTACAGGTAATATTTTCCTGAAGCTTGTTATCAGTCAAACACAAGATAGTTAAAAACAGTGCTCTTTATAGTGATGTTTGTAGTAAACATTATCTATCAAAAAGTGTCAGGCACCAATAAAGGAAAGAAGGAGATTCATGCATGAACCAGTTTTAGAAAAAGATTTGTTCTTAAGTAGCATGAAAATGAGCAATTTTGGAGAATTTGTTGCATTTACATATTTCCTTAAACTTAAATTTTCACTGAGGTACAACAACAAAATTCACATGTGGTCCAGTCCTGTCATAAGACTCATGAACAGATGTACTACCTGTCTTCACAGATGAAAAGCACAGTCATTTGATTTAGGAATTTTAGGGGCTTAAAGCTGTTCTATATAACATTCAAAAACCTTTGAGATAAATGACACGGGTGGCTGTTAGGTGAACTCAAGTCTGCATCCCCTTACTCGTGCTTGGACCCTGTAGGTAGGCATTTGTGTAAACAGTGACATGACATACCCAAGACTGAACGTGATCAGCATCCTGTTGATAGATGAGGTAACTAAAGTTACATCGTGTAACATAGGTTGACAATGTTTAAATTATATTTGAGACTATAGACTATATTTGACTCTCCCATGGCTGGCGTAGCCCTAGAATGAAGTGTGGAGATAGACAAACTATAGTCTCACATAGCCTGACCAAACGTCAAGTTTTTTTGAAATAGGAATCATAGAGCATAATATCATTATCTGCATGCTATTGAACTCAATATCCTGCATATGTTGACCCTAGTTTTCCCCCAACATCAGTCACATTCACAGTTATACAGACTAGATCAAATTTTTTTAGCTAATTTTTTTTTTTTCTTGTGCTTCAGTAGAGTTTGTGTTGGAGTCTTTGTTGTTCTGGGAACTGGTTGTTTGTTGGCAACAGTGGACTTCATTTCTAAGCTAATGTTAGCTAGCGCTGCACACCTTGGCACTGTGTCAGAGCAGATGAGTGGAATTAAGGTAAGGAACTCCAGAGCAAGCATAAACGTCACATCCTTTGGATTTGAAATGTCATCACAAGTCCTTTTCATACAAATCAGTCCAACTGCTGTTAGTCTCAGCAACGGAGAAGGTTGAGGAAGGTCTCATTTTTTAAGTTACATTACAATCCATTCACACACTTGCAATAAAAACCGATTAATACATGCAAACCGATTCACATGCTTACATATAGTATACTACCTCTAATTTGAATTCTATTGAATTTTAGAAAGAAGAATTTATGACTAGTTTGTGTAGTTAAGGGAATTTGTCCTCCATATAGAAGCATTTTCAGATATGATGCCCTCATCATCAGATGATATCATTTGTCTGTGCCTTCCAAAACTGTAATTTGATTATGATTATGATTAGGTTTGGTTAGGTTTAGGCACAAAAAAATTTTGGACCTTCATTAAGATGAGTGGTGATTCATCATCATGGTTACAAAAATTAGCTCATGGTTAACATTAGGGGACGATCGTGGTCATACTTTAAAAAAAATAATGTTAACTTACTTGAAAACAAACAGTAGTCTCCTGTGTTAAAGTCTGGTGTTTTGTTGAATTTTTTTAGTGATAAATTGCTCTATGAAATATGCATTATTCCTTGTAACTTAAAATTAATTCAGGGTACAAGGAATAACTGGTTGTTGTGTCCATGTCAAACCTTATCTCAAGGTTAAAATAACCACCTTTTTTTTTCAATTTTGAGGACTTCATGGCCTAGTCTACTATCATTGAGCCCCAACCCCCCGGTGGGCTGAGCTTGGTGCTTGTTTATAGGGAGTGGTGAGGTCAGAGCCTAGACAAAAATTCACACTGTGCATATGCTAATTTCAAATAATAATTAATTCCATTAAAAATAATGAGATTATTAAAAGTTTCAAAATTACTAATCCGTAAACATAAGTTCTCCATTGTTTTGATGAAGGGCCAATTTCTTCTACATTTATGTTGTATTTATAATTCATCATTTGTAATTGATGCTTTTGAGCAGTTTTAGCATCTGCCACACATGAAGAATTTGTGTCCTGTTAGCATGTAACCCCCTGTTGGCCCTGAAGGTGACATTTTTCAGCACTCTAACAAGGAAACTCTGACTGATGCATCGCTGAGACCTAAATCAAAGTGAATGTTCAGGTTGCCAGGGGAGAGATCAAGTCTCACATAATGAAAACAGATCAAAGAGAGTCTAGAACGAAAGTCGCCTGGGGTCAAACCCAGTTCCTGTAGAGGTCAGACGGAGTGTTGCTGAGCTAGTAGACATCAGCACAAAAACTAATCATCACACAGTGAGATCATCTAACAACCAGATGTCAGGGTACAAGTTTTCTCAGATGCAGTGTGTTTATTCGTGATCATTTGTCCTGCAAAGAGACATATGTGTGTGTGTGTGTATATATATATATATATATATATATATATATATATATATATATATATATATATATACACACACACACACAAACACACAGACACACACACACACACACACATATATAGATGCAGTAAATTTAGGAGTGACTAAATCAACAATTTGGTACATTCTTAAATTACAATTCTTTCAAAAGAACAATTCTTTGGTGAAGAAAAACCTTTACAACATCTAACATGGTTAAGAAAACTCTCGAGGAGGCAGGTATATAACTGTCAGAGTCTAAAATCTAGAGATGGCTTCATGACTGTAAAAATAAAAAAAATTAAATTAAATTTAAAAAAAAAATAATCCCTATACTTATAATTATGTTGGTTTATCCAATTACATCTGAGCCCCTGAAAATGAGGGAGTATGTATAAATAAATGGCTGTAATTCTTAAAAAGTGTAAAATTTTATTAAAACCTCTTGAATTAAAGCTGAAAGTCTACACTTCAATCACATCTTGATTTGTTTGATTCAAATCCATTGTGGTAGTGTACAGAGGCAAAACTGCAAAAGTTGTGTGTGCCCAAAAATTTATGAACCTAACTGTACATGACATCCAATAAATATGTACTATACAAAGTATACACTTTTACCTCGTCAGCAGCAGTGGTTTGTAATATTTCTAGTAGATTGAACCATCTCTTTTCTTGTCTCTGATTACAGTCTTCCCTTGTTTGGATGTGCAAGGGGGTATAGGATCAAGCCTCCCGCAGATACATGCAGTCTGACTGATGCCCAGTTACATTTAATGCTGTGTTGAAATTAAGAATATGCAATGCTCTCCAGTATATGCATCAGAGGAACTTAAAAGCACAGATCATGGAGGCGTGCATTCTCAGAGCAAGATTTCCCACTGAGCAGCACACCAAAATAAAAAAAGTTTGCACAAACTGATGCATTTTACAGACTTTAATCAGGCCAGAAGACTATTAAAATAAACAGCACCCTCAATGTCTTTGATAAAATTCAAACATGAGAATTACACCTAAATCTATTAACACTTTAATACCATGCGTCTTAATTACCGTATGTTATATCTATGGAAAGTGTTTATAGTTTGGATGCCTTTTGATTGATTCCACAACTCCTACAGCCTGTGAGTGCAGATGGATATCTTCAAGTTTTCAGTTGCTAACCTCGGGCCAAATGCATGACAGGACTACAAGCGTTCATAGCCAAAGCTGAGCTGAGAGCTGATGGAGCAGTCATAACAGAGAGAAATCAGCTTTTAGTGCTTTCTCACTACATCCATTAAGCAGAGGGAAGTTGTAAACTGAAAAATAAGAAGCAAAACCGTTAAGGGATAATAGTGTCAGATACTATAGGTCTCATAGTATTGACAGATGTGTGGTTTAATCTAAGTGCAAATATGGAACTGGTGTCTTTGGATGGTGATTAATGTGTGATTTGTTGACTTAGTTCTTATCAGTATTGAGGAGTGTTCTATGTAAACACGAGGCTGACCCAGTTTCAGAGTTTTACTGGTCTTCTCAGCATAACAGCATAATAAACTATAATATCTTTATATACTGAGTTGACTGCTTTTTTAAAAAATATCTTCTAAATTTCAGAAAAAGCTGACAAGTCCTTCAAACTCAAAGTCATTTGTCTACTGCCTTTCACTATATGCATCCTGTATAAATATTTTTTGATCTTTCACCACTTTGGTTGAAGTTAGGCTAACCTTGGGCAAAAAAACCAGAAATAAATAAATCAAAACATACAGTATATTAATCTCTGTCTGGCTCCCAAACTCCCAGGGTAATTCTTGGTAACACAAAAACAAAACAAAACAAAAAAAAAAAACAACAAAGGTGCTTTAAAGTGAATCAGACGGGCAGCTGGGCTCAGTGACCACAAACTGTCATGCTCCATCGTCTTCACTAATCCAGACAGTTTAAACAGCTTCGTCAGGTCATTACTGAAGTTACATGGTGGTGGCTGTTTGCATCTGATGAAGATGGTGTTTTTGCACTTTCCAAAATGTTTTCATACGTCCATTAAGCGCATAATGCAAGTTTTATGCCCAACTTGAAAGCGAGAGAAAATACCAGAGATTGTAGATGAGTGCCAATAAGGTTGGACTTTGAATTGGGGAAATTTTGGTTTGGAGTTTCCATTCAATCCAGGGGGAAAGAAATCTGGATTCAAAAAAACTAGTGAGGCACTTTTACATGCACTGATGTACTGATTTGCATGTGTGCACTTTATCAGATCTGAGACTTAACACTAATCTTTCCACATTTGGCACTTGCATGTGAACTCTATGTCCTTTAACTTTATCTTTAATTTTCATGCACAACATTCTTGTGATTGTCAGGAAATCCCCCCGTTTTTTTCACATATGGAGGGGAAGGGTTTTTGGAACTGTTTTGGTAGGAAAGCAGTTTGTTACAGTTAGTTTGGTCCTCAGACTTATATCTTCAGTCATCAGTACATCACTGACTTCCAGACTCCTTTCTATGACCCTGTGTGCAGAAGAGGCTACTATGAATTATGTCAGTGAGGGAAATGATAATAACATTGCTTGAATTATCCAGTTTGTGGCCAGAAATCTGTCCACACAAGGCCAAAATGCGACCTCTGACAGTATGTGTGACTTCCCCGTTACCTCACATACATATGCATTACATATATGCACTGTATTACATCATACATTCTCATCTGGCTGCTACAAATCACACAGGATTGAGGCCAGAGCAGGTTAGGGGCGTGAAACGACTCTGCTGAGACGCTGGCAACCCTCCTACATTAGCTTTTGAAAACCCACCTCCAACATCTGCTCTGTCAACCGACCAATTCACACACATTTCAGCCTTGACAGGTAATAAAGAAATGATATAGTTTCATTTTAATTTGCAGTCTCTTTGTCAATTTATAGGGCCTCTGTAGCCATAGTTGTGAGGAAAAGATAACATTATTAAAACACAGAGAGCACATAAGTACAAAGTAGTGGAAGTGGCCAACATTTGCAAACATAGGGTTATTCCATGAGGCATCATATTTTACTCACCAAACCCCAAAGCTCAAAGCTAGTTCAGATTATTACTGTAAAAGAAGCTTTGGCAGTTGTTTCACTTTAAGTTTAGGCTGAATATCCTTACTGTATATACCCAACTCTTTTGAATCACTGTCATCAAATGCCATTCTCAAATTATTCCTCTTAATTCTAATGCCCTGTGAAATTCATGTTAAAGCACTTAGAGGGAATCTACCCTTGTTGCAAATGTGTATGACATAAGCTGAATGAATTTTCTGTGGCATGCTGCTAAGACACCACAGGATTTTCTATATCAAATAAGCTTCGGCAAGTTGTATTTTCCAATGTGGGCTGGTGAAATATTTTTGCTACATACCAAATTTGAATAGTGGTGTGGGGATAGCATCCAAAAAGAACTGTGCCTCTAAAATTTTGTCCCTGGTGGGAAAGGAGGGTTGAGAGTCTTGGATTAATGCATCGTTCAGAAGCTTCTCTAATGTCAAGCTGAACTCCAATTATTAAAGGAAGAGAAAAACAGATCTTCGGACAAATGTTAGAAATTACCCTTTTTGTTTCATTCTGAAAGTACAAAATGTACAAATTTGATTGGCTGTGAGCTGGCAGGTTGAACATTGGCAAAAGACAGAACTCTTGACCTGCAAGGCAAGGGTCACATAACCAGTGGGGACAACCAACAGCATCAATGAGCGTATTCCTGGTAGCCTGTTTCAACACCTGAAGTAAATAAACTGTGAAAACAGCTACCTGTCTGCTCTTTACTGTACCATGTCTTACATTCCAAGGGTTTATGTAATATTGTTTGTAGCAGATGCCCAAATTCAAATCTACACTGAAAACCGGTCAGTTGATGAAGCCTGGACATAACAGCCAGTGTGATCATAAACCCTGACTGGATCTAGACCAACTGGGAGCGTGACTAACTGAACATCGTTGAGGTGAGGCGAGATAGAAAGAGACTGCCAGGTAAGCTTAGAACCCAACCAAAAACCTAAACGAATATGTGTGTGATTATTTAAAGGTTGTTTCTTAGAGACACAATGGTACAAACTGGATATTCTCCTAAAGAGCCAAATCCAACCACATTGCTCTCTGGGCATGCAACTCCACTCTCAGTCATGGAAAGTTATGGCTATTTGGTACTGTAGGTCATGGACAATTCAGCCAGGTAGTCTTAACTGAGTAGACAGTTATTGAAAACACATTTAGTTTGATTATTTTCCATGTTTACACAGTAAACTTTAACACTGCTCTGGATTTAAGTTGGTATGAGCTGATACATTCATTTATTATAGTAAGGGATACTGCAGGAAAACTGGAGCTACAGTCTAATGTGCCCTAAAGTTTCTTTGTTTTCGCTGGCTAAAAAACTTCCTCAGACATGAGCTCTACAGTATATTGTTATACAAGGTCTCTGAAGTCCAGGGTGGAATTAATCCCAAATGTTTGCCACGTTCCTCATGAGGTCAGTGTAATTCCGAACCATTTCTGTCCTCTCCACTTCTGCATTACTTCTCCCAGTCAACCAAAGTATTCTGAGCTTCTCTAATGGTCAAATCAAAAAACACAGTAAACAAATGCATCAGCGGATGTAATGAAATCAGTCATAATCAGCAACAAACTCTCTCTGGACTCGAGTTATGAGGAATAAGCATGGTTGTTTTCATGGTTGTAAGCGGGTCGTCACATAATCATGTGTGGATCGATAATTCAGAGGCTGAGGTTATTTTCTGCTTGCCCCGGATGCTCATCAATACAAACAAAGTAGTTTCTACACACATATGCAGTATATTACTGTGTGGTGGCTTGAATGGTGTGAGATCACAGCTCAAAAGCCTCTAATCTGCAAGGTGGGAACATATATCATCATCTAGTACGTGCCACTTAAGAAGGCACAGGCCGCCTCAGCTGATGCCTTTCATCAGGACTTTAGAACCTCCTGCAGCCCACCCTCTGGCTCAATCAAACACCAGCACCTCAAGGCTCACATATGGCTGTATTCAAATTACTTTATTTAGTGCTTTAGTGCTATTTGATTGATACTGAATCAAATAGCACTTTACATCTGTGTAGATTCATACCAGTCATCCTCACATAGATGTATTGCAGCCTGGTATATACACCACACTGATATGATGTAATGCAAGGTCATTATCGACAGATACAGTAACTTTTTGGTAAGAATCATTAAAGGTCTGTCTCCCACAGTCATATTTTGGTCTTTGCTCTTTCTGGTCTAGTAAGGCTCAGTAAGCATTTGCTTGGGTTGTTTGTATCATCAATGTACACAATTATTTTCTAGGTGTTTCCCCTTCAGTCTGAAAAAACGTGACAGCTGTTCTGGAAACACTGTCTCTTAATTCTGTCCAGTGGTCTTAATTTTTTATTGAAATTTGAGGTACAAAATGGATCTGGCAGTTGCTAAATTGAATTCCATCTCAGATCTACAAGTCTTTCTTTTAAGGATAATGGCAAAGACATTATCTGTATGTTATTGGCAATAAATCTCATAACAAGACCAAAGCCAAAAATGTGTCCAGTCCTATTCTCCTTATTCTGACTACTTCTGTGTGTCCACCAGCTGCAAGCCCACCTGTTCTTATAAAAGAGAAATGTTTAAAAGCAGGTCACATAGAAATTGTTTCATTTTCTAAAAAGGCTCAGAGCCGGGAAATGTATTTTAAGCAAGTTCTCAAACTTAAACAACCATACAGGTCACCTGTCCCTAACCTCCGATATGGCCCATAAGAGCATACCAGCAATACAGTGTGGCTAATGGATGTGTTTGTAACAAATGGAGCTCTATGGCACAGAGGAATAAGATAAATCAGGTTTTCAGTGGATCTCATACAGGCGGCTACTTGCATGGTAAAATTTTAGCTTCTGAAATTTGGATTTGGTGTGCAAGGGAAAGTGAAAATCTCAGTTACAGCCTGGATACAACATGAAATTATTAGTTTTCTTTATATCAAATAGATATATTAGATCTTAAGGCAATACACATATGTCTTATTTACAGTAGGAGGGGCAGATGTAGAAGAAAGCATCTGGTCTTGATCCAAACCTATCTCTGGGGATTTTAAGAATGCCCATATCTTAATATTCAGCTCTTGACAGACAGCTGTAGTAGAAAGAGAATTTCTAACCCTTGACTCTTAACCTGGAATCCACTAATGGGCTACCGATGATCATCTATCTCCATCAGTAAGATTGATTGGTTCATGTCATTTGCTTCGAGAGCCCCCTCAACAGGCAGTCTCTTACTTTAAAAGGGCTCTTTACAAGTTTATTTAGACTCTCCATAGCAGCATACCACAGAGGGCACAGTGACATTGGAAATAACTTAACTAAACCTAATTATTTTCATGCAATACATGGGATCATTTTTCTGCTACAGAACATTATCATTTATCACAACTGAATGCTTTCAGCTGTCAAACAAAGCACACAACCCACATTTATGGTGAAAACAGAAACAAACTGTGCGATGAAGACAGACAAACTTTCTTTGCTTAAACACTGTGTCTGCTCATGAGCCTACAAACCAATAAAAGTAAGCATGCCCACTCATCTTCTGATGATGTGAATGTGTTCCATTCTCCATCTCTCCTTCCTGCATCTGCCCCATCTAAAGATCTGTGAATTAGCCGTGTTTTGACACTTAATAGCGATTGACCTTTGGCCTCTAGTACAGAGCCCGTTGTCGGAGTGTTTAGACTCAATGAGGCAGATTAGCTGGTAGAGTCAGGCAAGATAAAGAGAGGCTGCTGCCTCCGCACAGAAAGTCTTTATACCCGAGAGCCGGTGATTAGAGACCTAATCTGCTGCTGTGGTGGTCCCACTGGAAGACACGCATACACACACACACATGAAAAGTGCCATCAGCAATCCATTACAGAGACTAAAATACCCAACGCATTAGAGTCGGTAAGAGATGAAATGATATTTTACACTCCACACACACTCAGCAAAGATTAAACACGGGCATGTCCTTTAAAACCAAACTTAAAGATTACAGCCAGGATAGTGTCTCTGTTAGGCTGTACTTAGGCAAACTATTGCTTTGGACAGAATAACATCATGATACTAATGTGCTTACAGTGAAAATTCTAGCATGCAGATGTTTAGCAAATATAAAGTTTACAATCTCTTGTAAACATAATAAACCATGAAATTACAAAGGACTAAGAGTATACATCCATGCTGGAGGCTCTGCAAGGCTGCACATAGCTGTGCTTTTAGCTCACATTGACAATGCTAAGGATTTGCAAGTTTGTTCAATATGTTATCTTAGTCTAGAGTGTTAGCATGCTAAAATTCCCTCATCAGCACTAAACACAAAGTGCAGTTGAGGCTGTTGGCAGCTATTTGGTCACAAACCAAAGTACAGCAGTAGACAAATCAAAAATTTTGCTCTGAAGAAGGCACGAGACAATTAGTTACAGGATCACCACAGTTTAAAGAATTCATCCAAAGGGGGGGCATGTATGATTGTACCAAATTTGCTGAGATATTTCAGTCCAGTGAGGTTGATCAACTGAGCAATATGCCATCACTGTGCCACTAACATGGCTAAAAACATAGATAATTACAGTAAAATCCAGATTCATCTGTCTTATGGTCTATGTTCCCTACTTTTCCTCAGGCATGGTTAGCATAAAGAAAAAGCCTTGCTGAAAACCTAGACCGGACAGAGATTTATGGGCTTCGTCCCCAGTGTATTCTTCTAACTGACCCCCGAAGCACATTTCCTAAAGGTCCAACTCCCAACACTGGGGGCTCAATACTTTGAGACTGAGGGAGTGCATAAAATGACTCCTCCAGCCCACTCAGTATGAGAGGATGGGAAGCATGTCAGGAATATTTTCCACATATTTGTGCAGGGATGGGGAAACAGGGACATGTTGGGTAACAAAATTATGTGCATGAGAGAACTTGGTTTTCTGAATATTTTTAATGTACCCAACGGGAGGATTTATAATAAACTGCTTGGACATAATTAGGAAAACTGGGGTTTCACAGCTAATCAAACACATCCATGGTGGTAAAGGAAGCCACAGCGAATATAACCGCTAAAGAGGAGATGCGCAATAGAGAAAAACACTCAGAAAAACCTCTATCATTATGAAACTGCAGCTCACATATCTTTCTGATATCGCTCCAAAAAAATTACCAGAGCCATGTGTTATGAATTTTTGCCTCAGTATAACAGTGTAAATATCTACCTAGCTTACTGCTACTAAATATCCATTGACTTTCCTTAAAGATGTAAGTAATTATAGTTAACAGCAGTAAGGGAGTTAAATTCCTCTTGAAGAAAAGTTGACCAGGGTGGTGTCACATCTATCCTATTAGAGTAAAAACAAACCCAACACTTAAAACCATCTCAGTAAGTTTAAATGAAGGGAGGCAGAGCCAAGTAAAACAGAATGTGGCCCTGAATGCAGTATAAATGAAAGCTGTATCAACTCAATATCTATTAGGATATGCTTAGGGAGTGTTTCTGTCAGATAAGTTGAGACTGGACCTGATGAACCTAATGGAAGGAATACAGACACTAGCAGAGAGGTACGTTCTCGTGTGTGTGTGTGTGTGTGTGTGTGTGTGTGTGTGTGCGCATGTGTGTGCATGTTTGTGTGTCTGCATGTGTGTGTGTGTGTGAGTGACAGAGAGAGAGAGAGAGAAATTTAAAGCATGTTTATGGTAGACAAGGAGAGGAAATCAATGAACATCTGTCCGTTAAAGGCAGAGCCAGAACCACTGAAGGTGAACCTGAACTGATTTTAACAGCTTTCATGGGTTTGCTTCGAGCTGAGCTGTCTAACCAAACTCCAGCTGCATGGGCTACCACAACCTCCAACTTCGGATCAGATTGTATAACATCAAAGACCAATTCCAACAGAACATATACTTGCTTTAAAAATCTATGAGCTTTTGGCTTTGTCAGAATACATTAAATAGTTTGACAGTTTCTGGCATTCTGGCTTCATGCTTGAAGACTTATGAGGTTTTTAGGTTTACCAATTTATGGAGCCTCAAGTGAAACAACCCCCAAAAAGTTCAGAACATTCTTTGAAATAAAAACAAAACCTCCCTACATGCCTGTTGTTTGCATGTTAACCTATATATCCTGTAGATGGACCCACTACCTGATATATGTGTTGTGATCTTTAAGGACGCCACCTCGAGTACAGTGACAGAAATGAACTGAATGCATCAATTGACAGTGAAAGCAGAGATGTAATGGACATTATAGATGTAAGAGGCTGATCATTTGCTACTCCGAGAAATGAAATTAGCCTGTGTAAATGTGCCCGTGTAAAAGCTTCTCATCCGCAAAACAGTAGTTTAAAACAATTTAGTGTTGATAACAGCACAGCCCAGTAAATGTGGTTCTGGTCATTTTCAGGTGAAAAGATTCTAAGATTGATTCTAAGTTTTCTAGATTATAACCTTTTGATTATCAAATTTATTTCAATGGCTGTAACAGGTTTTAGAAGGGCTCATATTTCTTTGCAGAGAGTTTTTAAAAATCTTTTCATACTGTAGATCAGGGTAGCCAGATATTCACCTAAAAGTAGCTCAAATTTTAACCATATTTTTGGGAATCAGGCAGAAGAAAATGCAAATTAATGTGTGATTCCATCTGCTACCATTATGCCAAAGTTCTATGACTGGACACTTATAAACCATTTCAGAAGACAACACTACACAACAAGATTATGTAATTAAAAGAGCAGCAGTAAAAAAAAAAAAAACCCTCAAAATACGGCATGTGTAAAACATGGCATTTGTTATTATTTCATGTTAGACTCCACATAAATCTGATGTTTTCATCTGCCTTTTTTAGGCTCTTCTGTGGAGCAGAAGCTTCAGTGGAAGTTTTTATGATTTATTTACAGTCTGTTTCCAGTGCACTTTATCAAACTTTGCTTTTATCAATACAAAACTTTCAAAACAATTCCACCTCAGCCAAGAGTTATGTTTTATTTTCAGTGTCTCCATTCAGGTTTGTTGTACACAAATTGAAAACATGCATCAAAATAGGTGAATGGAACAACACTTAATGTTAGTTAATGGGTTAGATAGTGATGGTCACCGCACTAAGAGCAGTTTGCTTAATACAGCACTCAACTTGGAACCATCTCTATTTCCATAGCTGATAATTCCTATACATACAGTGACCATTAGGTTCTATGTCACTATCACAAACCTGTGACCAGAAAGTTTTTATCAGTGTGCTCTATGAAAAGGCAGCTTGAGGCAGTGGAATACTGGTGTCACTGCCAACAGTAGAAAAAAATGTTGGCTGACAAAAAGTGCTGCAACAAAAACAACAAAACAGCCAATACCATAAAACGTTTAATAACTGAGTGGTGGAAGATTGAGCAAAACAGCATCACCCAATTCCTGCTCACAGCAGTGGCAAATAATTCGAAAAAATTCTTAATGCAAATTAGGTTCATTTGCTTGGGAATGTACTGTTTCAGTGTTGAAGTGGGAGTAAAAATGTTGTGAGTGTGACTCACCTCGGTCTTCTAAATATCAGGCCATATTTCTGGCAGGCCAGGCCTACAGTGGGGGTATAAATGATGGGCATGAACCTTTCAATGTCTGACGTTAACACCCGGTAGAAAAGCTTCTCGCTGCGGTCCTGGAGCCCCATCAGGAACACATATCTGTGAATGAGAGGGATGTGCAGGGGGGAAAATAGCACATTTTAATCTTGAACAACTTGAACACTCATACCTGCTGAATTTAGGAGGGGGTTATTAAAGTCAGATGGTTAATCCTGTGTGTTTGTGAGTGAAAAGTATCAGGGTTTGGGATTAGAAAAAAAAACACAGACTAAAAATCAGACCCTCAGATAGTCTCAAGAGTTCTTTGTTCTGATGTAGACTGACTGAGTACTGAAGGTTTGCATATGACCCAAATGAAGCAGAGCACGCCAGAGAGGGCTCTATTCCTAAGTACAGAAGTTTCTGCAAAGCTAAGAGCACAAGGTGCCTCTTGTTGAGGGGCTAAAAGCATGCACACACTCTCTGCTGTAGGTAAGGCCACAGCAGCTACACAATACAAGGTGGTGAGAGCTGCTCTTGAAGAAAAATGTTGAAATCATTTTTTCCACTGAGTGATTATTTGCCATGTCGACTCAAGTAAAGTATTCAGGGTTTTTTTTTTTTTTGAGTGAAAGTTCATTTTTGACTTTGGAAACAGTTCCAAATAAAACCAAGTTGTCATGGATGATAGGTCATGTAATGACATCTGTGCTATCTACATGTTTTTTTTGTTGTTGTTTTTAAGTTCAGTTCATTAGTTTCATCTGAAATACTACATTTAAGTACTAATCTTACCAAGTTGCCAACAGTCAGAGGCCAGTGATGGAAGAGAAACATTCCCTGCTTGGTAATCTGCTCACAGCAATGTGATGTTAGCCTGTATCAGTGACTGATATCATGGTTGGTTGAATGTAGATACTCAGATGTGTCTGAAGTCTCTGTGGACTTTTTCTGTATTAAACGAGACCACAATCTTTGGCTAACCTTATCCAACCATAAAATGTACAATATCAGATATTAAGATATTCAGTTGCAGCTCTAGGTTTTATATCCTTTCTATCCCTAATCCTTTATCCTTTAAAAAGGTCCTTTCAAAGCTATGGACACTGGGCACTGGATAAGACATTATGCAACTGCTTTCACAGGAGGTGTGACAGCAGTTTGATAATTAAACTGATCTTCACGTAAAAGTAGGTGAATTGGCCCTTTAAGAATAGAAAAGTAACAAAAGACATTCACTCATCGCTGTCAGTCAGTTGCTCTGACTCATCAACAAAACTGTAATTAAATGCCCACATCAGTGTGCTATTTGTTTACTCTGGCAAACATTAAGGAAGATACCCTTTCTCCATTCTTAGCCTTAAAAGGTGTGAACACAACCCACACTCAAGAAATAGGAACATTTACAGTACACACTGCTTTGTAAAGCAGTACCCACGCTGAGTTACTGCGTGAAGTGTTGCCTTTAAAGTCAACCTACTGAGGCAGCCAGGAGATAATATCTCTCTAGCTTAACCTATTTTAGCATGAGTGATCAACCGGCTCTGCTCTGTCCGGCTCATTTTAGGCTTGTTGCTGCTTTCTAACAACATCATTGGCAACGAGGTTTCCTCTTAGCTCCAGCATTTTATATACAGCTTTATTTTCATTGGAAAAGTTTTTGAACATCCATTTCCTCTGTTGATGACACATTCAAACTAGGTAGTTAAGTCACTTAATCATCTCATATCATAAATGCAGTGCTCTTGCATAATTTGTCACAATAATTCAAAACCACAATAAATTCCACTGAGAGAAAAAAAAAATTGGAGTCTAGATAACTCATTTAAAATAGAACGGGAAGAAGTGAAAGTTTTGAGTTATGGTCATAAAAAATAAGTGACAACGTCTAGCAATAAATACCAAAGAAAGACAGAGTTGGAGAACAGACTGTTCGTAAACACAGCAAGTTGGAGCAAAGGCAGGCAAATAGCAACTCTAAACCTTAGGGACCAAAGCTCAAAGCTGGAATGAACGCCAGTCCTCAGAGACAGATTGTCAGTGACATGGGTAGTTCATGGGAGAGGCAGTGACATGCTCATAATGACTGTTTGTAGATGTTGATGCCATCATGTTGCTATGGTGGAAAATGAGGCATCTCTTAAGAAGCTGCCTAGTTCCTGTTGACCATGAATCCAATCTCACAGGCAGCTCACTCATCCTTGACACTGGAAGTGACATCTGATGGAACAGTTGACTGAGAGATGGAGACTGGAATAAGAGGCTATTTCACAGACAGATTGTACTCAGCACTGGGCATATGATTCAAAACAGTATACCAGGCTGTGACCTCCCTTCAAGGCCTGATCCTGTTGATTAAAGAGCCCAGGCTGAAATGTTAGCGTGAGGTACAGGTATTACATAACACTAACAGCTACAACTCATCAAGATCTAATGAAGCATGAAAAACAAAACTTAAGTTTTCATTTGGTCATTGTGGTGGTTAAAAAAATACTCTTTTCTAGAATTCTGATAATGCAAACCAACTGTTAAGTACTCAGATGAAGGAGAACAGGGAGAAGATGGAGCAATGGGGGAAGACAGAAGAGAAGTGTGGAGATTTGTTCAGTAAAATATATGGTGTTAGGAGATGGGTGTAGATCTCCCGGGGCTGATCTCTAATCTGCCTCCCATGTTTTGAAGGCTTCCAGATGTTAGATGTCTCACTGTGCACAGAGGCAGGGGAATCCTCTGGGGGATCAACTGAAATTCAACTCTGCTGATTTTCAATGATAGATGATAAGGTCCTGAGTCAGAGGTGCTCCACCATGACGAGAATTTTGTCTGTGGTTGTCTTACCTGTCCAAGTCGTCTCTCTTCATGTCATAGTTCTTGAGAACTCGGAGCAGCTGGACATCCTGGCTGACAAAGCAGGGAGGCAGCAGGCCATGGATCCCCAGCTGGAGACGCTCCTCCAAGGAGAAAGCCATGCCCTACAAACATACACACAACCCACTCCATTATCCTCCACCAACTAACATAGACAGGGATATCAAGGGAGGGTAAAGACAACTGGGTGTTAAATGTCTTGCTCAAGGGCACGTCACCCATAGGTGCAGTTGTTAGACTTCCTGGGGTGAGTATTGCTTGCCTTCCCAGTCTGCTTTTCCAGTTAATTTTAGTGTCTAAACCATAGGCCTTCAATACATAAAGGAACATGCCTGCTTCACTAACCTTTAGATTTCTGAGTCCCAATGGCTAACAGATAGGTATACAACACAGGACTGTACAGTCTTTCGAGACCAGGTCAGCCAAGCTTAGGGAAATTTAAATGGCAGGTTGAGGTAACTTGGGATCAGCCATTGAAATGGTTGAGCCTATTTTAAGCTGAAAAATATATCATGTCATGTGCTGAGGCTTCTTATTTGTTTCATGTGAGCTAACCAACAGTAGTGAAAAGTACATTAACAAAAGTACTTTATTAAATTCAAGATAATTATTCTCGAACCGAGTATTTATATATTATAAAACTCGACCACATTTCAGAAGAAAAATATTTTACTTTTGCACCACATTTATCTGATAGCTATAGCTACTAATTACTTTGCACATTTTGCTTACTATTTTTCATACAAAAAATGCAAGCAACTTCTAAACAGCAATGCCATTCAGTAAAAAAAAAGAAGACTCAATTACAGACAGAAATAGCTTAAAAGGATAAGGTTATGCATGTTGAACTGTGCAACACTTTACAAAGTAGTTAAAATCTGCTCAACCTTGACCAACTACAACAAAGTGCTGCTCCCAAACTAATGTATTAGTGCTATTAATACCTATTATATACTGAAAATGGTACCATGAAAACAGCCATTTGACATAATGAATTCTTTAATTTTTGTCATTTTAAATAGATTTTGCTGATAAAATTTTAGAAGGAATTTTACCTAGGTAAAAAAAAAGAGGTATGAAACACTAACATAGACTGTCCATGATGTGCATTCTAGTATTTTTTAAAAAGTAACCTACAACAAAATAAATAATATCGTGATATAACATATCATGAAATTCTGTATCATTATTTCGTGTCCCGCTGGTAAAGCAATCCTTATCATGGTTAATCTTGCTGCACTCTTGGTATTTACCTCCGCAACTCAGGGACACTCTGAAAACTCTGTTTGAACTTTGAACAAATGGATATTTAGGAAAATATTCACTAATCCTTTCTGTTCAAACATTCCTGAGTGATGAGAGAGGTAGCGGGTAAAACTTGGTCTCTGTTCTGGGTGTTTGCCCTCTGAGGAGCTTCCTCTCAGTCAATCTGTGTTCAAGGAGGCTACCATCAGCTCACACAGTGGTGTGATTTCTGCTTTTACCACTGCTCATCAAAAACACACAAATACCCACACATCCCTGGCCCTGACTAATAACCTGCTTCACTTGACATTTACTTTGGCTTTTATCTTTCTCACCCATGACCTCTGAACGGGAATATTGAAAAACATGCACACATTTTTAGTGTCATGGCTTTAACCCCGAGGAGTCCAACCTCTGACCTGTGAGGTTATTCAACAGAGGAGGCAATGATTTCACTGAGGAAAGGTATTGTGAGTTAATGTGACATAAAAAAAATGATAGTGTGAGATTGAGGTACCTCAACTACACCTCATCTGCCTTTAAAAAGTAAAATATTTGCACTCCATACAAGGACTGAGTCTATATTTAAAATGGGAACAGCATTCTCTACTATTCTTTGCAAGTCAGGCATGATGGGGTAGGCATTTTTAATCCTTTCTCCATCTATAACAGACCAGCGACCCAGTGAAACCTCAGCCTCAACATGCCAGCTACTGCTGCTGACTGCTGAGACAGAAGGAAAGCTGCTCTGTAAATGTCTCTGTTTTGGATCCCATCCATGGATGCTTGGCCCTTGGGCCACAATTTACAGCCTGTTCAAGCCACCAGCACTTTCTGTGTATCTGGCTATGTTAAAGCAGTTCTGAGGTTTTAAAAAAATGTGCTTGATTACAGGAGACACTCTTTGGACTAGAATTCTGTGGATTTGACGTCAGATAAGCCATCACTACTGACCACAGGCAAACTTCCAAATCTTATTAGACTTACATTATTTTGAATAAAAAAGCAAACCGCCTTCAAATGGTTGATTTTAGATTTAATCTTAATGATTCTTGAAAGTCGGAGAGGGAAAAGAAGCAAAAATGAGGCATTTCCTTCTTGGCGAAACATCTGAAAGATATTTTTTTTTTTTTCTTATTATCTATAATCCATTAGGGCTTACTGCAAGTTATTACATAAGTTAGCACAGACTAACATGCAAAGATAAATCCTAACAAACAATATTTAGTTCACAGTACTACTAAATTATCTAAGCTTGCCTACAAAACGGGCATCGGTTAGTCTAGACACTAAAGTAAGAGTCCCGATCCGTCTGTCATTTGCTGAGGCCCAATGCAGTCTGTACTTAACGGACCTCAAATAGGCAGAAGCAGCTCTGAATTACAACCTTCCCCAATTATCAAAAAAGATTTTCTATATTTCAGAGAGCCAGCTGTTCACTTCAGACTCCATGTGTATTTGGGACGCACCGCTTCTCTTCCACAGCTGACCATGAGGAATATATGGAGAAAAGTCTTAAAATACATGGTGCCAACTGAGCTCAATATGAGGCTATAAAATGAGATTCATTCCTCACAAAGACTAACACTGCTCATCAGCTGAGATAGTGGCACTTTGTAACACTCGTACATTCTCCTGTACTCTCTGTGATGGGAACGGTCTGCTGACGCACATATACTTAAACACTGAAATGCTGAAAAAAGAAAAACGGACACACACATATGAACCGACACAATCATGCATGCACAAGCCACTTTATGCAGCACATTTTGCTCATGCTAGCGCACATTTCCTTTTAGGAGAAGCAGCCCACTTTGCACCACTCGCAAGGAATAACTGAACAGGGTTACACACTTATGGGCATGCAGATCTATAATTACAACACACAGACATTTGTGCGTACATTTTACTTGGCTGGCTTACACTATAAAGTGTACTAAGATAACTTATTTATTTAAGCAGTCTGCAGGTGACCATGATGATGGTGATGATGCTGCACTGTCTCCTGACAACTTAACATAGGTTTTCCTCAATCTTTCCTTCGAATTCAACAGTCACAATTAGTACGCATATGATTTTGTCATAAAACAGTGGCACACTCCAAATCCCACAGGTTTTTATTTCTGACTATTTTGAATAGAAGATCATATAATATCCCACACCTCCAAATTTAGGTTATTTTTGTATCTGCCACCAGGGCAACCAAATGGACAGCAAGTGGCCATCAGCCATGATGACTAACCAACCAGCTATCTAAACTACATGCCTTGGATGTCCATGTGAACCTTTCAAGTATCTTTTATGGCCTGTTATGTTCTCACCATTCATGGTAAGATCTCATACATGTGTTACCCCAAAACTTTGCACATAAACCAGTGTGCTTTATGTGAATATGTAGTGTATACATAGCGTGCTCCTGATAAGTTTTGTGTTTAAATACTGTTTTGCAATATTTTCAGATTTCTGATAATGAAAACCAACTGTTAAGTCAAATTAGGTGTCAGGTGATCATTTCATTTAAATTTTTGCTTCTCGCACACACAACATGAGGAGGAAACCTCAGAAAATTAATCGACATTTTACATCTTAGCCTATCAAACGATACAAGTTAGTAAATTGCGTGCTTTTTTAAAAAATTACGATTTGATAATAAACACGTTATGTCAGTTTGGATTAGTTGTATCAAATTTTTGCCGCTTAGGAACAAAGCCCCGGGCTTCCTTTTTATAGGACAGAATAAATTAACAATAACTAGGGCATATAAAAATTATTGTAAAAGTCAGCATTATTATATTACAACGGAAGTTCAAAAAATATTTGCATTATTCTTAATTAATAACTAATTTAATGCACCACCCAAACCAAATTGAACAAATCGAAAGTGGCAAATAGTTGCATGCTGGGTCTGACTAAAATGCTGATAGTTGAACCTCCAGCAGTGATTTCTACATTCACTTAGAGACCTCTGCTGAGATTGAGGAGTGCACAGCCTCTCTGTTTGTGACAATCCCTGTCACATCCCAAAATCAGCAGTAAAGCAGTTGAACCTCCAGCAGACAGGGGGGGAGCTAATGGTGCACAAAGCTCACAGTGCACAGGCCGGCTCTCCTATTTGCTTTAATGTGTGTTTTTAGGCTGCAAGTTGTGGTGTTCATGCTGTAAACAATTTTTTCCCTTTTTTTACTTGTATTCAATTTATATTTTGTATTGTATTCATATGTATGCATATTCTGCTATAAAAAAGGAATGATTGAAGCCAATTAAGTTATAACACACTTAAAAAAAATCCAGCAGCTAGAATTCTAGACAGTTGTTTTGCTGATTTGTCAGATATGGTTTTGTATAAATCAATCAATCAATCAGTCAATCAGGTCACTTTATGTTGGACAGGTGGTCTGAAAAAGAAAAGACAGAAGAAGGATAGACATTAAAAAAGATCATTACTGTATATCACAGCTAGTCAAGTTAAATGAAAGGACCCCTGGAAGTCTACCATGCATCATTAACAACAATTATCAACAAAACTAAATGGGCCCATAAGGGCTGCCAGTCTCACATGTGAGACTGTTACCATCATGCATTTGGGCCCAAAAAGACCAATAAACATCCCCCACAAAGGAACATGCGGAATGGCCGTACAAAGGGGGAAACCCTTGGCTGGAGAGTGACTTCATGATTGAAGATACGGCTGGTTGGGTCAGGGCAAGGCAATGTTGATGGAGGGAGAAAAAAGCAGGGTGGGTGGGGTTCAAGTCAAGAAAGATTAGCAGTGCACGGTTCGCAGAGTTTGGCTTGGAAAGCGTGGGAACTGGTGACGCCACTTTTAACATCTCTTTGACTTTTGACTTGAATATTGGCTTTGCAACGCCCTTGTCCACAGCATGTAAATAGAAATGCCAATCTCCTCAATTCCATGGTCCTGTCCCTTGGACTCTTTAAGTCAACATGTCCATCAGGCACCTTCTTAGGCATTCAGAAAAGACATTGTCTCAGGCCAGGGTAAATATACTGCAAGAATGGTGATCCAAGAAGGTTAGGGAGAAGCTTTCATCTTACTCTTGAAAAGCTCTGACAGCTTCACACCAAGAATATTTGAAGCAATGCCTTTAAAATCTAGTGTGTTTTTTCCTTTAGTATGACAGTAAGGCTGTAAAAGTCAACAGAGAATGTCTGTTCCCTGAGGAGTAAAAATCTCTAACCTGCCAGCCATATGTATATATACTTCTGATGCCTTGTTAATTATGTTAACAGTCCCTGATGGGCTAGTAATTGTTAAGTATGAAACTAAATGAGCGAAATATGCAATCAGATGATTTAGAGCTTCATCAATCATAAATAAAACAGCTGTCAACATTATTCTTTACTGTATTTTTTTCGTTTATGTTCTTCAAAACCAAAGTATAGTGACAAAAGTAGATACCCACACATCCAAAGCCAACATCACAAAAATACACACACACACCCACACACACATACACACACAAACCATCCCTATGTTTGTATGTCTGAATGCAGGTTTTCAAATGTCTGACTGCCGTAATGCCTGCTCTTTCTCCCCTCTGGAGCTCTATAATGGGCTGGGCAGGATAAACCCTAGAAAGCTTCCACATGTCCCTGACCACATCTGAAGTACCCGCACCCTATGCCAACACATGTGATGCCCACAGCTCCATGTTCCAGAAGCCGTGGTAACCAACCAAACCTGTAATCTACCTACTGGGCAGTGCCACCCTTTAACCTCGGACTAATGCCATGCCCACCCCAGAACATTCAGCCGCGAGGAAACAGCTAATTAGTTCACCAAAGCACTAAACAAGAGACATAAACGTCCAGCTTCTTCTGAAACTGACAAAATGCCTTTCTGTGCAGGAGTTGAAAGGGTGGGTTTGTTGTGACTTTTCAGTGTAAAGATTTAGACAGTTAAACATTCTGCTACCTCAACCTTTTAATTTTTCTCTGCCATAACTACACAGAGCTCTGTCTTGTAGTTATGGTGTATACAAGTGGGCTTGTATGGAGGCTAACAGCAGAGCCACTCCCTTCATTACAGTTACAGTTTCCTCTGATCAGGACAGCAAAATCCTCTATGCCACTGATGAGTGGGTTCCTTACCACAATATCAACATGGTTCATAAACTGTTATCTCCCTTGATGTGTTTGATATGTGTGAAAGGCATTAAATGAATGTAATGGAACTTCCTACACCACGAGGACACAAGATACACATGAGTGAAACATACGTCACATGCTGCACAGAAAAATGGTCATCTCGACCAAGCATACAGTCTAACATGAAAGGCCAAACAGCTAGGTTTCTCTCATCATCCAATGAAAGCAGTTGTGTCTTCTGGGACCCTGGAGAAATTTTGGAAAATGTGAGAAATGAATCATCAAGGTTGTATCAGCTGGGCCTGGTGATTGCATCTTTATAACATGAAGCCTGTGATATACTCTGGAAGCATGAGATTTAAAAGGCATGGGCATGTAGGGGAAGGGAAGGGCAAGTCTAATGAGAGGTTATATCCAGTTGTATTACGGGAAATGAAGGATCCAGTATTTTTGGAGTTTTACCCATAGTAAGGACAAAATGTCAGAATAACTTGTACACTGTTGCCTTGACCATTCTTTTTTAAATCTGTCCCCTGAAAGTCTGCCAACTTTGTGGGAGTCCAATACTAAATAGCTAAAGTTTCCCTTTCAGGCTAAAATTCAGACTTTCATCAGCAAATATACTGTTATATATATATACTGCTGTATGTTCACTTATATTGTGTTGAAGTGCAGTTTTATGTTCATTTTATATATACAAGAAAAAAAACTGTGGTGAATTAAATACATGCCAAATTAAGGCATTTCATCACATCACTTTTACATGTGTGCATGAATTTGTAAAATTTCTTACAGCAGCCTATTGCCATTTATCTTCTTTGTGCAATTATTTTATAAGATGAAAAGATGTACTGTATATCTGCTGACTGTCCCTAACATAACATCGACTCAAAGAAAGAAAGAAATCCTACATTTGGAATAGACTACAAAAAGAATTCAAAGGGAGGAATCAGATATTTCTGGCAGAATTTAATACCACGGTTAATTCTGTGATAAATTACTCCTATGTTAATTCCTTCGTCCTTTGTCTCCTTTCTTAACTTACTTTTGCTCTGTTTTTAATAATGAACAACTGATTAATCCATTTCCTTTTTTGCATAATTTCGTCTGCTGCTGTTTTGAGCTACTGTCAGAAGTTTCCAGTGAGACTAACCTGCTCTTGTCCAGGTTAACTGCTACCACAGGTGTTAAGGGGATAGCTACTGTACCTAGAAATCTACCTAGCATGTCCCGGTATATGCTGTATCTTCTAATCTTGCAGGTATCTTAAGGACTAATCAAGGTCATATCACATATTTTGTGGAAGTAAAGCAGAGAAATTTCTTATAGTGGAAGTAAATGAAATCATTTCTGCCTTTAGCGTTTACTTTTCTCTCCTTTTTTTGGGAAAACATAAGGTTTTGTGACTCACTATGAGACTAAATAACTGGTTTAGATGGACATTTTCGTCAATGTGCTGACAAAGAAAAACCTGAAACCGAAAACTTTAACCCTCAAAAGACTTCCCACTCTCTGGGAAATCTTTGAAATGATGTTATTCCACACAAAGCCACGACTGATTCAGCTCATGAGATTCCCAGATAAGACAGCATGAGGGAGGGGGACCTTCCTGCTCACAGCCATTTACTCACCAATACGAAAATCCTACTTCAATATAAAAATCTGTCAAACAGTTGGATGCTGCCTCGCTCCACCCCTGCTCTTTCCCTGTGTTTTCCCTGAGCTTCAGCTTCAATAGAAGTGCCCTCTGGTCTGGGAGAAACAACCCCTATTGAGAGAGACCTGAGCCTAACATGATAGAGAGGCCTTTCCCCATTGAACCTCTCTGAACCACAGTTGCAGATCAGACATGGAGACAAAAGCCATCAGGCCTTCAACAGGGAGAGAGCTCAAATGTTTGGCACTGCGATACGAGCCTGGCAGGGATGTGTGTGGCCACAGAGCACTTCTCTATTCAAAGCTGTGTGGGAGAGGGAGTGCTTTCTTTTCATGAGGGAGAGCTGAGGCACTACAAGAGATGGCCTTCTTGAATAACTTGTTTATCAGTAAAACCACTTGCTGAAATTAATGTCAAGCATTAGCCATCTTATTCCTGCGTCCCCCCATTCATCTGTGTCGCACATTTTGCATCGCACTACCAATTCTTTTTTTTTTAAATGTGTTTCTAAATGTTGAACTTAATTACTCAGGTAAGTCAGTATTTACAGTATGAGGCAAATACAAAGTATCCCAGAGCGTTTCATGAGGTTTAAAACAGACCTAAAAAAAAAACTAAATGGGAAAACAAGCTACAATGGAGACAGGTAAACCACATCAGTCATAATGAAAAGCTATAAAAATGTCAATGTAGGTCATTCATCAACATTTTAAAGACAGGAAGTTGATTCTGTGACACTGACACTTTGGCTGAGGTTTATCCACAGTCTAGAGTGTAGAGATGGCAGCAGATGGGACAAAAACAGTGAGGAGGCAAAAATTAACTAAATTAAATGATCCACTGTACTAAAAGAAAGGCATTCATTTACTTTTTGGTACGGCACCATAGCATGTACTGTGGTCTTACTGATGGAAGTTGTCTAATCTGTCGCATGCCTGGTTACATAGTGAGTCACCTACAAATGGAATGCTACCGTATATTATTACCACTTGGAGAGCAGGGAAATGAACAGTTTTTTACTAGCTGCCCAAAGAAGCATTTCTACAGTGGCTGCCAATACAAAAGTTGACTTTGAATAAACCTGAAATGAGACTGCAGGGGGCTGAAATTTGTGTAAACATTGAACAAGACTGTGAGAAAGTCATCTACAGTGGTTGAGCTCACCCACATTGTTGTTTCACCATGTACCAGTGTATCTGGATTCACTTCCCAGGGTGATGTCAGAGCTCCTCAGACCAGCAACCTCACTACAGCTGACCAAACAGGGAGCAAAGGAGGGCTGAGGTTGTTCCCATAAACACCACCATCAGCGCCATCTATTCTACCCCACTATTATTGCCACGTGTTCTTCGCAGTGCAGCCAGGAGTCAAGCAAAAATAAGCTAGAGGTGCAGCATACATTACCATCTCACTTAATCATATGAATTAGTTGCAATCAGCAAAAAAGAACGGTATCCATGCAAGAACAGGAAACAAACAATAAGATGGGGATTTGGACTTGGCACTAAAGTAGTGAGGTTTCTTGCCTCGAGGTCTCAGACATCCCAATGTAAAACATCTTTATTCTTAACCCTAAATACAATATGTACCCCAGACATGCAAAGTAAGCCCATTTGGAATCCAAAGCTCATGCAGGGGACCAGTAAATATTGAGACTCAGCAGAAACTGAATTAGAAACTTGCTATCACAGGAAAGCTCCTGATGAGTTCACTGGTTTGGCCGACAGTGACCCACACTGGGGGAGATTCTTACCAACAGCTGGAGGAAAGAGTGAGTCATATGCATCCACTTCTCCATCCCCACTGTAGTGTTTATAAACACACACACACACACTCACAAACACATACATCCACGAACACATGTATATGCATGATGCAAAACTAATGATGCTGATGCAGATTTACCAAAATCCTCAAAAACACAAACAGCCCGATGCTAATGCATTCAGAATGCATTCAGACGTACAGTGAACACCCAGGCACATAAACCATGATGCTTCATTAGCACACACACTACACACTGAGCTTCCCTAAATCCTCATTCAGAACAAAAAGGATGAACATTGAATCCATTTAATCCTGAAGCAGGAGAAGACCCACACCAGACCGACGTCCTCATTGTCCAGCTGCAAACCACGGAGTCCTCTTGTTTTATCAATAGCGGCGTGTGTGTCTAGACTCTGTAGAAACAACTCAATGGGAGCAAGAGAGTGGATAGCACAGTGGAATGACAGATTTATCCCACAGTTATCATAGTTAGGATTAGAGGACAGAGTCCGAATATGAGAGACATAATAGGCTGAAGGGTGGCAAAAACAAAGACCAGGAAAAAAAGAAAGTGGGAGGGTTAAGGTTAGGGTTTGCTCTTCCATGAGGGTCAGAGGCAAACTGATCAAGGTCAAAGGCCACAATCTGGCTGGAAGGGGGACTTGCTTACTGGATGTAATGGACCACTTTGACTGGGCCAGTACTAACAGCTCTCTTAGGCTGTGATCCGGCAGTGGACCAAGCTTGTTATATAACAGAAAAACCACCAGCCCGATCACCACCACTACACTCAGCTCAGCTTCCCTCTGATGCTGCCACGTGGAGAGAGAGAAAGGGAAAGATCTACCATGCAGCAGGCCAAACTTACCGGAGGCTGTTTCCTGCTCAAATGTGGTTTGAGCTGTGAGCAGATGAATCATTTAAAGCTGTACTAGGCAAGATTTCTTTTTAGTTATCCGATACTTAAACTGGGACTGACAGAAAAGCAACACAGCACCGGCAGAGACATGTCACCAACCAGATCCAAATCCTGTCTCTCTGGCTATGGGAGCGACACCCAAACTGACTCCCACCGACTCCTCACAAGTGAATCTCTACTACAACAGCTTGCTCAGAGCTGCTATGTTATTATTTAAAACCAGCCACAGCAGAAGGTCTTGGACAGCCCCATCACAGAGTACCATGAAACATGAACAGAATATTTTTTGTGTCGATCATGGGAAGCTTTGGGGACATGAAAGGTGACAGACTGAGAAGATGTTGGTGGGAACTGAGTGAGAGGAGAAGTTTAAGGGAGCAGGGAAGCAAGGTGGAGTGTAAGGGAAGGAAGAATGAAAAGGAAAGAGGGGAGAAAAGAATTAGGTTAATGTTAAGGTTAATGTATGGGGCAGACAGTAAAGTTTTATTTAGAGCCAAGTCTGCACGAGCGTCATGGTGGCCTGCTGGTTAGGAAGTATAGCATATAAAATGCATACTGTAAGTAGGTCCCAACCTTTTTTTTAGGCATCACAACCCTGTAAGATTAACTAAAGTAACTCTCCATCAAACCAACCAGTCATTTTCGAAATGTGATCACTGGAAGCGATTTGTACTGGATTTTATAACAATATAAACTATATAAAAGTAGCTATTGGTACAGTAATTTTTTTAAACACCTAAATTGTCAGTGTTATGACTAGTGGCTGAAGTTTGGTGTTTCAGCCATCCATGGATTTTTTTAGAATAAAATTCTTTAACTCTCTATCCTTTATTTTTAAATTTCAACTGTTTATCCTTACTTTTAGCTAGTTATTTTAACTTTAGCTAACTATTTGAGCTTTTTATCAATGGCTGTTAGCCCTCTAACTCAACCATTATCTAGTACTGTTTAAATGACGCTGATTAGTTTTATGCCACCTGAGGTGCTCCGATGTGTCAACTACCTCGACATGTAAACATACCTTTTTGCTCCTTTTACATCACAATCTTTCCACATACTGCCCTCTGCACCTCTGAAGTACAAGTACCCCTGCTTGGGAGACTATTAATATATATACTACTATATATACTATTAATGCAGCGTCCCCTGTTTGATTGCAGTTTTCTAATGAAATTCTGATTATATATGGGAATTCTTGTATGAAAATGTTTAAGTTTAAACTGAAACTGAAAATGCAATTAGCAACGAACCAAAATACAGGTGTTAGCCTTCAAAAAAACCTCTCTGGTCAAACTCTTTACGGTATGGAAAGAGAGAGAAAGAAAGTAGGTGTTAACCCTCTATGGTGTGGTCTTTAGTGGTTTCCGTTGCACAGCGGAGGCAGCCAAAAAAACCTAGTTTAGTGATGTATCATGTGATCTCTTACATTTTACATTAGATTAAGTGGGTCAGTATGTGCTTGTAGAGTGATAAAAGGGAAAAAGAGGGAGAGAAGGGCAAAATGAATGCATTCATTCATGCCAGCATATGCATGCACACGTGTGTTCATACTCACTTGCTGTGTTTAATCTGCAAAATATATAGCTGCCATGAATCCGAATGAAAGTTAGCACTGGACTGGTTCTTGTCCAACTAAAATATTGACCCTAATAATCATACTATTGACCGGTCCCCTTTAAATCTCTCCGGTCTCCCCAGAAATACTTGTCCTCCTCACTCATAAATTATCTCTAATCCTCCATCTATCTCCTGGTTCATTTCTGGGTAACACTTAGAAAGGCCTTTGTGTGAGCTTGATCTTGAAGTCACGACTGCTGTCAGACATCAAACTGTTGCACTGAATGATGGGATATCTCTCATACGATCGGGGTTCTTGGGAACAATCTCTCTGTCAGTCATCTAAATTGTACACCCATATGGAGTCTGCCTGCAGATGTTCTTAGATTTCAAAAAGTCAGATTATGCAAGTTTCATGGTAAAGTTAAACCACATCTTTTTAAAAGGTACATATAGGGCCCATGCTTCACAGGAATGCATTTCCTGATTTGAAGGGGGCAAGTCTAACAGCGTCACTGCACTCATTGTTCCTGATGGTCATAGCAGTCATCCTACACTACATAAATTCTATAGGCATGTGCGATCAAGTGGAAACGGCAGCAACATAAGAAGGCCAGCTATGCTGAAACAGAGTCATCCCACAGAGGAGCTCGCATCTGGCCTCAGAGAAATGTGACAGACTGCAATTCTATATCAGGCCAGGAGATACAGAATATCAGGCCTTAGCTACAGAAGCGATACTTGTTAGTAGGTTCAATTCATTCTTGGTCTCTGTTTTTTTTGCTATTTGTTGGCATAAGTTGGCATAAGATTACAAGTATAACCCTTTTATTGACTTTAATTTTTAGTGTTGATGCTGGATACAATTATCCCACAATGCAACATCTAATGAAAATGAAAGCCAAACTCACAGCTGGGCAAAAAAAAATTGTATATGGTGGGGGAACATTTTGCCTCCTTGTTATCAAATACTTGAAGTCAAAATTGGAGGTTGATTGATGCCAGTTGGTAGAATCCTCCCACATATTTTCATTTTAGTAATATATTGTTTATTACATTGTTTTATGCTAACAGCCACATGCAAAGTTAAATGAAAAATATATTTCATTCATAATTCCACAGTAATATAAACTGTAAATACATGAAACAACTGGTAATCATAATTGGATCCATCTTTTCAGTGTACTGCTCACTAACATCTAAGATCCTTTTAATTTCCCTGAGGAGAATTCACCCTTTGCTGCCAGGCTGCAGTGCGTCTGGAGATAGCAGAGGTTAAGTACTTTCCTGAGGTTACTTGAGCAGAACGACAACCTGGACTCTTCAGTTAGGATCTGACCTCACTAAGCTACTCTGCTGTCACTATTTTCATTTTAATGTTGTCAAACTGCTATCTATTGTCATCACCTCTCTATCAAACAGTGCCTATTTTTCATTATTTTTTTCCCTGCAAATAAATGTCTTCTGCTTACAGTCCTGGTTTGTCTTACAGTATGTCTGCTAATGTTTAGGACAAGCATGAGAAATACAAACATCTGTGTGGCTTTGCTTTTGGAAATTCCTATTAGAGTCTGGAAAATACGTCAGATTATTAAATGGAGCAGGCAGAAAAGTTAGGCTGACCCCTAGTTAGCATATGTTCACTGGAAGGCTGTCAGAACTAGTCAAAAACAAATGTAAGCACATAGCAACCAAAAGGCTTTTAAATTTCTGAGAATGTACACAATGTGTCAAAAAAGTCTGAAATTTTCACTGGGTTGGACATTCGTTTTAATATACTTCAAAGCATCCAAACAGGTTTAGTCTCAACATCAGGAAGACAAGAAGAGAGTTAGAAAATCTGAAGCGGCAATGTGACAATAAAGGTCTCAGACATGTCCGTCCTCATTTCACATGGAGGTGAAGCACTTACAAACATCCTAAAGGCAAATAGAAGGGCCTTCAAATGACCCTGTCCACACTGACTTCATTTCAATACTCAACACATGCCGGAGACTCATATGCTTGCTGACCCCAGCCCTCTTACTAATATGACTGGTCTTTCTATTCAGCACATGACAGGTGCACTCATCTGACACCTCACTCCTTTTCAATTTGTCACCCTGACGATCAAGCACCTGACCTAAAACTAACAAACTGCACAGTAACAAGCTTAGTGACGAGGTCCAACAGTTCCATAAAGACCACCTTGAGGGCCTTAAGTGTTTTCTTTTGCTGAAAAGAAAAAGTGAAGGTTTTCTTAAATGGTCCTTATTTACACAGAGAGTGAATGGGAGGTTTATTTATGGACTCTTCCTTGGACTGGCAGGTGTAGCATCAGAGAACGGAAAACCTTGTGTAAATTATTTTGTATGTGCATGCTTGTTTACATGTATCAATGATGTGCATGGATTTGTGTGAGTGTAAGAGAGAGTGAGAGGAGGTGCATGTGTGTGTCCACTTTTTGTACTGAGGGGAACTGTGAAGCACTCAACAGCTGGTCTACACTGTGTTAAAGGGGAAGTTCCTTCTGTTTTGGAAATTCAATTGCAAATGTCCATGATGACTCTGCTGTAAGGACTTCATGATAAAACAAATGTTTGCTCAAGTGCCATAAATACAACCAGATGAATGGAATTCATCTGCTATTCATTTAACATCTTTAACCTACAGGATTGTCTATGAACACACATGACACACAGGGGTTCGGTAAAGTATCAGTTCTCTACCAAAGGCTCCTGTGAGAGACATAAGTGAAAATCAAAAATAAAGTTTGTCATTTTGCAAATGGGTCAAAAGCTTTTTCTACAGAACTACAGCTCAATGATATAGTTTACAGTAAGTAATCTAACAATGACCCAAAACCTGCCATCAAAAAAGAAATACAGAACTTTAAGCCATTTGCAGTTTGAATCTAGTGTTTAGCAAATGTGAAACAGTAAACCCAAATGAAGCCTTTTTCCGAAGCAGACATTCTCGCTTGTCTTAGTAGGAGGAAAAGCACATTATTAGGGATTGCTCTGCTCAATTCAAGCGCCCAGGTAAGCTGTGACAGTAAGCCAGCATGCACAATGCCAGGAAAGTGTAACTAAAGCAGCTAAATGGAGTTCAGCCATTATTAATTATATTATGTACACCTGTGCTTTTCCTACAGTGGCATGCCAACATTTCTTCTGTCAAGAAGGCCTATTCCACTGCCCTAGTTTCATTCTGCTGTTGGGAAAGCACATGACAGCTGCTTTCACCCATTTCATATTCCACAAGAAAAATGACCTGTCATTGGCAAAAAGATGCCAAAGTGAAAAGCATTTCCTGCACAGGAACAAGCATAAAACTTTAAATTTGTGACTCGTTGGTCTAGAGGTCTGGTGAGAAGTATTTTCATTGTCTCTCAAGGCTGTGAAAATGAAAGGCCCAGGAACTTTATTTTGTACATTAGCCCAAGCAGACCTTTTTGTTTTCTACTGTAATGTTATCCATTAAAGGTTTCCTAATTGATTTTCCAGAGGAGATATATTGATTTTGTGATATACCATTACACATACCGTGATAGTAGATTTTATCCATATCACCCACTCCCACTGAAAAATGCTTCTGCTTATAACTAGCTCTTGTTTTTTCATCTCATCCATAATAACATACTGTATTAGCTTATATCTTGTATTGGCTCAGAGGCCGTCAAAGACAGCTCATTTTCTCCTGTCTTTCTCCTCCTTGTGTTAGTAGACCATCAGTGCTCAGTGACAGACTTCACACTGACCCCAATATACCTGTCAGAGGGAGAGACACCGGACCGCCTCTGTGAAGTGCCAGACAAAGTACCAGCCATTCAACGCAATATGTGAGAAACAGCACAGAGGCTGATGATCATGACCAGAGTTGGCAATGAAGTATAATGTTCCCATTCTATATGAATTTCTATTAAAAAAAAAATTACAAGGCCTGTACATTTATTTATTGGAAAACCATACTTCTATAGTAAATCAGCTGTCTGAGCCTTTCAACTTGCCTTGCAAATAGTTTGCTTCAGGAAGGTTAAAAATTATAATCCATGTCTAATCTTTTCATTCACTCACTGTCCATCTTTTATAAACAGCACAGGGGAAAGTACAGGAATTTATAGGGCATGGATGTCAAATGAAAAAAAAGAGACAGTTAATAATTTCTAAAGCAGAACAGAAAAAATAACTCAATGTGTAGATTGTACAAAGACGGAAAATGGGCAAGCTAGTTTAACAAATATTTTTCTCAAAGTGACTATGGTTTTTCATTTTGTACTTATTGACAAAAGCTCTGATGCTTTGATACAGTAGATATCTCACAATGGCTTATCTCAATCTACTTCTGAAAAAAATGTACAGTTCAGTAAAAGGTCACATGCCACTAAATGTATCAATGAAGGGAAATGAAACAGAATAATCCAAATAGTATAATAAAAATAACATGGAATGTTACTTATCATTAAGTAACTAACTAACTAAATATGAAGCAAAATAAATGATCGTGGCCTTTTCTGTCCGTGAAACTCACAGTTTTGACTATGTCTGTATTCATTGTGAAGCCACATAGCAACAGGTTACACTATTGTGTCCAAATCCTGTGGATTCGAAGGCTAAATACTGCCCATCTCTTTCCTGCTATGATGACTGTCATGCAAATAAAACCCTTTAAATCCATCCCTTCCTCTCTGGAGGACGAGAAGGGGCACACATCAGCTCCAATCCATCTCTTCTCAGAATCCTACAGCCTCACTTAGCTTTTGCCAGTAAATGCCTCCCAATAAATGTGCCGTGAAAGCCCTGCATATGCACTCTTGTTCCTAAACAAATTTGGTCATTAGCAGGCCGAATGCTATGGCACTTAAACTTTGTTCAGAGGGCCAAACACATTCATCAGAAAGATAGCTTGTGTTTTCGCCATCTGCATTTTTGCACTCTGATAATAATGCTGTCAGATAGGAGCGATGAGAAAAAGCATGCTGACAACTAAATGAGGAATAATCAAGGCAGAAAGAGCTCTGTGTGCTAGCCTTTTAAACTTAATTTCATATGTTTGGTTGGACTTCATATCTGACTGTTTTTTTTATCTAAATTACAGGTCCCACATTGGTTTGTGTCTCAATGTCATTGCTCTTCTTTTTGCTGTATAAGCCCTAATGGACCTGAGTTAACAAATAAAATCAGCTAAGTGCTGTTACTACGGTGAAAACAAGGTGAAAACAAGGTTAGCGTTTCGATTAATGTGGGACTCAATACCATGTCATGAGATGTAGCATCAACTGTCCTAACCAGGTGAAAAAAAAGGGATTTAATGGAAAAAATAAATTTATAAATTCCCCATTATTGCAGCCTTGCTTTGTTGTTATCAAAAGTTCAGGGGGCAACAGCTACCAGTTTTATTTGGCGCATTTCTTAGCTGCTGTTGCTAACAGTGAGAGAAGTAGGTAAATAACAATCTTTTATCAAAGGACTATTCAGAGAAATACAATGAAGTGGTTTTTGCTTGTCATTTTAATGCTGATAGCAATCAACATCAATCAACAATCAACATCAGTGACTGTTTGATGTAAGAGTGCCAAGGCAAATAGTATGTTTTGTATAAGCCACAGAGACTTGTTACCTTTCAAATTTGGTATGAAACCGTGAAAATGTTAAGGAATGTTATTTCATTTCTCCTGCACGTGTAATAATGCAATGTATTTAGCAGTTGCAAGAGATTTCTTAAATCTCTTAATTTTCATGAAATAAGATAAGTGAGTTACAAGAGATAATGAAAAACCCCCACTACATGCAGTGTTTTATTTTTTGTTTCTTCTCTTATGTAGACATGCTACTGCTTTATGTTGTTTAATCCATATTTTAGATTGCATTATACCTTACTTTTATCAAATTATAATCATATTTTAAACAGATTTTACTCTAATTTTGCATTTGTTTGAACTATATGTCACTCGTTTTTTTTAAGGTGTATTCTTATTTTAATTTTAATTAACAAGACAAAAAAAATACTGGGGAAAATAACGACAGAATTAATCTGGGCATATCAAGAAATAAATACCCCACATAGTGTTTGAAGTTTTGTGTGTCAACTCCAGTGGCTTCACTAGCATCTATTATAGAGTTTTCAAGAGGGAGTACACCAGTATATCTCCTGTCCAAATCTGCCATTAGTGAAAGCAGACAGAAGCTCTGCCTCTAATTTATTTTCACTTTCATTGGTCATGTCCCCACTTTGCATCACTGAACTCAGAGACTGCCCAAAAGAAGTGTCCTAAATTCCTTATTCTGAGCAAATATGCAGGCACAGGGCTTCTTAAATCAAGAGGTGTCAACTTGTGAATGTACAGACATGCTTGTTGGTCAAACAGCCTTGAAAACTGAGCCACTGTTGACTTAGGGTGGGCAGCCTTGAGTAGCAGACATGTAGGGCTCCTTAAAAGCAACCAATCCCCTTGAGGAAGTCTTTTCATGCTGCACAGTCCAGGCCCCTTAGGAGCCTGAGTGCTGCTAGAAAAGCACCCAAGCCTCTAAAGAAGTCTGCTACTCTGTCAAGCCTTGGGTCCACATTTTCACTTCTGTCTAATGGCACATCAGCACTCATTGGCTATACTCAGGTGACAGTATGAGGCTCACTGGCAAGGTCTGACTACAAATCTTTGTGACTCTCCTAATGAAAGTTCGTTTGAAATTCTGTCGTTCCTCTGGAGCAATAGCCAAGGAATACTCTACAGATGAGTCATGTGGAGACAGTCCACAAAACAAAAAAGTAAAACTTATCCGTGTCACTTACACAAGTACATAAACTATGAGCAAAAGAGGCTACAATAGTGAGACAGAAATCTTTACTTGCACAGTGAAGTGTCCACTGGCTGAACTGTTTTAATAGCACAGGAAATCCTCAATTAATCTCTTTGTGGTCTCACAGAAGGCCAATCCCATTTCACAGCCGGTCTAAAAATAACTGTCTAATTCTGTAGGCTATACCCAGAAGGAACAAGGTTATTTAAGCAGCAACGAAGAGGAGATTTAAAGCTGCATTTGTGTTGGCCCTCTTTCTGTTGTAGCAATTAGCTAACTGTCCAACTCACCTCTGTGACTAGAGTTAGGGAGTTACAGCATCAATGTGAATGTGTCAAGTTAATGTAAGGGCCCCACAGAAATGTGTTCTCTTGTTGTCACCGGCAGTTTCTGCAATGACAGAGATAACCACCTACATGGCAGCTAAATGCACCCAGAAAGTAAAAAGAAATAACTCATCTCTTCACAAAGCAAACATCACTGCTGTTTAAACACAGGAAAGGGTCATCACGCTTTCACCTGTAATACAGGAGCTCATGGTCGGTGGTAAAGGCCGAAGTTCTGCACTACAGAGAGAAACAGCTATACCAGAAGTTTGCAGTTTTTTTTAACTGTTTGATCAGTTGGTGATGACCAAGGGTCGGCCATGTGAAATTGAGACAGGATGGAAGGTGGTGTTTTAACCTATTAAAGATCAAGAATGATCGTCCAGTCACCCTAGAAGGTGGAACAGCAAAATCCATCAAAATATGTGGTGCTAGACGTTTGGTGACGTAGGGACGACTCTGATTGCTAGTTGGTAAACTACTGTTGGCAACCAGGGCCGCTGACTGGCTGGTCTTCTATGATATCACTAATGAGTCTGAAGCTTCTTTCTATTTTCACTGTATCGCTCACTCCGTCCTGGCATTTTATTCTCCTTTCTATTAGAAAAGGCACAAATTAGTGTGTCAAAGTTCACCAAAGCTGAGCATTTGCACAGATTTACTTTGTACTGTTAAGCAAATAAAGGAATGGCAATGGCAACCAAATTATTGGAATTGATTTATTTCAAATGCCGGTGTGATTGGGCCTTTAGCACCTTATCCGTCCAATTTATAAATCTTTATCACATGCAATCTATTAATACTAACCCCCTCATTGTTTTATGGGGCTGCAACTGCACAAAAAGCTGTCAATCAACACAGGATCAGTCATACTTACAGTTTTCTCTCAGACCTTGAGAAAACCATTTTTACTTAATGGTCATACATCCACTATGTTGCTGAATGCTGAAACCAAACACTACCTTTAAAATTCTTGCTGCTCCATCCTTTAAATCTGACGGATACCTCAACCACTGTAAATATAACAGACAAAAGAAGCATTGAGGAAGAGTAGAAGACAGGAGGGGCTGAGAGAGGAGTGATGCTTGAGATGATCTTCATAGGAAGGTGATGAGGTTCAAACTGTCTCCCTCTCTTTGTCTGGGAAAAACTAATGACTTCTCTGTTGTCCTCATATGAAAGAGGACAATCTTACAAAAAAACCAAGAAGTGAGCTGGGGGGTAGCTATTTAAGGAGGACCTGCTCCTGAATAAACACAATATCAGAAGTGTGTGTGTATGTGTGTGTGTGTGTGTGTGTGTGTGTGTGCGTGCGTGTGTGTGTTTGTGCAGAGACAGTTGAGCTTCAAGTCTGATCATATTACACTCAGTTTATTTGAGCCAGTCCTGAAGAAAACACTGATAAAAGCACTTATGTGTCTGCAAGATAACAACTCATTTAAACCAGTGTGTGACCATGTCAGACTATGTGTTTGTGCCTGTGTGTGTGCAGCTCAGGACAGCAGGTTGGTTACTGGAGGAGAACGAGGGTGCAATTTCTTTCTGTCTAGTCGATGCACTTCAGTCCATCAGAGGAATTTCTGGTCACTAGACCTGACACACCTGGCCACACCTGGCCACACCTGGGACTACCCACACACATACACACACAGTATACACATATATTCATAGCGCTCTGCAGTCCACCAAGTGAGAGGGATTGACAGGTGCAGCTGCTCTGTATGAAAGCCTGAACAGAGAGAGGTTTGTCACATTTTCACCATTCAGTTAAACGTAGCCTTGTAATCTGACTTCCAGCATCGCTTAGTTTAACCTCACATAACCACGGCCATCCAGCTCTAAACATCCTGTAGGATACATACACACATACTGGTTTGACAGCATGATTTCTGCCAAGCCCAGAAACAGTACTCACTGATATCAGAATCCAATGTGCAGTACTTCAAAGGTCTCCACTGAAGTTTTGAGAGTTTTTGACAATTTGGAGAAATTTAAAGGAATAGTTAAAGATTTTGGGAAATATGTTACTATCCTTTCTATGAGACGACAAGATCAATACCACTCTGAAGTCTGCACATTATATATGAAGCCAGAGCCCACCCACAATTACCCTAGCTTATAATACAAGTCTAAAGCCATGCTACTGGCTCTGTGAGGGTTTACTAAGGTACAGCAGTGCTTTGAACTAAATGCTTCAATCAGCATATTAACACACTGGGAGTATCTGCCATAAATGCTGATATATAGCAGATACAATGTTTACCATGTTATACATCTCAGTTTATCTTGTTAGCATGCTAACATTTGCTAATTAGAAATAAACACAACAATAGTTGATGAGATAATTCACTCTGGTCAAAAGTGATTGACTGAGCACTAATGTGGCTAGCACCTCTAAAACTCACAAATGAAAACATTATATCTCAGTTGTTTAATCTGTGTAAAGATCTTAACAAAATCTGAAATGTAAAAAGTACCAAAAAGTTGCAATGTGCTTGGACTATTTCTTGGCTGAGCAGAATGAATGACTTGATGCAACTAGCTGTCATTGCTTCTAGTCTTTATGGAGAGCTAAGATGGTGACACACTGCCTCTAGCTTTGTATTTATCTTGAAGACTTGAGTGTGGTGTCAATCTTTTCAGCTCATGTTTTGAAATTTGTCCTTGTTAATGTTAAGTGTTCATTGTTCGTCCCTGATTGTGTCAAGTCAAGAGATACTTATGAATCTATTTACTTTAAAACCACTGCTCTATCATCACAGACATCCATCAGAGGATTTCTCCGAAAATGTGAAATGTTGATCATATGATGGATAGGGGCCTGAAACCAGAGACCTAGAGAGTGATAAATTTAGAAAGTTTACCAAGGTCCATGGGAACCTTGGCTAGCAGCACAAACGAAGGAATGCTGTAATACTTCACCAACAAAGAAAACTGTCAGCACAAAACTTTTATGAGTCTTGACTGTGCTGAAAAGAAACTTTGTCTTGGTGTCCTGCTGACATGATGCTCTTAAGTCAGCGCCAGATCATCAAGCTGTTTTTTTCAACGGCACCATTTTCCGATTGTGAAATAATTCTATTAGAGTGCATGCACTGTTATAAAAACCTTATCAGGCCTTACCAGAGACCCAGACTGACTAGAGCGCATCATGTTTCACATGGAAACTCGGCAGATCAGTTACTGTGCAATAGCCAGCAAAGCATGTCGCATACCCATAGAAGAGGACTTGGAGCCACGCAGAAACTCATAGACATATTTCCTCTTTACAAATGATTTGTTTTTGTTGTAGTCTTTAGTTTGTTTGTTTGTCTGGGTCTCAGTTAAAGGACAATGTAAAACCTGGTGGAGGGCAAAAAAAATCTTTTTGTGGGAACAATAGTTGAGGAGTGTAGCAGCCAGACCAGAGCAAACCCATAATTGGAGCCTAATAACTTCCAGTTGCAGCAGAGGGTCATCAGGACCGTCGCCATTTGGCATACCAGCACATCCTCACTGCCCAATCAGATACACTGTTGTTCAGCGCTCGCCAAGAACAGAGATTCCTAATTTTAGTCTTTCATCTGATGGGCCATCTTGCGATTTCAAATGTGGAGCCTGTGGTCACAAATGGGGCATCCAATTGCAGCACTGTCTGGGCATGGGCTCTCCACTTTATTCAGCATTCGCTGGCTCAAATGATGCATACTGTCAGGGATTTTAAAAACCTCAATTAAAAAAAGTTATTGTTTAACCAAGGGGATCAATGTGTGTTTTTTCATGGGATTAACTGCTGAATGCATGTGTGACAGCAGCATTTGGACTCAGGGACCTACTGTATTTGAATGTAAGTCTTTGCGAGTCTACTATTCATTATTGTCAGGTTTTGATGTTTCTGTGCAAACAAGTAAAATGTGTCTGCCAGACAGTTGCTGTAAAACTGTAAAAGAGGTCAACAAACAGATAGGACCTGCAGTTCTTTTTCTCCTTCTCCTTTAAGACTGGCTGCACTTGTTACAGTTGCATTTGCCTCAAGTACAGAGCCAGTGAATGGGCATCTGTTGGTCGCTGACACACCGACAGCTCAGTTCAGTCTTTGAGGTGAAACAGCATCCCTGATTGGGTGCTAAGAGCGTTTTTAAGGAGGTTGTTGTTGTTGTTGTTGTTTTTCAAGGCTGCGGCAGTCGGAACCAGCGTCAGAGAGAGGCACTGAGGGCTGGGATTCACACAGATGCCTCATTAATGTGTGATCAAGCCCAGGGACAGAGGGACGTCTGTGGAGCGTGGCCAGCGCTCTCTTGCTCCCCACAGAGAACCCTTTCTACACCTCGCACCCCACTTCATCTCTTTATTGCATGGGGAACGCACACAAAACACACCTATAATATCCGCTTCCACCTCTGGAGAGGGAGGAGGGAGTGTTAACCAAAGAGTAAGGTGAACCTGTGTAAGTGTGTGTGTGTGTGTGTGTGTGTGTGTGTGTGTGTGTGTGTGTGTGTGTGTGTGTGTGTGTGTGTGTGTGTATGTGTGGAGAGATTAAAAAAATTGAAGCCTGTCGATGTGAGGACAGGCTGCTTTCAGCACTGCGTCCCTCAGCATCAATTAGCAAGTTGTGCAGTGACTGGCTCCTGTTGGAGGTGAAGTGGGCCAGCTGAGGGAGGTAAACACACCCCATCCCGTGGGCTTGCTGAAATCAGAAGGAGGGCAACAATATGCCCCTGCCTGAGCCACAGAAGCCTGCCTGTGTCTGGCCACTAACACGTTTTAGCAGTCATTTCCTACCTTCTCCTCCAATTTCCTCGCCCAAGTTCATGTATGGAGCCGACAGTGAATGGTTCACCTGGCAGCATAAGAAACCTTGTTCTCTGCTATTACTCTAACATGTGTGCTTTTGAGGGAGCCTGTGTTTTGGGTCATTCTAGATGAGAGGGTCAGGTTGATCAGATACAACAATCCCTCTATGTAAGGTATGTTTTGGTATCTCCTAAAACCACTAAATAAGGTCATTTGGTAATAACATACAATGGCGACTTAAACTAGACTTATACTTTTGTCAAAAGAAATGATATTTAACAACTTTTATTTTCCCATTGCAGGACAAAAACAGAGGCTATAGTTTTAGAAACCACCTTGCATTTTTCTCAGATTCAACAAACTGATGTGCTGAATACTGTTAAATCAGGCTTCTCGGATCCTTGATTCTGAAAGTCTAAAGCCCAGTGTTCATCTTGTAATTCATTTTATTAAGCCCCACCTTTTTACAGAACAACCAAACGACACAAATTTTGAGCTGGTTTAGAGATGGCCAACATCAAAGTGAGATAAAAAGCCTCCTTGTAAAATCAAGAAAAAAGAACCACAGCTCTTGTAACAGTCACTCTTAACACCACTCAAAGGAAAGAATAAGGAATGCGGAAGACTAAAATATGCTATAAAAAACACTATAAATAAACCATGTAAGAGATCTAGTTTTAAAATTACTTTTGATTTCTGTGCCTGTCACTCAAAGCCCCTGATACGCACATCCAGATCACAACAGAACATTATGTAAATATCCAAAACATAGCGTAATATCCTACATGGCAGGCCGGTAAGGCTTCCCCATGGATTTAGGTCAACCTATTTAACCCTATTTAGGAGCCCCCATGTACACTGGGTCTATTCAAGGCCCCGAGGTGTAAATTGAGATGTAAACAAATGGTTTACTGGGCCAGGTCTAAATGCTGAAACTACAGGCCTCTAGGTTGACCTCTTGTACAGCCATCCTCATAGTAAAAAGGGAGGGTTTTCAAATCAGATCAGTTAGGCAAACTTTCTCTCAACAAACTAAGGCTTCATTAACAGAAAATCAAATGGCGGTTTCCAAGACAGAGGCACAAAGAGTAGCCCGAATCAGCAGAGCTTACACACCAAACCACTGACGCAAGGAACACTTCTGACCTGAAACCTCACCCTGGTTGGGTCAGATTTTTCCAGTATTTATACGAATACTGAAAGCTAACGCAGAAGTACGTAATTGCACTAGTTGATGAAAAGGAGATCTCTCAAATGTCTCAAACAGTTCAAACCACCCCATCATAAACAGAGACCAAATTCTGATCGTCACATTGGAATCCATCTTAAAACTGATTGCGTTCAATCAGTTCAATGAGCAGTTAAACAATAGCGGTTTTCATGGGTAAGATCCTCACGGTTATGTAATGCTGTCACTCCTCTCACACCTGTCTCCCACTGTGTCTACACAGGAGGCAGAGCATGAAGAGCATGCTAGCAGAGCAGCAGCAACCACTTCATACCTCTGTCTGTGTTTACACAAGATGCGTTCACGCACAGTCTTGAGCATAGGTCACCTCCATTTTGGCAGCATAACACAAAATCACTGAAGTTGCATGCTTAAAAAGGAAGAAAATATACTTGAAGTATTAAAATATGCTTTATGACATCTTTACAGTTATATAGTGTGAGTAAAATGCAAGCTGGACTGAGCATATCTCTTCCAACTGACACGTGTGAGACAGATGCCTGAAAAAAAAGCAGCTTAAACACTTTCTTTGTAGACATAGATTCGTACTCTGCCATTACACTACTTTTACAGGTAAAACAATCATCAGGGTGGGCATGTTCTTCAGGATGTCACTGTATGTTTTTCCTAGTTTCTATTTCATTTTGTTTCTAAGCTAATGGAACAGAATCCCCTTAAGTCACTAGTGTCATGCAATCCAAATCATTTCCAACCCAACTGGAATATAACAATGGTAACAATTTTCTCAGTGACATCTGGTCTGGTTTATTTTATTAAACATATTCCAAAGGAATTGTGGGGATTTTTTTTATTTTTTTTAATTGTTGCAGTTCTACACATAGAATGTTCATATGTATGATTAAGCTCACATGATCTACCCTTCAATGATATCTTTAACAACTGCGGCACTACAAAACGAGACATTTGTGTTTTGGGTTGAACTCCCCTAGATTACAAAGGGTGCCCTAATTTGTCCCTATTAGTCATAATGGATCTATGTATACATGCCTCATTACACTCACCCTACCACAACATTCTCACTTACAAACACGAAAACAAACACACACAGGGTTGATGTGCAGTATGTGGTGGTCTCAGGAGTGGAGTCATTAACTTTCCTAACAAACATGCTTCTGTGCAGCCACCGCCACACCACCCCTCACCCCAAACACACTGGCCTGTTTGAACTTCGATGTCTCACTTATCAGCTCAGTGCTGACACCAACCAGGAGGGCAACTCCTTCGGCTGTGGTAAACTGCCTGCAGCTTTTATCAGACTGGAACTGCTTTTCCTAAAATCTACAGTGAACGAACTCACAGCGTTTTGCAACATCATATTTTAGATATCGTATCTGAGTATACCTGTTGAAATAAACCAGAGGAGCTTCAAGATTTGCCACAGATAGGCCTACATGTTCTCCTGTAGCTGCCAGTGGGGAAAAATATCTAGCGTATGAGAGAACAGAAATCGGCTCAGAGGGGAAAAATAGGCTCTTCAAGTGTTCTAAAATTAGCCTGACATTGACAAAGAGCAGACCGACTACACTCAGCGTTTGCAGGGCACACTTGACATGAGAGTGACCCTGAATTCATTGTTTTGATGGTCAGTCAGCACCATGGACAGAGACGCTGTCACCACGGCCTGACCTTGGGGGCCTCATCGCACCAAACAAGCCAGAGGAAAACACTGGAAAGGATCAAAGGCTGCCAGAGGCTCTTTTGTTAAAGACACATTTACTGCAAGGGAAAAAAAATACATTCAAAAGTAAAGTCCGGTCATAAGATTCATGTTCGAAGATTGAGCAGACTGCAATGAAAGGCTTTTACAATACCAACAAGAACGTGCAAAGTCACGCCTTTATCTCATGATCTGGACTGTACAGAGGACACACATGCTTATCTGCTGCACGCGTAAGCAATATTCAACACTGTTCCTCGTTTTGAGTTAAGAAGAAAAGTGAAAGCAAGATTAAATCTTGAAAATGTACAGGAGCTTATGGGGTATAGTAACCTTATCCTGGCAAGACACCAGCTCTCGCACTGGTCTCACCGCAGCAGCAGCAGCTTTTAACAATATGCTGAATCACATACTGTAGGCCTGCTGTTTGTGGGGAGGCAGATGGGCTGGATTCGTCATCCAGCATTATTAATGCACTACCAACTACACCTCTGCGTGTCTGTGAGGCAATACCTGACAGGGGCAATACATAAAAAAAGCCTCTGTCCGGGTGACAGCAGCGTTTGGTCTCTTTAATGCTAAATATAACCTGGTCTAAAGCTGATACCCAAACCTCCAGGCTAATGCTGCGTTCACTAGCTCCTCCAGGGCTCCGGCTGGGGTTCCAGAAAACAAACAGAAGGCAGGTGAAATATCAAACACGAGCCTCACATCAGAAATACTTTTGTCACTGCTTCTTAGATAGAGAGTAGAGGAGGAACCTCCCTGGATACGAGGCAAAATGTGACAACCTTCGTGAGCTGAATATCAAATCTTTACCATTAGCACTATAGCGACTCACTGGCAAAACGTGTGCGTGGGCCCGCAACTCATCCCTCGTCGGGCTCCTCTACCCCCTGAAGGTCAGCAAAACAAACGCCGAACTACATCACAGAAAACTCCCCACGTTTCCCCGGCCGCGGTGGAATCTGAGGTCGGTCGCTGACATTTCCCGCAGCACCTGAAGGCAGCGGCTAGCTCGTCCAACATGTCGCTCGCAGAAAACAGGTTGAGAACTGGGACGAGCGCGGGTCCGGGTTTTACCTTGTTGAGGTGCGGGTTTCGGGTGACGTCGTAGCCCCTCTTCCTGGTGTACACGAAGGTTTTCCCCCGGCCTGCGGACCTCTGCATCTCGGCGTCCACGGACTCCCGTCTGACCAGACCGTGCGCCATGTCGGTGCCGCTTTAAATAGCGCGACGCCCGTGAACTGTGGTGAACTCAACAAGTGGACGCGCCGGTGCGGCGCCGGGCTCCGGCCGCGCGTCCACCTCCGCGGTCACCGGATCCAGGAGGAGCCGGAGGTTGCTCATCAGCGACGCACTTGTTGTCTCCAATGAGTCGACGAGGATCTGGTCCCCGACTGACTGTGTCTGCGGCTTAGGCCGCGAGGGTATTAGTGTCATATGAATGTGAAAATATCCAGGATCCGGGATCCGATCTGTTGAATGTGTCTCGGCCAAAACACGAGCTTCCCTTGAAACGCTTGGGTTCGTTTTCCTCTTAAAAAGTTATGTAGATGTGAGGCTAAACGTTTTTAACTTGAGTTCATTTCAATAAACCTACATGGTTTATTATCTGCTTAGTTGAGAATCTTTGAAGACAATAAAACAACTGTGGAACCAAAGAAACTGCATAATGGCAACAGATTGGTTAATGTAGTGTGGTAGTGTGGTAGTAACTGATATTAGCACCACTGTAGTATGGTATTAATAGCAGGAGCAGCACATTACAACAGCAGTAGTAGTAGTGTAGCAAAATAAGCTCAGTTATAATGATAATACTTTATATTCTTAATGGTATGTATAACACCCGAATAATAATTTATCATGAACATGTAACTAAGACCATTTCTATGACATCATATATCTGAGGGCTTTGAACGCAGAGAGGATATTTAAAGCCAAGGTCAACCTCCAGAGTTTGACAGTCAGGAATACCGTGGCATTCTGGGAGCAGGAGAAAGGTTATCCGACCCCCAACCCATAGACCTCATGTTGATGGGGTGACCGCTCCAAAAACACAACAGTCGAGAACAGTGCTTTCTTCTTATTTAATTCTGGCCAGTTCAGAAGCACAGTCTTTCACAGAGACGTACTATTTATGTTTCTCTTTTTTTCATTTATTTCACATATCATATATTATGTATTATTTTTATATTATTTTTCTGGCTCCTGCACGCCTATCCTCATTACCAAGGATTCCAAGCAGTGTGTGTCATCGAGATAAAGGGAGGTTTAACCCTCTACGATTACGTCTGAAGTCTGATTCTACGAGACATGCCTGCAGAAACAAGAGTGTAAAAACCTAGTCAGAGTATGAATGGTAGCTGAGTCCTCATGCACATTTATATTCTCCTCAGGACTTGAGGGAAATGTCTGAACTTGTTGCATCCAGATATAATTTCCTCACATAAATCATGCCTTTTTGTGGCTGTATTTCAATATTGCTACACTTCTATCAGTGAAGAGATTGATATCTCTGTTTCTTCTTTGATTTCACCATGTGCTACCGAAAGCCTTGACATCTATGTCATTAAAAACTTTTCTCATAATATTTCCCATTTCAGCTGAGCTATAAATAAATGTAACCTACAAAACCTTTGCGTACTTGTCTGCATGATTACTTAGCATGCACTACCAATGTTTCACCGGCAGGCTGTGGAGGTTCACATCAGGTCACATTGGGTTTGTATTGCATTGTTCCCGCTGGCAATAGACTAAGTCGCAGGCTCCTTTGTCCTCAAGGTTCAGAGTCAACATCAGACATCTGCCAAATGGACAGACCTGACTAAGCTCTGTGAGAGTACTCGCTTTGTGATTAGTGGCTGCTGATGCAGTCTGATGCATTTACCATGCAGGTTACATCTCAACCCCCTAATTGTGAAAATACTTCCTTCTCTCTAGGACTGGGTTGTTTTAAAGTCCCTGAAAACGTGGTTTTAAAATCTTTAAGTATTTCCCAATGATATTAAATATTTGTTACTAAATAGATCATAATCAAAGAGAAAGCATGCATAGATATTATTTATTAGTTGTTTAACTGAGTTGATCCGGTATTATCCGGTTGATCTGACAGTGGGAGACAAACACCAACAAACAACCACCATCTGTCAACACATCCTGATTAAAATTATGATTCGTTCCCTGATGTAAGTGACATCATCTTTTTCCAGCAGAGAGCATCCACTTAAAAATCAAATTTAAAAAAAAGCCACAAATACAACACACTCTCCGGTGAACTAACCAAATCTGTTCCAGCTTTGGCAGAAAAATGTAAATTCATAATGGATCCCATCACTCACAGTAGGAAACTGATTGAGAAAATATGTTTTCAGGGCCAAAATAGAAAAGTAAAACAAAGACGTGGTGCATAGGTTTCAAAAAACAGCTGTGAATGCTGAAAGATTAGTAGCAGCTGCATTGCAGAGGTCAGTGTTTGATATTGATCAGTGTCTCCAGCCTAGGCAGCGCCTTACATAGGAGGACAAGACCGAGGCCCTCCTGATCACCGTGTTTTATCAGGCTTTCATCCCCTGTTTAAATGACTAATCTGGATGACAAACATCTGCCTCCTGTGTCTGTATGTGGAAGTAGGTCTGGGAGTTATTTCTGAGGCTTAGGCTCAATGCCAGTTGGCAGTGGAAGGGTATGAGGAATGAAGGGAGAGTTTGGGAAGCACCGTCAGCCCACCCACTGAAGGTGATCACAGCTCTGGAACAACCGATGCGTTGGCAAGGAAGAATTTTTTACCTGGTGATGATGTCTGCGTGTATGAAAAAATTAAGATAGAAAATTCAGATTCTAAATGCTTTTATCATCTAACAGCTAGAAGTTGGCAAAAACAAAACTTCCAACAAATTTTATGTCAATAAAACAGGGTTTCTTGACTTGATTTTATTGAAATTGTTATTGCTATTTTCAAAAATGACATGATTTGAAGTTTAAAAAAATCTGTTACTTGTTTAAAATTGTTCATATCCCCTGTAGAAATTGACATCTGAAAATTCCAACATGCTTAAGATGCTCTAGACATTTATTATTATATTAATTAAGCAAAATGGAATGAAAAAAAAATTAAAAATTTTTTTTTTACTGCTGGTAGAAGGGACACATTAAAAAAAAAAGATTAATAAGTTAGTTAATTTAGTTGCTCTTCCCCTCATTTCATCTAATCTCTCTCTAGTGTCTGGCTTTAAAGATGGCACCCAAAAAAACCAAATTAAATTAATACCATCTGTTCTTGCTGTTTGCTCCCCTGAGAAAAGCAAAGATTAAAGGAGAAAAAAACAGTGAAATAACATCAAATATTTTAACCAGATGGAAAAAACGGAAAAACTACCCTATTTTGCTGATTCCTATTCGCTGAATAGGTTCTATTCTTCAATTTAGAAGTAAGATGAAAGATTTTTACTTCTACTAATTCTTTCACTTGAATCCAAAATTTTACTTTTAGCAGTTTGATAATTAGGGGCTCAATCCTTCTTCAATTCCTTTCAGTTTAAGTGCTGGAAATTTTTATAACCCTCCCTTCCTGGGTCCCAGTTAAAGATTAGTAGGGAGCAGGTGTACGAAAGGTTCTCATGAATTGGTTATAGGCCACATCTTGCAAAACTCTACATGTAGCAACCAAAGCAAACAAAAGAAAAAAAAGAGGAGATCTGCCAGTACAGCCTTTGTATGATTGTTTCTAACCCCACCCTATATTGTCACTTCAATATATTGAGAAGAAAAAAGGGTTTGAAATGGAAAAACCTTTTGCAAGAGAGTTGTTTTAAATCAAAAGCTGCTGCACAGGAATAGCAAGGCTATGGCTTAAAATTGCACCTTGAGTAATGAGGCTTTGTTAGTTCTCAGTAGGTGAATGAGGGCCAACAGTCAAGGCCAGTCAAGGATCTCTGTCAAGCTGACCTGCTGCTGTGACCCCATGGGCTCTGCAGACGTTGAAAGAGATCATAAAACCTCACTAACCGATGATGTAATAACATAAAACAAAAGGCCCTTCAGCCATACCTACTGTAGTTGTATCATTAACAGAATGATTGGTGATACCATTAGTGCTTACTAAAGCAGCTACATGCAGTTTTCTTTTTAATTTCATGGCCATCATCTATCCCAATCAGCTTTTTATGCCCCCATTGAACCAGGTGTTTTATAGACATAATCTCCCATTATTGCATCTTAATAACAGACACAGTCCTGACTCACACACAACCACATAGAAGACCTCCCTTGGTATACGTTCTCAACCAATGTAGTCACAGGTTGGTTTTTTTTGTTTTTTCTTTTCTTGTCTGTGTTTTAACTCATGTTTATCCCTGTGGGGCTTTTCTGGTCAGGAAGAGGAGGAGATAGCAGACAAAGACAAATACAATTACTGAGAATCAAATCACCCACAAACACATGGTTTTCTCTCTCACCTCCATTTATTCTTCTTCATACTATCAGCAACACCTGCCCATACTTCCTGCACTGTAGCTGATGGTAAAGGATTTACAAACATGGTTGTTAAATGTAATTACGGAGTGAGGAAGGCATACCTTCTGATTGGATTGGCACCTGCCTGCATAAACTATAAGGCACAGAATTCAGTATGAAGGTCTGAGCAGTATGGGTTTTTCAGGGTTGATTGGGTGAGTTAGCAGGCCTTTAAGGTAGACAAGGGAGCTGCAACTCCTGCTCAATGGAAAGAATACAGCAGGCAAGGAGCAAGACTAGGTAAAATTATTGTATATGGCTGGACCACCCTTCATCTGTTTGATTCTCTCCTACTGTCTCTGCTCACATGTTCCATAATTTAATACAGTTCAAATCCCCAGTGAAACTATTCTCATGTTTTTCTTTTTGTGTTGTCAGACAACAGAACAAGAATGAATTAGTGACTGAAACGTGGCCCATTAAGACGACATGTTAACCAGAGCTCACTTCCAAGCCATTTCCAAGCTGCTTTACACTGGTTAAATCCTGGGTGTCATTAAACTCAACTTTAAAACTAAGAAATGTTTTACACAGCTCAATACTGAACAAGACCTAATACTGGCACAAATAATTGATGATCCCTCACATGACCTTTATGATTTCTTTAAGCTGATGCCAATAGTCGTGTATTTTAGATTGTCTGTATGTAAAACAAAGAGAAGGAGGTTTGATTTATTCTAAAAGCCGTAAGACTTGGGAGCAGCTGTGGTGTTGGTAACTTTACTTTGGGTATATATTGATGTCACAGTTGCACATTTTGACATAATCTACCCTTGTGATGTTGGGCCCTTAACCCTTGTGTCTTTTAATGTGTTTTTCTCATACTCTTTACACAATCATATTTATCTATTTCCTAGTTTTTTGTTTTTTTTTGGGGGGGGGTTAGAGTTTTTTTTCTTTTTTAGAGTTTTAACATTTTCTGGGCCACTCATCTTTTCACTCAATGATATGTATAAAAGGAGGGACGATAAATTCAGTTGCACCTCTGTTGGACTTCCTGGCCATTACAGTAGCTTTGTAAGACGCCCCATTACTAGAGTTTTGTGTCAGAACTGAAGGGAGTTGTGAAATTGAGAAAATGATTGCAAAACTGAAAAAGGCTAGTAACAAAGAAAGTCTAATCATTGAAATGAAAGTGTATAATACTATGATCAAACGGGTCAGTGGAATGAAAGTGTATAACACTGTGATCAAATGGGGAACTCTTGTACCGCATAGTTTTATTGTTGGTTTTCCTTTTAAGGAAATTTTTCTTTTCTTTTCTTTTTTTAATATTTGGAATAGAGCCAGTAGTTGAAGAGGCACAAAGATCAAAATGCAAGGCAACACAAGAGCTTGGGGTTAAACAGTCCTTTTTTCTTGAATGAAGCCGTGCTCACCTGTCACAGCCTACAGGGTATTTTGGCTTTTCAGCTTCTTTAATTATCACTACCTTGGTCCAATAAACTCTACCTGCAACGAACTCTGTGTGGTTTGTATCTGCAGTTGGTTCACAGAACAACCTTTCCCATAGTTAACCATTCCACAGTTCCCCATGGTTTTCAAAAGCTATTCCTGTCTTAAGAACTGTAAGCATTTAAGTTTGATGACTTGCAGAGGAAAATCTGAACAAGTACCACATTTCCTTCCTTTAGGTAATATTATGAAGCCATAACTGTTGTTATTTGGACCCAGAACACACACAAAGGAACTCAGGGCCGTGGGTCTGCTGAGTACCTTCAGCTCCAGCAAAGAAATGGGTGGGTGTTCTTGGAGGGATTCCTGAGGAGCTCTACACTTCCAAATCTGCTGCCATACATGCATATATGACTTCCCTCACCCTTTTGCTTTCCCTCTCTCTCTCCTATCAGTCCATACATGACCTTCCCCCAGCCACAGAAATCAATGGGCCCTTTCACTGATCATTCTTCATAATGACCCACTGTTTGAGTCCATGGATATTTAGGGAGAAGTGGAAAAAGAGAGAGCTTTAAACTGCAGCTCTTCTGTTTTGCATTATTAGAGTAAGCTGAGTTGACATGTGTGTGTGGCGAGAAGGAGCTTGATCATAATAGGCTGGGCTGGGTAAAGGAAGGCCTGAACATATCCTGAGGAAGCTACTGCTGAGCTTCTGCTCTAAAAGGCTGTACTGTTTGAAAGTGTCAAGTGTAGTGATTCAGTTCTATTCATTTTATTTATATAGCTCCATATCATAACAGAGGTTATCTGCTCATGGTGGGGGGGGGGGCTGTCTGCCTCAACAGGCAGGGGGGGTGGGGGGATTATTAGTATAATAATCCTAATAAACTAATAAGACTTAATAAAATACTACCAGTAATAATAATAAAAAATGAACCAGTGCGTGTTGAGCGGGCTCATGGGAGCAGTAGGTGCAGTCAGTGATGGAGACTTTAATTAATTTTTCACATTTTGCTCATTTCTCCAAATCAGAAATTTAGAGAAACATAACACAATCAACAAATGTAACAATTTACAGTTCATGGGATTGGAAAACACTTTTTAAAAGACAGATTCATAGAAAAATCACTGACAACAAACTAAACAGCAAAGCAGGTTTTTGAATTTTGCAAAAAGGCATTTTTTGTAATAAGTAACTTCCTAAAAATATAAGTTACTTTTTAAAGTCAAACTGAAATTAAAATGCAAAGAAATCAATATATATTGTTTTTGTACAAGAACTATCAACAAATGTTTTACGTTTTGGGTCAATAGATAGAAACTATACAATAATGTCAAAGATGGACAAATGGACATGTTTTAATGCAGAGTCTTCAACAACCTGCAACACACACTATAGCTTCTGATCAGTTTCCCCCCACTGCCCAGAATATCTACTCTTCAGAAGATGATTTGGCAACTTGACCTTGATATTAATAATGTTTTAATTTCAATAATAATTTAATAATTAATAACAAAAATTTGGCAAAGTTATGGTTTTGTCAGCAATGTTATCTGATGTTACCTTATCTCTGGAAGAAACAGATTATCCACAATCCACTGAGAATTAGATAAGAGGCTGTAACAAAACAGCTGAGACAAACTATGAAAACATACAGGCAGCACACCAGCATTTTTAAAACGGTGAACTAATGTAACTATCAGGCGCAAAGGAAACATTAACGTCGCTTTCAGTCAACTATCTTTGGTGCTGGTATAAGGAGGAGTGTGTAAAGTCCTGGATTAATATCAGCAGTAATCATATAAAATCTCCCTCAAAATAACTACAGACAATGAACAGCTGACAGGAATAACTGCACTTGATTAGATTAAAGAGAGTGGCTCTGTTCAAACAGAGTTTGGAGATGCTAACTGGAGCTGCTGAGGGGAGTCAGTCCGTGCTACTGCAGAGCTGATTGACGTGGACACCTTGTGAGAGGCACCTGCGACCATGGCAACTGCACACAAATATAGTGAAGACACGAAAATTAAAAAAATGCATGATGGAAATGAGACTAACATGTCACTGACAAAAAACAAACTAAAATGTCTGAATTTTTTATGGACTGAAACTTGAATATAACTAACAAAAACAATGGGTCCAAGAAAAAATGACTCAAACTTGTTGAAAAACAAATTGGAGTTTCATCAAAAGACCTGAGAGTGAAACAAAATGAAAATCTGGTGCCAAAATGAACGCTTTGATGCACTCAGCTCCTACTTGCATAAAGGTAGTGGGATGAAATGTGTCATAATTGCAAACTTCATGGAGATTTGGTTAAATTTGCGCAAGATTGTAATTTTTACTTATGTCATGCTACAGTTATTAGAGCAAAACAAAAGTTGATGGCATACTTCCTAACAACACAAAGTTAACAAAAGTTAGTCAACCATTGCAAAGTTAAGCAACCGCCTAGAGCTTGACGCTAGACAGTGTTCACAACTATGTCCAAAAAGGGCTTAACCCTCATTTGAGAGACTGAAAAATATGAAAAATAGCTGCAGTATTATCATAGTTTATATGTCCTTACATAAAAAGTGAGACGATACCACTTTTTTGTCTTTAGATTAAATTATAAAGTAAAGTAAGAGTTATTTTTAAAGTAGTGTTTCCATAACACTGTTAAACAATAACTCTGCCTCTTCTGGCACGATGTTCAGGTGTGTGTGTGCATGTGTATGTGTGTGTGTGTGTGTGTGTGTGTGTGTGTGTGTTCCTGCTTGCAAGCATGAATGAGTGGGTGTGTTTTGGCCCTCTTCATAATGACTGTACCCACAAAACAAGGTGCGCCACTGAACTCGGTATGACTGCAGACTGAGACAAGTTGGCAGGTCAAGGTCTGTCAAACAGAAGTGAACGAGGCATTGAACACCAGACAGCAAAGATTCGGCCAGTGGGACAGTGGAGCTTCTCCTGTCAAACTACTAAATGGCATTTGGCAGAATGAGCAAAGAGACGTCATGACAGCACTTCAACAAAAGCTCCTTTCTTCTCCAAGAGAGAGGACCGAGATTAGTGTTAACCTAGTCACACGGCCTGTTTACGTAACCTTTCTGACCCCACACAATATGTGAGTCTCTTTACATCTTTGAACATCCAAATACACAGACTCTTTTCTACTTCCCCTGGTTCAGTCCTACTGTATGAAATCAGTTCAGTTAGGATTTGTTTACATGTCTATGTTGTTGTGTGTCTGTGTGTGTGTTCCTTTACAATAAAAACAAATGTTAAATGACTATTTTTACATGTGAAATGTCCAGAGTTTGACATGAAATGTCAAAATCTAAATTGATGAATTTATCTTGTCCCAAATCATATTAAACAACTCTATATGTGAATTTATCACATTGAATGGTTTTCCATTAATAAAATGAATGATGTGTTTTTTTTCCTAAGGGAGACTTCAGCAGCACACATTTGTGTTTGAAGATATACGTTGGTTCTTCTTTGATGAGATCACTTCATATGACTGCAACATCTGAGCTCAACAAGTACCTTGTCTCTCCGTATCCTCCCTGCTCTCATATGTCTAAAGTCCTGGCAGCACATTGTGAAATGAAAACACCTTCTCTGTCCAAATCCACACTATAAACAAGTAGCCTGTCAGGGATAAATGTCACACTTCCTCATGTTTGTCTCAGCATGTCTAAACAGTTTCATCTCAATGCAGACACACTGCAGATCTGTTACCCTCAGCTCAGTAACAGGGATGGATTGTTGGTTCAGCTTTCCTTTGTGGTGCCAAATGAGCCTCACTGATGCTACATCTACTGTGTAATCTGCAAAATATATGTTTGATGTTAAAGTTTTTGCCAAGTGGGGAAACTGATTTCACATAAGCCAGCATCTTGTGCAAACTTCTCTTTAAAACATAACCCTGCCTGGTGTGTATACATTATCATCACGATAAGAGATTGCGTTGGTCCTTGTGTTGTTTTGCTTCCTCTTTTCAAGACCAGATTTCTCAATTGCGCTAAATATTTTGACACTGGTTGGATAGAGGAGGAGGAAGGGCGTTTCTATGAGCTCTTTTCTTGGCAGAAATTAATTCAATAAGGTGATGGTAAAACACTGCCAGGTACATACAGTAGCATCATATTCTTATGATGCTACTTATAATGTCTGTATATGACAGAGGTCAGCAAGAAGAGCACCTAGGGTTCTTGCTATTCTTTGCCTACTTTGGAAAGGAAACTCAACTCCTAAATTCGATTTCCTTCATGCCCTTTCGGACTGCTGAACTACCCAATACTGTACTGGAGAACAAATTACAAGCTCATCAATCATGGCTGGAAACCTCAAGTGTCCATAAACTATCCCCAGCCATGCAGAGAGCAACAGAAACTCTGTTTCTTACCAGTAAGGCAGTGTTTTTTCACTGAAGAGGAGATTAACATCTACAGTAGATGATTCAGGTGCATGCAGGCTTGTGATGTGGAATGATATTTTTTATGTTTTTTATTGCAGGAAGGGATTATGGGCAGCCAGTGTAAACAGTCAGCCACACACAGACAGAACGATACAGCTACACAAGATAATCTGTTATAAAAGACAGGCTCAGTTTAGTGTGCTAACCAGCATATCAAAGGGCTGCACATTCCCTAACCAACACTGTCTCCTATAAATTATGCTCGTATACAACTAAACTGTTCCAATTCATGTTGTGGAGGCAAAGTGATCGCTGGGCAGATTATGTTAAGAGGCACTGTCGTTTCTTGAATGAATGGACGTTACATTTTTAAAAAGCAGCAGAGTCATCAAGTGTTGTTCGGGGTGGATGGTGGACATACAAAGTGCACAACTGTAAAACCAGAGACTATCATCTAGAGTCCCATCTGTGGTCAGGTTTACACAGCAAAAGCACTTTGGTTAAGGTTGAGATAATCTTGTGGTTTTGGTTAAATGTAATAAAACATATTGTATATGAAGTCAATGTGGATGTTTTTCTGTAAACCACAATCTTTCACTAACCTAAAAAAGTTTGATAATGCTGCACTATAAGTGGATATTATACAAGATCCGATATTTTGGAGGAAAATAAAATATCGCTGATACATAAATTACCGATATGACTTGCCATTTATGTAAATTATTGCCACTACATGAAGAGAAAACATAATCCATTTGAAATTTCCTTTCAAACGTATTTGCTGTTTCAAATTATTTGTATGTACATGCATATAATCTCCAGGTGACAGGTTTGACCTGACTTGCCCTGAACTGACTTGTCAGCTGTCCTATCTTTAAGCAGAAATCTCAAAAATTTAGTACAAATTTTCAAGGAGATTTAGTGCAGGTATACAGTACAGTGAAGTGCTGCTTTTTAATTGTTCGGGATGTATGATTTCCAGTATTAGATGATTATGATTTAGCCATGGTAATTTGTTCATACTAGCCATGGCAAAATCAGTGTCCAACGGTCGGTAGGTCCACCACCTTGGCCCAGACTAAAATATCTCAACAACTATTGGATGGACTGACACTGAATTTTATAAAGAAATTCATGATCCCCAGAGGATTGATCTTAATGATTTTTTTGATGCCCTGATTTGTGGGTTATTTTCATATGTTTCAACATCTATGATCCAATTTGGTGATGACATTCATGCTCTCTGTGAATACTGATGATCTATTGAATTTTCATACAGTGCTTACATCAGTTCGGTAGTTTCCTTTTATTAACAATGAGTATTTGAGCCCCACAGAGCCGCTAGTTGGTTGTATACTTTTAGTCTTCTTAATAGGTCTGGAGCAATATTATACATTCCTGGGGGATATTTTCAGAGATAGCAATCCTCTTTACAATAAACAGAAAAGAGTAATGCATTTGTGTTGTGTGGAGGGTTTAATGGTTCAAAGATTTCAGGACCCAAGGGCAGACACACACATAATTGTAGGTAGGGGCATTGATGGTACATTAATAAATGAACCAAACTGGCTTAAAAGCAGATGTGCAGATACATTGGAAAACAGAAACAGAAACCCAGAAATATGTAATCCAATAAAAGGGGACCAGGAACACAGAGGTACATGCAAAGACAAACTGACCAAGGAGTGAGGGGAACACAGATACTAAAGACACGAGGGAGGCAGGGGTAATTGGGGACAAGTGAAACTAATTTGGGTGGGGCGGGAAACAGCAAGTAAAACAACCAAGAAACACTCAAGGTAATTAATTTCAAAACATTAATAGTACAGGGGTACTGGCACCAAGTCACATGACAGAGAGACTAGGTCAAATACAAAGAAGTTCTCAAAATCCATATCACATTACCATTTTCTGACGCAAATCCCATTCCCAGTTGTGTTGGCAGCAAACAAGGTGGGCCACATCCTCCTGCGTTCCCTGGATGGTTATCAGGCCAGACTGGAGACACAATCCCTCCAGCATTTTTGGGTCTGCAACATGGTCATTTCCTGGAGCACCTCCACGGGGGCCGTCAGTCGAGAAGGCCTGAAGGACTCCGACTTATTCCATTTAGTTTCCTTTCAGACCCAACGGTTCTACTATGAGTTTTCCCTCAGATGTCTGAGCCCGGCCACCCTGCAAAACCCTGGAAACTTGTTTTGACCTGTTTCAGCAATTTCAGTCTTTTCAGCATGTTACCCAAAGTTCATGACCATAGGTGAGGGTTGGAATATAGACTTTCGCCTACAGACTCCCTCCCTATTTCTACTTCTTCCACCTGTCAATCAAACACCTTATCTTACACTCACTCGTAAACAAGTCCCTGAGACACATGAAGTCCTTTACAGGGACCAATGACTCGCTCGCATCCCCAAGGGAGCAGTCCAGCATAATTTCTTGTACATCAAAGTTTTTTTTTTCCTGAAAAACTGACTTTCTTGAAAGTAGAAGTTTTTCTAACCAATGACAGTGCTATGACCTGCCTCCACATGCCCATCTGTGCAGCAGAACTGTGGTTGCCTGTTCATTTGCTCATGAGATTCAAAGGAGGACGTGAGACTTCAGTCAGCCTTTCATCACATACAACCTCCTCTCTGAAAGCAGCCATGCAAACCATTTACCCAAATATTTACTATTAAAAAAGATTATAAACTGTATGTGGATCTAAGCAAGGCTTTAACTAGTTGTCCCATTACTGTTTATATTTATATTTACTATATATACTGTACTAATGTTTGTGTGTGTGTATGTGTGTGTGCGTGAGAGAGAGAGGTAGTGAGGTAGAGAGTCCTATCACATCAATGGTGGTCTGTTTAATGTGGAGCGGAGGTAAAAGACCATTCAGTTGCCAAAATAAAGCCGGTTGAAGTGAACTGAGGGTCAGTGCAGCCCTCTGAGTTGGTTTATTAGTGTGGTTTGTGTGGAGGAGTAGAGTTTAATGTGTACTGCTACATACAGAGAAAAGGGCAATGAGGTTAGAGTCTGAGTTAGAGTATCAATTGGAAAAAAACTTTGTGCTCCCTTAAACTTGTCATAACTCAAATCAGGGATTTCCTGGTTACTCAGCAGCTTCCAGACAATAAATCACTTAGAGTATGAACACACCAGTAGCCAGGCAGATGTCTGCTCAAGGATGAAAGTTAACCCGAAACACTTATTCCTTTAAGTTTCCTCAAAAGGGGCCGCGCCCATTTTCTGGTTTACTGCTGTGAAGGTAGGGAAAGTCTCATCCAGTACACCAAAACACATCTAATGAAATTCCTGAAACTTAGCTCCCCCACCAATAAGCATCCAGCTACCACAGCAGAGTGCAAAGGGAGCACTTCCCGTGAGGGTGTGACGCCCAGCACAAAAGCCTCTCTATCCACACCACATAGCCCCCGATCCCCACCAGAAATATCACTCACTGCTTTTCATTTTTGAAGCCACTGGGCTTGGAACAACTCTCTCTCTTTCCGTCTCTGTCTCTGTCTCTGTCTCTCTCTGTTGTCTCACTCCTCTCCTGCGACCTTTGACCTTGAACTTAACTGAAAACAGGGACATTTATTGTGTTTCTGTGTTTGCATGTGTTATGGTTGTGATACTAGTGGTCACAGTAATGTTATTGTGTTTGGATGTTGAGTGGCCTCTGGGAGGAGGGGAGCAGAAATTTGCCTGACACACAATATGAAATTCACCACATTTTTCTGGGACAGTCTGCCTCTTGGTCAGCAAACTCAGTGGGTCATAACAACATGAACAATAACATCATCCATCTGTCCACAGTAGATGATTTGCTCCTACACATCAGCACACAATATGCTGATTTTTGCTGTAGGTTACTATTCAAACTTGCATTTACTTTTATTGAATGTTAGTGTTCTGTTGTACACCTGAGCCTCTGAGATATTTTTATGATTTTTTTTTCTGATTTTGTGATGATATATCTTGTGAAATAAAAAGAAAAACAGTCAAACTCTTTTATTTAATATTCATAAGGGACTATTCAGTGTTTAAAATCTCATAAAACTTTTATCAGTTTTGTATAATTTAATATGTAGAGCTGCTGAAATTTCTTGCTTTCTTACTGTCAGATGGTGGCAGTAGTTTTAGTGACAGCCACTATGGTTTGGATCTGGAGTTTGAAGCTGCAGTTCCTATAATGGCCACTAGATGCAAGCGCAAAGAAATTGCTGACTATACACAATTAAAAGAATAATGTTAATTTAAACTAGATCAGGGTCTTACGATATGTTTTTGCAGGTGTTTTCTTAATTTAAAGATCAACTCTTGACATGTTTCAAGACATAAAGATACTTTGTTTTCAACAATAATTTCCACCTTCTGTGTTTTCTTCACAAAATGTTGGATCGCCTCAAAATTGGGTTTTCTCCATATGAATTTTTTTTAGTTTTAAACATCTAACTGCTGAACAGAAGATGTCTCCTACTTCACTGAAAACTCCATTCTCTGTGTATGTACACTAGAGTCTTCAAGTTTCCACATCACACTCGTGTAAAGTTGCACGTTGGCCCATGACTGGCTTCCCAACTAGCTATGATGTCAAAATATCCTGCTCACAAGGACAAGTCAACTGAGATTTGAGGTGAGCAAAGAGAAACCTTCCTCCCTCAGCAAATGAATGGGAAAACAAACTCTGCCCACATAATGAAGCTAAAACATAACAGTGATGCAGTAACAAGAAAAAGACATTTTTGACCAGAGGGGAACTTTAAAGGAGTCTCAGCTGTGGTGGCTACAATGTGCTCATCCAACCTCTGCCCCACCCATACTTATTTCCTAAATGATTCAGATGCTTCGGTAATTTGAGAAAGATGGTGGTGAGAGGTGAAACCAGCTTAAGCTTCAAAACTCCCTTCAAAAAGCTATGAGGGATTTCACATACCCAGACATACTTATCACTGTGCTCTAGAGCCAGTGATCTAGCAGAGAGCCCTGTGTGTTTACAGTCCCTGCTGTATGTTCTCACTGACCCATGGAATAAACCCCCGAAATGTAGGTATGTTTCATTACTGTGCTGAGCCAAAGTGAAGAATCAGGACCACACCCAGAGGGAACAGGGGGGAGAGAAACTGGCACTCGTGCTAACCTTACCTCCATAGAAAATATTAGGCTTTGTAGTTGTACATGAAATGTGCACATACATGTGTATGACCCCCAACTACATGGGTGAGCATCCATTATGATCTTTACCATGCTGGTCAGGTGTGCAGGCCACCCAAGTCTTCTCCCTCTCACTCGTTCTCTCTCTCATACACACACACACGCACAAACACACAAAGACACAAATACACTCACCATCGTAGGAACAGGTGGAATTTTATCACCAGTTTGTTGAAACCAGCAGAACTGGTGCTAAGTTTATATATAGTCTATATTCCAAAAGACACCCTGCGCTCCTCATTGCCTCTTGAGACAGATGTGTACCCCCCCCTCTCCCTCATTGCACAAATATTTTCCATGTCTTTTCTTGGCTCATTGAGACTTCAACTAGTCACCATAGCATTCTTCCTCTGTCAGCCAGAGGCCCTGGTTTCGTCCCTGTGGTCCTGACCTTGCATAATGAAAAGACTAAACACAAAAAGGAGGCAGCAGGGCAGTGAATTGCTCACAGACACTGTCCTATAACCAGAGAACTGAGGTTTTCAATAAGCATTCGTCCATCTATACCATAAAGTTGCATAGAATAAAAGCAAAGATAAAGGTCAACAAGCTATCAGTCTTTTGTGCATCAAATATGAGTAAAGACAATGTGAACCACAGTTTCTCTGAGAAAACATGAAGACTATATATTTACATAACCCTGGGGCAACTATGACTACATGACACATATGAACAATATTGACTGCATATCATATATTTTGTGCATGAACACAGATCTTGATATTGATAAAACTGCAGCACTCAAGCACTGAACATAAGTACAGTTTTGAGGTGCTTGTCCTTTGCATGAATGTCTCCATTTCCTTCTGCTCATACTTCTACTCCAAAGGAAAACATTGTACTTTTTACTCCATTACATTTATTTAAGAACTAGTTTTAGTTATTGTTTTGAAGATTCATGTTTTATATAGAAGACATACAGAATATATGCAGACATGCAGAACTTTTACAGAATTTAAGGAATGCAAATACATCTTCTGCCGCTGCACCGAAGACTGATTTACCCTAAATCTTTGCAGAACCTTTCTTTTGAAAACTTATTAGAAGCTTGAAGACACCCATTGTCTAACATTTTGTGACTATTAAGCATCAAACTCTATCTCAATCTTTTTTCCTTTTTTTAAGTTAACGTTCATGTCTGTTCCTTGCGAAAGTTCACCAGCTTCTTGTCAGGTAACACAGACTGACTTTGCGGGTGAGACCATTGTTTAGACCGGTGCAACTCGCTGGCCGAGGCGCGCTCCGTGCGCTCTCCTGCCGACCGGGCCGCTGCTGCTGAACGCGCCACGGACTTCACCCGGTTCAGCCTGCAGTTAGATCGCTCGCTCTGGTCCCACCCATATGTGAACAGCTTTTGTCACAAGTGGAAAAAAAACCCAGTCCTTTTCAGAAATGTTCTCCCCCTTCCTCCTCTCTCCCTCCTCCTCCATCCTCCTCCTCCTCCTCAGCATCAAGTGCAGCCTGAGCGGAGCGTCCCAGCTGCGACTTTCTCTCAGCCTCTTTGAAGAAGCGATGAGGAGAAGGGAGCCGTCGCCCTGCTGATACCTGGACGCCTGGGATGCCCTAACACCCGTTTGTTCTCTAGTGGGATCCTATTTGTGTATATCTAAGGGAAACAAACACGCACTGCGGATTTGTTGTGTCCATCAATCGGATGATAGAAGGTAAGGCGCCTTTGTCACTTTGCAATTATTACGATCTCTCGCTGGAGCCACGGAGGAAAAATGTTCTTTCTTTCTTTCTTTAAAAAAAAAAAAAATGTAATGAATTTATGCTTTTGATTTCTTTAAATTGATCATTTTCAGTTTGGATTGTCGCTTCTTTTCTTTGTGGATGTAGTTGTTGATTTTTTTTCCCGGGAGATCTAAGTTGACTTTATACTCTCAGTGCTGCACAGTACTGTTTATTTATGCACATAAATAATCATTTTGAGTATTTTTATTATAACATGAGTTTATTAAGTGAAGATATATGTACTTATATATTTTAAGTCTGTCTGCATATGTACAGTGTCCCTCTTCTTTCCAAATACAGATAATGATACAGATGTGGAATTGCAGATGTTTGTTTTTCACTTTTCACTGAATATCTAAAGTACTGGGATGACTATTTTGCAATGCCTTGCTGACAATGACATTTGTTATCTTGGGAATGCGAAAATAGACAGCTTAGACTTTTACTAAGGTGTGAATTTTATGTAAGACTTTTTGTCCACATGTTCATGATATAAGCCTTCTCTCTGTGCCTGTCTGATGAGTCTCTGGCTGCTCAAACACCCTGGAAACTGTGCCCGAGAAGTAAAGTTTATCCGAAGTGTGAAAATAGGTCACAATCAGTGAAAACACCCCTTTTAATGAAAGATGGTGTTGAACTAGACAATGGACGCGGACCCATGCGTACTGAAGTGGACTGCGCCATGGCGCCATCCTTTGGTCACTTTGCTTCCTCGGCGCCTCTAGCAGCGTTATGTGACTCCCTCCGCTGAGGGATGGAGAGGGCACAGCTCCTTGTTCAGCTGACTGCGGTGGAAAATAGTTTAGTCGAAATAATCGTCTTCAAGAACCAAGAGCCATCATGGCAGCGTATCAGTTTCCACTCTGTGCTGAATAATTGCAGGCTTTCTTCTTGATTTGTGTTATGTCTGAGTCTGGCGGTGGGAGTGCGAAGCTGAACAGAAACTGAGGGTCATTTTTGTATCCTCTTTTATTGAGACTGTTTTACAGCTCTTGCGGGCTCGTATTTTATTACAGTCTGTTTCGGACGAGTTAGATGTTGGATGTTGGATGTTGAGTATGCTTTATTGGACACCGTGTGATAAACCTAAGCCAAGAACTTTGCAATCAGACTCAGCTGGATGACAGGGCACTAACTGTCAGATAATCCTGGAAGGAAAAGGGAAGGCTCTGTAGGCTCAGTGACGGGGTAGAATTTGTGTGGAATTTGGTAGAATGGATGATAAAGCACGGACATGGTCCAAAGGTGATGCTATTTATGCAATGAGGCAATGCGCCCTCTCAGCGGAGTTTCCTGCAAGATTATCCAAGCCAGGCAACGTCTCATTTTCATGCTGCACAAACATCTAATTGAAAAGGAATTTTCGTCTGTCTGTGGGCCCTCTGTCCAATAAAGCCCCCCCCACCCCCACCAAAAAAAGATCTGTCCTCCAACTGAACACCCCAGATGTCAGCCTGTCTGCAATGGTCCATTTAAACCCCTCAAACAGCCAGAATGAATGGCTTTTTCACTCTGGACTCCTGAAATAAACTTTTCACTCCTGCTAAATTGATCCTCAATGTACAGCATCCAAATGATTTACTCTCCCAGTGTCTGGAATTGTCTGTGTGATTTCATCCCCATAGCCATGCTGATGCATTGAAGCTCTCCCACTCTGTAGTTAAGTGATGGCCTGCTGAAACTATTAAAACGCATCCAAATCTCAATTGTCCTTATAGGGTTGTCCAGATTATTGGCAATGTCATACTCATACAGTAGAAGCATGGACCAACAGGCTGTCTCCAGCCTTCATAGTCCCTATGTCTGATGTCATTTGTGTGCATGGACAAGGAGCGGAGTGGAGCTAAGGAAACCAGATATGGTCATTACTGAGAGAGAAGGTTAACCATTGTGGCAAACCCCCAAGCCACTGTCTCAGCCCATTTAGAGGATCAGGGTTCGTCCTCGCCTTCTCACAGCCTGCAGCCTGCAGCCTGCAGCAAGACACAGAGGACATAAAGCTCTTCTAAACCACACAGCAAATGCATTAAGGGCTTAAGGGCCAGTGTCATTTTTCTTATGAATAATGACACCAATCTTTTTCTGCAAACTTGAGCATTTGTAGGAATTTTGCTCTAAAAAAAACTGGACCATCCTAAGTCTGTTGTGCTGTCACAGACTGCTGGGCTATGCAAGTCACAGTATATTGCTCTGTAGCCAGTGGATGTCTCTAGTATTCTGGGCTACACTGCCTCCCTATGGCCATATATGGAACTGTATTATTTCTTCATCAGGAGACATCAACATTGGATATGAGACCTTCTCAATTCAGGGAAATCAGAGGTCTCCCACATGTTAGTTATGCTTAAAGCAGATTAAAGGTTGTTGGCTTAGCGTCCTGGTTCCAAGCATCTCTTCTACAAAGTATAGATGTTTAGTACTCAAGCAATGAATCTTAGACAGTGGATCATCACAGTGGGACCAACCATATATAGTGGCTTTTTATCCATTGGAGCTACCTGCCTGGTGTCCATCATGATGTGACTACTTTGTTGCAGATGGTGGTTTATCCTTGTGCTAGTGTAGTTTTTTGTCGTATATTGCGCTGAAGAAAACAGTTTAAACAAGCAGCAGCCTGACCTTACTTAGAGACTAAAACATATCAGAGTGCATTGGTAGCTAGGTGGTTAGAGAGCATGCCACCAACTGCAACTTTCAATTCCAGCTGGGGACCTGGTTTGCATGTCATGCCCGTCTCTCTCTCACCTCATTTCCTGTCCAACACTTCACTATCAACAGCCCAACAGACGTGAAAAATGAACCAAAAAATTGCCTCAAAAAACAGCTTTATAACATTTAATCGTTACAACTGGTGCGGCAGTCTCTTACTGAACTGTCTGAATGCTAATGTGTTTGTTTATCTTAAATAAAAAAAGACTGAGGGTCTACCTTTATGCTAGAAGCTCTGTGAAGGTGTGTTTAGGCACATTGGTGCTTTGATCTAAATGCTATCATCAGCATGCTAATATGGTCACAATAACCATGCTAACATTTAACTGGTGTGAGTTTTACCATGTTCACCATAAAATTTAGAGTTTTAACATGCTAACATTTAATAATTTGCACTAAACACACTACAGCTAAGGATGGGAATGCCTTTAGTTTTGCACGGATTTGTCCAGAAAATAAATTGTTGGACAAATTAAAATTCTGACCTAATGATGGCACAAATTCTACAGTCATGGCATATGAAAGTTATTGCAATGGAGGACCTGAAAATCCCAATGTACACAATTTAAAATAAGTATAGAGACATTTCACTCAAATGCACAAATGAAGAACCTCATGGTGGCATTGAAGGGAAAGCAAGATTTTCATTAAAGTCATCAGAATTCAATGCTTGCGAACTATGAATATCAATCAAAAAAAATTGTGCCACTCCATTACCAATATGATGAGATATTTCATTGAGCAAGTTGACTGCTGGTTGCACTAATTGAAAAGTCTGGGTTCACAAAATTCATTAAGATTCATCCTATGGGTACCATGAAAGACTGTGCCAAATTCTACGGCAATCCATACTGTGTCTGTCAAGAAGATTCACTAACAAACCACTAACCTAAAGGTGGCACTAGAGTAAAGGTTAAGGCATCACCAAAGCTGGTAGGATTCATCTTCTTTGGACCATGAATTTCTAAGCAATTCATTTTAATAGCTGTTATTCAATGTGGATTGAAGTGGCGAACCGACTGACACAGCCATCTCCAGAGCCAACCATGGTGAAAAAGCTGTTTATTTTTAGCATGGCTAGAAGGAGCAAATGGAATCTTTTACCAAACTGAACATATCCTCAAAGTAATTCACGATTTCTATATTGAAAACTTTTCATAAGTATTCCTCTCTGTTCTTTATGTTTCAGAGTCAGGCCCAACTTAACAATGGGCCCCATTCCCCTGTGCGTCCTGCTCCCAGTGATGGTACTGGCTGTGGTGGTGGCTGTAGCCGCTGAGGAGAACACAGCTGATGATGAGTACACCTGGCCTCAGTGGAAGGTGCCTCTGGTAAGGAAAAGACGTACTGTGTCTCTCAGCAGCCCCGACTTCTCAGCCCATCCAAAACCGGAGATAAGTGGGACCTGTGGGATCGAGTGTCAGCGTCGCCTCCCCGCACCTACTCTGGACGACCTTGAGCAGTTCCTGTCCTATGAGACAGTCTATGAGAATGGTTCCCGCACGTATACCTCAGTTTCTGTGCAAGGCCTCGATGAGGTGACATCCTGGACCGGAAATGCCTCGTCTGGCTCCCGCCACAAACGAGAGGTGTACGGCACAGACACCCGCTTCACCATCTCTGATAAGCAGTTCTCTACCAAATATCCCTTCTCCACCACTGTGAGGGTCTCCACGGGATGTTCCGGGGTCCTGGTGTCACCTAAACATGTGCTGACGGCGGCCCACTGCGTCCACGATGGGAAGGATTATCTAGACGGAGCAAAGAAGCTACGTGTGGGTATTCTAAAGGAGAAGTCCAGACGAGGGAAAGGAGGCAAAGGCAGAGGTGGGCGAGGAAAGGGCAAAAGGAGAAGGGGAGACAAAGATAAAGAAGAAGTCCAGGAAAAGGAAGAGAACGATGGCAAAGGTGAACGAAAAGAAAAAGGGAGAGGTAGAAAGAACCGGAGTCGGCGAAGTGTGGAATCAGAGAAACCTTCGTTTAGATGGACCAGGGTCAAGAAGACCCAGATTCCCAAGGGTTGGTTTAAAGGTGTGTCTGACGGACTGGCTGCAGATTATGACTATGCTGTTCTGGAGCTGAAGAAAGCCCCAAAAGTCAAGCACATGGATCTCGGTGTTATCCCCTCAGTCAAGAAACTTCCTGCTGGGAGGATCCACTTCTCTGGCTTTGACGATGACCGGCCTGGCAACCTGGTCTACCGGTTCTGCTCTGTATCTGAAGAGTCCAATGATTTACTCTATCAGTATTGTGATGCCAAACCCGGGTCCAGTGGCTCTGGGGTCTACATCCGTCTCAAAGAGCATGGCAAGAAGAAGTGGAAGAGGAAGATCATTGGGGTTTTCTCCGGTCACCAGTGGGTGGATATAAACGGGAACGGGATGCAACAGGATTACAACGTGGCAGTGAGGATAACGCCCCTAAAATATGCTCAGATCTGCTCCTGGGTCCACGGGGACTCAAGTGAGTGTCAGGCAGCCTAAGACAACACAAGCTCCTCCTTTAACCACCACCCCACTCCTATCCCTCGGAAAACCTCTATACAAGGGGCACCCCCCCCCCCCAACCTCCTGTCACCAACCAGGGGCACATCTACTGCCTCTCCTTGTCCTCCCTTCTTGTTAGCTCCTGTGCCTTCCAGCATCTCCTCCTCCGCTGGTTTACCCCCCCCCCCCCCCCCACACACACACACACACACACACAGCCATACAGACCCAGGAGTTTGTCAACTCATCAAGAGAACTGTGGCTTTTCAGCTTTTCTAATTTATTTGCTTAAAAAAAAAAGAAAAACAACTGAGAAAAATACGTATTTTATGTATTTACAGATGAGTCAGATCTGCAGTTTTGTTTTCTATTTTGACTCTCTTTTTTTAAAGATTGGCCTTTCTGGATACAATGTTGGAAAGTGTGTATATTCAAATGTTTGTGGGAGAAGCCCTGGTACATTCGTTTTATTTTCCAACTAGGCTTTCCATGGAGAGAGACTTTCTTTGTGAAATATTCTCCACCACTGTAAAGAAGATCGTGTGCATTGGCTTTGACAAAAGAACCAGGAAGAATAAATGTTAGCTTTTGTTTTACAAATGAACTATTATAGAGATATTGAGATTACTGTTTTTATAAACATTTTAATGTACTGAGCTGGTGTTTTGCATTATGTATATCTAGAACTCTGAGTTTGTTTTTTAAAACTACCATTTTAAATAAGACAATTTTCTGTCAAAATAGAGAAAGGATCCTTATCGATTCAGACAGAAGGTTTTTTTGATTTGTGAGTCTCACTATCTTTTCTCTGTTCTTGCAATGCAGTGAAATGTGATTTCATTGTTGCACACATAATTATATCGGTGCTTATCCAGAAGATGTGGTGCTAATTTATGGAATTGTAAACTTTATTGAGGGAGGGGGGCCTTATCAGAATATATTTTGATAGCCTAGTACTGTAACTTTGTATTTAATGTGAGGCTACATATTTGGGTTGTGTTAAGATGGACTGAACCATTTAACAATTTATGTGAGCTGTTTAGAATTCTAAGGGTTAATTAAGATTACAGAAGCAATGTTGTAATATAATAACAAATTTATATCTGGGATGTGATTTTTTTTAACTTTTCATTTAGCTTAAGATCCAAAAATTCATACGAGTATCCTTTCGAAAACCAAATACCCGAAAATAATCTGAAATTAATGATGCAGATTGAATACTACCAACCATTAAACAAAGATTACTATTTGTGTGTGTGTTTGTGATTATCCTGATTACATTGCTGGTTTGTGGTTATGAGACTGCTGCTAATAATGGCTACTGTACTATGTATTACTGCTGTTTAACATACTAACTCAATAACAACTAATCCGTCTTCACAAATCACATCACTGAACACTACATTTATGGCCTAGTTATTCTGCGAGTGGACCCCAGTGCAAAAGTTTTTTTTTGGGCCCCATTCGACGCCCCCAGTCTCCAGGCCACTTTGCATGTACTGTATATGTACCCTGTTGTTTCCGTGTTTCCCATCAAGACGCACTAATCAATATTCTTATACTAACAATGGATCACATGAGTAAGGATGATGTGAAAAGGGTGGCTAGTAGTGATGAATCCATGGACGATAATTACCCGACTCAGCAGTTCTCAGCTCTTCTGAGCTTTTTGGTAACATTCAGCTCACTGTTAAGGTGGTCCAGCCTACACCTTTACTGTTTTGGATCACTCTAACCATTCTCATCAGCATCATTTTCAAAAGCAGGCAGCTCTTTCATGTGAAAAAGCCCATAAACAGCTGATAAACCCACTGCACCAAATGGCAGCCAGAAAAACGCTGGGACTAACTGGTGAACTTATTGCAGCATTTAGCAGTGAAAAACTGCGATGTTTAAGGTGCTAAAGACCAAAACAGAGCTAAAAAAAGATTTAATTTTGGACTTCCATTCATCAGGTAGACCAAAACACGACTCCTAGTCAATGCTAATTTTGCTCTGTACTTGCTGGATGTGTAAATGGGAAACTTTTAGCTAGCACCCTATGATCTAAAAAAACCCCAAATGATTGCAGGTTTAATTACGCCAAAACAACAGACTATATATGGCAGAGCCATCAATTACAGAGAGACACAGAAACTAACCAGTGGACTTCTGTTGTAGTACTTAAACCTCACAGGCCCTGATTAACTATGTGTCATTAAATTACAACTATGAGACAATAAGGTGCAAAGAATAGACACTGACACAGAGTGCTTTTAAAAGATGGACCTGCAGTGATCTGGATTGTACTTTTGCAGTGCAAAGTCCTTGACAAAATTGCGATTAATCAAATTACCAAAAAACACATAACAAACCCTGGGCTTTTAGGGCTCCTGAGGTCTTTTCAAATCAATAATCCTGACTTACTCATCAATAAAAACATATAAAGGTATTATTGACATATCAGCCATGTATAAGAAAAGAAAATCCTTCATCGGCAGTTCAATCCGTCATTGAATTTATTGCAACTCACGGGGCTTACATGCACTGGGGATGGCCATTGTAAATAAAATAAATGTACAATTAAAAAAAAATACAATTTTAATAATTCCGTCATGAAAAATGTTTATAAGCCTCCATTATTTTCTCAGAATCTTGTCTGATTCTCACAACCAATAGCTTACACAGTCCACTGAAATGATACACAGAGTAAGCTTTATAACTGTCTGTAGCTTATAACACAGGATTCACAGCTGTCCAAGTGCATGTCAACACTAGAACATATTGATTCCATTGTAAGGCAGCGGGAACACAAGATTTTTGTGTAAAGATTCTTGCAGGGAACAAGATAATGGCTAGAAGGTTCAACAAGGAACTCCTGTGGGTGTCTTTACACAAAGCTCCCATGTGGCCACATGCAGCATTACAGAAGTTATGATGACAATGGGCTAAAGGTCAGCAATGATCTAACAAGCAACACTAAAAAACATTATGTTCAGACAGAAATCAAACCAGATTTGTTTTTTCAAATATATCTCACACACACTTAAATTTGTCCTATATTTTCCAACAGCACAGTGTGCAACATGTTGGTAACATGGAATTTAAAGATACCCTATAGAGTTTACTTAATAGTAGCACTATGGAGCAATGTTCTGATGAGCTAGCCCACGTTTTGTTTGTAAACAATTTAAGTTTCATAGTTTACAAAAGGAAAAAAAAAATTTTTTTTGTAAAAATAAGAAAAAAAAAAAAAAACAAAAAATACTGAACTGGTCTTTTAATGAAAACACAAGCAAAAGACGTACCCACAAGAGGGGGGGTCAAAATCATAGGTAGACACGTGTAGAGACAAGTTGTGCAGTTACACTGGAGGGCAGTTTGAATTCATTTTTATAATGAATAACTAAAGCCTTTTTTCTGGAAGGAAGTTGTAAGATATGTTTTTTTTAGAGTAATGCCAGCAAATATGAACAGCAGTCAGGAAGATTATTCTAAAAGAAGGAGAACATATAAATGAGATAAGACAAAAAGACAAAAAAAAGACATAGAAAAATAAGTAATGAGTAAAAAAAGAAAAAAAAACCTAAAAGGATCACTTGCTGGTCTGGTATGATTCAGAAGCCCGCAGAAGTTGTTTCTTAATATACAGTATATTACTCATATAGCGGTATTCATATTTGTTTCCAAATACTTTCAAATGGTGACAGGAAATCGAAGGATACTCACACAACTTCTTACAATTTCATGTCAGATTCACATTTATATTTCTCTTCAACAGACATACAGAATAGAGACGTAATCCTCGCTAGAGAAATCTATGTACAACAAAGAAGACCTTTCTGTAAACAACACACCACGTTTCTCTGAAAATCTACCAGATCTTCGTTTACCTCTTATCCTGTCAGAGCGGGACAAAGAAGAGCTCCTTCCCCTTCATAAGGAGGTGGAAACAAAAATACGGAGTGGCGGGTGGAGCTTAGGACACTAAAGCACATCCATCATTCAACTCAACACTAGAAAGAAGTCTAAACACATACGCCTTCACTTTCTCTCCCTTTTGTGGACTTTTTTTGGTCAGGGTTTTGTGTGGTTTTGTTTAGACAAAAGATTAGTACATCTACATAAAGCACACGCTTGTATTTTTTTTCCTCTTATATTTATATATAATCCGCTATGGTTCACTTTCACAGTTTGTGCTACGACATCACACAGGAGAAGGGTGGGGTTTTGACGGGCGGGGTGGAGAAAAGAGACTCTTATTAGGTTGAGTAGCTGAACATCACTGGTATCCTGAGATGTTGACAGACACCAGGTAAAAGGTGAGAGGGCCCTGCTCCAGAGAAGAAAGCTGCTGGAAGAAAGATAATAGAGATCACTTCAACATAAGAGTCATGTGGTTCTTGATTCAAATGAAGTGCAAGGTATCTGCTAAAAGCTGTGATTTCATTTTTGGTTTACTCCAGAGAATTACAGTTCAATTGCAAAGGGCTGATTTTGCTAAAGAGCTGGTTCCACCACTTCATGCAATTCACTCCAAATGGCCCCTTTAACAGCAATGATGAATAGCTAATCATTTAGCTAATTCTCAATAAATCTTAGACTATTCATCTAAATGCTAAGTGTGTGAGAAAGTGCACTTTGTAAAGAACCACTCAACAGATTTTTTCTAAAATTTAGAAAGAAGCCAATAGGAGCAACTGAACCCATTGTCAATTTTATGTTAAAAAAAAGAAAAAAAAGGATATCCAGAGGGAGGAAGCTCATAATTTTTCACTGTCATTTGAAAGAAAAGCACATATGGTATAAACTACACAACTTTTCGGAGCAGACAGAAGAGAAAATGTTGGAAACATGGTTCACCAGCTACTTCTTCAGGCACTATGCTTGGCAACAGACTAGCTACGATGGAGTGACAGAAATATGCAACGTTTAAAAAAAAACTAAACACTCAAATATCCTTCCTGGAGGCATCACTATATTAATATTAACATACTGACTCATTCTTTAAATTTATATCAAGGTCATTTCTCAAGTCTCCAAATCAATCCTTAAGATTTGGAAACAAGTATCTGTATCTGTAATTTTAAGTGGTAAAAATTTGAAATAGTCTGATTCCAAAAGAAAATGTTCAAATCTCCCTGATAACCAGAAAAAAGCCATTTGATCCTTTGTACATCAAAAATATCATAAGCCTACATGGCTAATCATCTATCAAACACCACGGAGTGAATGCATCAAAGTCTTCCAGAGGTTTTATTGTACATACCATGCTGTATTCACTATATGTACCGTTCTGAACTCCCACCTGAGGCGTTATAAGAAGTCCTTGAGATCGAGTTCTGCCAGAGGGTCCTTGGGCTTCTTGGGACTCTGGCTTGCAGGCCCTGGAGAAAGCTGTGCAACAAGGGAAAGCAGAACTTCATGATCAATTGACCAGATATGCAGTCGAAGGCAAATGTATCTGCACAAATATTTTGCTGCATCTTTTTACAATAACATGAATCTTTCCCGATATGCATTATATATTGATGTATAACAGGTTTAGTGCATGTGTAAACAAATGGCCTCTCTGGTAACTGAAGGTCTCAATGTGTGTTGTCTGTTACCGGTGCTCCTGGTGCAGCGGCTCCAGGAGAGGCCCCAGCCACCCCTGTGAAGGGAGGTCTCATCATGGGCTGTCCCATCATAGGCTGCCCCATCATGGGTTGCATCATGGGAGCTCCGGGCCCTCCTGCTGGAGCCTGGAAACACAGGGAGAACAGAGGAGATAGGATTTCTAAAGGCTAAACCGATTAACTATCAACAGCCTTCAAGATTATCTATATGTTTTGTATTTAAAAATAAAGTATTTACTCGTACATGACAGATTTCAACATGAATGAAATAGAGCTCACCATGCCAAAGCCAGGCTGTGCGCTCATTGGTGGCACCATGGCTCCTCCAGGTGGAGCTGCCCCGGATGCCCCAGGAGCTCCAGGGGTGGCACCAGCCTAAAGGGACAGACAGTGGTCACATCAGCACAACTTCTATGTTCCTAAAATTGTAATCAAAAATCACACAGCTTGTACGAGTTCTGAAACTGTTTGCATCATGGTTGCATTAATAAAAAACAATAAATTTTGTTTGTGACCTGTGTGTCCTTGTTGTTTTTTGATGTCTATAGAGATAAGTCTGAGGCAGAAGGCATAGGGCTTAACTCATCTTGCAGAAATTAAACTGCTTTTAGATGAAGTGTGATCTCGTCCATGCTGCTCTTACTATGGGGGCTCCAGGTGTAGCCCAGCTTGTTGGAGCGACCTGTGGCATCCAGTTGGCACCTCCTGTCAGCTTTTTCTCACTCTGTGGGTCTCTAAAAGAGATCAAACACAAGAAATACCGTAGACTCCAATAGAGTTCAAAACCCAGGACTTTAACTGACATCCCTCCCAGTGGAACCTAAATTTTTACTCACTAATTCTAATGAAATCTAGCTGCTGCTGTAACATTCATCACAGACTATTCATATGAAATTTTGGTTTTTAGTAAACATCCTAGTAGCTTAGGAAAGCTCTAATTTCGTGGCTATGATTTAATAAAACAAAGTTAAAAAAAAAATAGCTCAAAAAAACATTCATGAAAAATGCAAACTCAAGTAAGCAGCTGATATGATAAAATCTTGCACAACAGTTTCTCAAAATGAATAAAGCAATCAAAGTCATGCTGTTTCTACCTTGCCACCTTCATCAGCACAAACATTGATAGTTTTGCCACATTTTATATTAAAGTCATAAATAATTGAAAGACTTCGAATTTTATCTTTTATTGTCAACAACTCTAATCTCATTTCCCTTTTCAGGAATCCATACATATCTCAGCTCTATAGGAACCGCACATAAGTTTTTCCACCTACACTAGTATCACACATTTACAGAATTCATATATTTAAACACACTCACTTTTTCTTTACTCCAAGGTCTGAGCAGAAAAAGAAAGAAGACCAAGTTAATTTTCTGTTAGGTATTTATTATAAACATAAATGTACAGCTCAGGCATGAAAAGCAGCAGTTTACCTCCAACCAGGTTGGCCAGTGACGAGTCCAGATCTCCTCCAATGGTTTTGGTGGAAGGTGGGGTGGCGGGGGGAGCGGCTGCAATGCCAACTCCTGCAACAGGGGTTCCCATGCTTCCAGCTGTGCTGCCCCCAGTGCTCTGGGGCGTTATGGCGGGCATCAACAAGTCGCCTAATCCATCAAACACTAGGGGAGAAGGTTGGAATGGCGGGACATCAGAAAAACAGCACAGATTACAAACCTGTAAATCCCTGATCTAGCTATAACACAAGTAGAGGGCAGATGTGAGACCAAACGGCACAGTGAGGAGGACAAACCAGCTGTGACAGCATTGGCAGTCACCTGTGCATCACATGCACAATGTAGGACTGAATATTTTTGAGCATTCAAAGGGATAAAACTATAGCAACTGCGCTCTTTTGGCTATTTGGTCATAGTCAAATCTCAGGAACTTAAACTCCGGCTGATTTTGCAATAAAGCTCTGGTTTTGAACCAAGTGTCATCAAGGCCAAAGACTTTTCAGGTTTTCATTCCAAATAACTGCAGAATTACCCCTTGAGGCACAATTACCCTTGGTTGTGAAACGCTTTGCTAAGGGATAGTGTAAATATGTAGGTTATCAATATTAACAGTTTAAGAGGCTTCATCGAGGCTAATTAATGAGCTTCCACCACTGAAAATTTTTGCAAAACTGTAACTATAACCAGAGTAGCAGGTAGAACCAAATCATCCCAACTTGAGAACAAAGCCAAAAATCCGGCCCATATTCCATTGCTTGAACTCACTTCATTAGGAAAATTTACATGGTGTAAAGTCATTTGTAAAAAAAAAAAAATGTTCTTATTAAATTTCCCTTAATATGTAGTATTTATGAATAATATTATATACTATTTACACATTTATTATGCATGTTTACAATTGTTAGAGCTCAGTATCGTGTTTTTTTTTGTATTTATGCTAAAGTATATCAGTTAAAGGTGTTGCTGTAGCCCTTCGGATTGGAAAGAAGACCTACAACTCTACTACAGTCAGACTTGCCCCTTTGGCCTTGATGCCATGTGGTTACTGTAAGAGCCACTGCTCTTAAAGACCAAGGAAAATAAAAATGAAATGTACAAATAAAAACAACAGTAAGTTAAGTCTCATGCAGAAGTCAAAGTGTCATTTTGCAACATGCAATAGAGAAACATCCTTAAAAGACGGAGAAGAGGAGATTGGTCTAAACTGCACATGCTGCAATGAATTTCAGGGTTGAACTCACCAATTACAGATTAGAAGAAGCAAGCAATGACCCAGCAAAGTGTAAGGGGTGTGAACAGGGATGACAAAAGAGATAAAGATGAAGCAGTACAGTAAAGGTGTGAAGCAGAAAGAACGTATAAAGAGAGAAAAAAGGAAGAGTGTGGAAAGGAGGGTGGGAATGAGCAGGAGGTGGAGAAAGCCCAGCATTTGTGAAAGTGCAAGAAGGACAAGAGAAGAGAGTAAGAGAAGGAAAAAGAAAAATCATTGCGAGAGGGTAAGCAGTGCTGTGGAGTTAAGCAGTCAGCAGAGACAAAAGTTTTTTTTTTAGACGACACACAGCAGCAGCACATATCATCAGTGTCATCATCATGTGGTGGCAGGGCTCTCAGGGAGAGAGAGATAGATCCATTGTTAAGATACAACAGTTTTAATGAAGCAGACCAGATCAAGGCACATCAAGCAGAAGACCTGTGCAAATTTGAACAGAAGACTTTTTTGAAATCTTCTAATATATCACATTTCACGTTCATTTCATGACAATGAAACAGATCACTGAAATGAGTCAGAAAAGAGAAAAGAAATCTTCTCTTCGATCAAATTATGGTCCACTTACTTGAAGCATCAAAGCCACCAGAGGGCGCTGGTGTAGTGTTTGAAGGTTCTGGTGGTGGTGCTGCTGCTGCTTGAGCAGGCATTATTGGCACTGCTGCGACTGCAGCAGGTACTGGTGGTGTTGGAGAAGGCAGGGAGCCCAGAGCGTCAAAGCTCGACTCCAAGAGGTCGTTCTGCAGCGGAGCTGGAGCTGGAGCTGGAGCCGGAGCCAAGGGAGCCAGAGCTGGGGCAGCAGTGGGGGCCAGGGTGGGGGACATCAGGCCTGAAGGACATAACAGGCCATTACGTAAGAAAGATGCATGTAGTGCTGTTTTATATCAGAATCACCCTAATTCCATGACAGCACACGTTAAATATGATTACTGAGGCGAAAGATGATATATTAGACATCTTAAAAGCAAAATGAAATTTTGGTTTTCCATCTGGGGAAAGGTTTGAACACTGCAACAGCAAATAGTTGCAGCACAGAGCTGTGAGGTGAGGAGATAATACAGCAAATAACCAACCACAGTAAACAACAGCATGACAGGATGATAGATGAAAAATATGCATGATGTGCCAAGTTTCATGTATGTAACAGATACATTAAATAATGAAACAAATGTGATAACATACAAAAAAATATTACACTATAGGGATCACACATCTCTGTCAGGGGTGGGTGGTAACTAAGTACATTTACTCTAGTACTATACTTCCTATAAGTATAATTTTGAAGTACTTGTACTCTAGTTGGATATATATATGCATTTTATGCTACTTTACACGTCTACTTCACTACTTTTCCCTGGATATTGTTGTACTTTGTACCTCCTTATTGTTGTTGGGTGGCTATAGATACTGGCTAATTTTCAGGTAAAGACTTTACATTAATAAATACAAGTTATAAAGTTTATGACATTGTTAAGAAATGTGACCTCTGACATGAAAGTAGTGTCTAGTTGCCCCCTTTTCACATTTCAGACATCTTTGAGCAAGTCTTCCTCTGAACTACTCAGAAGGCTTCATCTAAATAACCACATGAGACTCAAAGAGGTCAAATTATCCATTTTTTCATAGAAAATAAGATTATAAAAAAGTCTGACAAATTAAGGTACATTTCTGTAGCAGAACGTTTTTATTTTTATTCATTAACCAACTCATGAGCCCTTAGATTTATCTTGCTACCCTATACAGAGCAGCAATTTCCAAATGAGTCTAAAGCATCTTTGGAACTGCTATGTAATTAATTCAACTATTCCAGCCAAGTCTGTGTCATTTTAATTTGACAAATGCCCCTCCATAAATACTTACACAATTGCAGATTAAGAAATTGCACAATTTCTTAAACTGCATAAAATATTTCCAGTTCCTTGCCAACATAAAAACTTTATGCAAAACTGCAAGAAATTTTATCCAAATCTGCTGGTCCATTTAGCCTTTCTAATTCAACTATTATTTGCATAAAATACATGTATGTAACTCTAAATAGTGACAGACTGAGGAGTCTACCTCCCAGCAGGTCATCTCCAGGTCCTCCAGGGGCAGAGCTCTGTGTTTCCTCCACAGGGCCACTGAAGGACTCTGCAGGGCCATCCCGTTATCCACAACGCGGCATGGAGGGCAGAAAGGGGTGAGAGGTCAGCCCTGAACCACACTCTGAGACATGATGGAGGATGGGAGACATTGAGACAGATCACACTGACTACCTTTGTGAATGTTCATGCCCTGAATATCTTCATACTACAAAACTTTAAGTAAAATAAAAATAAATGATGTAGGATGAAATGAAGGAACTCAGTAGTGTGGATAAAGAACAAACATAGTATTATGACTGCAAATTAAAACTATGTCTGTATTTCTACATGTTGCCTTATCAGTCTTGGAGGATTTTTGCTACAAACTGTGTGTGGCAGATAGGATGTTTACCATGTCCAAACTCTTATTTTTGCAAGTTAGCATGCTAATATTTGCTAATCTACACTGAACACAAAGTATAGCTGCAGCGGATGGGAATGCCATTAGTTTTGCAGGATTTTGAAGGTCTGGTCAGATTTCAAAGGAATCCATCCAGTAGTTGCTGAGATATATGCAAACATCGCAAGCGTGGCTAAAAAAAAATGGATCCACTAGAAAAGATTCACATCCTGGCTTTCAATCAGTAGTTCAGCTTAATGTTGAGCACTAAATACTGAGGTGAGCTGAAAACACATTATACACACAGGCACACACACAAACACAGCGTCTAAAAATTGTTTTGGGGATGTAAGTGGAATCTACCGTTGACTATTATCCATTCAACGCATGCACCTACACCTACAGTCGATCATTACATCAAGACAATATCAGCATCAATAGCACAAACTTACTATAACAATTTAGCAATGATAAAAACACCCAGAAGGTCAAGTCTAAATTATAAAAGACCAAATGCATAAAATGCACAAACATATGCGTTGTATACAGTGTATGTTGTTTCAAAGAACAGCATGTGTGTGCATTGTGAGGCAGAGTACCCAGCAGGTCAATGACTGGCTCCGGCTCTGCTTTGGGTGGAGACGAAGCTTCTGGGGCTGCAGCAGGAGCAGCGGCAGGAGCTGTAGATGTAAACGTGTCTGAACGTAGAGACGGGCAGAGACAGAAGCAGGAAAGGATCAATTACTCTCAAATCTGAGTGACTGCATTTGTTGGTGACAGCTTTATTTCAAAGGAGAGAATGCTCTGGTCATGCACTGGTAATATGACCAGTTTAAAAGGCTATAGCAGGCATGCAGAGAAGAAGCAGGAGAGGGAAGCAAGCATCCCAGCTTCTTAAATGTGTATCCACATCCATGAAGTGTGCACGATTTGGAGGTTTGGAGGGCTGGTGCGCACGTGCATCCAGGCACCAGCACCATGCAAAAACCGTATAAGTTGAGACTGGCATCTGGCTGCACTCTTCTTGAACAAAAAGGAAGGGAAACAGTGATGCCGTAAACGTAAAGCAGCTTAACTCACCGGTTACAATGTCTCCAGCAGGAGCCGGCTCAGGCAAAGGAGAAGGCCCGCGTGAAACAGCAGGAAGGTCTATTTTACCAACGCAAGCGTGAGGTGGAATACGAGAAGGAAGAAAACCGTGGAGGTTGGGAAGCAAAGAAAAGCATTAGCGTGGCAGGTAAAAAGAAAGACAAAGCATAGATAGAGGGCAGCCACAACGACAATCCAAGACGAGTGGGTACATGCACAGTTCTCGTACCACTATGGGGGACAAACCAAGACGAGTGGGGGACAAAAAAAAAAGAAAAAAAGTTGACAGAAGAGTGGACGTATGGAAACCAGAGGAGATGAAAGAGGTTCCACACAGAGAAATGGGTATCAGCTCCTGTACCTGCACCAAAAAGGTCTACGCTAGGAGTGGTAGCAGCTTTGGATTCAGTGGTGGGGCTTTGCTCAGGCATAGAATCAAACATATCTAAGAACAAGGACACACAATCATATGTACATTCAGAGTTTAAGTCCAGTGCATACAGAATGATGAGTCAGAGGAGAGATGAGGGGAAGCAGAGAGAGCACACATTTTTGGTTATTAATCAGGTAAGTTGCTGTGTATCTGTTAAGTGCAATGCAAAATGAAACAGTGCAAAAATTAAAAGGGAATATTGCTAAATTTCAGCACCAATATAGTAGAGTACTTTCCTATTTGCATCAGTCAATTTTGACAGGCAAAATCAGTGGATCACTACTGATTCAGCCCTGGGAGCTCAAACGTCTGCACACATTTCATGAAAATCCATCCAGTAGTGGAGATATTTCAGCCTGAACCAAAGCGGTTGACCGACTCTGGCAAGTGGCATGTTATGCATACATGTTTATCAAAACAAATGAATCGCTTATGTCTATCTAACCTTCCATCAATCTCTATTATCTATGCTCGCTTATTCTGTGCAGGGTCACGTTGATCCCATCCCAACTTAGATTAGGCAGCTTTATATGGGCAGTTTGAGCTCATCAATTCACCTAAACATGTCTTCTAGACAGTGCGAGCAAATATGAACAACCAGGAAAAACAAAACAAAACAAAAAAACATACCTGAAATATTGTATACCTGAATTTTGAAAATGAGCAATATTCCCTTTTAACCAGAGTGCATATGCTACAATAGAGCATTCTCAGCTGTCATTATCTAAAACACTGGTCACAAGCAGGAGAAGAAAACAAATTTCTTCCCTTTAAATTTTGGAAGACTATTTGTTAGTATTGGGTTAATAATCATAACAAGTTGAGCCACCTCTGTTAATCAGAAGAGAAAATTCAAATGGACAGTTTTCAGAGTTTTTGGTGCTCAAACAATGGAAAATTAACATATTCCCTTTTATAACAACAGACACAATAACCTTCATTGTGAATATGGATTTTAGATCCAGAGGGGGTCAAGATGCTTGATTTGTTTATTTAAATGGTCTGTATCTGAAGGAGGGGCATCATGGAAAATAGAAAAACAAATCTGAAATGTAGGGTCTGGGCAAGTTGTTATCATTGTCACTAACATCATCATCATTCTCATTATCATCACTAGCAAGAGCAACACAGTCATCATCATCAAAACCTTCACTACAATCGTTATCTTTGTCATAATGCAGGGCAATGCAGTGATAGGCACAATGATAGCGAGAGGACTTTACCACCAAAGATATCTAGAGTCGGGGCGGCTGCAGACTCTGTGGTGGTGGTGTCGGTGGTGGTTGTGGTGGTAGTGGTGGTGGTGGAAGAAGGGGTGGGGGCAGCAGGGGCAGCGATGGGGGCGACGATGGTCGGCGCCTCGCTAGAGGTGGGAGGGGTGATGGTGGCAGCAGCCCCCGTGTCAGTGGGCCTCATAGCGAATAGGTCCAGCTCTGGGGCAATGTCCGCACTCCCCTCCGTTGTTGCAAAGGGGTCTTCAGGAAGAGCAGCAGGGGGGTGGTGTTGAGGGGTCGGGGACGGGGACGGGGAGGGGGGTTATGATTAGAGAAGAAGGGGAGGGGATGATGGGGGGATGGGGGATTTAGGGTTTGTTAAAACAACAAACACTGTAAAAAGCATATTTGTGAGGCAAGATGCCTCTCAAGCTCCAAATCAGGGTTAGGTACAAAGAGAGTAAACCATGCACACAGTCACTCATTAACTTCAGTGCTGCATCCACAACAGCAGACAGCAGAGAACAGTTCTTTACTAACTAGTCACTGATTTTACAGTTGGTAGTGTTGAACAATGTCTGGTCAGCAATTAGTCTTTAAACGGCAGAATCATCCCTGTGCCTTGTACACGCTTTGCTCTGTGACAAGTAGAAGCACGTTCGCATACAAGAGGTTTAGTAGCTCTGGTATTTCATAATAATGACAAAACTATCATGCTACTAAGAACAAGGAACTTGCATCTTATAAAAGTGATTAAAGAAATATTTCTCGGTAAATTTATCAATCTTTCCAACCATTAGCTACTTAGGCATCAACTGACCGACTGCATATTCAAGTGGTAACTGGAAAATGTGGTGACTCTAGCCATTTCTACACTTTGTCATTGCTTAAGTTTGACTATGTACTGAAAAAGACTCACCTTATGCAAAATTTCTAGCTGCATAAGTATTTACTCTTCATGTGAAAAACAGAACACAATTACTGTGTACTAAGCTAACATGCTGATTGGCATATAATATTGATCAAGTTCACCATCCTAATTTAGCCTATCAGCATGCTAACATGGCTAATTAACAAGGAAAAACTGAGACTTAATGGGAATGTTAAGTTTTCTTTTTTTTCTTTTTTTTGTTACACAAAAAAAGTGTTGGACAATTTAAAAATTTGATCCAAAAACCTCTTTTTCAAAATACAAATTAACACAGGAGGTCAAGTGTGGGCCCAGAATAAAGCTAATGTCAGAACACGTTACACAGTTGTTTTTCTGTTACTGTTGCAGTTAGTATGATATGCCCAAACTACAGCTCCTAAAATGTACTTTTGAAGTATCCTTTTGATTTATTTGAAAAACAGAATTTGTGAGAAAGCACGGCCACTACATGGATTGTTCCAGTCATTGTCCTGCTGTATGTAGTCGGCCAAACAGGGAAACTGAATGGAGTTTTTCAAATAAATAAAAGAAAAAAAGGGAAAAGTTTCAGCAATGATTAGTACAATCATCACCATCAGGTAGTATTAGAGTAAGTGGTATCAAAACAAACGGTATTCATTCCTGGACAACAGTATAATAATTAGCTGCACTGTGCTTTTTACTATAGTATTCACTGGGTGAATATTGGAAGGAGAAGAGTAATCGAGATGAGGGAGGAGAGGGTCCATGACTGGGGCATTACAGCAGGATTTGGGGTGAGACAGTAGGCCCTGAGGGCACATGTGTGCTCTACTGTCTAGTATGGAAGCAGAAGCAGGTTTAATATAATAAAAGCAACAACAGCTTTCACATTCACACACACACACACACACACACACACACACACACACACACGCACAAAAACCTGTTTTGTCACCCACCAGATCCACCAAACGCATCAGCAGCGGGGCCAGCGGCCACAGCAGCAGGACCGTCTCCTGGGGAAGGTGCAAACGCATCTAGGGTATTGCAGACGAAAACAGCCGGAACGCAAACACAAAACACAACACCGGGGCCAACACACCGACAGACATGGATGTAAAGAACAGAGGATGAGTAAACAAATGGAATGGACAGGAAACAAAAATGAGAGGTCAGGATCAGGAAAAAGCAGGGAATACAAGAAATATGCAGCCTGGTTACTGTGATGATTGACCTGATGTCAGTCACATCTGAGTTTTGGAAGGCTGCATAATGCTGCATTCAGTGAGCGCACTAACTGTGCAGGCTTGTGAAATGAGGCAATTTGTCACAAGTTACGTGTACTTTGTGACAAGAAGGAAAACGTCACGCTTAGGGGTGGACAAGGAAAAGTCTCTCTTTGACACAGAAATTCAGTTGGATCTTTTCGGCAGATAATTGATGCCTGTCAAATGTTAGGGCCCCAATATTAGCCAAAACATCATTAAAAAACAATCTAGCTACTCATCATCTAGACATATTTATGAAACCATCAGAAAATCATTTAGGGTGATAAACAAAACAAAAAAAAGAAAAGGAAAAGGCAACAAATCCCAAAATATCAAGTCATAATAAGAGATTAATTGCATTGCAGTGGGTTTATTGAGGTGGACACGATTATGATGAAACACTAATGAGTGTTTAAAACTCGTTACTGTCTGAGCACATTAGTTTTTTGTGACAACTGTGCAGTTTTGAATAAACCCAGAGAAAAGCAAGTAATCCACTGTACTTGCTCATATGATTGGGACATGCCACAAATGAAAAATGTTTTGCTCTGTGCTCAGTGCAAAACAGGGTGCGTGTGAAAGCTTGACTCTATGTCAGCAGATTAGAGTGCATGGTATTTACAAGTCAGGGTGTAATCAAAAGGTGAGGACAGAAACTCCTCACATTTGAGTAGCAGCCCTAAGCATCTAACTATGGAAAAAAAATAAATCCAGCGATCTTTTAAAAACTGACAGTAATGCTTTCTGCTGTTCTCAAGGTATTTCCAGAATCCTCAAGGACTTCAATTCCTGTCTCAAGTTGTGCTTACTAATCCAAACAAAAATGGAAGTCAGACATGACATTTCTCCTTGCTCTATTTTTACAATGTGAACCAAAATTAAAAATGTGATTATCAATACCAATACCAGTAATATATTAGTGCATATTGTATGTACTGTAGTATATTTTTTCTTTTTAATATTTAGCTTGTGTTTTACCTGGACATACAATTTCAATTAGAGAAACACTTTAAAAATCTTTTTTTTTTCAGTCCAGATGGCAAGAAGACTCTTTGAGGTTTCTGGAAATATGTCTTTTTTTTGGAAAAGTGGATCCTTAGCTCTGTGACTCAAATGTGATGGTAATACATTGCACAAGGCACAAACTAGGACTATGGTGCCATCTGCTTACTGAAATGTCAGAATGTACATTAACCTTTTTGTTCCTAAGTTGTCATGTGGTATCAAAAGTTGCGGGTACCACAAGGTCAGTTAGTTGCAGTGCAAAGTTTACAGCATGATAGTGAATTCCCAGTCTTTTGTAACCTATCAGCCCATTGCTAAATGATTAAGGGATTGTTGTAGACAAGCAGGCAGGCTGCCATGCTGTGTGTCCTGCTCTACATCCTACCCTCAAACCACACTGACCTCCGAAAAGGTCGATGTCAGTGGCTGAGGTGGCGGCGGGAGCTGAGACGGGCAGAGATGTGGGCACTGGTGCGGCCACAGCAGCAGTGGTAGTGGCGGCAGCGGTGGCTGTGGGCGCGGCAGCTGCAGGGGTAATGGCTGCAGCATCGGCGTCAGCAGAAACTCCCTCTGCCAGGAGAGCTTCAGAGGCTCCATCGGTGGCAGCTGGAGTAGCTGTGTGGATAAAACCCGTAATCCAAATGCCACGACCCAGTAGAGACAAAAAGGAAAAAGAAAAAAAGGGAGATAGGAGTAAGATGACAGTGTCAGTGAGTGAAAAATGAAAAAATACAGACTTTGCTTGTTTGGCAAGTAATAACCAAAGAAGAGAGAAGAAGGATGCTAAAGGTGAAAAAAAAAACCAAATATTTGAAAACTCTGCAAACACAGCCTGCCACAAGGACAACAGAGAACCTTGGGTAGAAAGCCAAGTTGGCTTTCTACTCCCCATTTCTCATATTCAGTCTGTAGCAGAGTGCTGTCAACACAATACTCACCCTCAGCCAAGAGATCTGCACAACAGACAGAGAGAGACACAGGTAAGAGGAAATGAATGACAGTGTGAACACAAACAATATCATTTTTTTTTTAGGTACAAAGATGCTCTGATGAACTGATGAAATTTTTGATTTGTAAGCTGCCAACATTATACAGAAAAAGCCAGAAAGACTTACACAACAGTGGTAAAGCCCAATACAGCTAAAAGGTCCTTAATGAAATTTAGGTATAGGAGGTCAGAGTTGGACTCTGGCCATGTTCAGGGCATCATCAAAGATGTGAGGGTAAACGAACCCTCTAGAGACTAACAGAGACTAACAGCAGCTTTATAATGGAAAAGCTCTATAACTTAAACCATTAAAAGTTCCGCATAGTTGCATGAAAACACCAAAGTGGGTACCACTTCTTTATTTATTTATTTTACTGTAGGGAGTCATTTTAAAGGACCAACGATTGCTTATTTCAGCTCACTTACAACAAATTGTATATCCCTGACACTACTGCCAACCTTTATCCAAAGCACACTACAGGTTAGATGTCTTATTTCTTCCCACCTCTTATAGGCAGCAGTTGTTTACCATTCATTTTACTGTGATATTAAAATCACATCTGCTGTCAACTCAGCGCACTTTATGTGAAGGAAAATGGTCCACAGCAATGTAAAGTAAACGGGTCTGTAGCTAATGGGATGAAACATGCAAAACATTACATGGTCCATTTGAATGGAAGGGAAATCAAGCCAACTTCATTCGAGTGTCTTTATTCTTAGTGTGTACATTTATCCACTACATGGTGCCCTCACAAACTCCACAGTAGAGATAAAAAGTAGCGTCCATGGCCTTGTCCAGAATAACCTCCTTGTTCACTCATACACTCCCTATTTAACAGACACTCAATATCTTAATAGTGAGTGGTAAATTGAGATTCGGAAACGTACCAATCATTGTTGTTTTGCTTCACCACTGAACAGAAATTTTCTCAATGAGGAGCATTGCATTGTGAGACTGTTGACACAAAGTGTACATGCCCTGGACAATACTTTTTGGTTCCATAATTTAATTTTTTATGGCATTAAATAATGGATAAATTTACACACTCAGAATTCAGACTCTGAAATAAAATGGTGGATGGTATCTATAATGCAATACATAGCAAATGGGGAGTAAATTTTAATACTTTCTACACTACTCTCTGCTGACAATCCCACATGCAACATGATGCATTTTATAGATGCAAAAATGATACTTGTCAGTGATGATTAGTAAACATTTACTGTTTCTTATTCAGTAAACTCCTGAGTGTCCATTATATAGGGAGTTGTGAATGAGTGAAAGAAGGAGTGATTCTGGATCCAGCAAATTACTGACAGAACAGAAAGTTCTCACCACCCCATCCAGTGATGGAAGAGGCTGCAGCGCCCCCTGTTGATGAGGAGGAGATTGGGTCTAGATCCAACAAGAACCCATCATCAAGGGCACTAAATACAAAGGAAGAAAGAGAGAGGGTGCGTTGACCAAGGGGAACCCATTTCTAACGTAATACTGACGCTCTGATATTTAATGCAGCTCAGTTCAAACCCTTTGTAAAATTGTTTGGCGTCCCTTACTTGCTGGTGGTTGTGGTGGTGGGGGCTAGCGCAGTAGGGGTGACCGAGGGCGGAGGAGGTTTGGCAGGTGGCCCGGGGCGAGCAGGGGGCCCGCCAGCGGCAGCAGGTGGCGCAGGCTTGGCCGGTGCAGCAGCAGCAGCCGGCGAGGTGTTGTTGGCTGTCGCATCCTGCCACAGAGAAAGACCCCTTTAATGTGGTGACCCACATGGTTATGTAAACAGCTTTTTAACACATTAATTTACAACTAATCACAACCTGTATGTAGTAGAAAATGTTAAGAATGAAGTTAAAAGTTGAATATACAATTTACATTTTTACTTGCTCTTGCAATCCTGTAAAGATCTAAAACACTGTTTTGACATGGAAAAGGGATATATATATATATATATATATATATATATATATATAGAAGTAAAGACTAGCATTATTAGAACTCTATTATGATTATCATTAAACACCGCTTACCTTAGTTGGTGACCTGCAAAAACAACAACAGTCCATGAGTTAGAAACTAATAGTGTACTTGCTGAAACCTAATGGCTGTTACTTAGAGGGGAGGCAAAGTGACAACTTAAGTATCACTTTGGTCTTTTCAGGCAGGTTGAATTTCAAAGCAATTACATTTAGTAAACATCTGCAATTATTGGATCCATGCTGCACTGCTGAGTAATGGCATGCTGGTTGCTTTTTCTTTTTCATATTATAGACAGAAAGTAAGAGCTAAATATTTTCCAATGGCAGGCTTCTAAAGCTTTGTAAGAGTCAGAGCTTATTTTCAGGTGATGACAAAGATAAATATGTTAGTAATGACACAGGCTTGTACAGGAAAAAAAATGAAAGGTGTGTGTGTTTGCCATAGAAGAGCATCTTGAACAAGTTTTTAGTGTAAAACAATAACATGTGCCTTGTTCAGATATCATTCTATAGAATCACTGAAAAGTGCAAACTCAAATGGATCAAACACGTCAAAACAGTCACTACAATAGATGGTGAATTGGTATTTTCAAGTCCATTCCCTATCGACAGAGAATACTTACTTATCCTCGCTGAGTTGGGCAGAGACAGAGGAAATGACATATTAGAGAAGTAACAGAGAATAATAAGGAGAGAGAGCAGATACTGTCACTAATTTTACACTAATCAAACAGGCCCCAGAGAAAGAGCAAAACCAATCTTCTAAACGTACCGAACGTACTCAGACCACCCAAATGTTGAAACAAAATCACTGCAGACACGGTGCAACTGCAAGGACTACTTGCAGCGTCGCTTCTTCCGGTACATGATTGGATAAACAGCACAGGCTACAGATATATTTGACAACTTACGGCTTCTTCCCCTCCAGGGTGTTGAGGTGGGTCTCCAGGGACTCCAGAAGACTCTCCGGGGCCTGCAGAAGGATACACAGAGGCTACTACAACACTTACTGTAATCAGCACCGGCCTAAACACATGGGTATGGTAGGAGAGGATGACAATGCTGATCACACCCCAGGGAACCACAGTGGAAGCCAGTGAAACCCTGATCACGAATTCAACATGGTATGTCCTGCATTTCCAGTATTATGATACCATGAGACACCCAGTGAAGGCTCCTTGAGAATATACTGTTTAATAAATGTGTTGGCAGATACTGTACATGGTGTCACTCAGAGATTACATTAGCTTTACATCAGCTGTTTTAGAGATGGTGGGACCTATGTAGATACAGTTTCTTAGTCTATGCCTCTATAGTATAAAGAGTAGAATGAAGATGAATATTGAACATTACGTTACAAGGGCAGCATCACACTTACCACATGTAGCCTGTGCTGTTTATTTACTGAATGGATATTTCAAATAAAGTCTGCATTTATTGTAGATGTCACAATGGTATGTCACACAAAAATTACAAATGATACCCTGCATCATTAAAGAAGAGAGCTAAGACCTTATAAGTACTATTAAACCATGCCAGGGCAGAGACTGTCTAATATCCTGATTGTTGCTCCGAATACAGGCGTCCTTTCCCTGATGCACTGATAATCATCGTCCTTTTGTAGATTTTCAGAATAATCTAATCAACACTATCTCAAAGGCCCTATATTCTCTGATTCCTCCATCTCTGAATGCACATAAACCAGTTTCAAGGTTAGTCTACAAGAGTAAATGTAATAATAACCACTCAACCACTTTATCAATTAATTGTATTTGGTTGGATGTTTTTAGTATACTTTGATCATTAATGTAATTCCACGTCACACAGGAAATAGAAAAGTAAAATGGGAATAAAGCAGGATACAAAAACAACAACTAACAATAAACTGAAAACAGACTAACAACAGAAAAGGGTTTAATCCTCATGCCAGCAGAGAGAACAGAACAATATTCGAGCCAGCCATGATGCAAAGCTGCATGCTCAACCAGGCTAAATGGGACATTATCACCTCCCTACATGCAGTAAAAAGGATGGCACAATAATATCCTGCAGGCTGATTAAGAGAGGTCAAAGCTAATTCAGCCGATGAACTAAGCCACTAATTCACTTTCCTTAAGTCCTTGCTCCATTTCCTGGATCTGTCCATTTAAAGCTGCCTAGTCTGTTATCCCTAAAATTTTGTGAGACTTCAATGCAGAGAGGCTGATGATATCTTGTCACGGCCCTGAGGAGCATTGGTAAACCATTTGTCATCCAGGGAATTTAAAGTGTCCTCACCACCTAGAACAAAGAAGGCTGCTCTGCATACATAAGACAGCTTTAACAGCCTCCAGTTATATGTATTTTCTACAACTAAACACTTTTGTAAAAATAGCGCACAAGTGCACAAGAGTGACAACGCAACAACATCGCTACAGAGTCAGATGTTGTGTGCGCTGAAGTAAAACCTCCTAAAAGGGATCAGAGCAGAAACTGTTGGCTGATACTGAGATGAATCTCCTATAGTTAGAGGGCTCTGGAAGATTGATAGTTTACCGTCCTGTACACATAAATTGAATTTTATCACCCAAACAGAATCTCATTTTCAACGTCAGGGCCTCCAAACTCTGTAGGCTGAAAGTTAAAGATCAATAATGCTATCTGGCAGTTTATAGCACTGTAGAAAAATGGTGGCATATTTTAAATAGCGTCATCAGGCTAAGGCATATTTTTTGTATAATATTCTATGATTTACCCTTAAAACAACATGGAGTAGTTAGGTCGATTTTGTATGAGACTAAGGACACTGTTGCTAACCTCAACATGGCAAACCCGCGTTCAGCTTCATGCTAAAATCTGAACCATCTTAATAGCATTCACATGCTTTTTTATCTTTAGAGATTTGACTCTGAAGCTGGACTGTGATAAAAGAAATGTTTCTGGTAATACACAAGACATCAAGAGGATTTTAAACTAATATTGGAAGGGCAAAATTTCAAACTGAGGGAAATTCATCACTGAGGAGGCAGAGATAAAATTTCTAAGGAGGGACAACAGAACATAATGCAGCAAGATATTCAATTTTGAGAAGCCTTAAGCTCTTGCTACTCTACTACGTACCACTTAAGTGAAAATACAACACTCAAATAACTCCTTAAAGCAGTAATTTGACATTTTGGGAAAACACTGCTCTACTTTCTTGCCAAGACTTTTATGAGAAGATTTATACCACTCTCATGTCTGTACATAAAAATGTCATACATTACAGTATATTCAATTTAGCACGGTGGGGATCTGTTTTATACCATTAGCTCTACAGTGACCCAACGGGCCACTTTAACAGGGCAGCATTACAGCATGCTTTTCATGCAAGTCATCCATACGGCCACGTCTGAAAGGATAACGTCAGCTGTTTCCACAACAACACAGAGTTTAGAACCCTGGGACTGATTCAGGAACCAAAGAGAGAAATCAGGTCTTCATCCTGGGAATCACTTATATCGTTCTTAATCCAGAGATCAGGAATCAGAAAAGAAATCAAAAATAATCTTTACAATCAGACTGCCATGGAAACTCTGCAGCAAACTTCCAGGCTAACAGCCTGCTGTTCCTTTTTACCCTTGCTGAACTAAAATAATGTTTAGATCAAGGGTTTTAGAAGCAGCCACAGCGACCTAATCAACAGCACTGCTCAGCACATCACAGCTTATCCTATCGGCTCTTCAAGTCCCATCATCCCACTTCTTCACAGCGCCTGATGTCTGTCTGCTGACAGAGGGCGCTTCAATTCCGTGCGCTCAAAGTAAGTTCAAAAGTTCAAATGGTAATAACTCCTCTTTAAACAAGGGAGGGAAATAGTGTGGCTCTGTAAATATCTGATTATGACTCAAGTGAACACAGCAGGTTTAAAAATAGGGGGTACGCCTAGACATTGATATGACATGCAGTACAGCTGGAAAAAACAAAGTACTGACATGCTCTGTTAGTGTAAAAACTTCACAGAGCTAATATTTAGAGGTAAAGTAGTCTTACCTGAGTGAGTTCAGGTATGTCATTTTTGTCTATTCCCACTTGCTGCAGAAGAATACAGTGACATTTAATGCAACAGTTAATAAGCAGTACAAGGTTTAGCTGATATTCAGTGGTATTATGTGCTCCGTGGGCTACCTCAGCAATTTTGAAGAACTCAGAAACCCGAGTCATTCGTGTCAGGAATCTCTTGTAGATCTCCAACCCGTCTTTACACTGGCTTCTCTTCATCTGGAAAAATTTTTCTAGACGAAAAATTTTAAAATGTGACGATTTATCCTCATATAGATAGAAAAAGAAGTCTGGTGATATTCTATATTTTCTAAATTCTAAATTGCATAAAATAATTGCATAAAAAAAATCAACAATGAAGCGAGTATTGTGTGTGTGGCCCGATCCAAATGCACGTATATCTCACTCGTCTGTCCCAAAATCACCCCCCGTGTTCAAAAAACTATTAAAAACACATGTCTGAGGCAAGTCATCACACTAGGTTATAGGTTCCTTCGTTAATGTGAACCCAGGCACTGTAGTTTATTTTGGGATGATCCCACATACACTGTTTTGTTGCAGTAAATACTCAGTAATGCACTGAATAGGCAACTAAAAATAGTTCCAACAAATGCACGGTTTACTCCTGTTTGAGTAAATTTTTCCATAAAAATTACAGAGCTCAGCTGTATGCTTTTATGTATCCGTGACCTACTTTTAAAGCCTCTTTGCATCAGACCTGTGGGGATAAATATCATGGTGCTGACTGCCACAGACAGGGGAAGGGGGTCAGAGTGTATTGAGGAATGGATGAACACGTTGATGATTTTGGTTTTTTATTTCATGTTGTTTTTTGAAAAGAAAAAAAAATACAGTACTAGTAAAATAACCTACGCCTGATCTTTTCAGAGTACTTAACTTTAACAAGTTACAAAATGATATAAGTGACTTTTTACCTAGCAGATTAATGATGCCGTCATTGTAACAGGCATATAACTTGATCAGATCTTTGAAGAGTAGGAGAAAGCAGGCATTTATCACTCCATTGTTCAGTTCCTGTGGATGCACCTGTGGACACAAATAAAAACCAAAGAGGCACAATGAAGATATATAGATAGAAAAGAAAATAGATTTTAAATTACCAACTTACAAGCACTATTAAATGAAAAAGACAATAAAATTTCACCAAAGACAGATGATATTTGGCTAATACTAATGTGATGATAGGAACAGGTCAGTCTCAGTAGTCTCCATGGTCTGTTGGCCTAGCTGTGCTATTGAAGCTATACCAAAAAGAGAATTCTATGTTACAAACTGAGGAATGAGGGCATTTAAATCTACAGTCCTACAGTATGTGTGAAAGGGGCTGTGACTACATGTCATCATAATTTCACTAAGCTTGGTTAAACCCAGTTGGCAGCTTTTTTGTGTGACTGTGTTTATCCCTCAGCGAATTCAGTAACCTTGTGAATTGACTTTGTTCCCTAATAGCGAGTGTCACTCACATCAAAATCCAGCAGCGCGTCAATCTGGCTCTGCAGGGTGGGCATTCCTTTCAACAGCTTCTCCACTGACATAGTCCTCATCACGCCCTCAGCTCTGAGACCGAGGGGAACAGAGAAAGAGAGAGATAAAGAATGAGAAAATTAAGCTGAAAGAATTTAAGCCTGCAAAGAATCCTAATATTAAAACCCCTAGAATAATCGGGAGTAGCCTGGTCTGCATGGTCTAGTGACCACTGTGATGAATCCAGAGGTAAGAGAAACTCCTACTGCCTTTCTGTCACCATGTCTGCACCTGTCACACATACAGTATAATATCCACCAACACGTCTGGTCTCTGTTCTGTAGTCTACATCTATATTTTGCAGTGCCTTGAGGGACCTTGTGTCTCCAAGCTAAACAGAGCTTTCTACTCTGTGAGCATGAGTAATAACCCATCTGTATTCATCTCCGCACTTTACACGACAGTAAAGACATGCACTTGGCTCAACGCCACACTAGAGGTAACCGAGTTCATCCCACACACAAACGCAAACTCTGTGGGAAGTTCGTTATTGAGATGGATATGGATGACAAGTAAGAAGTGGGCATGTTCTAGCCTCAAAGAAGCTGACAGAGCCTTTTTAATAGACAAAAAGTAAATAACAATGCTGAAACGATCATTAGGCAGGGCGGTGTGAGAAAATGAAAGCCAGTACCCTTTCTTGACTCGGCCAAAGTCGAAAGCCATCTGTCTGTAGGCAAAGGCCTTCTCATTGAGATAACGGCTGTAGCGTCTGATAAATGTGGACATGTCATAGCCTGAAGAAGACACACACAAAAACATGTTAACACATGCACACTCTTCAATGTCAAATCAGTGCAGGGTATTAATAGGCTCTTAAAAGGTTTGAAGAAACGAAGTCAACAAACGAAAAGTCAAGATGTTGCAAAGTCTGAAAATGCCATAAACACAACTGTATAAGTCATCACACCTTCTACCTGTCAAAAATACATGGATGATAAAATGCAGTTATTGCAGTAATCTCAATCTCAAAGCAAGAGTTCAATATTTTTGGTATACTTGTTGCTTATTCATCGTCTTGTACTAGTTAGATGAAAAGACTGAATATGCTGTGCATGAAGCTAAAGCCAGGAGATGATTAGCTTAGCATAAAGACTATAAGCAAGGGGGGAACTCTTTATATCAAAAGGTAAAAATGCAGCGAGTAGCACCTATAAAGCTAGATAATTAGCTGTTGAATCGCTCCTGTAAGCCATACAAAAATCCATGTGGTCTTACAGAGCTAGGCTAGTTGTTTCCCCTGCTTCCAGTCTTCATTCAAAGTTAAACTAATTATCTGAGTCTCTAATCTTTATATTGAATATGAGGCTAGAGCCAGGAGACAATTATCTTAGCGCATCTTAGAGACTAGAGGCAGGGAACAGCTAGCCTTGCTCCGTCCAAAGGTAAAACTAGAGGTAGCTCTTGACAAAAAAGCAAATTACTTAATTTCCTAAAATGTCGAAGTATGTTTTTTTTTTTACAAGCTTCTAAGCACTTTCAGTCCATGCATAGATTACTACATAAGTGATTCATGTAATCCTGCTTCTTCTATCATATAGAATTTATAATCTCTTACAAATGGACAATTTGGTTTTCTAAATTCTGCAGACATTCAAGTCACCGTAGCAGACAAAATGTCCATGACAACAGGCTGTGAACCCAGTGTTTATCACTGTGGGAAACTGCATTCATTTCCATGGAGATGGGTTTAATTTAGGGAAGCAGGCATTAGGAGAGCTGGAGCTGAGGGGTGGATGGAAGAGTGGTCAGGTTGGTTTTAACAGACATGCTTGTTCCGTTGCTGGCTAAACTGCTCAAAAACTGTGTGTTAAATGTCTTATGTTTAAGTTTTAGAAAGAGATTAAAAGGTGAAAGGATTAGCAAATGAAAGACCTATATATGTGGATGAACTGGCATTGAGAATGTTTTTTCATACACAGGAAGGAAATAGAAATCACGCACCATGAGATCCAGTTTTGTCTAGAAAGTTGCTGAGGTTGAACAGGGTGTTTCTAGATGCCAGGAACTGCAGGAATCTCTGCAGAAGAGGACAAGCACACAGGATTGAGTTCTCTACCAGGCACTTATTGAAAAATGGCTGAAGTAAAAGTACCTTGTAAATCATAATCTCATGGTTCGCAAACATTTAAAACACGTGTGAGCTCTTGTGAAGGACCAAATTATTCCACACAAGCCAATGGCAACAGAAGTAAACTTGCGCTTTCTCTGTAACACCTGCTATAATGACTACAAAGGTTAATGCTATTATCTTCATATCACTAAATATCCGCCAGCCTTCTTTATGCATAGGCAACCCCCATAACATATAAGTCAGTTGGCATTCCTAATAAATAATTCTGTTCTTGGCCATGAAATGGCTTGTTAACAGTCAAGTGAGCTGTTCAGCACTTTCAGCACTCTACAGAAAAAATGTGACAAGGCCTCTAGCAGAATTGAGAGAATATAAGGGTGTGATTTTATACTGGTCTTGATTAGAGATAAATCCAGCTTTGAAGGAGCAATGCTAGAGCCTTCATGAGTGGGAAGGTGTGAATATGAATTAGACACGAGGAGAGCAGCAGGAAGTAGAGCATATAGAGACAAATGGTCTCCCTCCGCAGCCCTGCAAGAAAAAGCTTAGTCCAGTGATACATGTATACATAAATAACGTGCCGCACACACACAGGCACACTGCTGATGGTTATTTAGTGGCTTCACTTACACAAAGCACAGCACAATAAAGTTGGGGGAGGTTAGGAATGAAAAATCCTCCCTTGAGAAGCAGTAAAGTGCACCTTACCTCCGCTCCTCTAATTTCTTTTCACCTTCACCGCCCCCCACTACAATACTAGGATACTACAACAGAGCTGGCTAACGACAAACACTTCTCAGGAGACTCAGGTACATTCAGTATACATACTATGCGGTATATTACCTTGTCAATCATGGCCTGATCTCTCTTTGTCTTCTCATTCCCGATCATTTAGAGTATAGTCTCTTGCTCTCTTGTATTGAGTATTTGGGAATACTTTCTCCTCTCTCCTGTATTTCCCTGTCTATATCTCTTCCTCGCCTTTGTGTCATCTACAATTCAGTGGTAGTTTGGGCAATTTGATGGACGGTAAAACAGCGGCAGTTTATCTCTCCGAGTTGTCCCTTGTTGCCCATTCAGAGCCTTTGCCTTTCTTTAGCTGGCAGGCCATAAACTGGGTCAGGAGGTCAGGACCAGTAAACAGAAGGCCAGTCCCTACACTACCTCCACAGAAGCTTTTGAGCTAAATTTAGAAACCAAAGAGCAAAAGCAGAGCTTGAAAGGGAATTTTTTTTGTGTGTGTGTATTATACAACAGCCAACAGAGCAGAGAATATCTTAGGGTGAAGTAATACGACTTACTCATAAGGTTACCTATAAATATACATGGATCTGCTACAGTATCCTATCACAATACATTTTATGACCTTTTTCTATCAGCACAAAATCCTGTCTTCCCTTTTAATACCCCTTTAAGTAGTTTTAAACCTCGATTAATAAAAGACTGACTTATTTTAACTAATTAAGTTCCCATAAGGAATGTGTTAGCAAACAGTTCCATTTATTCATATTCAGCAAACACAGAGCAATATTAGCATTCAACTGGATTCATTGTCTTTTGGTTTCTGCTGTTTCCAGAGGGAAATATCTGGCCTTATAGCAGCTTAGTGCTGTCCTATGTTCACCAACTAGTTGCTAACGTTGTCCGTCTGCCATTTGTTGCTAGGCTTTAATAAATGGTGGGTTTATCCCCTAAAAACAGCTGCCTGCTTCATCTGGCAAGGTCATAAAAACCAAAAAAATGAGGCAAAAGCCACTTGAATGCTAAAATTATATATTTGTGTGACATTGCTGAATGAACAGAGATCAACCCAGACGCTTGAAAGGCAATATGTGCTCCTGTGCTCCTGCTGCAATCTGTTTTGAGCAGGTATTTGTGCGTCTACCTTGATTCTTGTGTGGAAAGTTGAGCATATGTGTCCTTGTCCAGCACTGCCCTACTTATCTATAGCTGACAGATACCCATTACACTGCATGATAATTGTAAGCAGAGTGCTGGGGTGAAATGCCTAGCTGAAGGAAAGATAAATACTTAATCACATCCCCTGTCTACATTTTCCCAGACATTAATATCATATGCACTTGGGTTGTATACAATATGTGTGTTTTACAATCTCACCTCGTTGCCATGCACCATGAGGTGGTGTGTGGTGATCAGAGCTTTGAAAACCACCACCCAGCTGGCGTTGCCAGCCCTCTCCATCAGCGTGTCAGCCATCTGCGGGACGTTCACATTGGTCTCCTGGGTGGCCTGGATCAGGTCTGAGAAGCCGAGAGGAGAGAAGGAACAGGAGGTCAGATGATGGATAGCAGCAGGAGGGACACTCAGTATGGGTTCAGACTGTGCAAGAGGCCCTTTAATCAACAACTGCAGGGATGGTGGAAGATGACAGATGGGTTGGGTTATGTGACAAACAGGAGTGTAATAGAGTGTATGCATTGCAGTGGTACTGAGCCGAGCTGTGCTTCATTTCGCATCTCTCTCGCATCCTAATTTTCACTTGTGAAAGTATCTCCTCAGATAAGCAAATGGAATATTTTCATTTGGTTTCAGTGTTAATCAGCCAGTTTTAAGACAAGAAAAGGGTTTAGTCTCATTTTGCTTCGCAACAAAACATATTATCATTATTGAATACCACTTTACCCCTCTGAGTAAAAATTCAAGGGCCATTTTTAGTAAACTAAATTTTGAGGTTATGTGTCAATGTTTGAATGCATAAACTGTCTTACAGAAACTGATGTCTATTGGAAAGTGTCAGCTCTTATTTTGTCAATCGAATTAGTAGCTGGTGAATGAGCTAGTTTATATCAACAGAATTGCTTCTGCAAACAGTAATGTTCCAACTTAATGAAATGTTTTTTAGATGAGTGCTTCACATCATGCCATGATTGCCTGCTATGAGTCACGCTGGCTGCTGCTTTGCTCCTTTCTGCAGCCAGTCAGTAATACCAGTACAAGCAGAGGGAGTGTGGAATATTCCACCGCAAAGAGAGAGAAATGGAAAGAGAACACATGATTGCAATGCAGATAAGACTTTCAGGCCTCAAGAATCGAGTCACCCAGACAGACGGTGCACACACTGAGGTTTTGCAAGATTGGTCTTTCGGTCAACATACTGATTCAGTGATAAGACCTTCTGTAATATAAAAAATAAGGGTAATCATCTGTAGATTGACTATTTATCCCTGTTGATAATTCTACGATGCTATGATATTCCTTGTGTATGAAACACTTGCAGTGATGAACACACAAAGAATTCACCTGATTCCGCAGACAATGTTGGTGTGGTTGTGTTTCCCCCTCCTGTTTACCAGCATCTGTCAGCTAACAGGAGAGCCTCTGTGAACACTATTTATTCAGCGGCAGATAGGAGAGCTGTCCTCCATGGCAAACCTCAGGGCATATCTTCAGAGACAGCGTGAGGAAATAGATAAGTGGGCGTGTGTGCGGAGTGATGGACGGAGAAGGAGAGAAAACATGACCGGCGTCATTTTAAAAACCTTGATTCAGCAGAGCAGGGCAGACGCAGAGCGACTACTATTGAGTCCTTTGATTCATTAATAGTGTCATATCCGTGTCTGCACATTTACTGCCAGCAGACAAAGAGGCAGCTGAGAGGTGTCTATTGAATTTTCCTTCCTGGTTTAATAAAGACTGTGCCAGTGCACCTCACATATTGAGCAATCTGCTGCTTGTTATTATGACATAAAGTCATGAGTGATGAGGAGTTTGGGAACGAAGAGGTTTTGCTATAAAAAAAAAATTCAAACAATTTGAATGTTCTAACAACTTTTTGACAGTTTTGAAGTGTTTATAGAAGGATGCAAAATATAGTGAGGCTCAATAAAATGACGTTTCTCGTTAGATTAATCTACACAAAAACTAAAGTCAAAAAACGCCAATTTGTACTTTTACAGAAGGTTACTGTATATAGCAGACCACAATATTTCTTATCTCTGAATCTTGTTGTCCCTATGAGGTAACCGGCAAGGCTCAGATAGTGACAGACATCATTCTGGTGGTGTACAATAAATGCTGACTAGAGCACCAAATGTGTATTACTCCATAGTCGGTTTTACAAAGACTTTCTTTTGAGTCGCTTTTAAAGATTAACATCTCCATTAACAGCTTTGGGCTTGGGGTGGAGTGCTGCCAGGCTAGGGAAGTCAGAAAATGTTTGGAGACAAACTATTGTAGGTTTCGATTTTGTTTGTAGCATTTGTGGGCAAAAAGAAAAATATCGAATAACCCCAGTCTCATTCTTCCAAACCTGAAGCAACTTAATCACAAAGAGTGCTAGAACTTGCAAATGAGTAAACATTTGAAACAACCATCTACAACTCTCTGCCATTTAACTGCAATATATTTCATTGCAATTTTAAAATGTATGTTTTGCACTGTTTTGGTTTTGCACAGACATCGCAATGAGAATATAAGTGTTCCAGAAAGCAATCTCTTGTGCCACTGTCTGCGGGCATGTACTGTATACGATAAATTATTTGAACTTTACAATGCACATTTCTGTTTCCAAGAAAAGCAAATGGATGAAAGCAAAGTGACCTTGAACGCAATTCTGCTTTTTGCTTCTGACAGTCATGCTGATAGTCTGCCGGCTCTTTTGCTTCCTCTACCATGCTTTCATCATGCGGTAATGATTGCTGTGCATGTCCTCTTCAGTAGAAATGCGTTGGACACATGCACACACTTAGATACACACATACACACACGCTGAATATGAAGGATAATCCCTACAGGGCTGATGAGTCAGCAGCCTGCATCATCCTATGCTTTTAATCTCTCTGTCTCTGGCTGTCGGTCTGTCTCTCCCTCTTTATATTTACCACTCTGGGGTCCATCCCTTGGACAGTGTGTGAGACAAAATGTACAGCCCCTACAATCTAATAGCTTCATGAGTAGTTGCCTCAAGTATACTGTAAATTGTGTAATAATAAGAGTACAGTAAGGAAATGAATATGCAAGAGAAGAGATTTTTTGTTTTATTCTTTTCATTTTATTTTTTAACTAGTATTTGTCCATTCAGCTATGGTGGCCATTTGCTGCTCACAATACCCAATGCACACTGGCATGTACGTCGAGTGTGATGCCTTGGGAATAATTTCTACATGCAGTAGAACAGAATCCTAATCCTACAGAAAGAGAGAGACAGAGACAGTACAGAAAGTCTCAGTCCTCATTGAGATGCTGAACAATAATTCAGCAGGAACTCCTGACTCACTGCCCACCCCCCACCTTCCTTCCCAATTATTCATATGCGTGAGTGTGAATAGGACAGAGAAACACAGAAGGAGTGAGTGTAAGGCAGCTCGATATGTGGCCCTTGACAAATGCTAGCGCATACAGATAGTCACGCTCACTAATAAATTAACTGCATGCTTGCCTCCATTTTCCATTTACTGTGTCATGCACCACACAGCAAATTAAATCATATATATTTTGACTGTATCAACATCTGTCTAAAATGGCAAAATTTACAATCACATCTACATTCCATACTCCTCATTAGCATTTGAGCTGCTATAAACATTCATTTCCTTACTCCAGTGATGAACGCTGAGAGCCAAAACTCCTCCAGAAAACAAGAGGAACTATTTTGCGGACAAGTTGATTTCCCAACATGGGATGTACAGCAATGACGTGATAAGTTGATCAGGAATAGAACGTTTCAGAATGTTTAGCATGTGGTTAAAATCTTACGTACTGCTACCTCACAGTAGCAATACAGTGACTGATAATAAATTTACTAAATGTATGAAGACAACAGACTTAATTAGCTTTCTAGTAGCTTTCCAGTTATTTCTTTTTACAGTATGAAGGGATTCTTGGGTAATGGCTGTAATCAAAATTATGGAAACTTTGTATATAACTTCAAGTTTATAAATATACTTTTATCAATTTCTTCATTATAACTGTTTCTCTGCATTGTTTCTTGAGGTATAAAATGAAATAAAATTCAATTAAAATATAGGAAAATCAGAGTACCACTCTCCACAGGGATTTACTGGACAAGTGCAGGTAACAGTGGAAAGAGCCAGACTGGAGTGGAGAAGTTGTTTATTTTACTGCTGAGAGCAAACGCAAGACATGCAAAACAGAAGCTTTTTAAAATTCTGGCATTAATAGATGGCCGAAGGAGAGTTAGGCTGAAGGGAATAGATCTTGGGTCTGACGCATTCACATATGAAAGGAAACAGGGCACCTGGGAATTATAGTCTTCGTGTTGAGCAGTTCAAGTCTGAAGAATTTTAGATGTTACATGAGGTTAGTAATGGCATGAGGATTACAAAGCCCCTACACAATTAGTATAGTATTATAACTACTACGCTGTACACATTCGTGCATGTTAGCACACACTTGCACACACGCATCTTCGCTTGCTCTATTTTACAGGCTACAGCACTAGAGCAGTCACTGTGCAGTGTAGCGAGCAAAAAGAAGGAGAACCAGTGGTGTAACATGTTCACATCCTTTACAGTGTGTCTGTATGTTATAAAAATAGTTTGGGGGAGGGGAGGGGGGAGCATGGCAGAAAAAGACACCTTTACTGAATGTGATGTACACATCTACACACACAGACAAACAGACAATCCATCCGCAACCAAATATGATTCAGCATTGTCTTTGAAAAGGATCAAAAGACAATTTTATGTACAATATGCTGGTCTGTTAAAAACAAAAGCTGAAAGCAGTCAAATCTTCAAAAACTGTCACTGAGAAGAATCACTGTCTCGTTAATGCCAGACTGAGGCAGAGGCTGTCATGAATGTTTGGACTGAAACACTCGAATTAAGGTTCCTTCAGAATTTTACATCTGGTAGTTAAAATTCCTCAGAACACACGGCTGGTCTCACTGTGTCCTCAGAGGCACTGCAGTATTTCCACAGGCATGACGTTTCAAACAGCAGTTACAATTTATCACTGCAACACAATAAGCTTCTAAAATTTACCCTAATCTGAATAAAGGCAACAAAAAAAATAAAAAAAGAGAATTGCTCAAAAGTGTTTTCTGTGTTTCATTGAGATGATTCTTTCCCAGAAATGTTGGAGTCTAAAAACTTTAAAATGGCACAAAGCAGTTGCATTAGTGTGACAGATTCATTCCCTGAAATGAATATGGCCGTTAGCGTTTACTTAGAAATAACTACGTGACTGCATTTCAATCTATGGGGATTAGCTCTGTCAGCAGATGTCATTGAGCATGCTCTGGGATATGTTTCCCTGTTTACAGTGATTTACTTGTTACAGAGCTGCAAAAAATAAAATACAATGGTCATCTTAATTGTAAAGAAAATATATGTCATGACTAAAATCACATAAAAGGGCAAGGTATGGCTATTTGACTTATTTTATTTTAGCGTTTTTGGATGAGGTCTATGGGGCAGAGGTACAGGATGATATGACATCCTTTTGGTCTTCTCATGGGATTTACTGATAATAACAAAAAGATAAATAATACCAGTCTTATTCTTTAACAAGCCTTCAGACCTTCCTGTATCTATGTAATGTGTGTCAATATATTGTACTGTTACTAGCCAAACAGTTAGTGAACAGCAGCTTTCTCTGTGATCACAGTGGTCATTACAGCCCACTGTGATCCTGCTTTGAGAGGATAAAATGGTATTCATACGATGGTTGGGTCAAGTGTTGTTGTTGGATATCAGCGCACCATCATGAAAAAATATACTGTCCATGTAGCCAAAGCTTTAAATAGCATATTCCTCTGTGTCCCGGAGCTCCATTGTTTTCTAAAAACTAAAAACAAAACTAAGCACAAAAAGCCTTAACAAAGCACTTTATTAGGCACACCACACTTATACTGGGCAGGGCCTCCATTTTCTCTCAAAATAGCCACAGTTCTTTGTGGCACTGATTCCACAAGATGTTGGAAACTGTCGTTTGAGGTTCTAGTCCATGTTGACCTGACTGCATCACATAATTTCAGCAGATTTGTCAGCTGCACAGTCATGCTGCCAATCTTCTATTCTAACACATCCCAGCGGTTTCCTACTGGATAGAGATGTGGTGACTGTGGAGGCCACTGAAGTTCACTGAACTCATTGCACTCAATGCACATAGTAAGCAACAATATGCAGATCGGCTCTGGCTTATAAACCATGACTGATTAAGGGGCCAAAAGTGAGCCAAGAAAACATTCCCCACACCATCATACCAGGACCACCAGCCTCCGTGCATTGTAACACAGACAAAGAGCACACAATTTGTGAATTTTATGAATGGAGGTGAATGGAGAACCAAATCACTGCATTTGCAGATCCTACTAAGTATGTATAATCTGAAAAACCAAATCACTGAAGGGGAAAATTCTGTCATAATTATATAATGTTACATATCCTTGTGCATTTTTAGGTAAGAGTAGATATACAGAAATTCAGGAATTTTCTTAGTGGGCATATGCCATATACCTACATATCACATAGATTACACCACTAGTTGACACCTAATTCTGACCCTACCCTCTGTCTGCTTTAGCAGAAATCTCAAGAGACTGTTGTGTGTGAAAATCCCAGGAGATCAGTAGTTTCAGAAATACTCAATCCAGCCCATCTTGCACCAATTATTTTCCCCATACTGATGTTTGATGTGAACATTACCTGAACCTTCTGCATGAACTTATGAATTGCACTGCTGCCACATGATTGGCTGATGGGATTAATGCATGAATAAGCAGATGTACAGGTGTTCCTGATAAGGTGCCCAGTTAGTGTAAATAAGCCAAAGCACATAGGTCCCTTGTTTCTTTGATAAAAATGGGCACTTTAGTTTATTTTAATTCAATCCCACATGCTCCGTGCTCACCAACTATTTTGTGCACCGGCTAAAATGCACAAATGCACTACTAACTCCTATTTAACTTGATTTGATATTTGTTAAGAACTAAGGTTTACAGATGTCATAGAAAAATTATTTACGCTGTTTTAAGAAAGAAAATATATATGTTTTACCTGTTTTTAAAGATTGTTTCTTCAGCTGAAAGTAATAGTCTTGGAAGCTGTAAGCCACAGACGGGTTAGGGAGTATAAAAAGAATTGAATGGCTGATGCATTGTTGGTTTTGTTTTTTCTAAAGGGATTGAGACAATAAGAAAATTACAGAATAGTGTCTGACTTAACCTGCGGTGTTATTTTAGCGAACAATGCAGCAGGCTTGTATTGTTTGAGATCTTCTACTTTCAGCGTTTGGACTCGTGTGTGCTCTACAGACGAAATCACAGTGTCAGATAACTGTCACTGAATACCACATCAGGATGCCCTGCAGCGACTGCCACAGCCAACGCATAGCTGACAGCGCTCCAATTTCAAATACAGCCCTTTGACATGTCAATAAATGTAACTGATATCAAAGCCCCTTTATGTGAGTACGACTGCCAACATGTATGCATCGTGGGATACACTCAAACATGCACAAAACAACAAACATGCAACATCCTCCTCATATTTTTCATAGATGGCATTTGACGAATGTACCAATAAGTACCACTGGGGACATGCCAAGGTGGTTTCCTCGGCAACAAGCTCTTATATCTGCAGTGGCATCGAGGATTTAGAAAAAAATTCCCCTGAAATCAGTTTCACAGGTGCAAACTCCCACAACATCACACTGATAGGGTCATCTAACCAAAGCCAGAGGCATGTGAGTCATACCAGACTTAATAGTGCTGAGAGATTCTACACTGAATCCACGACTGAACTCATGTAAATACCCTTCATATAACCTCTAGCTGAATATTTGTGTTCTTTTCTCGACTGAAAATATTCTATTATTATTCCATTATTGTCATATTTCATGTAGATCCACATTGTCGAATGGGTGACTATGAGGACTGGTGCATCAGTTAATGCTTGTCTATGTAAGAATGCTGTGTGTGATACAAGCCATGATGCATGAGTGATGCCTTGTTGAGTCACACATGAATGGACCATGAAAGCACAGTGTTTATTTATAGCTCCCCTCACCCTCAAGCAACATACACGGTGAGAAAAAAATACCCAGCATGCACTGTGCCTCACCGTAGCACAGCTCCAATGTGGTATGGCAACCAAACAAAGAGGAAGCCACTGGGATCCAGACGCTGTGGAGGCTGAAGGTGACATGTGTGGAAAAAGCTGGCATCCCACACAATGCTACTGCTACTGCTGGTGGACACAGATAGCAGTACTGTCTTCATACAGACACTATGGCTTTCAGTGACATTTCACTCAGCTGTTGGTGGAGTTGTGCTTTGTTTGCTGTGGTGCAGCTCATGTGTAAACAAAATCCCACATTGCACATATACATACAAAAACATAGTTTGTATAAGACAGTAAAAAGTTAGCCATGTCTTATGTGAAATACAAAAACTAACAGATTTCATTACATTTAAAATATATATCAGTGACACTCTTCCCTTTTAATTTTACCAGACTAACACATCGATAAATGATAGCGACTGTGTAACTACAACCGAGGGGAAACCACCAAGCACACATGCACCATAGAACGCAAGACTCAATGATAACAAATAAGCACTCTTCTTTATTATATATGATGGATTTCTTATTAATGTACCAATAAGCACTAATTGCAATTTATTTGATTTTGTTTAGCTTAACATTTAAAAATTCATATTAGTGTGTTTGAGCTCCTTAACTACAAATTATATACTTCACATTTGTCCAGTCAGTTCCATACAACATGGAAATCAATTACCAGATTCATTAAACTTTACTAGTTGTAAATTTTACCAATGTTACGTGCTGTATTTTGCAGGAAAAAGAATGGAAACAACAGATGCCTACAACTGTTGAAAAGTCGTTCCTCAAGCACAGTACATTGGTTACCAAGATGGTTTGCTGTGAAAGTATGATTTGTGGTAAATGAGGCCAAAGTTTGGCAAAACTTCAGTAAGGTAGGAGTCCTAGCCAGTATGGGGCTAGTGCTCTTACTACCTGGCTTGGCTGTTATCAGGGTCAGCTAACTGTGGTGAGTCAGTTGTATGGTTACAGTTGACACGCTGTCCCAGAGCCTACACTATGGTGAAGAGTAGCGTCCTGACCAGGGTGTTAGCTTGCTCTGTTGGACTGTCAGGCTCGGCACAGAGGAGAGAAAGCAACTCTCTGAGTAAAGCTTCAAATGATACTGATACACAGAAGCAAACAGGGTCTTTGAAAAATAACCTGCTTATGAAACAGTTTCTTTCTATAGCTAACATCCTTACTTTGTCAAGTCATTATTGCTATAAATGCTCACACTACTGTAGCAGACCAGCTCTTCTTTATGTTACCATCAAAACATTGTTGCTAAGACCATAAACATAAAATACAACACTTACTTGAATTTTACAGGAATATGAAAACTACAATATACTAAGTGTATAGAATGCAAGTATAAATGCTCTGATAAACCTTGTAAAGGTAGATTTTCTATCATTCAGCGCATGAGTAGAAAATAGACTTTTGTTCATTGGTCTGAATCTTCGTGTGTCCTCGCTCATCATTCAGCAAAGCACCAAGACAGACATTTGATAAATCTTTTCTCCCAATAGATAGCAGTGCTTTTGCCTTCTGTGTTCACCGATCAATCTTTTTCTAATTACTCTAATTATCCTTCCTCTTGCCAACAGTTCCCATGTCCCCTCACTACAAATGTGCTCTCAGCCAAAAAAATATGCTCATATCAGAGCCTAAGAATCTTCTTCCCATGTATCATCAGTCAGTCTAACATATCAACCTGTATACATTTATTTTGTCCAACCAAGCCCCCTTGGCCCCTGTGATCTGTTTGTCTCCCATGAGGCTATGTGTCTTCCTTGTCTGAATAAAAAAATCATTAGTTTTATGGCTTATGTTTTTCTTTATGTGCAGGTTCTGCTCCAAGGGAGGCAACAGTGACAGATATTCACCCTGTATGCTGAACAAAATAATGCAGCCAAGAGAATAGTTTTTCTGGATTGTTAGACCTCTTCTTTTTTTTTTTTTTTTACTGAGAAAAATCTGCATCTGTGTGGGTGCTATAATTGGTCTGTCCAAAGCTGACGAAGCTCAGGGAGAGAGGGTGGGAGATGGGGAAGTAACAATGGAATAAAGGAGGGAAAGAATTGTTGATATATAACTACTAAAATCAGCCATGCACTACTGCTGAATGTTTCTCCGCACTGCAGCACATTTGACCATATGTTTCTGAGAATTGTAGGGGTATACAGAAAAGGTCATTCCCACTTGATGTAACAAACCAGTTTATTGGCCAAATTAGAGCTGGCACTGTTGTAAACATCCAGGCACAATTTGAGCCAGTTCTGCCCAACTGAAAGCCGACAAACTCTGACTCCAAACGACAAGCTGTGAATATGCAGGATCTGCCGGTGTTAATAAACTCCTGGATTCCTACAGGAGAGGTTAAAAACTATCCAAAGAAATCCAAAAGAAATCCGTAGAGCTGCACACAGCTGGGCGGAGGTAGAGCGGGATGTCCACCACCCAGAGGGTCATAGGTTCGATCCCCGGCTCCTCAGCCCAAGTTGCCCCCAATGTATCACAGGTTTGTGGAAGTGTAAAGCTTGAGCTAAAACACTTCATGGGGTGTCTTGTGTTTACACAAGTGTTTATTTCAATAATTTAGGAAGTCAGAAGATTCTACATAAAACTTCACTGTACTGAAGGTAACATCTGGGGGTCTGTAGCAATTTGTCTCCTTGCGCACAGACATTGTTTATATACCACTATCACATTAATGCTGTGGGAAACCAGTGCCTCATAGGAAGTATGTATGTATACTATATCTTTCAAAAGTTTACTAAAAGCCAACTGACCATTCAATAAATACATGTGTGCATAGGGCTACGACCAATACTCCATATATAAAGAATGTGGAGGGTGGTGCTTTATATCTTAGCTATTCCAAAACCAAAAACACAACAACAAATGTGTATTAAATTATTCATCTTTTCTAATGAAAGCTGCAATTGTTCACATTACACTGTATTTGTCTGTTTCTGTCGGATATCGAAAACCCAGTGTCTCTCAAAATTTAAGAGGTAAATCTGCCACATTATCATTGTAAAATGTGTGTCTGCTATAAACAGGCAGCAACAGTAACAAAGATGGGCTGGGCTTATTTTGAGAATCACTTTCTATATTTAAAAACCTCTTAATCACTGAATGGAGATTTGATGAAAGGTAGTGTTACTTTGGGGGTCTAAGGGAGTGATTTTAGGAAAGCCATGGGTGTTGCATAACTTGTAAAACTATTCCAAACTTTTTAAAACAATCTAAATGCACCCACAGTGTCCCCTGTGTCTGGTGATTCAGTCATTGGGGGAATACTTTTCTGTGACACTTTTTTATTGCAGAGTAAGCTCCTCAGGCTCCTCAACTCTGTTGCCAGGCACTAATATAACAGCAGGGAACTCAAACCCACCCTTCATTATTGATATGTAGCCTGGTTATAGACATAGATCTTCAGCGTTTGAGCCGCTACCAGCATACCAAAACAACGCACTGTGTCCCTGCATCATATTCTGGGTAAAACAAGCCTCTGTCTTTTACATTCTGCCCATATAAGTGCAGAAAATCCCCCTGCAGATACAGCTGCACTGTAATATCGATGTTTTTATCCTCAGACTAGGAACTTCAAGGACACTACATCATCCTGAGAACATCAGAAAGAGAACTGAAAGGCATGGGGAGAGGTATGGGGTATCAAAAAAGGGAGAAGCAAACCAATTTGAATCAGCTGCTCAGATTGAAGTAGATAATGGTCTTATAGCAGCTGTAAGAGAGATGCTGGTCCCAGGTCATTAATCTGGACACAGTAGGACAGTCCACCTCCCACACACTGTTTGACATCAAACAGGCATTCTGGAGCTTTCAAGGATAGCTGCTGTGAGATCAGCACTGCAGTACATGCTGAGCCCTCTCACCAACCTTCTTTCACAGTCACAGCAATTCACTATTAGGCAAGCACTGCACTGAATCAGTATAATGGAGAGGGAAAGGAAGAACAGCAGAGCAGGGGTAATGGTGTAAAGATGAAGTGGGAGAGTCAGCATGGAGAACCTGGGAACTATACGAGGACCAACTGAAGAACAGAAAGAGAAAGGATTGCTCTTGGAAACTGTCTTTCTCATGTGCATACATACACTAGTATGATACACACCACGTCCGCCCATCTTAAAAGACTCTAACCACCTTTAAAAAAATCATGTCTGCAATTGAATGTCATTATTATTATCTTTGGAGCAGCATCAAACGCGGATTCTTTCTTTATTTCAACTCACTGCGCCCTGACAGCAACCAGTTGTCAGGTCGGTGTGGAAAACGTCCCCCCCGCTTCCTGTTAAAACGCTAGAACCTCCTCCTGATACCGTGTAACCGTGAAGAGGCGCGAGAAAATAAGCAGCAGCCGCAGCCGGCAGTGTCAATGAAGATATCCACACCGACAGCGTTGTGTCAGTAAGTGGAGGTGCTTAAAAAATGCTACTTTATGCCAGTTTTATGGACAGTTTCCAGGCGTGCTACACCTCTGCCGTTCCTGTGAAAACTGTCTTTTTTAACCTCGATATGCTCTGAGTGGAGACAGGCTGTCTATATGCTTTCCGAGCGTTCCTTCCACGGGCTAATAGTTCTTGGACATGAAAGCCTCTGCAGAATGTGTTACTGCTGCTGGGAGACGTTAAATCCTTGTACACATTTGTCTGGTTCGTAACCGAAGCAATACCTGAAACTATTCCCAAAGCAAACTGGTGAAAAAAGAGAAAATCCTAATATTACTAACCTGGCAAGTTTGCTAATAAGAGGCATTTGCTGAATAGTTCATATTTCCAATGGCAATAGTAAGTGGTAGGTTACTATTGCCATTGGAAATAGGTTGTCTAGTTTGACATTTTTGTTTTGTGGTTTTTGGTTTTGAAGAGCCAGGGTAGCTGCTTGCTTCAATTAAGCTAATTATCGCTTAGCTGTAGCCCTAAACTTATAAGAAGACAGTATGAGGAGGTTACCTACCTTCTCATCTAACTCTCAACAATTCTCTTCTTAAGTCATGAAACAATAATAGACTGGAAGCAGGGGATAGAAGCTAGTGTGGCTCTGTAAACCTCAACAATCAAACAGGATAATACTTGTTGGTTACCGCTCAGCTAGTTGTTTCCCTCGGTTTCCAGTCTTTAAGCTAAGATGAGCTAACCTGGCTCCAGCTTCATGTGACAGATGACAGATATGAGCCTTGTATCAGTCTTCTCATCTAACTCTCTGCAACAAAGTGAATTAACAATTTGCCAAAGATTTTGAAGCTTTCTTTTAAAAACTATAAAAATGTTCGAAGATGCCTAATATGCTTACATATGCTATTTGTTTCTTAATGCAGAGCTATGTGGTTGTCAACTACACCATGTCTGAAGTGGTTTGACATTGATAACTTCAATGTGCTTCAGGTGAAAACTGCGTATCTGAAGTCTATTACAGAATGTACACGTATAGGAATAAATATAACAATAGATATTGAACACTTAACATGTACACAAACACACGAGAGTCCCATGACATCCCCACACCTCCCCCTCTCCACCTCTCATCCTCTCACCCTCTCATCCTCTCATCCTCTCATCCTCTCTCCCTCTCATCCTCTCACCCTCTCACCCTCTCATCCTCTCATCCTCTCATCCTCTCATCCTCTCCTCTCATCCTCTCATCCTCTCATCCTCTCATCCTCTCATCCTCTCACCCTCTCATCCTCTCATCCTCTCACCCTCTCACCCTCTCATCCTCTCATCCTCTCATCCTCTCATCCTCTCACCCTCTCACCCTCTCACCCTCTCATCCTCTCTCCCTCTCATCCTCTCATCCTCTCACCCTCTCACCCTCTCACCCTCTCACCCTCTCATCCACTCATCCACTCATCCTCTCATCCTCTCCCTCTACTTCGTGGAGACCGTCTGTTTCGGTAACACATTGAATGTGACTCACGTGGTGGTAACACAGCATAGCAGCCAAAGTGGACTCAGCACGATGTTTACGTTTCTCACCACTTACCATCCTTCCTTCTCCCCAATAACAAGATACACACACACACACACACACACACACACACACACACACACACACACACACACACACACATGCAGCAGGTCAAATATCCTGCATTTTCTCCGAGCAGAGCTTAATCGCATCTCTGTGTTAAAAATCTGTTAATTGGAGAGACTAGATTTAGAGCTTCAGCAGAGCTGGTGATAATTTTTTGCAGCAGATACAGACAGAATGTCTGCCATGATGCTTCATCGGGGCAAAATGATAAACACAGGGCTTAAATGTTGTTCGGATGTAAAGATGAGAGAAAAAAATAATAAAAAGTTTTTTCAAGCCATAACCTTCAAGCTATAGACTTGTCTTAATTCTATTCGCAGTGGGAGGATTAAGAGGTCAGGGCGACATGAGTAGCAGCAGATAAAGATGGGGGCTATTAAGAGCAGCAGGAGAGGATGGGCCTGTCTTTGGAAACAAAGCCAGCTTCATTTGGCAGACATTCAAACCTTGTTACTCTAGTTCCCTAGTTGTCGTTCTCTGGGCTGCAGAGACCCTGCATGTCCTCTGATTTATGCTCTGGGCCTTTGGATTCACACTGAGAAGTGCCTCAGTTTTTATCCTTAACAAACTAGAAAAATGCTGCCTTCAAGTATCCCTTGTAAGCCCCTAATTCTGAGTCAGTCGGCTAAATAGGCTTGTATAAAGATGGTGCCATTGCAAATCAGGCACCACAATGTAGCATTTCACTCTCTGCCACCAGTAAATTTTATATTTCCTTTTCTTGTCTTGTCTTGTTCAGTAATGACTTTATTATATTTTTTTTATTTATTTATACTTTATTCTAGTATTTCCCACAGTACTGTCTGACTATCATCCCACACATCACTAAATTGTCAGATTTACAAGCATCAGTGAAAATGTCTTCATCTTGAAATCCTGAGTCCTATGCCGGCCCGCCTGCCTACTGCACCAAGTCATATTCAGAAGCTAGGTCTTGAGTTAGAAAAAGGAAAACATTCTTCATAAATAGCACAACTCTAAAGGTGGTCAATCTACTTCTATCAAACATGAAGAAAATTTATGTGAATTATCCGACAACAGAATAACTGCCACAATCAATATCACAGTAAGATTAGTGCAAGCACTGCTGAAATTAAGATACATTTTTATTCAAGTTCTTTGCTACCTGCTGAAGATATGAGTAGCAAGTAGCAATGCCTTCAGATCATGAAGTAGACTGGCAGTCTGCACCTGCTACAAACTGATGTATTAAAGGTGCAAAACAAACAAAAGATATGTTTATATTCAGTGTTTTGTAAAAAAGTGTGTATTCATTCGTGTATTCTTGAGGTCTAAAAATGTGTTGAATGCATTTCCTTCCTTATATAACATCTGCAACATTGATTTTTGTAACTTTTAGAATCTCACGTTGTTTAAAACCACGCTCGCTAGCTAGCAGTTTTCTTCTTCACCACTTTGATTTGCACATTACCTCCACCAGAAAAAAATCCCTTAATTTCTTAGAAATGGTTTCCATTGTTCACTGTAATTATCCTTATGCCTTGAAAGCTTCTGCTCGTTCAGACAGCTGACTCACAGCTGCATCTTCTCCTTTGCACCAACCCTGTTCCTACCCCAACAAAAGACACAACTGGATCCCCACACAAGTCCTATGCTGGCGTGTTTCTAGCAGCACGTGGCATATAGCCACCTTTAAGTGTATGTCCATACAAAATAAAATCACACAGACACACACATGCAGCCACTGCAACTCTCAGATATCAGGATCCTTCTGTACGACACAGTCTAAGAGTTTAGAAGAAATCCAACCATTATCACAGTCATGAGTCAGGCTCTTTAAACAAAGGGAAAATGTGTCTCCAAATTCTTGCCAAACTCTGGAGACACATCTATACTATTATGCTAGTGCCGAGATCCCTGCTTTAAGCCTTTACTTGTCCATAAAGTCAGAAGTTTGTGGCATAAAGACACAAACCATTTTGTCAAACCACTATCTATGGTAACAGATTAGTCAGGTTATTTTAAGGTAGAAAACAAACTAACCCAAGGCTTTCCTACAAAAATGCAAAAGACATATAAGCCTTGAGACATTCCCAACACTTACAAAGAAAACACCATATCTGCATCTCAGACTTTCCTATATTCATGATTCCTTAGATCCACAAAAAGGCTGGAGCACCTGATTCCAAAAATCTGTCTGATATCAGATCTTCTCAGTTTTTCTCTATCCCTCTGTCTGGGGCTTTGGGGTCACTGCATGAGAAGCTTACTGCCCTGCTGCTCTCTGGGTGTCACTTGAACTAGATCAGCTGAGCTTCAGACCAATACACATTGACTGTCAGTGGAACAATCTATAAGAGATTATTTTTGGATCAGGGACATATATCTGTTGAGAAAAGTCCAGATGTAGCAATAGAATAGAGCCACAATTTAATCCTCTTATTGTTACAGTATTTGGAGGATACATTATTAAATGTTAATAGTCTGAACTTAGGTTCACGATAATGGGGAACCAAGTCATTTTTGAACAAAAACAGAAGGACCTTTTACTACTTGACACATCTTCACAGAATAAAGTCAAACAGAGTTTACCTGACATTATATTGCTTTGATGATGATGATTAGATTGACGTATTAGATTAGGTAATGGAGGTCTAAATAGGTGGTGCTCACTTGGAGAAAAAAAAAGCAAGGTAAGAAATATCTTTATCTTTATCTATCTGTTACAGTCAAATATCAGCCGGACTGATAGGCAGCTCTGTGGATTACAGCCAGAAACACAGAAAATATCAAACAAAACAAGAATCTGATATGTAAGAGAACAATCAATATATTTGCTGCATCTTAATATTCAGATAGGTGAAAAATTTTAAGGGAGATCCTGAACAAATGTTTGGAGAAACAGGACAAATGAAGATGCTTCCACACGGATGCACTGCACCGTACAGTTACTCAGTTCACATCCCATCATGCTGCTGTATAAAATTACTGAGCAGCCCAAGCTGATTCTGGTCTTGTATCAAGATGGCAGAAGGAAAAGACCTAAGTTACTTTGAAAGAGGGTTTATTATTGGGGCAGGAGCTTCAGTCACATAGACTGATCAACATGATAGTGTTTCAATATGACCAGTGACTTAAGTGACATCTGCATTTAGATCAATGGGAAAGACATCACTAGATAGGGCTGATGGTGCACATCTGATGACCGTGATGCTGGTGCATTAGTGTTGATATGTAAGAGAAAACAGAAAACAGAAGGTCAACTCTTCCTCAGGTGACTGAGGATTTCAGAGCAGGACAAGATCAGACTGTGTCAGTCCGTTATTGTAGGGTTGCAGTAAACAAACCGACAACACAAACATAAATGCACATTTGAGAAGTCAGTGGTGCAAAAGCCACAGGCACAGGTCCACAGACGTGGAAAAAAAACTGATACGGTCAAATGAGCCATTCTTCACCATATTCTCGATAAGTGGGCGAGTGCATGTGTGGGGTAAACCGAGACAGTGAGGGGATCCGGGGGCTCTGTTATGCTGTGGGGGGCATTTTGCTGGAATGGTTTGGGACCACTTGTCCCCTTAGAGGGAGGGGTCAGTGTAAATTAATACAAAGTTGTTCCGAGCGATCACCTTTAGGTGAACACTTATGGGAGACTTTGGACCGACGTGTTAGACAGCTCCCTCCACCATCATCAAACATCTAATGGGGGAACATCTTTTAGAAGAATGGTGTTCATCCCTTCCTCAGAGTTACAGAGACCTCTAGAATCTATGCCAAGGCACAGTGAAGCTGGTCTGGTGGTTTGGGGTGGCCCAACACCTTTTATGTTGCAGGGGGATGAGTGGATAACAAGTTCCTTTATGTGAAACAGGAAAGAACAGATGTGGTGAAGACAAGGATGAGTGTCAGGGATACTGAGAGTGTTCTTATGCCAACGGGTTTCACTTGTGCTGGGTATTTTGGCCACAGAAGAAATGGCAGCAAAACCTGCCATTTTTTAATATCCCCAAGCAGCACATTGAGCAAATGTCAGTTCAGGGTGAACCTGGATATAATGTCAGACAATATCCCTGAGGCTGTTCCTCCAATGTTAAAATTGTTCACCTTTCACATATAATGACTAGAATCATTAAATATGCAAAACGAACCTCTGATCTTTTCAAACTGAAGACTTCCATTTCTAAGAATCCAGAAAGTCCATGAATATATGGCTATACTGTACTATCCTGAGCTTCTGGGTGTTTTGTTATGAAGAAGAAACTAAACAATTGCCTCTTTGAAACTGTACAATTCCCACCACACATATACTTACTTAAATCAGAGGATGTGGTAAACAATTAAAGTTAATAGTTTCACTTTATTCTTAAAATTAAAAGTAAGTACCACCTTACAGTTTCTTAAATTTTCTTATGTGTAATCCTATTCTTCATATCATATCATAATGTTTGTCTTCTTTGCTTATGTATAGATTTTAGCATACTGGTACTTAACAACTAAAGTTTTGACATCTAAGTATATGCTTTAAAACATGGTAAAATAAGCTAACTCCAACATTTATTTCATTTGTGCAGGAATTGGAGCAGGGAGTTTTATTTTCCCTGGATGATTTGCTTTATTATTATTTGTCACTGTCAGATCTATTTGATCTTATTTTGTATGAGTTACTATGAGTTATTTTTTTCTTCTGTATGAGTTCTGGATTTGTGTCAAATATTTTACTGCAAGGCCCCTTTGGTGGGAGAGGACCAGGAAAGGGAAGTTTTATCTACATGGATGCTTTAGTATTTGTCCCTGCCAGCATAAACAGATGAAGACAACGGATAAAATATCTGTTGGTACTGGATTTCTAATCATTTTACTGATTAGCCTTTGTTGGCCTGATTCTCAGAGACTGATTCCACCAAAGGTCGTTTAAAGGTGCTATGTTTCAAAAGTTTTTGCTATGGCTACATAGCCAACTTTAGCATTAACAGATAACAGTCTAGAATAAATGTTCAACATCAAATTTCATTCCTTTACTCGCCAGGAGCTGTCTCCAGCGGTGGAAACCAACGCCAGTGTTTGCTCTTGCTTTGCCTCTATTTATGTCACTTCTTTTCTTCTGCTGAAGTTAGCATGCTAACCAGCTAGCCCAGCCCTGTCCCATCTCATAATACCACTTTGTGATAGTGAGTCATTGCAGTGTCTAGTCTGCCCCTGGTCCAACATGAGAGGATGGAGAGGTACCACTGCTCAGAGGTGTATCATAACCTCTTGTTTATGCTAACGTTAGTTTCTGTATATAGCAACTTTAAGGGATATACTGTATATTGTAAATGATATAAATCAGCATCAAATTAAGTGATGAGGGTGGTGGTGCTTTACTGAGTACAGGGGGTCAATGTAAAGCCTAGATCATAACCAAAATGTTGAGGACATGGACCTATGCTATTTGAAATTGTAAACCCTAGATACAGCACCATTTAATGAGATGCTGCATTCATGTGCATCTAGACACTATGGGGGGCCCTTGTGCTGCTCACCTTCCCAAACATCACTTTTCCTCTGACAACTGTCATCTAATATATGAGTTTCTGTTTCGGTCTTTTCACATTTGAATCAGCTGTATGTATGGATGTTCACTGGGGACAGTGACTATAATATGACAATACATTCATTATTAAATAAATGCTCTCCAGTACGATGCATATCTCAGGTTTGTAGTTGCATTAAGCCCTTTCCAAATGCTTGATTGGGCCTTTTTCAATGTTTTTCTTTTAGCGTTTAATGTTGAAAACCACATTTTCACTCCTTTGTTTAACCCTATGCCAACAAATCAGTAAATTGCAGCAAGAAAAAAAAAAGACAGTGATATATGCTGGCAGTGCCACACACCTTTTTGCACTATCATAAGGGACAAGATCCCAGACGAAGACACACAACCGCTTTATTCATATCAAAATGGGTTGGTGTGTTTTGTTAATAATAGACACACACAACCTGTGCACCAGCACTGGAGCAGAATTGAGGAGATGGTCTACATTAAGTAGGCAGCTCATTTATCAGGTTTCATCAAGTCTTTGTGATTTTTCTTTGGTTCTACACTGATTCTTATCTGGTCGGCACAATGGGCGTAGAAGCCCTGCTGTAATTGGTTAATAGGTTTGGTTTATTCTGTCAAGATTTACATTAAGGTAGTGGATGCCTAGAGCATAATAATGTGTGTGTGTGTGTGAGCACGTACTGTGGCTGAAGATCCCCTCCAAGCACATAAACACACACTGTGGACATGGATGGGGGAGGCAACCATCATGGTACTCAGTGCATGGCCTAGTTGTGCATGAGGAGGATGGATGGACGCAGTAGACGGGCGGACGGACAGACAGACAGCTGTTGTCTCTACTCACACTCCAGGTGCTTTTTCTTCGGAGCTGTCTGTTCGTGTGTGGTGGCCTTGCACACAGCTCGGGACACCTCCGACCCCGTCAGGGTGTACTGCGCCGCGGCGATGCGGTCCGTCAGCGTCTGACCCGACATCTTCTCTCCGTGTCAAGCGTCCAATCCGGTCCTACCCCCCCACACACCCGAATGAGCGACCAGCCTCAGTAATCCCGGCTGCCCTCGAAAACACAACAGAAATGCACAACACTTGGAAAAAAGAAATCCTGGCACACTTTTCTACTGAGCTGCAATTGATCAGAGTTGCATAACAAACACTGAGACCGGCTGATTCTCACTCGGTCGTGTTGGTTCTGAAAGCGTTTCTGGACCAATCATGAACTGACTTTCATCCCCTGCAGGCCAGTATCCTCTGAAAATTATCGTCTACAGGCTAAATAAGAGAAAAAAAAATATCCAACTGCAAAATCCTATTCCAGGTTTTCCCTTTTCTTTTCGATCAATTTCTTACTGTTGGCGATATTGACGGCCAGCCTCCCTGACAAAACGCTCCTTCCCCGGATGATGCTCGTCGCCGCCTCCCCGCTCCCCGTCTTCCTTCTTCGGCTCTCCGGGATAATCCTCGCCACCAGCCCTGCAGTCCCAGTGTATCAGCGTGGCGCGCAGGGGAACATCAGGCCCTGGTTGGCATCATCATCCCCCCCTGTCCGGTGCAGCGGTTTTCCCTCCTCCTCCTCCTCTTCCTCCTGATGCTGCTGCCGCTGCTGGACGCCTCCCCTCTTGCTGCAGCCCACCGTCGGCCTGCGAGCCCCCGCGATGCGCGCTTCGCACCGAGTCGTCTGATGGCGGTGTTTTCGGAGGATTTACATCCTCCCGTATTGTTTAATTATTGAATTTATATTTCTCACGACGCCCCGCCCCCCTCTTCTGAGTCAAGTGACGCAGTATTACCAATCCTGCTGCGGGCTCTTTCATCGCGAGAGCGACGCGGAGGCGAGAAGTGGCTGGAGGTTGCGAGCGTGAGGGGACGCGATGGGCGGACGGAGCTGCGCCTGAGCGGGGCTCGATGCCCGCCGTGCTGCCTCCACACTGTGAAGGTCATACGCCGCGTCCCTGCTTCCCTTCACACGAGCGGCCGCGTTGATGTGGAGCTGCGGCCTTGCAGGACGTGTCCCTGTCCCTGCCCCTGCCCCTGCCCCTGTCTCTGCCCCTGTCTCTGCCCCTGTCTCTGCCCCTGTCTCTGTCCATGGTGCTAATATGAGCTGCACCGGCGTGGCTGGACTGATTGGACTGTTGATTCAATGCTTAGAGTTAAGTCACTGGTTTGTTATTCATTTTTGACATAAAATGCTGATTTTGTATCAATGCAAAAAAAGAATATAATATATTGGCCCATAACAATGTAGTATTCTGAAAGGGGCCGTTCTGCTTGACAAATACTTCTATTTTTGATTTTGTGTAATGTTGACAATACTTCTTCACTTTTACTTAAGTTACTTATAGTGAAGTGTTATTACTTTGTCAAGCTGCTACTTTTACTTCAGTAAAGGGTCTCAAACGTATTCAGCCTTACGATGTCATAGGGTAATTCATTCACACAACCTTCTGTCCAAAAAACTGAGCTGTCCCCTAAAGCAGAGTAGATCAGAATCTGAGGCCCAGTTTGTCTTAAACACATTCTAAATGTCCTGAATAGAGTAGCATAGCTCATCTAACCCTCCCATTAGAAATTTTTATTTATTAAGTCACATCGATATGGAATGGCACAGCATCTTCACTTTGTCCCAAAGGACTCACATGAAATGTTAAAAGTCAGTCATCAAAGCTGCTCCATATATACAAATAATTAAAATGAAATACAATAGCTTTTGAAAAGTAAAATAATTATTATAAATACAAAAAATGTACAAACTGTTGTTCCCCATTTGGATTCCCTTGATCTGTAATGTACAGGTTGAGGTTTTTCACTAGTGTTGATCAGTTATGTGTTAATCCCCATGTTCCTCCCCTTGCTGTGGGCTCACGTCTTGATAAGTCCCTCTAGAAAGTCTTTTTCCACCATCTCCTCTATGTTCTGTCGAGCTCGACTCCAGAAGACTTTCTGGCTCTCCAGTTTGTGACCCTCCTTGTGGCCGGGAAAGGAGGAGTCTGCGGGATTGTGGGTGTAGATGGGACCTGAGCGACTGCTGGCCTTGCTGTTGAACACCTGGCTGAGCAGGTTGAAGAAGGGTAGCAGCTGCTCCATGCTGCGGATAACGTACAGGGTCAGCATTAGGTGGCCTGGCTCCCAGGACAGAGTTCGGCTGGAGCAGTCCTCCTCTGGGTTTTTCTAAGGGAGGGGTGAAATAGAAAACAAATTACTTAAGTAGAATAATGAAGTTGCAATTCTTCACGTGAAAGGAACTGCAGGATGAATGAAATGGGCTCAACATTAAAAAAAACAAAAACTGTTGAAGTTATCTGAGCATTTCCTGGAACCTTTGTAAGAGTGAGTCATTTGTCTCCATCACTTAATAACCCTGTGTAGACAGAGGGAGGATGAGATACCTTTGCTCGTTTCCTCAGCAGCTTCGCCAGTCGGACGACATAGGGTTTAAACTCTCTCTGATGAGTTCCCTGACGTCTCACTTCTAATCCTGAATCATCTGAGGCCTCTGGGATGAAGGCCCAGCGGTACCTATAACAAAGCAGAACTCACTCAGAAATAACACTATTTTGATCCAGTCAACAGGCCACCAATGATTAAGGGAATGATTCATTATTTATCCTCTACGTACTGATATTGGGCATCGTTGCATTTAAAATTGTCATCACAAATGATTTCTGCTGTATTCATCCATCTCAAATGATAACAGACAAACATGCACTATTTTCACTAGTAAGAAATGATGTCTGATTCAGATTCCCTATCAGATGTTAAGCTTATTATGTCCTATGCATGTTTGTACTTACATCTGGAACTGAGGCAGGCTCTCAGGAGGCAGAGCCAAGGCCAGATCCAGAAGTTTACAGGCAGATAGGTAGAGGTTGAGCCAGCGTTGACTGTTATAGGAAGTGGAGAAGCCGTTCCCTCCAGAGTAGGTGGTCTCCAACCCAGCCACAGATGGCCCTGATGTTCTAGAGATGGGCAGGAGAGGGTAAATGATTAAAGAGCACAGGAAGAAGTCATTTTGATGTTTATTTGCTGCTGCAGTCAGTTTCCGGTATCAACAAATACCTTGATATGTCTTCATCTGCTGTCAGCTCCTGTTCCATAAGTAGAAACACCTGAACCTACAGAAAACAGTTGTAGAGTGTATGAATGAGTGTGTGTGTGAGTAAATGTAGGTTTGAGTAGGTCAATACCTGTAGGAGACTGGAAGAAAGAACACATGACAGTATGGTAAGTGAGAGAAAATCGATGAATTCAGTGGCATCTAGTGCTCACCAGTTCAGTGATCATGGTGGGCCACAGAGAGGTGAGGTGTTGAGGTGACATGCGCAGCAGTAGCACTCTGAAGAACAGGAACACCTGAGCATGGAGGATGGGCACCTGAGGAAGACGCAGGCTCTCCACCAGACGCTCTGAACACACACACACACACACACACACACACACACACACACACACACACACACACACACACACACACACATATATAAGTACCTCCCCAATGAACTGATGAAACATGGACATAAAAATACATGAAAAAGCCTCATCTGTCAGTATGGATCTGTGATACAGGGTTTTCAGGTGCTAGATAATACAAGCTATAGCTGACATATTGGAAATCTTCAGAACTTCTCAATACCAGCCTCAACTGGCCCTCTAAACACCTAAATGCACGATTTAGCTGACTTAATAGTCCATTAGGCTGAATTTTAACGCTACTTGTTGTGGGAAAATGTCTCCTAAAGCAAGATCGTTACCCGCTGCTCCATTTCTCTGTACTGAGTCTTTACCTTGTATGTCTGGCAGGTATTTCTGGTACTGGTCCACTTCGCTGCTGTAGATTGTGAAGGCCAGGCGCTTGAGCAGCATGGCCCTCTGTTCCAACTCAGCATCTCTGTTGGTGAACAGACTCAGAGAGCTGCTCTGGGCTACAGCCACCCGCGCTTGAGAGAAAAACACACACAGTCTTTTTTAGTCTATGTACGAGTCTTTAACAGGCTTTAACTATGTCACATTAGCATAATTTTCCATTTGAATGGGATCCAAATTTTACTGGAGTGTAAATGCAAGTGCTTGGTTTGATCAAGAGATTCTGCAGGATACAAGTTTAACTCTGCCTGATATGAGAAGTTTGGATAACATGATCTGGTAAATGGTCCGTAAGCGCACCCAGTGGTATGAGCTACATTTATTCATAAATTAAATTCTACTCTACTTACTCATTAGGTCTCTAAATGTGGTCTTGTCGTGAGTCATCAGGTGGTCAATGATGGCTCTCCAGCTGAAAAATTAGAGAAATAATATAGAAATATAGAAATAATAATATTTTCTAAACACACAGAGACAAATAACCGGACAGAGCCCCTTTATATAAATGAAAACCTGTCAAAACCAAGTTATGTGGATAGAAAATTTAGCTGAAATGTTTTTACACTTAATTTTAAAATGCACCTCTGCTGTCCCTGAAGCAAAGGGCAGAATCCTGAGATAGTACTTTATTAACATACTGTACATGTACTGTTTTTTGCTTAAAACTAACTGGAAACACATCGTCTTGCTTCTTCCACCACTATGTAGATATAAAATTGTGTATTATTGATAAATATGTGAATATCTAAGCTTTTTGTATGACAATGCTTTATGGTTAAATTCGAGGGTGAAAATGTATTTCTTTTTACATACTTGATGTGCTGATATAACTTTAAAACCAAGAGTCAACTAAGAAAAATATAAGGGATCTAATGGACATATTAGATCTCTTATATCCTTTACTCACTGACTGACACAGGAGGAATCCATCTGGAAGAAGGTGTGGTCCATGAAGAGGTCAAAGGCCTCCTTCTTCCAGGCACGGCGGGTGTACTGGTACCCACTTAGGCTGCTTAACAGTTGGATGCAGGCCCGGTAGCTGGGGGCGTTGTGAGCACTGTCAGGAAAAACAGGAAACATTACGCTTTCACATTCAAAACATGAATGTGATCAGCTATGACTCATTTTCACACTTGGCAGTTCACAGCACTTCATCCTCCTTTGTAACATGAAAAGATTGTTTTATTCCTTTTCTTGACATGTCGATTTGTTTCAGGTTTATGAAGTACAAAACTAAATAGTGGAATTTTTCTAAGTTAAAACTGCGTAAAACTCGATGCCAGCCTCCAAACACAAACATAAACAAAAGGTCAGAGGATATCTCAGTGGTAACAAAACTTGTCCACACCTGTGGTTGCGGAGGTAGGGCACTACATAGTGCATGATATTAACCAGTAGTGGAATCACCCTTTCCTTCTCATCACTGTAGAACACCATGTCCAACAGATGAGCCAGCACCTGATGAAATAAATTCCATATGCTTTATGTTAGTCTTTTCCCATATACTTTCTGTAAGCACAGCAACACTGACTGATGTTCCTTCACAATATTATTAGAAAGAAGGCATTCATCTCAAAATATTGAGCTACTTTGGTTACTTTACTGAAAAAGTGTATATTGGCATCATTTTACTGCACATATGACAAACGGTTTTGAAACATTTACAGATAGATCACCACAAATAAACCTATTATTAAATAAAGCTGTAAAGAGCAGTAAAGCACGGGCAAAATCTGCTAAATTATCTCTAAAATTGAGCTAAAACAGCCTGGATGAAAGAAAATGGCGAGTGATTTCAACTTTTCAGCTCAGCTCATTCATAGTAACACATAAAACTGAGCCCAAATGATTCATTTATTGGTTTACTGGTGATGATTTACATTAGATCAGTTGTATGGAGCTCGGTTGGAGTTGGAATGCACTGTGTGTTGGTAGTATACTGCAGTGCTGTGCCTGAGGGCGGCAGGCCTAAATATTGTGTTTAAATGTGAGTGAGAGCAACTTGAGAAATAATCCAGATGATGAATGAATGAGTGTGTTACCTCAGCCAGCAGTGTGAGGGCATGAACGCTGTATACTGATGGAGTGAAGCTGGAGGCCTCCATCACTGTGAGCATTAAATCTATAAAAACACACATACCAAATATTAACTACAGCGACACTTTTCACACATCACACATATCACTTTTCACATGCTTTTTTAGAGAATGTGATCAGAAGCATCACAGTGATCTGTTTCTACACTTGATTAAGCTAGTTTAAATCAATCCCTGAAATAATAATATGTATCTGTATTTTGTCAAGGGAGAGGAATTTTTTTGTTTGCACCAGGCTGGCCTGACCACCACTACAAAAAACTAACCAGTACTTCACCATCAACTGACCAACTAAACAAATATCAGGAGAGAGACATCATTGGCAACTCAACAACACTGGTTGTGCTATATCTGCCTACACTGTTAGCATTGTTAGCACCAAGGCAATTGGTAAATGTAAGTCCATACCTTCTACATCAGCTTCCAGGCTGGTTCCATCTACAACTATCTGAGGAGAAGCCTTCACCTCCAGGTTCCTCCTTAACCAAGTGGTTTGCTCTAGAGAGGAACCTGCGATTGTCCCGATGGCCTCTACAATTTTATGGGTCACGTCCTGAATACACAAAGAATATTCAGTTACATTAGTATGGGGTCATATCCAGTAAGGTTATTTTACTGTAATTCACTCTGTAATCCTATTTGAATGTAGAGAATGAAATAGGAGCAAAAATTCAATTTGTTATTAAGATGATATAAAAACTACACAATGGCATGGCAAATAAAATAGGAAAAAAATATAATCTTACGACAAGACATAAAACAAACAATAAAGGATTGAACTGGAATCAATGTGGTTACAGTAATTACCTGCAGCTCCCTCTGGTCCTTCTTGCTCTCCAAATTGGGGTTCTTCAAAATGAACTCATTCAGAACTCTAGAGAAAAGACAGACAAATGGCCATTAAATAAGTTAAAATATATAAGATATAGTCTCTGGAGCCTGATTTATTCAGTCCAACAATGTGATCAATTAACTGTTACCCATTAACATCCCTAAACTGACACATTTAAGAATGATTGTAAAACTGATTCTCCATAGGTTGTGTTTAGGTAAGAAGGAAGAGAAACTAACCCTAAAATGAGAAACTGTCCAGGGGCAGGCAGGCCTAACTGTACAGAGTCTTTCAGCAGTGCCAGCAGAGATGGCCAGCTATCGACTAAACTGGACACAGGGATCCTAAGACAAAAACGGCACAAGAACACAAAGTAAAAAGTTTTAAAAAACAGAAGGCTTTGCACAAATTGAACTGCGAGAAGGTTAAATGGATTAAAACAATGGCAGCAGTTAAGTAAGAAAGATAAGCCCAGTATATACTCATGTTGGGAAACAGCAGACTCACCTCTGGACATAGGCATAGAAGAACTGCAGCATACAGACCTCTAAAGAGAGGTGCTTCTGTAGTAGAGTGAGGAAACGTGATAAATGACCACACACAAGGTGAAACTTAGAGACAAGGAGGAAATTCAAAGTCCTCCATTTAAGCTACAGTAAATATCAATACAGTCACAGTACAGCTGACATCAGAAGCAAAACCAAAAACACAAACCTTGTCCTTTGCAATGGCAGGTGGCTGTTTTAGAACCTCTTTGACAGTCTGCATGACTGTCTCAGTGCGCATGGCGCTCACTGAGCGAACCAGCTCAACCAGCAGCAGCTGTTCTTCACTGGCTATGGGAATCACCTGAAGGATGTACAGTAAATACATGGCAATGGTATATATGACTATAGTGTAATACCTTTACTCAAACTATAACACATAGTCATGAAAATGGTATGCGGATGTCATGTTGAACACTGTGTGTGCTCATTTTTTATTCTACCTGCTGACGGCCTTGCTTAATTACACAGTAGTCAAGCATTAGGTTCTAAAGTTTTTCACGGGCAGTAAAGTCCTACTGTGATGTTTCACTCTGCATCTCATGAAACACTGTTCTCTAATATGCTAGCAGAAATGACTATAAATTACTGATGGCTGTACTGTATGACTATTGAGAACCAGGTTTAAATGGACAACACTGAGAGGGTGGGAAGACAACACCCACCTTATTCCTGACTGGAGTCTTGACCTGCTTCCTCTCATTCCAAACATAGGCAATTGCTGCCATGAAGTGAGCGCCATGGTTCATGGAGATTGGACCCAGCAGCTCTAGAATTTGCTGACGGAGGTTCTGTAGAACAGATTTAAGCAAGGACCTTAGGTTAGACCTAAAAGGCTTATTACAAACAATGTCAGTTACAATTCACTACAGGCTTTGTCACTGCCAACATCTTGTAAATATCTTTCATTGTATTTTGCAGTATTTTGCGCTATGAAAGACACAACTGAGTGCAAGAAGAAAAATCTTGCAAAATCTTATATCCTCAAATAACCTTGGAGACATTTCATTTTCTGATATGTATCACACACTACCTTCCACATGTATTTTGTTAACTTACACAAGATGAATTGTCAAACAACATTATAATTAATGTTGTGCTGCTCTGAAGTATGATGCCCACTGCTCAATCTAAAGTGCTCAAACTCAGAAAACATGGCCCTTGCTCAGTCAGACATTGTCCTTACTCTACTCTCAGGGCATTAGTTTAATTAGTTTATTGGGACTGTTTCAATATTTAGCTAGACAGTCTAAATCTGCATTATAATCCATTTTTGAGACTTTGATGGAAAAACTCATGTTTTCTGGTGTACCTTTGTGGAGCCCAGGTTGATATTGGAAGTAGAGGCTGCAGAGGCAGCAGCTGGCCTGTCAGAGTTGTCAGCCTGGTGGAGGACACTCCACAGCAGGGTGACAGAGGACATGATGGTATGGAGGATGGACAGAATCCCTGAACGAGCCTCAGCCAGGTGCTTCTGGTCAACACTCACTTGTAACTGGGAGGCAGAAAAAGCAATAAAACCATTATTACTTATGGTATAATACTGTATTTTGCAATGAAACAGAAAATATGTATCACATTTTATCATACATTATACTCACGCATTTATCAAATAAAGACAGAAATACCTAAGGTACAGCAAAGGAGGCATGTATTCAGAATTGAATGGACAAGTTTTAAACTGCTACAATAATCTGGTGCACAGCACCCTCACCTGGTGGTACTGGGAACTGGGATCCAGCAGGCAGTAATGGATGATGGCCGTTACCCCCTCCAGCACTGTCAGAATTAGATCAGGAGGGATGCACAGAGCAGTCCACTGGGGCCTGGAAGACAGAGGGAGAATATGCAGTTTAATCAGCAGACATTCTTTGAATTAATTTTTTTACCATCTTAATACAATCATTGGGAATGTTGTTCTTTGGTATGTCAGAGAGACGGATAATGATTAAGGGATCAATTGCATCCAATGGTCAAGAGTGCCATCTGGTGACGAAACTTGACTATATCTTTTTCCTTGTACTGCTGGTATGATGTAAGTCACTGTAGTTACCCTAATGGTGTGTCATATTAATAGAGTCCATGTAGATGTTTATACCTGGTGTCGGTTACTCCAGTCTCATAGCGGTACTGCTGAAGAAGGTTGTCCAGATTCCTGCACAACTGCAGAGTGACGGAGGCCACCACCCTCCTCAGCACCCTCCCCATGTACGGCAGGGTGGCTGTTATGAGCCCGATCCACTGGGGGTGCATCTTACATGCATGGTGCTGATGAAGCGCCCTGATCACTGCACACAGGAACATACCCTGCCCTGTGATAGGCTGTCCATGGAGGTATTGCAGTGATGTCATTGGCTGCTGAGGGTTGACATGCTCCACTTCCCCACCGAGAATCTCAAACCCTGCGCCCACACCACCCCCTGTCCCTCCACCTCCTGCCCCTCCTCCCACAGGTCCTCCTTCTCCTCCTTCATCAGCTGGCACCAGGACTCTGTGCTCAAGTACAACAAGGCTCTGCAACAGTCTTAACAACTGTGACTGGACTGCACTACAGCTGTCAATCTGGTCCTCCGACAGGTTGATCACGCTGTCCTCCGACAGACCCTCCTCCACTGTGGCCACGTTAACCCCTGCCGCCCGCTGCTCATGCCATTTCTGGGCACTGAATATGGAGGAGAGCAGGCAATGGAGAACCACCTTTTGAACTTTGCACTTGGAGAGGACATCGCTGATGAAACTAGCAAAGCCCTTAGCCGAGCCACCTGTGACTTTAGCTAACTCGCTAAAGAGGAGAGATAAGACCTCCACACTGGTCAGCTGCATGGCTCGGTTCCCTGCCAAGTCCTGAGCTCCTGCTGCCAAGTGGGCAGAGTAATAGCTTCTTAGGAAATAGAGACAAAGCGAGATGATGATCTCCAGGTACATGGCGCTGCGAAACGAGTGGGAGTGGGAGTCCTGGGGGATGGGGCAGTAGAAGTCTTTGCCCATGACGGAGACCCTGTGACGTGCTAGAAGGTTTTGGAGCAAGGAGAGCTGTGGCGTGTAGGTGTTGTTAATGCTAGTGGTGGAGATGGCACTTACAAATCCTGAGGGAGCAGCTTTCAGCATGGCTGCGATGGCTGACAGGGCATGGAGGGCCCTCGAGGAATCGTATAGCTGGAGGTAGAGCAGGACATGCTGGTAGAGAGGATGGATGTTAAAACGAGGTGGGGCAGAGGATGATTTGTGTCCAGTGACACTGACATCACCAACAGTCCCACCAGGACCCCCGCTGGGTGAGCCAGTGTCACTCTCAATCTCCGATACCTCACCTTCCCCACAGCTGTACCAGTTCTCTAAATCTAGACTGTCCCCGAAGAAAATACTGGGTGGTCGCAGTTTTTCGGTTGGATTTGCTGCCTTCCTCTGCCGCTCCTCCTCTTTTTTCTTAGCCTTCTTGATCTTGGGTTTTGCCCCTGGAGATTTGTCTGCAAGCTTCTCCATAATCTTCCCTTTAAGGCTAAGCTGGGTGCTGCTATGGCTACGTTTGCGAGCCTGGGGGTCTTCCACTTGCACGTTGTGGTCTGGGGTGGCTGGGTCGGAGCTGTCTGGTAACGTGACGATAGAAGGAGATGAACTATGACGAGTGATACCCTCTCTGTGCTGCTCTTCCGCTGATGTATCAGCCGGTGGGACAGAGAGGAAGTCCAGCGTGCCTTCAGCCAGCATCTCCGGCAGGGTCTGGTGGGTGAAGCTGGGAGGGGGAAAGGTGTCAAGACGGGGACCAATTGAGGTATCAGAGGAAGTGCTGTCTGTGTCTGTCTGTGGCCAGTTTTCAGGTGGAGGTGAGACATCGAGGGTTCCCTCATCTACCAAACTCAGAACCCTGTCTACTAGCTCTTTGATAACAGAAGACACCACCTCTTCTACAGAGTCCTCAGACATATCATCTGAGGAACCAGGCTGTTGGTCTGAGCCATTGACTGTGCTGTTGACAACCTCTGGTTCTTCGAAGCTGCAATTTTCCACTGTTGATGAATGTGAGCCACTGGACTCTGAGCTATGCGGCTCCCCCTGCTGGTCAGCAGGCTGATATTCACAAGCTAGTTGTAAATTCTCACTGCTCAAGCTAAGTAAGGACAGGCTGTCACTCAACGGATTGACAGTGAGAGAGAATGGCTCCATGTCGCCCATCGCAATGCCACGGAGCTCCTCTTGTGTAACCCTCCCCCTGTGGATAAGACTGAAGTCTAATGAAAGAAAGAAAGATGAAAAAAGTTTGAAAGTTTACATAAAATCATAAAGAGAAACGAACTGGATGTAACAATAGACACATTCACAATCAGCAAAAAAGCAGTGTTAACAGAGAACTGCTCACTATCTGAGAATCCAGAGTCCCTGGTGTAGATGGGTTGTGATGGCTGTTCAGGTGGCTCAGGAAAGACCTTGGTCCAGTGCCGCTGGGCCTGTACCCTCTGAATGGAAACTCGGTGGGTCTTGGGGTGAAGCAGAAGAAGAAGAAGTGGCTCAAGGACCCGAGCAATGTCATGTCTCTGAAGGACCTGATTCAGCCAAGCCCGGCCAACAGCACTGGTACATGGATCCCAATAACTCAGACTGTCTAACATGATGAAAAGAGATCTGTAGGACCAAGAGAAAAGAAGTAGAGAGAGGAGAGATAGTGTGAGAGAGAGATGAGGCAAAAATTAAAAGGTCAGTGAATCACATTCTCAAAATACAAGTGTATTGAAGGAGGTCCCTTCATGAACCATCTCAATTGTGTCAACAGATCCTGACCTACCTGTCAAACGTACGACTAAAGGGACAGGACTTGGTGATGTTCAAATCTCGTGTTAGATGCCACAGCACAGAGAACTTCACATGGGCCTCCAACCGAATTCTCTGAAAGAAGATGTGCTTTAGTATAGACTTAATGGTGTGTGTGTGTGTACTTTTGTTTTGTCTATTTGTAGATATGGCCTGACAGGTAATGTGTGCATTGTGCTGACCTTGTCTCTGTGCATGAGTTGCTGGCTGATGACATCCTCACAGATGCTGGAGGAAGGCACCAGGTTGTGTAGCTGGTAGAAAAGCTCCACGCTGCGTTGATGATGCTGAGGAGTTCCTTCACCCAACTGGTCCCATAAGATCAAAGCCACATTCTGAGCAAAAGATTAGAGATTAAAAAACAATGAACATCACCAATAGTTCCACTATAACCTGAAACAAGATCTCTACCTTGAAGACATCCGTCTTGTCAGCGATGTACTTTAGGATTCCCTGAGTCAGTGGTGGTCTTATGACGACTGCTACTCGACCCTGGCTTGGACTCATGGGCTGGGCGGACTCTGTGTTGTCACCAGATGCCACGCTCTCAGCTGTCACCATGGCAACTGACTGGGTGAGCCCTACAAGGTCCATGAGCAGGGAGATGGCCACGCCCTGCAGGCTGAAGTCGCTGGCCAAGCAGCAGGCATCCATCAGTGTCTGCAGCCACACTGGCAGACGGACCTGCTCACTGTCTGTATGGATGCAGAAGGGATATACTGTATCTTGGGGTAGTACATCCTTATCTTTTACTCTAAGGTTTTATGTCTTTAAAAAAACAAATGTTCTTTATCACTCCTTGAACTCATATTTTCAAATTCCCTTAATTTAGCACAGCAACAGTTTGCATATGGTAAGCACATAAATAAAAGAAAGAGGGATCACTCATTCATTATTACAGAGTGTTTTTGTTGCTTACCCATTTGCCCTTCCTGTGCGGGCGAGGACTTGAGGTTACCCTCTGCAATATAGACAGGGAAGCTGGAGCATTCTAGGAAGAGCTGGCATGCAGCAGTGAAGGCAGCAACACACTCCCTCTGGATCAACCCAGATCCAGAGCATAACTCCCTATGATCACAGTGCTGGGAGCCCTCTGACACCAGGGGCCTCAACTGCATGACCTCGTTTCTTTGATCATCAGGTCTGTCCAGCGGCCCAGGGGTAATATAGAGGGTGATGAGTCGGGAGAGAAACTGCTGGAAATGCTCTAGACAGCACTGCATGACTGGTTTGTCCAGAGGCTTGGTCTGAGATGGGCCTGAGGAGCGGCGGCCTGTTTTAACTGCTGGGTGGGAATGCGAGATTCGTTCTGTTTCCTCTGGGCCATCTCCCTGGTATTGGACAAAGTCTGTGAAGCCACTTTCTGAGGAGCGACTGCTGAGAGGATTTTCCCCATCCTCAAATACCTCCCCACTGCCAGGTACCTCCAGAGTAGCAGGGAGAGCCTGCAGGAAGAGATGAGTGACAGGTGATGCAGGATGTTCAGCAAAGAGTGATGAAAAAAGAGGAGAAAAGGTGTTTTGCCATCCTAAAAACACAGCAAATTTCCAAGATGCACATTCTGTATATTCCCCCAGAGAAATTGTGATTATGATACTCTATGGATATTTCTTTTGCTACTCACTTAATGAATGTGACCTTAGCTCTTTTTTTCTCTAAAAACTAATTTACTTTACAATATAGTAATACCAACAGTACTAATAACAAACTTAAAGTCAAAAAGTTTTTATACACGCATAATGTGGACTATGTGCTCTATTAAAATACAAGACTAAGCACTTTTTCATGATTAAATTTGAGACACCTTGTCATTTTTTTACAGATATTTAGCAAAGAATATCCAATTTAAAAAAAAATTTGACACTGTAAGGTTAAAGAAAAGCATCTGGTCAAATAAAAATGCTAATGAAGCAAATAAGGTGTTGATAATGCAATTGAGCCCCTCTGATTAAGTTGGAAAAAAAAAATTATTAAATGGGTTAAACTTCAGTGTTTGAGTTTTGGCTTCATCAACAAAATGTGTAGAACACAGGATTGTAATCTGCAAACACTTAAAAAATTGATTTTCAAGACCAATAAAGGAGGGACTAGCACTAGATAATAATTGTTTACTATTACTAATGTTTTCTGACAGTTATTATCAGATGGGAAATGTAGTTTTGTTTTTAAAATAGAGGTTAAACTGCATTTATATGTACAGTATATGACAATAGAAGAGTTGGGCAAACTGATTGTATCTAATATAAGACAATATCAATTTGACAACCGCCAGAGATTTTGTATATAACACTGTATGAGGCAATTACAGCCAATGTTGCAAATGAATGAGCAGGGCAGTTTATGACAACACTGGATTTCCGGGATTTTTGTATTCCAGCTTCAACTGCAATGTGATGAAGTGACTTGTATCATTAGATATATAATTCTTTCAAAAACAGAAATTCCAATCTAGAAATTAATGTATGAATGCTTTAAAAAAAATTGTAATATATACAACATATACTGAAACTACAGATAAAAAAAAATTACAGATAGAAGACTTTATTCATATCCAATACACTTAGACCCTACAAGTAATTGATTCAGTAAAAACTGTAAGCCAAATTATTGGTTGTTATAATGGTGATTTTTCAAGACATTAAACAAGTATTAACTTTAACTGCACTATGCACTGCACACTGGTTATTTTATAGTGATGCTATATACACAGCTGTTGGGTCTGACCCGAGGGACTAAGTGTAGATAGAAGTGTACACCAGACCTACATCCAACTGCAGACAGACTGACAGACCTACAAGTTCATACAGTTCTTTGTCACAGTCAGACTGTGGGGGCCCAGGGGATTCATGGGATAGATTTTGACCAAGGCAGCATGCACATTCTGGAGGCTGGACTCAGATGGCACGTTAACTAGCACGTTCTCTACATGCCCCTGAGGGTGGGGGGTGGGGACGTTATAGTATTCAGTGGATGTATACGGGATGTTTTCCACTCTGATGGATATAGCACACCCAGGAGGCATCACAGGCTAGTCTACTTCTGTTCTTCCTCAGAGAGAAAAGGCGAGCTAGGCTCAGCTGTTGGTTAACCATCTTCTGTCTTTCTACTTGTCATGGGCCTACCTCAGTCCATTCAACCCCTGTCTATCTACAGAAAGGGGGCTGAGTGACTAAACTTTTATTCATGCCTCACTGAGCTCCCAAACACTTTAAAAACCAGGTTGCTGGACAGGGACCAGGAGGACCAGGACTGCCAAGCGAAACATTTGTTCTGAACAAGTCTTCAAATGTCATGTGTCTTGGGACTGTGGGATAGCAGAGCCACCCAGCCAACTGCAGCACAGGGCAGGAGGCTGACAGAAGGAAACAAGAGCCGGAAGGGGCCCTGTTCAGGGAGCAGGGAACACCATCAGAGCCTGAACTGATGGGTTTTGGACAATAACTTGTAGGGGAAGTGGGTCAAATAGGTCAAACTGGGATTTGCTCTGACATGAGCAGCAACAGGGTTTACAATTTTATCAAAGAATTTTGAAAGATCAGAGACAAAACAGAATTATTCACTGGCAATGTTTTTCAAAGCCAGAGATTGGCACAGCAGTGGCATTGCTACTGTTTTGGTGCTTTTAAACAATTTTAACTTCTAACTGACTAAAGCGAACAGATACTCTGATCTTATCATGATCAAAGTGGCAGAAAAAAACATGTGATATTCCTCACATATTTTAGTCATTCTTCTCACCCGTTTGTCTTCCTTGTCTCTGCTCTTATCCCTTGCTGAGTGTGAGGAGTTAGAGTGGCCCTGAGCCTGGGAGGCCGAGGGCAGAGCAAGAGGTGACACCAGCGGTGGCTGGACTTTGCTGAGGATCTTGGAGCAGAGTCGAAGGCAGTGGGTAAGCTCCCCAAGGCCCAGCGCCTGCAGGTGGCAGGTTAGAGCTGCCACCATGCGCAAGAGCAGCTGAGGAAGATGCTCTGTCTGGATCTCTATGTACGTCTCCTGAACATATTGGAAAAAACAGAAGTGAAGTGAGTTGAAGGTACAATAACAGGGTATCTGGAAGGATTTGAACCTAACGTATATCATGATTGATGTATTACACTTTGCTTGATAGATGTGGCCGAATACTTATTAAAATTATCCTCTTTTCACTTTTCCCTCAGATTTATCCTGATACTACATTATCAGGACAAAAATATTATCTGTTACTATCATGTTCAGAATAAAAATATCATTATTTAAAAAGCCTGAGAAGTTAGGGTATAAAATTTTCTGCTGTTGAGAACTGTTGAGACTTTTTTTGGTAAGACATCTCCCCTGTCTTCTGTGTTTGTATCTTTCATATATAAGTAAAAAGTATTATATATGATGAAATGAAGGCTCTACGCACTTAGATCCAATTACATCTTTTAATGATGCTTTTAATCATCAAATACATTAACGATAAGTTTTGTGTTGTGAGTGTCGTGATCTTCTCATCTCATTAGGGTTTTTTTTTTTTTATTTTAAAACAAGTATTTTACTCAACAAGCAAAACACATTTTATGAAAGGGCAAGAAAATAACATCCAAACCATAAAAAAAGCATTAAATCATGGAGCAAATCAAAATGCTCATATTTCTTAAAAATATGTGAGCACTGCACTAGCGTGTAAATGCATGCATGCTTAACAGAAAGCACATACACTGGGCAGAGATTTCATTTTCACAAGATCCACACCAAACAGCCAGGGTAAAGTTTTCACCACGTGTAATGACTGTTATAACCCCGCTTCTCGCTTGGGATCATGTTCATTTTGGTTATGAAAATATTTGACAATAACTCAGTCATTCTGAGATGATCGCTCAAAGCAGGGCAGAAACAAAGATGACCTGTGGGATGTTGGCAGGACGTTGCAGAAATGTTATCGTAGCCTCAGTGAAGCAGAGTGAGGTGAAAAAGCAGGAAAGAGCAGTACTTTACCTGGCAGATTACCCTCATGCTTCTAGTAGGCTTCAAGGAGAAAGAGCAGATAGATTGAACAGACAGGAGCAAGCAGAGCACAGGCCACACAACACTTTGTTTGCAGAAACACAGACACTTTCCCTCTCTCGCTCACAGTCTCGCAGAACACAAGGTTCTTTTTCTATCAAATACAAAACACACACACACACACACACACACACACACACACACACACACACACACACACTCACACACTCACTCACACACTCACACACACACACACACACACACACACACACACACTCTCACACACACACACACACACACACACACACACACACACACACACACACACACACACACACACACACACACACACACACACACACACACACACACACACACACACACACACACACACACACACACACACACACACACACACACACACACTTGAACAGGGTAATAAAAGACTGAGGGATTTCCAAACTATTCAGATTGGAAATACTGTAAAAAACAAGCATATTTCTAGAGGGTGCAAACAACATTTTGAGAGGGAAAAACAAACACACAGAAAATTTTAACCTGTGTAGGGATTGCACATATACAGACACAGAATAGATGGGAGACACACACACACACACGCACACACCCTAATGGTGGCCACTGAATCCCAAAACTGGAGCCCAGAATGGAGTGTGATGGAAAGATCTAACAATATGAGTGCCAAATTGCTAATGTTCATGAAAGTGATTTGTAAGGAAAATATTGGAATTTTTAGAAGGAGGTGTGTGAGCCAAGAGGGAGTGAGAGATAAAGAATGAGATAGAAAGCTCAAGCAGGGGTGGGAGACAAGGGACTGTAGAAGAGGGATGACTAAGAATGTGGTGAAAAGGTAAAAAAACATGAAATGGTGAGGAAAAAGGATGACCAATGATAAAGACACAAATGGACAGAAATGAAAAATTTGGCAATAAAACAGTACTTAAAAGACAAAGAAGTCGGGAGAGAATGAAAAGAGTGAAACAATGTTAAAGTGTGATACAGAAAAAAGGGAACAAAAAATGTGAATAATAGTTTAATAGGAAAAAGAAAATCATACTAGAGCGAAAGTAAAGACAAGAGGGAAGGGAAAGAAAATTGGAGACAGAATAGAAAGAAAGAAAAAAGTAGAAAAGAAAGAGAGACAGAAAGAGAGAGAGAGAGAAAGAAAGAAAGTCTCACCAAGGAGACAATGTCCAGTAGGAAATCAACCAGCTGACAGAACTCCACCAATGAGAGCTCAGGAGGGTCAGCACTCCCAGATCGCCGCTGTGCATGTGTGCAGTTGTTCACTGTCCTCCTGCAACACAGGTATATTTTAGATTATTCTGAGTGAAGTAAGATGTTTAGCTGTTAACTTCAGTTTTTAGGTTCTATGAATGATGCAGATGTGTTAAAATTACGGGTGAGGGTGTAATGGTATCGTGAGAAGTATTTAGCCCCTTGTACTAGCTGAGCATTGTTTCACACAACAACAGACTGAAATAAGAGTAGAAGACTTGCAGCATTTTTTTAGGATGAGGAAATCCCCGGCAGCATAACTTTTGTTTTCCTCAGATGTCACCCTCTGATATTTAGACCTGATCATCTAACGTTCCTGATACCAGTTGTGTCTCAATGAAGTGGCAACTTCAGTGTATATGTAAACAATCATCTACACATACAAACCTGCAGCACTCCTCAAACCAGCGAGCAATATAGTCCCACATGTAGTATGGCTCGAACGAGTTGAACAGGAGATTGGCTGTTTTAATCAGTTCTGCTGTCTTCTTGTTCTCTCGTAGTTTGCTATAAAAGAAGAAAACATTTGCATCATGTCTAAACACAACTTGAGTCTTAAGAATATGTTGATTGCAGTTACATACAAGATTCGTGCCTTAATTTCTTCACTGACAAAAATCAGAAATTGTATGGATGAATAAACAAAATAAATAAGTCACTAAACAAAAGTGAATAATATAGTAAATGTATTAAGTGATTTAAATTATTTGTTAATTAAAGATATCAAATGTTTTCACAATTTACAAATTAACAAAAAATAAACATAAAATAATGTAAATTACTGTATCCCTTATTTTAATGACTTTATAGTTTATATAAATAATTCTGTCTCTTTTGTCATTATGTTGCAATTTTACTTACTTTTCATTAACCTTTTTTTCAGTATTTGGTAATGCTGTTATTTTAGATTCACGTGTAATTTACTTATTTAATGTTCTTACGTGATCTGTTAATCAGAAGTTTTGACATTTCCCATTTTTATATCTGACCTGTAACTTTATTTGTTGATGCAACAACAAAATTTTCATTAAAAGGATTAATTTAATTTTTAACATTCCTAATGTCTAAAAAACACAGACGGACAGGTGGTTGACTGGACTGACCTGCTGAGGTGTGTATGGTCTTTGCTGAAAGGACTCTGGTTTTGGAGGTCCAATTCTGTTCTGCACTGTGTGTATAGCGTCCGAAACACCTCAATCAAAACATCCTCTAGAATTGCTGGACCTGGAGAGAGAGACATAGAGACGATAGGGGTAATATCTACAGTGGATGAAGGGTTGAATGTGCGATATATTTCATAGTTTATGTATTTACAATTAAACTAGACTGTTTGTTCTTTAAACATTGACATACCAAGCTCTGGTTTGTCCAAAAGACTGATCAGAATGCGAAATGGCTTAAGGTCATGCATGAGGATGCTCTCCTCTTCCCCACCTCGGGCCTTGCCCTGCAAGATCCCAACCATTGCCTGGAAAAACACACAAATGCACACACACACACAGACAGACAGACAGACAGACACACACACACACACACACACACACACGCGTACAAATATCTGTTTAGTCCAGATGCACTGTTCACTAGGTTGACGACACTTTTATTTGCTTTTGATTTTTGTTTATTTTGCTTCCTATACTATTTGGAAGAATCAATCTCATATTTGCATTGAACCCCCTTTCATTTTTTTCTTTTTTTAGTGAGCATGTTTCACGCTTCGTCTGCCACATAATGAGCTGGCGCTTGGAACAGACGGTCTCTGTAGTATCAACCTTCTCCCAATGGAGGGAGCTCCAAAATATGTCTCAGAGCAGATGGCAGAGGAGCAAACAAAAAACAAAACAAAATCAAAAAAGTACTGTCAAAAACATAAGTTCCCGTCCCTGTTGCTTTTTATTTGCACCTTGTTCCAACCCCTGGAGTACCAAAGCTTATAACACGTCAGGAGAGCAAGAGTTGTTTTGAGCATGACAGGACAGATTACACTAGTGTGTATGTAAAAGTCTGTGGGCAACCTGGGAGCTGTCTTCAAAGGATAGGCTGTTGGGAACAGGAGAAAAGTGTTGGACAAATATAAAAACACCAAAGAGGATGTGGGAGTTGTGGGAGGATTGGGATGAAAGGGGATGGATAAATTGTGTAAGTGAAAAAGAGGGTCAGATCTGCCAGATTTAGGGCAATCCCATTCCAACATGCACACTTCCCGACCCCAAATATACATGTCTGATCTCAAAAGAATTTTTTTTTTTTTTATGCTACACATAAGAAACATTTTTGCTGACCTATATTTGAAATTAGCTTTAAACCTCACCTGGACCAGCATGTCCTTAGAGAAGGTGTTGAAGTAGTGGCTAGCGTGCTCCTCTGGGTTGCTCTGTCGAGTGCTGCGGGGGCCTATTATCACCCCATTGTTATCAAAGCCTTCATAAACAAAGACATACAGTTTTAATTGCATAAACACTCAGATATACATCCAGCGTATTCAAGCACAAGGCAACAAGCACAGCACTTGAGAGTGGAGCAAATGAGTATTTAATCTTAATTGAGATAATCTATATTTATCTGGCAGTTAATCGTCTTGTTCTTACATCTTTTTTGTAACTCTAAATGGCTGTTGCAAATATCACTCAGATTTCTGTGATTGTACAGAAAAGGATGTCATCGACTGCTTCACACTATAGATTCACAAGTTTCGGATAAAAGATAATTTATCATTGAGGACAATAACCCTCTAACTGGCATTAGAATCCCACACTGTAGTGAGTATCTTAACTTTTGACTCTGACTTTCACTCCACTTATAACTTATAAATTTATGATGGATGTTCTAATGCGGCAATCACTGCAAGTTGCTTTGGAGAAGAGTGTAAGCTTGATATATTCAGTATCTATCCCTATTCATGAAAACACTTACCAGCATGATCATCCGCAGTGAGATGCAAACAAGAGAAAATACAGTAAGATAATGACCACAGCAGATACTAAAGAAAGAGAACAATGTGTGTGTGTAACAGTTTCGTGTGTAACGGTTCCCACTATTGATCTGTCATACATAAATCAGAGTGGTTCATGAACCGTAAATATTCTTTTTTTTCCTGCTGGATTATGCCAAAGTGGTGAACAGCCCAGCCTTTACAACAGGTTAATAAATCAATAGGGAATATTTTAGGGTTTTATACATAAGTGCTAGAGTGACAATACTTGTTACTCTCGCACTTCTACAGGTGCAATTTCTCTTATTCTCTCCTGTAGGGAAATTGGGAAAATTCAACTCTACAATATTCTACATAAAACATGATGAGTGGGAACCTTAATAGTGTATATCTGAGTATCAGAGATTTGTGTGTGTGTGTGTCTTTCGCACCCAGTAGCCAGGCATAGAGTCTGCGGTTGAGGGACATGTCTCTTCTCAAAACCACATGCAAAGCTGCTGACAGGATCCGGATCATGTCAGGGCGAGTCGCCTGAAAACAAAATAGAAACACATACAATTATCATATTTCTCTTATGTTACACAGGCTTGTAATTTTAGGCCAGATTTCACACACACAGCTTTCCTTACCTGGCTCATGTGGAAGGGGAAGCAGAAGAGGATCAGGTCAAGGGTGCTCCTCTGCACCAGCACACTTGAGTCCTGGACTGAGGTACTGACCGCCTCGACCTGGTGAGAGCAGAAAAGGACTATTAATCAACCTGTCTATGAAATACACATTATTATACAACATTACACTGATAAACCATTCAGAAACACTGACTCAAGATAAACCTGCGTTTTTGGCCCATTGTTACTCATTCCAATGTCAATAAATTTCATTCTACATATACTTTTAAAGGTTGAGTGTGTAGACACCACCACAAATATCTATGATATATTTTATCCTTGACACTCATCTTGCAGTTTAGAGCATTTCAAAGAAACTGCCCCTTTTTCTTTTATGTGTAAATTAACATTTTAAGGTTGAATCCTATTCAAAATTGAATCAAACACTAATACAAAACAATAACAGATGAAAACACAACACTGCTGGCTAAAGGGGCAATCTTAAAAATTTTCATTTAAATGTCTTTCAAGTCATGATCTATAACTGAAAGAGGTAACACAGTGGTGACTGAGCCAATGGCGCACTGATGAATGTATTTATATATTTGCTGTATTATGAACTGGGCATCTGTGGTGACATACACGGAAAAAATACTGCATTAAGTCACTGCTAAAGTAAACCCAAAATTTACGACTGCTGCAGCTTCGCATTAAAAGCAATTAACTGGTGAAACAGGAGTTGACTTTTATTATGATGTAATGATGGAAAAAGTCCAATTAGTCCCTGACTTTTAGTCCCTGACTTTTTGCTTACCCCAGTTACCTGCATCCTGTAGAATTAAACTGCATTTTGGCATTTTTGCTGGTACCATGAGTAACTACAGGTTGTATATAATCTCCAAGATTGCCACTGTAATAACTCAATTCATGGTAACATCAGCAATAGTAAATAGATATTTTGTAAGAAGGCTAAGCAGTATATACTTTGTCCCTCAGTACCCTCACTGGACTGTCTTTGTGCAAATCTTTTTTTGATAACAGCATATTCTTCAATTATTTTGACGAGGGATACTGAATGACAGTTTTTCATGTACCATGAGCTCGATGTCACTGCCTATGACATAGAGCTGGTCCTCCATGGAGAGCTTGCGATTAAGGTGCAGCAGAACAAAGGACACCCCAGGGAGACGCACAGCAGGACTGGTCAGGATGCTGCCCCACAAGGCACTGTAGAAGGCAGACTGCTCCACTGCTGCAGCCACCTTCTCCAACAGGGTGTTGGTTCTATGGCAAACACAAGAAGAACACAGCGGCTATACTTGTTAGGTGCATTAAATCTGGCAGATTCATCAACAGTATGTGTCTGCTCTGTCCAATGGAGGCAGTTAGTACTTCAGGGGTCCCATGCAATGGTCGAACTGGTCAACAGCCTGAGCACAACCACACACTATAATGCTGAATTTCCTGCTGGATATGCCGGTATACTGTGGGTTCAGAGAATCATATTTATTGTATTTGCTGTGTTGTAGCAGTAGTTAAATTGGTGTTAGAGTGAATCATTTCAATGGCAGAGGTCTACAAGTCGGTGGTAAGGATTTTTCTCAGTTAGTCAGCAAACCATATCATTTATATCATCCAATATCATGGTTTATGATTTATCATTTAATGTCAGTGAGCTTTCTCTAAACAGAGCACTCACTGCTCTTTTATGAGACCATGTGGGTCGTAGAGTGAAGCGTCAATTTTTTTCATCTCCAGTGACTTGGTGGCATTTCTTGCTAGTATTTCTACCCAATACTGAATTTAATGTAGGCAAAATAAGGCAAATACCTGAAATCTCAATTTGAACAAATGGGACAGAGTTACAATCCACATAATAACACAGGTAATGCTTTACAATCCTTGTGCATCCTTAAAGATATAAGACAAACTTAAATGTTCTCAGTGAGGAAAAAGGAATTATTTAAACAGTAATTAGTGAAAAGAAATGGATACAGGAAGAGGGAAAAAATAATGTAATCTCGCGTTGAGAGCTGCATTTTGATGGAAGCAAAATCAGCTTAAAGAAAGAAAGGGTACAAGCTAGTTATATCTCTAGCGCACAGGTACATCTGTAATTGAAAAGGAAATGACAAACAAGATAATAGAATACATGCTGATTCCTAAATAGGCCTTTTTCAAGTCTGACATGAATTCCATAAAAAGCACAGGTGCATTTAATAACATTGAAGAAATCTTGCATTGGTTGCGGAGACAGTTAATATTATTAACACGTTATTAGAAACGCCTGTGCTTTTCCTCATGCTGCAGCCCCTATCTAGGCCACCACAGCGCCCTCCATGGCATGTGACTATAACTGTTTCAAGAATGATGAGATTACTGATCTACAATAGTTTGTAATATCTGAGATAATAGCCAGTTGTCAAACTCAGTCTCTCCTTTCTGAAAAAAATAAAATGAATTAATCATTTGCTAGTGCAAGTTAGTTTTTTACCTATTGCTAGACTAAAGATGTTTTCCAGAGAGGAGACACTGAGTTTGACAAGTCCAGGCAGAGACACAAGTCTTAGACTAGCTTCACTTTGAAATATTAGTCTCGCAATGCCTCATATATCTAATGTATCATTCATACAATTTGCAATCAATTTCTTTTCCCATATTAGTACAAAATGCCTTCTCCTAAAGGCAACGTGTGCACATGGAAATTGCTCTTCTCACCTGTCGTAGTACTCGGAGCCCTCCTCTAGACCAGGTAGTACTCCAGTCAGTAGCCCCTGTAGGCCTGGTTTAAGAGTCTTCCCTAGGGGCAGGTAGTAGGTCTCGTAGAGCCCAAGCAACACAGGTTTCACAGACATAGCGGCATTGGAGAGTAAAGGGAAGAGCCCAGAGCTGCAGGGATGAAGAAGATATGGCTCATGTTGAGGATATGATACTAGCAGAAAACTTTGTGTTGAGATCATTTATTGCCCCCTGTGAGTGGTAACACAGTAGTACCTATAGAGAAAGAGGTCTTTGGCTAGCCTCTTGGGGCCAATGATCTTGAAGATGATCTCGTAGGTCTCCAGTGCCTTGCGGTGGACTCCGCTGGGCAAAGCAGGGTGGAGGCATTGGGCCAGCCGTTTGCCTATCGTCAGCTTTTTGGGAACCACTTGGTATTTTGCATTGTTCTGCAAAACCTGAGATGGCATGTGTAAAAAAAAACAGTTAACAGGAGTGAAGCAAACAGACAGTGCAACAACCAGGATACCTATCTGTACAATTCACAAAAGAGCACAAAAGTAGATATAAAATGTTTTCGGGCACTTTGATGACTCCAGTCATGATGTGTGTATTTATGACTTATGTGGACCTACTCAATAATTATGTGACATCACTATGCTTTCCCGGAAATATTACATTTATACTACTTTAAACTTTTGCAATCAGGTGTATGCCTGCAAAAATCAAATACCAATAAAAATTACATTTGGCAAATACAATAAATCAGTGAAGGTTAGCTGCTACACTGACTAATAATTTTGAAACCAATGTCACGAATATGATTTCGATGAACATATTGTTCATTTGTTAGGGATATGTATGTTGCAAATATAAAGAATGCCTTTGCCTCTTCTACAACACTTTTCAAGTGCAGAGTAAGCCAAGCTGTGGCTTGTCCTATCCTTACCTTGTTGAGTTTGCCCAGTGCAGAGATGAGATCTGCCCACTCACTGGAGTACTCAAAGTTCTTGAGGGCTTTGTCCACTGCTGCCACATAGTTCCTGTATTTGGAGTCACTGAGCAGCTCCACTTCCTCTGCATTCATTCTCCTGGGTGGTTATTACACTTACGTAAAACACCAGGCAGACATATACATCACACCTGCAACGAAGAAAACAAAACTATTAGTTTAGTCATCTTCCTCCTTGACCATGAGGCAAAATGCCTGACCCTATCAGTAGTACGTGTTCTAATATCTACCAGGGTGTAGCTGCAGTAATAATAGACTGTGTCACATAAATCTGCAGAGCAAAGTCTGCGCTGAATCATAAAATGACCTCAAAAAAAAAAAAAAAGAGAGTTTAAGTTGAGTTAAAGTTCAAGGAGTGGTGTTCTAGAAAACAGATGCTTCAACAGCAGAACAGGAAGGGAATGATTCTGTTTGGGATTTTACATCACAAGGCAGCCCTAACAGCCTCACCATGAAAGAGGCTGCTGGCATGCAGTGATGTTGTTAAGCTCATGAGGCTGACAGGCGGCTATGTCAGCTTTGCTCCCTGGGCTACACAGTATCATCCCAGCTGAGAGGCTACCATTAACAATGTAAACACTGTTTGGTTAACTACATTTACTTTTCTATAATATGGAGTTTTAAAGTTAGAGCAACCTACCAACAAATGTACACACAGAATAAAACATGGCTTATGATCTTTAATGGGTCAATTCTAAGATTAGTGCTGGGCAAACCTAATAAAATTATTACTGATTACCATGGTTTATTGTTTTAGTCATTTTTAAAGCAATACTTTTGAGCATTGTCTGGTTACAGCTTCTAAAATGTAAGGATCTTGTGCTTTGACAATAACTTAACATATTAATGTATTTTAGACTGTTGGTCAAATAAAACAAGATGTCAGGATACATCGCCTTGAGCTTTGGGACATTAGAACAAGCCCTTTTTACTATTTTCTGACATTTATAGACAAAATATAATTGGCAGATTAATCCATAATTAAAGCAATCATTAGCTACTGCCACTTTAAAGAATATCAGCAAGAAAAGTTGGCATATGATTTTCAACATCTTGACAGCTTTATACTAATCATACTGTAGCTATTAATATTAATCAATGCTGCAATTAATATTCTTTTTAGGCAGTTATGTATATTTTAGAGAAAAATTAGATAACATTACATCGAGTGATAGTCATTTTATCTCATTTATACTTTTCCCTTTTCTTGTAAGAATTAATACTTACTTTGCCGTGGAAAAATAATCTAATGTATCTATGGCACGTCTGTACTGTGACGACTGGTTACTTATTAGTCAGCACTCAGTATATGTCGATGTTGACAAGACTGTAATGAGATAATATCAACAAAAATATATGAGGCCGGCAAATTTCTTTGTTTGGCTTCAATACTAATACTTGAATCTTCAGGTTGACAAGAGGTTGTTTTTTCTCACAGCCCTCCTGAAAAACGAACAAGACAACCACCATGAAGTGAATATTTAAACTGGAACAACCGAGTGGCAGCTGATTTTGGCACAAGCCTTACTTGTGTGACTGCTTGCTAAAGCTCACCCTCTCCTCGTTGGAGGAAGGGGTCTTATTAGACAGACATTATTATTAGACATTAGACTGGATGGCGTTTGTGTTTTCCCTAACGTTTGAGAAACAGTCCAAATGCCTTCACCTTGACTGCGTGTAGCTGGATATTCAAGGCAACGTAACGCTGCGTGCAGGAGACTCGCTTGTGGCAGCTTGTAAACAGACGAAAGCTGTGAGTGTCAACAAGGTAGTAAAGGCAGAGCGGGTACGCTCACCTGTCGTCCGTGCAGCGGCCGTCGCGTAAATTAACAATGTGGCGAAAATATAACGCTATATATATCAAAAATATATATATATGCAACGGCGCATTTGGCTGAGGAATATTCACAAAACGTTAACGGACGCGTCACTGTGATCCCGGTTTGAGGGGTGGGGAGATGTCAGGGTAACGCAGGGGCTAAGAGCTACCCTGCCCCTTGCTAGGTGAGGTGATTTCTGCTAACCTTAACGTACGTGAGGCTCCATAACGCTACAAGCCCACGCTAACAGCAAAGCTTACCGTCATCGGACAGAGGCCGGCGGCTGTCATTCATTCACGTCCCCGGGCGGACGAGTAAAAACGGCTGACGGCGTCAATAATAAGACCAGCGAGCTAACGCCAGTAGCAGGTCGGTGAGCTGATGGGAGACGCGGGGCCTGGCTCTGGTGTCACCCGTTCATACGAGTCGGGTCCCTCGACGGGAGGGCTTCGGCAGCTCACGGCGGGCAACTACATCCTACATATTCACATCTGTCGCGGTGCTGCCCCGCCGAGGGTAAACAGACGGCGATGAGCGCAGCATTGGCCCGTAGTGGCAGAGATACGAGGCGAGGCGGCTGTCAGCTCCCAGGCTGCAGATTAGCTCCGCGTCCAACCGCAGCGTCCCGCGGCTCTTCCGCATGCACGTCTTCCGCCTTCTCGGCGTCGTGAAGTCACACGCGCTTACGTCGCGATGTTTCGGAAATAGTCTGAAAGTAAAACTGAATATTGCGCCGCATTTGACAACTTCCATTTCAGCAATTCCAGCATCCCTGTCACAAAACGCGGAACTGAATATGATGTGAGGAAATGTGTGATTTGTAAATTTATTGTGCTGTTACTTTGTAGGATTTCATTAAATTGACTTACTGGTTGAAGTGTGACAGAGACTTCTACTACTCTTGGCCAAAATAAAATATAACAGGCAATAACGACGACCCTGTCAGGAGCCTTGTTTTTTTTCCCACCGTTTTTGTTTTTTGGTAAACCCTGGTTAGAGAGAGGCTGCATTATCAACCAGGCAAAGTGAGGAAAACCCCCCAAAGTCCAAACTGAAAGTGTATTTTGATCTTTTAAATATTTGCTAATTTGCACCGTTAAATTATACCAACTAAGGCCTTAGTAGCTAATCTTGTCGTCCTGAGTCAAAAGCCACACATGAGAAATACATCGTTGTGCTCACATGTTGCAGGTTGTGGATCGTTTGAAGCTTTTGTTTTGAAGTGTCTAAGCGGATACTCTTCTCTCACTATGGTGTGCTTGACAGCGGCGGTGTCGTCACGTTGCAGAGAATCAGCAGCCCCTGGTTTCAATGAGCCGTTTCAGAGTAATGTGCTCTTGTGTTTCTTTTACTTTGAATTAGCGTTACCACCCAAAATCACCTGGATAAATTGAGCCGTGCTTTGTGGAGATTTTCTTTTTTATTCTTCCTGAACATCGGATAACGGAATGTCAGACTTGGAGACGCCGACCAGAACACATGGTGTCTTCTTGGAGCTGAGGAGGAGGCTCCTCAGTGGACTCCTCATCGTCGGGTAATTATTTCAGTGGATGACTGGTTAAATAGTTACAAGTAGGTAACTTTCTTTTCTATATCGGCAGATTTACAATGCAAACCTTGCTAGCTAAGCGCGTTAGCTAACTTAGCCCAAAAAAATAGCAGTTCAGACCAGCTCCCAGATCTGAGAGAAGCTAAAATACGATATACAAATCACTCCATCGCTACAGGGACATATTCAAAACTCTTAACAGCTGCTTGTTTGTTAGACACCTCATAGTTTCTGCTTATTGCATCTTAAAAGTGTAGAAAAACAGCAAATCGACCCACGAAAGGAGGTGACCAGGTGCGTTTCACGTTTCTGAGGTTAAATACAAAGTTGAGTTACATTTACTTGTGCATTCCCATCGAGTGCGGCTTTCTACAGCTGACAGAGAGAAGAACTGTACCTTTCACTCCGCTGTATTCATTTCACAGCCATAGTTACTTTTCTCGTTAACATTTCACATTAAAAATCACGAGCTCAAGTTGTAAATTATGACGCATTCTAATAGATTCAAATTCCCAAAACTATATTAAGTTTATAAATTGTCTCCACCTTGATACACTTCGACATTCATTTACAACTGCATGCAGTTGTGCATTTATGGAAACTGGATGTAGTACACCCACGACAACATTAGATGGCGTTAATGAGATTTGTTATTCAGAGAAAGGAGGCATGACTCCTTTGCTCTCTCACAATGCACAGAATTCTCGGTGGGGGGATGGATCTGCACCCAACTGCACAGTGGGATAAATCTTATTCTCACTACATAAAACTTTATTTTCATCAACTAATATAGGACTGAAAGTTATGAGAAGACAGGAAGAGCTAGAGTTCCTCACAAAAGGAGATGAACCATAAAACCGCCAACCGCTCAGAGTAGGACTGTACAGGACCATCAGTGTGAAGGGGAATAAAATCCCTTGAAGTAAAACCCTATAACCAGCGGAGCTGCTCAGCCTGCAGCCGCTTTGTTTTAAGTTAAAACAATGTTTCTCTCAGCTTGTGGTCTTCATGAACTCAGTCCTTATTCACTACTTCCTTTAGCTGAGACAGCATCACCCAGCAGGAGGCAGAGATTTTATTTATGATTGTAGTGGCATTATTATTTATAATAGTTCTTTTCTGTGTTAATCTCAGTTCTGCAGGCATTGGTGGGACAGTTGCTGGACTCATTTATATATGGCACTGTCTCAGTGAGACTACCTGACATAAAAAATCCACACATTTTGTCCTGCACACAAGGTTAGCTCATTAATCTCTGTGCTGTATGAGTCTAAATACAGATTTCTCCTGAATCCTTATGTCGTGAACATGGGAAAATGCGTTTTGCATAGTAAGATGTGATCTTTCCAAGTTTAGGGAAAATTGGCTTGTGGGCTCACTCATGCATAAAGTCTTAAGAACAGAGACTATAAAATAAGCCAGCCTCTTTTGTAGAAAGGTCACGACTTGAGGGGAAACGTTCAGACTATTAATCGATAAATCGTTAGACAGAAAGCAACTGTTAAAACAACTTGATAACTGATTCATCATTTTGGTAATTTTCCAAGCTAAAATGCAGCCCTAGTTATAGCACTTATGAATACTCTAGTTACTCTGATACATAGCCCCTGTAGTTACTTTGAAATCATCTCCAAATCAGGGCTTGGAGATGCTCTAAAACAACATGATAATTGATCTTTAATGTCCTTTCTCCGAGTATTTCCACATATTTTTTTATTTGTAAAACTGTAGATAATCTGAATGAAATAATCTTTGACTTAACATTAGCATGGGCCTTGATCATCAATGACCCTTCCTGTTATTTTCTCATTGAATCATTTTGTCTTTAAAAATGTGAGAAAGTGCTGAAAAATGCCTATAATAATTTCCCACTGCCAGTGATGATGTAGTCAAATTGCTTATTTTATTGAAACAACAGTCCAAAACCCAAAGATATTCAGTTTACTATAATATATATCAAAGAAAAACAACAAATCATCAATTTGGAGAAGCTGGAGCCAGCAAAAGTTTGGCATTTTTCTTGAAAACTAACTAAAATGATTAATCCTTTATTAAAATAGTCCCTGATTCATTTGCTGTTTTTTGACATTACTTTAAGTCTGTGTGTGTAAAGCATCTGCTCCTGTCTGCTCTCCAGGAAAGATGTGGCCAGAAGTCCTGCTGACGTGGTCATGACAGGTGGAGATTCATCCCTCCACATCCGCACTCCACGAGGTGAGCTGAGCTTGGATTTACCGGCAGGAGTCACCTTGGAGCAGGGATCCTGCATTCCCACGCCTGCAGGAGAATCCGATGGAGAGGAGCTGCATTACAGACTGCGCATCAATGTTGCACAAAGCTCAAATGAAGGTAATGTCCAAGATGAAGATGGAAACACATCCAGACACGTGTAAAGTCCCTCTGCTTTGCTAGACTCCCCTGTGCCAAGAGGAGAACAAAGTCTTTTGGTAGCTATTTAGGGCTTGCTCTATTCTGAATTAATTGGACTGAGTCACTTGGTCTTCTGAGACAATGAAGGTGTAAATTTTGCTCTCAGGATACTCAACGGCCCACAAGCCATGAAAATACTCCCTGTAAGTTTTGAATTGACCTCATATCATCAAAAGTGCACCCCAGAGTCTCTGCATAATATCCCCAAACTCCAGCTTTTGGCATTTTCTGAGATTTTTGTTTGACTCCTGGCATAAGATGAGAATTATAGCTAAGGACAGTCACTGACAAATCCAGTCAAAATCAGATTGATTGGACTTTCCCCTAGCCAAGCCACCTTTTTCACCCAGTGTTTTATCGATTTTGTGCTCTGTAGTACAAGGTTACCGCCCTTTCACCAAATCTGGCTCATTTATCTGTTTGCCTTTGGTCCTCCACAGAGGCCTCTGACAGTGTGATGGAGACACTCCGAGCAAAAGAGACTTATTGCTTCTACTGCCAGGGCTGCATGACCCGACTGCTTGAGGACAGGTGAGGAGCAGACGTACGGGGAAGAGCATCAGCGGAAATGGGTTTTTATTTACACCCTCCTCTGCAAGAAGAGGAGCACGTTCATACTGATGGTGTGAGCCAGCAATAGAAGTGATAGTCTAAGAAGGAAAAGTTGATGGATGGAGCCGGAGCTTGAGTGCACAATTGTCAGCCTCACTGGGTTAGAGTTATTGAGTGGGTGTGACGTAAAGGTCTGTGCTACCCATTAAAAAACAATTTTGTTTCTTACCTTAAGGTGGTTCAGCAGGACAGTGGTATTGTTCTTATTACCCTCAGCTTGTAGCTTTCTCTGGTCAGCAGTTTGACATGCTGAAAATTGCAGTAGCTGCATTATTGCGACCCTTGCCCTCTGGCTGTTTCTCAGCAATAACCCTCTAAAAGTTTCCAAAACCTTATTTTTGTCTAGGAAAGGTAGAAATGTCAGGAGCAGTGCTCACAGCACAGTGAAAAGTTATAATTATTAATAACGTGTCTCATTTTGCTTTGTAACAAAATGTTCTATTTTGTGGCTGCTCTGAGGTAGTAATGCTAGAACTGACCACAAGCATCATAAGGTGCCCTCTACAGGTTTTCTTTGTATAGCCTGAAACACTCAATTAGTAGTTTATAAGGAATTTAATAGGAATTGTTGAACTGCATTTCATTACATGGCTAGGTGTTTCTGTTATTTAGCCTATCATCACTGATATGAATGGGGTGGACAAAATAGTAGAAACTCCGATCTGTAGAAACACAATACAGTTCAACAGCACCACAAACTGCAGCCTCCAAAATGATCAAACAGTTGAACTAACTACTCTCTAAAACAGTTCCACATAAACTGAACATTATAACCTTCATGAAGGGAAGATTTATTGAAGCACTGTTGCATTTTAAGTGGCACTAATTTTAGCTAGGTGTGCCTCATAAACTGCCAACTGAGTGTAATAAGTGCTTTAATAGAATGAATAACAACAAGACTGCACTAAATATTCAAATTAACAATGGCTCAGATGTCTACATGTAATGTGAGGAAGGTTGCTAGTAGTGATGATGTCACAGAAAATCATTACACAACTCTGTTTTTATCCTCAGTTCCATTGAGTGCCTGCTGTATCCTTCAACCCACTGATTTTATTTAAGGGCCTGAACCTCTTTTTGTTTGTTTGTTTTTTTGTTTGTTTGTTGCAGCAGGAAGCTGTTTTTAGAGAAAAAGGTCATAGTGGACATAGTGGATCATTTAGCAGTTTATGAGCCAGAATCTGCTTCAGGAATTCGAGGAAACCAAAACATGGCTAAAAGGAGAGTAAATATTGGACTTAAATTAACTGGGTGGCCAAAACATGAAAGCAAATGAATGCAAATGTTGCTTCATAATTGATGGATGTAAACAACTGTTTGCTCACGTTCTAACAATAACAACTTTATAACAAATCTGTTACATGATAACGTTCAGTCTATGAAAATGCATTTTAAGGCATTGTGAAAATATTTAGATACTTATAATGACATATGCTACTCATTCTCTGAGGTGATATCCATACTTTTTGTCTGATTTTTCTCCTTCTTTTTCTCTTTTGAGAGAACAGCTCCCACTGTGACCAGATCCAGTCAATACAGTTTCTATGTGGACAATGAAAAAAAAGAAAACCTGTAACTGCTTTTTCTGTTTATCCTCTTCCTCAGAGTGTTTAAGCGAGTTCTTCCTCTCCCTAATGGCAACTGGAATGCCATCGTGGACGACTGGTGTTGCCACCCAGATCCATTTGCTAACAAGAAGTTGCTGCCTAGAGCAGAGGATTGTTTACTCGGTGACAGCTTCCTCCTTCTAGCCCGAGATGACAGCTGCGATCAGACCCTCGTAGAGGAAGTGAGCCCTGTTGGAGCAGAAGACAGTCAAGATCCAAAGGTTAGGGACATGCGAAGGAATGCTCTGTTGCTTTAGCGGGAGGACAGGCTCTAAAACAGCATTTCAGCACTTTTTATAAAACTCCTAGACAATTAAGAATTTTTGAGGGACAAAAAAGTGTTGAAGTGAAAGAATTATTGCAGCAGAACTCATACCTACATGCTGCGGCAACGAAGGAAGTGGTCGAGGCACTAAATGGTCAGTAAAAGATTTTTAATGAAACAACAAAATTGGGTTTATAGTTGAATTATAAAATATACTCACCCGAACACACACTCAGTCCTCAGACGGCTGCATCAGTGAGGTCAAATTTTAGCACTATGTGGACAAGGACTGAGCTCCCTATTTGTCTATTAGTCATACTCAGTATGAGTGGCACTCTGAGCATGACTGAAACTGAGAGACATAGAAAGAGAGGCAGAGAGAAAGAGCAAGGCCTTTATTATACATCCGTCCTTCTCTTCTGTCTTCTGTCCTGGTTATAGTGGCTCTTGAAAACAGCCAAGTTAAAATGGCTGTGTATTATGGTGACTGTGTTCTGGTTTTTATCTTTGTTCCATTAAGAAACCCTGCCGCCGACTGAAACTCATCACCTGTAAGAGCTGTTCTTCAGTGCTGGGAGAGGCTGTTGCACAAGGTACATATCATTTAAATAGTTTCTTAAATAGAGCAATTAACTTCTCAATTTTGTATGGCCTTTTGAGCCCTTTTCTCTTTTATCTTACAGGGACCCTGAAACTGTACATCACACAGGTGGTGGTGGAGCCTGCAGTTGGGGACAGAAAACCAGAAGCTCTGCTTAACAGGCAGGTTTTTATCCAGGCCTCTAGTGGTGATAATTAGGAAACTAGCGCTGTTAAACCAAGCTATGTCATAGGGAAATAAATAAAAAGTGGCTGTTGTACAATGGAGATGTATAAGAGACAACGGAGTCACACGGAGTCTGTCTAGGTTAATCATTATAACTTTAGTCATATTTTTGTCCTTTACAATAAAATCAGTACAGGGGCTATGTATCAGTTCTAGTTCATTTGTATGTCAGTCTCACCCGATATCTGACACACCACTGATTGGATTTTGCAGAAACTTTTGGGAATGACGCATATCACCACTGTCTTCAGGCTTTTTCAGAAATAATTACACTGTTATAATTGTAGTTTTGAATTAAACATTTTAATAACCACTTCTCCAAATTTGCAAAGCTGAATAATTTATAGATTGTGCACAAGCATCAGTGAGCTTCTTTTTTCATCAGTTTTGAAAATCACTTTCTCTTTTACTCTACATGTACTTAAGTCAAATAGCAAAGCTAGTCATTAAGATACCATTTTCAAAATTAGTCCTGGGCAAACGCATGAAAGTAAAAAGTAACATATTTTTCCGTTAGTTTATCTTGGAGGCTTTTGACGAGAATGAAGAGCATGAAAACAATGTCATCCTGCCCCACTGATTAATAAAACCATTCTGTTTCAATGTGAGCACCTGACCAAGAATGTTCAGTGAGTGAATTTTAATCTGTTCTGTGAAGACAAAATTTCTAATTGAATGAACGTTGTCTCTTTTGGACAGATCTCTCTTCTTGGAGAGGACAGTAGCAGCCAGGCTGTTGGAGCTGTCTAACTCACTGAGCAGCTTCCGCTTCTCTCTCCAAACTCCGGATGGAAAAGCCTTCTTATTGGTAAGAACAAGCTTGCATAATCCGATAAACATGTGACGCTTTAGTAAAAATAAACTACTCATTTATTTGAAAAATGGCAAGGAGTGAAATGTCAGGTTCTTCATGTGACAAAAAGCAGATTGAATGTGATTTATTAGAGTGTTTGAGCCCACTGTCAGGCTTTTAGCGTCATTGAAATCATGTAAACTATTGCTGCTGGCTATTTGGTAAAACAACAGTAACGCACCATTGCAATAAAAGAGATTGTTATTGTTCAATACCCTTATTTTTTTGGGCAGTATGGTGAGGAGAGAATTATCTATTTCATAATATGTCATAGTACGTTTGCACATAGTTTACCGTAAGTTTGACTGTAAACACCTCTGCTGTAGTATGTGCCTACATTCGAATACTGATATTATTTTAACTGAAGCTGACAGATGATATTCTGTGATGATATGCATGTTTCTGTCTGACTATTTGCATGACAATTTTATGCAGATTTAGGTTAAACCGTTAGGACATTAAAAATCTTCACTGAAACCAGGATAGAAATAACAATATAATGAATGTTTGTGTAATATGTGACCAAAATGGACCAAATTCCTCAATAAATATATAATGAAGGACCTTGAATCATATCAGAGGTTGGTGACACACTATTTAGCTCCTGTATTTTCTCAACATTAGGTTTACTGTTCCCATAGACTCCGCAGTTGTATGAGAAAATTGATAAACATTGATAACAATGAAATCAACAGTTTTTTCCAATTTTTAAAATTATTTTTTCTTTTTGTTGTACATTAAAATACACAGTATATAGAAATGTATTGGAGTGGAAACTCTTGCCACAAACTGGACTTCCGCAGTTGATAAAAGTGACAAAATAAACAAATGATGATAAAGCACAGGGAATATTTTATGTTTTATATGTCATGGGCTATGCATCTAGAGGACATCTGAAACATTTCATAAGCTTGAAGACATTTCTGAAATCCATGTTCATTATTAGAAAAAATAATAAAATATTAAAGTGACAAAACAATGTTATATATGTTTATTGAGCAGAACATAAGTGTAAGAAAAGCACATTGTCGGCCCGAGGTATCACTCCGACCCCAGTAACCTTTAGGAGATGCATAAAGTTTAGGTGATGGATTATGATTTCTTGTCTGTGTGACATTGAACATTTGTATCTAAAGTGTCTGCTCCTCCTGCAGCTCTGGCTCCTGAACAGCGATTCCATCATAGCGTCAGTCCGAGAGATGTATGTCGGGGGTGAGGGGTCTATCAGCTCTCCCGCTCTTCACAGTCCATTACCCAGAGCTGCCAGAGCCCTGAAACTCCTCTATGTCCCCTGCTCCGACACAGGCATCCAGCAGAGAGAGTAAGCGAGGACTCTTAACATATCCTTCACCATTCCAATCCCCAAAACTCCCACCCCCAAGTCTTTGATTTCCTCCTCTTAATCTTATCCTTTCATCTTTCCCACGCACCCTCTCAGTGACAACGCATCTCAGCTCACCAGGAGGGATGAAAGACTACTTTGTTGGTGAACAGATTTTGGATCTTAATAGAACACTTTGCGCTAAAGGTCCCAGCTCAGATGTAAATGTCTGTTATTCTACAAATGAGATTGCCATCAAAGGTGTTCATCGTCTCAAAGTTGTCAGTTGCATAAGCCACACTCGTGTCTTTTGCACATACAGGGGATGATGTTGTTTTGACTGGAGCGAGGCTCTGTGTACCTTGCTGTGATGCATTAGAGAGACGTAGGTGGATGTGCTGCATGTGGTTCTCCGTGCTCAGTACAGCAGCACCCCAGTGGAGGAGCCTTCCGCCCTCATTATTTTCAACTGAATCAGCACTCAGTGTATCTCCCTCCTCCTCCCTGCAGCCAGAGAGAGTGAAGGCAGAACAGGGAAGTTTTGTTGTTTCTACCATTTTGACGAGCCCACTGGCTGACTGATGGAGAAAGGATAATTAGAGGCAAAACTCACATGAAAGGAGAAAGACTTGTCTTCTCAGTCAAAGCAATAAGAGTCCATTTAAAGTACATGATAAACTGTAGGAGATAAGTGAAACTTTCATACTGAAGAGTATGAAATAGCTGATACAATGTTACCCGTTGCTAGAAAAGAAATTAAAAAAATCTTACTGTTTCTCCCTAGTTGACAGACCACGTATTGGTGACACTCCTCCTAAGCTATATCCAACACATCTTTGACATACTTTGTCCGTTCTTCAGTTTCTTGTAGTCAAATATCAGCCAATATATCGCCCAGCTAATTTATCTCTCTGCCTCTCTTTATTATTTTCTGCTCTTTGTTTAAGCCAACAGTAAATTGATCCTCGATTCCCCATCAGTTACAAAACAGGCCTCACATCGGCTGTAAGGTGCTTAACATTTTTAGCAACCTCAGTTATGGATTTCACCTATTTCTGACATTTCTCTGAAGTCTCGCAAAGCTAAATGCTGGTGTTACTCACACTTCCATTTCCCCCTACATAATTTACCATTCATCCTTCATCACTCATCTCTGACATTTTTAAATTAAATGTTACGCCTCGGGAGCTGAATTCCCAGGACGATGGCCCTCTCATTCGGGATACAGTCAGTTACAGTCCACTGCAGCCAGAGGTTGCAGTATGTGTTGTTAAAACTGCAAATAATTGGCTAGAGAATCAGTGAGCCAGTGCATAAGTGGATTATGCTTGTCAGTAATGGCAGTGACTTGATTATGAGTTGAGTGAAAGTTGCAGGCACCATCACAGTCTGGTACAATGGGAATCAGGAGACTCATAGATATGGAACTTGAGTCTATGGAAATTATATGGGGAATTCTTTTTTTCCTTAGAATTGAGTCTAATTTACAATTAATCAAATCCTACTGTAGATGACATGAAATGCATGATGATGCACAAAGAATTGAGATAAAGGATGATTTTTGTCTTTATGTAGACCTCATAATTTGATCAGATTTGCTAAGAAAACAGCTTATTAGCTTAGTTGGCTAATAACAAATTTTCGGTGCATGCAAACATCGCTAAAGCTGCAGTGTTTCCTCAGTGGGATGTCTTAAGTGGAACTTCCAAAACTTTCCTCTCAGGAACTGCACAGATGGCTAAATGTCACCCAAACAAACTGGATCAGCACCACTCACTGACACAGCATCAATCTTTCTTCTCTCAATCATTCTTCCTCTTCTCTCTTCAGTCCCCTCTTCTTTTCGTCCCACCCACACACACACCATCATGCACACAGAGTGATACCACACATACACTCACCATAAATCTACTTTTATGTATCCCTAGTTATCCAGTTCAGTTTACACTTTAAAACTACTTGATTAAAGCGGCAGGGCGAATGCTTCAACAGGGGATTTACAGCAGCTATTTCTGGGCATCAACTTGATTGTGTAACGCTGTGGCAGTCACTATAAATCACTTCTACTCTGTGTGCATGTGCGTTTTCAGCATTGTAACTAGTTGGGAGGTCAATGCCATTGGACATCCTGTGGTGCTGCCGCTGAAGGTGTGTGAGGAACTGCTACAAGTGATAGATGACAGCAACTCTACACTCCCTGCATCGATGCGTTGCATGAGGTCCTATGAGGTGAGACAGGTCCTATGCACTGTAAAGGACAATAGATGATGACTAAGACATATTGATTCTTGGCATAGAAAAATAGATTTTGATATTACTGAAATACCTACCCTGATACTGTGTAATACAAGCAGAAAGATGCTGAAAGTCTTTTAATTCATTCTCATCATTTGTAAAAAGCTGTATTAGCAGCACAACAATAACCCTTTCAGCTGACAGCAATCAGCAAAATTTCACATACCATCTACTTACAGCACATTGCTTTTCCATTATGCACTAGGGCTTGACAGTGTTTTTAGCCTGCCTTAATTAATTTCATGATTCAGAGCCTTCAGTTATCAGCTTTGCTTCAGCGATAATGTGGGTCAAATGTAAGGTTTTACTTTTGTCAGGCCTATTCCAGCTTCTATACACCTGTAACTGTGCAAAATGTGTATATTTAGCCCAAGTTACAGAGGAAAAACCCTTTGACTAGAAAATAGGAGGTGTTAACTTCGCTGACAACTCTATTCTCATAGCTGCTTTAAACATGGGGACAGAGGTAATTAGCACCATTATCCTCCACTTCCTGCTCAGAAAGTTTAGGAAGTGACTTCTACCACTTCAACAAGTTTTCCATCTGCTAAAAAACATAAAACGTTGCAACAATGAAGAGTGGGTGAATCTTTTAGCAGAAAAAATAACATATTAGAGATGTCTTGGGCCGATCCTAGGGATTGGAATCAGCGCCAATCCAGGCATGTTTTAACGGATCAGTATCAGGTAAAATAAAGCAGAAAAATCTGATCCTGTCATTACTGCACTCTGTATTGTTTGTCCACCTCAGCCTGCTTGTTAAATCAACTATTGCTGGCTAGTAGAATTTGCTAGCATCAGTTGCCCCATCAACTAAAAATGAGCCTGCTTTTGTCAACCTCTGTCCAAAATGTAGGGCCTATTTTTTTAAAATTATAAATTTCTCATGATAAATCTACCACCATTATCTTTACAAACTGCATGTATACTGTGAAAAATCAAAAGGTTAAAATAGTAGCAAGAGTTGTTGCAACAGTAACTTGATTAGTGAAGAGTCAATTAGACCAAGGTTCCACAGCTGGTTTGATAATTATGTATTGATGTTTCAAATGGCTGCATACAGCATCTGTAACTTTACATGCAACAGCAAAAATGCATTCAACCATGCAGCCAACGCATGCCGTGCCAATGTGTTGGTAATTGTTCCTTCTATACTGGTAAGGAAATGCTATTCTGTGCTTGTAAAGAACAAAAATATGAACAAAAGACTCTTTACAACAACGAACAAGAAGCAGACTGTATGAACTCATATAATGTCTAAGACCCTAGCGTTATTTTACTTCTATCCACAATCTGTCTTGTTGGAATAACATAATTTCAAAGTTGATATTCAGTAGTATGTCCCCTCAGAGAAGGTTTGATTCACTTCCAGCAGATTGTTATTCTAATTATTTCACCCACAATATGTGCCTGTCTTGTTATAAGGGTACTGTGCCTCTAACCTTAAAATGCATTCTCGTTTCACTCTCATTCCACAAGTCCACAGGATGACAATCTAATGAAATTTCCAGAGCTTTTTTCTCTTCTTTCTCTTGCACATTGTGGTCAAATGATAGCAGTATTTTTGTTTTATGAGTTAACAACATGCCAAGTGGTAGGCGGGAGGCGAATTAGGCTATGTTGAAATGGAGAAGGCTATAGATAGAGCAACCCAGACATAGGACCGTGTCTGTCTGGTGTTTACAGCAGAAAAAAGAGTTTGATAAAATGATACACTTGAACAACTCCTGATAGTAGAAGTCTGTTGTCCTATAGGTGACAGAGAATGGGATGGTAATGTGATCACTGGGTCATCTAGAGTTACCAGAGATGGTCTGAGTGTCAGAGGGTCAGTGTTTAAAACACTGTTTAGAAAACGATCTGGCAACCGCATGCAGGGAAATGGCAGTCTTGAAGCTTATAATGCTCTAAAGAGTTGCAACTGCTGGAGACAATGAGATGAAGATATGGAAGAAAGAGGGAGGGTGATGTGAGCTATGCTCTTCCTACTGTTGGCTGTTGAAGGCTCAAGTGAGCAAAACCACTCCTGAGAAGAGCGAATGGCTTGATCATTCACAATCTCTTCTAACGCCTCATTCAACAGAGAGGATTCTATTATTTCAATTATTATTAACGAATTTAACCCAGCTACTGAAATCACGTATATGGAAAAGATAAGAAATAGTGATATCAGAGACCAAGCACAGCCACACAGGCCTTTTTCTTATTCTGCCTGATCAGGTCTCTGTTGAGTTTGAAATAAAGTGGAGCTATGCTGAGAGCAACTCCGTGTACTAATACAACTTTTTTTATGGCAGCCACTGTGACATAATAGCAGCACAAGCAGCATGGTTGTAACTGCATTTAGAAGGACAGTCATCCTGGGCCATGGCATTATTAATTACACCTGTGCTTTTAATGCTAGTAAAAATGTCGGATGTGACTATTAGAACGATGATGGTGTAAATTGTCCTGCTCTAACATGTGCATCAAAACAATCAGGAGAGTCAGGAAGATGTCAGTCAAGCTGGCCTGTGTATGCCAACGCTATCCTGAGCAAGGATGCCTAATCAGGTCTAACACTGGACCATGGCTGTGCATTGGCTTTAATTTTACCAATTCACATAACTGTCTCTGCAGAGCTACACAGAGATGGGTATTTATGGGTACCTGTAAGTCACAGTGGCTGGCAGAGGAACCAGGGCAAATGCCTTGTAAATCTCAACAATGCATAGTGTGGACCCGTGCATAAAGCGTGCTGATTTTTGATTCATCTCATGTAACGAGGTGGGTTTCACACAGAGATGAAATGAAGAGTAGACATACATCATATAGAGTGCCAATGAAGCGACATTTTTCTATGTGCAACCTGGAGAAAAATAATTCCAGCTTTACTTACCTTAACAAAGTTGTGCTAACTTTTGCAATGAAAGTATGTTTAGCTTTGCTTCCATCACAGCCTAGATCAGCAGTTCTCAAACTGTTTCTGGCATGCCCCCCTTCAGAAGTTAAAAAAGGTTCACATCCCCACACTCCACAAGTTTTATCAATTATCAACAGTGATAAGGGAGCCCAATAATAAATAAGGATCAACGTTTAATTTTAGTGAAATAAAGGTCAGCACACTAGCATCAGCAAACACTTGTTTGTTTATTTCCCCTACATCAGTCATATACATTCAACTAATTTAACTCTATTTTTCCCATTTCATCAATTAATTTATTAACACCTTTGCTTCTGGTGTGAAAAGTCAAATGTCTTTGAAAAAAAGCAATAAAGAAGCTACAACCTTGCCAACTGGCCAAAAGACCTTGGTTTTTTTTGTTGATTTTTTTGGGGGTTTTTTTAAGCAAATTGTATGTGCACCAACTCCAACAGTCCATAGTTTGCAGGTAGCTGTGCTGAACTGGGCATGTGTGTGTTTATGTGTGTTTTTTCAGTTTAATTTCAGTCCCTATGAGTAGATCAAAGCCTGCACCGTATCCCAGCCTGTTATTATGCTGCATGTAGCATGTCTAGTGTTGTCTGGGCTGCTGCGTTTCCCGCCCTCCACCCCGGGCCTGCCAGTGTAATGGGGTGTAAAGAAGTTCCAGCTCAGAGTGTTACTCTTGATCCTGAGAACAGACAACCCCCCCCCTTCCCCCTTCCTCATGAATCTCTTCCTCACTCCAACATGTAGGTTAGACAGGAGCTGATCCAAAAACTGATCCAGCACTTTACAATGAGGAACTGAGGGGAAGTATCGATCATACATTGCCTCAGTCTTTCTGCACTCCTCACAGCCTCACACAAGGAGCAACTGCACTTTGTCAAAATAAATTACTTCCCCCCAGATGCACACGTCGCTACTCATTGCACTGGACCAATGGATGAGAAGGGGAATTTATCAACAGAGCTGGTGGTCTGTGATGCTGTTCTGTGTCAGCGTTTACATCAGGATATCTCTGTTTGATGATAGAAATTAGGCTGATATTGTTCTTTTTATTCAAAAAATGTTGTAATGGTATGTCAGCATTGTGTTATCTTTAGTGTGATGATAAACTTAGTTGAATTGTAGCTTTAGTGAATGAGGGATTAATTGGTTGTGTATATGATGCCCTCAGCCTAAAGCTGCCAGGACATTTGTGCAATACATGTGTATTAGTCTGTAAAGCAGTGTTTTGTTTTGTTTTTGTCAGACATACCCCCATATATCTGATGAGCTCAATTTCCCCTTCACTGACACAAACGGTCATGTGCCAAATGTGTTTTGTTCTGCAGATTTTAAAGTGGATGTTTAGTAACAGCAGAAAAACTGGTTCCATGCGATCAGATTATGTCTGGTTAGTTTGATCAGGGTTTGCATTCCTACCACTGCCTGATTGGAAGCTTGACCTTTCAACTGCTTATCCTTGCTTAGATAATTATTTAAACCATTAATCTATTACTTTTGGCATAGTATTTGGACTTCTATGCCTGCTAGGTTAATAGCTTTCATACACTGTTAACACACGGCTTTAAGGTGTTTATACTTCAGACAGGTAACTATAGCTGTTAGCTTATAGGTTATTGTGATGATAAATTAATCAAAGATCAGTATCACACTGATTTTTAATTCTATTTGGATAGTTATTTTCCCTATAAACCCAAAATATGTGTATCCATATTTTATTCAAATCGTTTTTTATTTTTTCAAGTTAGTTGAGCTACTCTACAATCTTTTGCCAAGTCTTAGTTTACATATAAGAAAGCTGGGAGAAGACTTCTAGTCTGCAGTCAGAATGGCTCTTGCCAGTGAATTAAATTACTTTTCTTCTTGACCTTAGTCCTCTCCTTAGTTACCACATTTAAACAAGTATCAGAAAGTAGAGTTGGATTCTCTGCATCTTCAAGGCAGTAATACTATATCCTTATACTATATCTATCTCCTCTATCTGCTTGAAATGCAGGACACTCCTCTGAGTTTAATATTCTGTCGAGCAGCAGCATCTTTCGTCATGTTCTACTTTTCCACACCTCTTTCTGTCTCTCTCTTCACAAGTGAAGAAATATTCTCTGTGCTGCTTGCCAAATTTGGAGTGCTATGATAACAGAGTCCCTGGCACCGAGCATCAAAGAGTATGTGTTGGCTCAAAAGACTTCCTTGCACCAAGCTTTTGTCATTGTCTCAGTAACATTTGATACCCAGAAATTAACCTTTCTTCTGTATTCCATTCCAATAAAGGGCTATTTTGTCGAGATGGATAATACAACTACCAAAGGTAGATGTATTACTCTCAAGACTTTGCAGTGATAAAAGAATTCCACTGAGATCAAAGAACTGTAACACCCTTAAGCATATTCTCATCAAGTGTTTCCAGCAGACCTACTGTCTGAAAAAATATGCCCATCACTGTTTCCCAAAGTTCAAAGTTAGTGATTTCATTTAAATCACAGAAGACTAGGAGATTATCCCTAAGACTAGGAGAAGACAGCAGACTAGGAGACCCAGCAAATAACATTCAAAAAGATGGTACCAGGGAATGTTAGGGATTGTCACTTAAACAAATGACTTAAAAATTCATTTATAATAAAAATTAGTTGCCAATATTGTTGTGTCGATTAACTGATGTTTCAGGTTTAAACACGTATCCCAGTAAATTTTCTTTAAGAAACTTTTTTTGCTATAGTTCCTTCGCCATGAAACTGTATGTCACAGTGAATATGATTTAATTTAATCTCTTACTGACTGATCAGTTACTTCATTTTAACTTTTATTATTTTTATTTGCAAGGTAACAGAAAATTCCCCCATGATAACCCACATACACATTTATGAGTTGGTATAACAGTTTTGAAAACTTTGGCTTATTTCATATTAGACATAAATGTTCATGTGTTACTGGTTTGAAATGGATGCGGTTCAGTTGGAAAAAGATGACGTTCTCCAATCAGAGTTTTAATCACTGTGATGAGAATTGTGGGATGTTTTCTTGGCTGGGTTTTTGAGTGTTAAACTCTTAATAAGGATCTAATTAATAACCAAACAAATTTAGGTGTTTTTTTTTTTTTTACAAACTTTAAATTTGATCTGTCTTTTACATCCGTGGATATATGATATTATAAAGAAATACTTGAGATTTCAAATAAAGTTTTCCAAGGCTTTAAGCGAGAAATAATATCTGCTCTCTCACTGCACAGCGCCACAGGAGCAGTTTTTAGTTTTGTATCTAGCTCAACAGCAGCTTGTCACACCCTTTCGCCTCCTTCATTTCCCCAGCTACAACCAGCAACTCTCTAATCACAAGCCAGCTTCTGTCCTCCATCTAGACCTCCACGGGTTCTGGTTCCATATCCCTCTTTGTCTTTTACTTCCTTAGACTTAGAGTTGTTTTAGCAGCAGCTCACCCTTACTTGCCGTTTATTATCATTTGTATGAATTACCATTGAAGCACTTGAGTGGTGAGCAGACATTGGCATTGGATTGGAGAAGACAGGGCCTTGAGTGTGGCAAATGCCCTCATCCATCATCCCAATATAGAGCCCTCAGTGGAGCACAGCCATTGTCTGCAGCAGGCAAACACCCAGGAATAGCAGATGGAGAAAGAGAGAGAGAGGACAGAGCTGAGGACAGAGCTGAGCTGATTGTTTTCTGGGCTTTGTTTATCTGAATGTGTGTTTTTGAAGTTGATTAAAACTCTACCACCTGTGGTTTTTTTGTTGTTTGAAGGCGTTAATTGTTGCTTATGTGTTGCTGTGCCGATTAGCAGACCATTGATTTCCAGTACTTCTGTGCTTTGGGGAGCAAAAGTCCTCATTGTGTATCATACATCTCATGCATCACAAGTGTCCACATGGACTTTAACCTTTTTTAACCTTTGCCTGTTGTTCTCAGGTGGCGTACCTGAGACTCTGAGGTCAAGGTCAAGAAGCCAGAAGGTTATGACTGCGCTCATCACTCTTGGTAGAGAATTCAAGAAGACAGCTGAAAGTGGAGCCTCTATGAACATGTACATGTGTTTGTATATGTTACAGTGACATCCTGCAAAGTATTAGAATGGAGATTACAGCAGAAGAAACAAGAAACAAGAAATAGCTTGTTCTGCATTGTCTAGTTGTGGTTTCTGTTATTTATCTGTCGACATGTTTGGTACTGTGTCATTACCTGCGAAGAGATTCATGTTGAGACAGGTTTCCCCAGACTGTTTAATGTTAAGACATATCCGGTGAATGCAAAACCAGAAGAGAATGACAACATCAAAATTGTTTTTCATAAAACAGATAATTGCATCTCTTTGTAGTTGGCTTCTAAACAACTACCAAAAAACCCCCCAAAACATTAAACTTTTGTATTTTTAAAGTATCCCCTCTCTCTCTCTCTCTTTCTTTATCTGTCTGCTGGAGAGCACAGCTTGTTGATGTGTGGGACATTGTTCTGGAGATGGCTCTCGATCAAAGCTCATTATAGAGGCACTTCAGCCCCAGGGTACAGCAGTTCATCCTCCACTTTAGTGTAATTACAGTTTGTGGGGCCAGGTTATTTTGTTTAGTGGTGAGTTTATTTGGGAGTGTGTATTATTGATTGATGGTGTTCATGTAACGTGGTGGCGGGAATCATTGTGAAAATTTAATCTTAAAATGGTACTTTTGATTTGAACTTCATTTTTTTTCTTAAGTTCTTCATGATTTTGGTGGGTCAAGTAGGTCTTACAGTACAGGGAAGTACTTTAGTCACATCAGCAATGTTAATCTGGGAATGGCAATATTTGTCTTTCATTTGGTTGTTCTATCCACCACTTTGGTTCAGTCTAAAATATCTCAAAAACTATTCTATGTACTGCCATGAAACTCTATGCAAACATTCTTGATTCCCAGATGGTGAAACATGATGAATTTGGTGATCCCCTCCCCTGACCTTTTCTGTAGAGCCACCATGATGTGGACACATTTTTGGTTCTGGGGGAAATGTCTCCGTAACTATCAGATGGATAACCATGAAATTTGCTACAGACATTTGTGGTCTCCAGAGGTTGAATTCCATTCATTTAGGGGATCCTCTGACTTTTCATCTAGTACCGCAATTAGGTCAAAGTTTCTTAGTATCTATTAGGTCCACTGGCATAAAATCTTCTTCAATAGTTTTCAGATGATGTAACCCTCTGACTCTAGTGCCACCACCAAGTTGTCTTGAAATTTAACACAGACAGCCTTGTTCCCCTCAGAATTAACTTTAATGACTTTGATGATCTCCTGGATTTACTCTAGCACCAACCGCAGGTCCAAATTTCCGTTTGTCCAACAGTGAAGTGTACTTGCAAAGCTAATGAAATTCCCCCTCAGCCTTAACTGTTTTTTATGTTTAATCCTCAATGGGCTATTTAGCATGTTAACGCATTAAACTAAGATGGCTCCACTGTTGCCGTACACAGCCTGACAGACAGTAGACTCTTGGTCCTGTGAAAAAATTGATATTTTTATATAAATATTTTTATACATTTTATTATGTATAGATCAATGTAACATTGAAAGCTTTGGCTTTTACTGTAAAAGAGATCAGAAATTTTCCACTGTCTTAACTAGTAAAACTGCCTGCAGAGCTCAGTCAATTGAGTAAACCACAATGACCTATTGCTGATCACCACTGGAAGTTATGATGCCCACATCACACCACATCATGGCTTGTGAACATGGTATCCAGTCTACATAGGTAAGGACAAGGGAAAATTTTTTACTGCTCCTGACTGACTGCATGCCTGGATCTGCTGAATGCTGATGTGGAAAGTGACAATTACTTACAAAGAAATACAAAGAAATATTGTGCCCACTGAGGCGCTAAAGCAGAGAGTGAATTGGCTAATTAAATACATCTAACACTGAACCGTCAAGAGGTTCTCATTTCCTTTCTGCCCTTTCTCCACAAGTGCAAATGAAGTAGGCTCTAAATAACCCATTTGTCTCAAGCCCACTGAGCAGAAGGAGCTACTCCACATTACTGGCTGCTGCTGCTGTTTTGAACACACTGAGAGACACAGTCACCCAGAAACCTTGAAGAGTTGCACACACTTTTGTCTTTCTCTCCTTGATGATAGACAATGGAAGTGTCAAATTAAAAGTTTTTTGGCCAGTACACCACTGTCTGTTGACACTGTGCAGCTCATTAGCCTTTTCAGACAGTTATCTCATGAAAAATATCAGTCTGAACAAAGGTCTACTCCATATTGAGCCTTAGTAATTACTTCTCCATGGTGGAGGACAGTTTTTGCTTGCTCTGCTTTTACATGTGCTGCTAGTGTGCAGTAGATATGAAGATAAAAGGGAGATGCTACTCAACAGCAGCCAGCGTGAATGAGAATAGACTTATACTGCTGTGCATTGTTTCAGATTACCCATAAGAGCAACATCATGCCTCAGGATCACACTGCGTATTTAGACAGATATTACTGTCATGTCAATATTTTAACACTTACCTTAGTGTGTTTCAGGCTTGAGAATTGCAAGCTACATGTAAAACATTTTAAGGCCTTAAGAAATCCAAACTAAGTGTCAACAGCCAATGCTAGCAAATCCATGCACATGCTCCAAATGACAGTGCTTCATTCTGATATTTTGCAGGTATAGATAAAAGTGTTGACCATCTCAAATGGTAACATCTGCTAATTAGCCTTAAAAACAAACTACAGCTGAGGCTGATGGAAATATAATACGTTTTGCAGGTATTTGGTCAAGAATTGTACAAAGTCTTTGGCCAGGGGCACATAAATGTTTATATTTTATGGTAATCCATACAATCGTTGTCAATGATTTCACTCAATATCACAAATGGAAACTTCTTAGTAGTGCTTGAGGTCAAGTCAGGCGATCAGCAAAACAAGTGTGATTCATCATCAAGGAACCTTAAGTGTCAAGTACCAAATTTCACAGCAATCCCTTTAGTGGATATTAAGATATTTTATTGGAATTCTGTCTTTGACCTGCCAATGGTGCTAGATGAAAAGCCAGGCAATCACTAAAGTTATTTTCCTGGGATTTCCTTGGATTCCTTTGGGCTGAATACCTGTACCAAATGTATCAAATGTTATGTCGACCATTCAATAGTTATTGAGACATTTCACAAAAAGAAATAAAAATTTCGATGTCATGGTTGTGCTCGAGGAGGAGTCAGGGTATCCATCACCAAACTCATTAGAATTTATCCTCTAAGAATAATGAATCTTTGTCATGGTATTGTATCCAATATTTATTAGACCATACCACCAATAAACCACAAATGTCAACCCTTTGGTGGTGCTGGTCCTAAGGGATTACCAAAGTCTCCTGGGGACTATGAATGTCTGTACAAAATTTCAAGAGAATCCATCCAGTAGATGTTGAGGTATTTGATAATGGAGCTATGCAGCCACTGTGGTTAAAAATCTCACAAAAAAATGAAACATGTCTCTGTCAAGAGCAAATATATTTAAGTTCCCCCTAGAAAGTTGTTATCATGGAGAGTTGAGGTTTTCACCTCACAGAAACTATATGTTATTGTGTGTCTGTATATTGTACTTGGCCTTGCAGATACTAAGCAGTACTAAGACTGGTACAATGTGGAACGTGATGCATCTCTTCACACCAAACTCCTTGTTTTCTCTACGGCTTTTATCCTATTGGAAATGAATGTCCATTAAAACCACATGTGACATAACACATGGAGTGATCAAGTCCACGAACGCCACAGTATGAATTTCAGATTGGATTTTCCAGGCCTATGCCTTTTCTAATGCGTATGATATTATTTTCAGATTAAGCAAGACAGTGATGTGTGAGATTACAAGGTTGCCTCTGTAGAAAGAAAGAGATCCTTTTGGGAGAGGTCAAGCCATGAAGCTTGTCTCATCTCTGAGAGGAAATGAGGCATTAGATTGAGTTCCCATTTTAGTCACCCAATCCTAATGGGTCATCTATCCTGAGAGTCTTGGAGTTCTGTGAAAGAGGGATCACATAATCTTTGGTCTTTTCTTGTTTTACTGAGTCACTCTGAAGAAGAAAAATAGAGACAAAAATATCACGATAAACTTTGTTATATCCATAATTTGCACAAGATTGCGAAGGTGTTAAGGTCTGACCTGTAACTGGGAATACTGCACTGGGAACCTACCCTGCCCTTTAGATTATCAAATTTTTCTGTTTACTGTTTTAGTTTCATTCACTGCTTTTGCACCTGAGATTCCAAACACCTCAAAAAATGGCTGAACAGAGTTTCATGATGAAACTACATTACCTTCCAAGATGTTGTTTTATGACTTTCCATTATAAAACTTTATGATAACCATCATAACCATTGTTATTAGACATTAAGGGACATTTTATTGTCCCCAGAGGACATATTCTAATAATTTTCTGATCCTGTGAATTTTTCAGCTAACTCCCAAATGATGTTGACAATTTTTTTTTTTACAGTGACATTCCTTGAAATTATTGGATGGACTGCCATAAATTTGTTTACATATTTGTGGTGCCCAGAGGAAGAATACTATTATATATTATTCATGACTTTGGTAATCTTAATGTCAATCACACGACTTATCCTAGGAAATATCTCAACATTAACTGGATAGATTGGTGCAAAATTAAGTATGGATGTTTATTTTTCCCAGATGATCAATCAAAATGGTTTTAATTGTCCAATAATTTTTGAGTTTTCCAGTACTTTTGTCTCTGACCATTAACATCAGCTGCAGCTCTACTTTGTGTTGTGTTTGTTAGCGAATGTTTGCATGCTAACATGCTATGATGTCAGCGTGTTATCATAGTCATTGTGATCATGTTAGTAAGCTGATATTACCATTAGGTCAAAACACTGCTGTGTCCCAGTAAGTACAACCTCAAAGGGGCCCTAGCACGGCTGTAGACTCTTAGTCTTGTTTCACTGTTATCTTAATTCCATCCATACTGTCTGCCCCCTGAGCTCCCCCACTTACCCCATAACTTTAACAACCATCCCTTACACCGGAACCTCAGTCTTTCGTGCCCTCTGCAATCCTGGCATTCTAACAAGGCCGTGGGGCATATCAGCGGGGCCTTCAGGGGCTCATTAGTTTGTCCATTGGTCCCAACAAGTCCTAGTGGCAGCCTTAGAGCAAACCCATGCAAAGCCTTCAAGTAGGCGCAGGCCATGGAGTCAATTTGCTGTGGAAGAGTGACAGAGCTGCCTCAGAGAGCACAAGGCAAAAAAAAAAACAACTTCAGACAGAAACCCAGACGACATTTTTGCAGTTCATAATGCTTGTGACAGCACAATGACTTACATGAGTGGCTGGTCCAGTGTGAAAATACAATATGTGAGAATGAAACTTGTCAAATGCATCAGCAATATTTAGTTTAGATTGCACAATACATATCAGCTTTCGGTTTTCACCCATGATGTAAAACCTCATCTCTAAGTTCAGAAAGAAAGTGTGATGGTAGTTGGGTGGACAGACACAGACTGGGTTGAAAATTCTGGTTTGACGGGTAGGAGACGTTTTGAGCTGACAGCTGACAGAGGAGATGGAAGCCCTGCTGGTCGTGGGGTGTTGGGGGGCTGTTTCTGCTGCCACTGCAGCTTGATATCTCCTCCAGCTCAAGGGAAGATGAATCGGCTGTTTGGCTGCAGCCTGTAGGCAGAGGAGCTTTTGCTTCACTGTCGGGAGGGCAAAATGCTTATCAGTGGTTATGTTTGGCATGTATTATGGAAAAAAATAAGCAGTTAAGTTTCCTGTTGCTGCTAATCTGCACTCCTGGGGAAATACATAGTGTGTGGGCTTGCATTCTAGAAAAACTTGATTCAGACTGAACAAAATATTTCTTGTAGGTAGCTTGGCATGAAAAAAAAAAGTTTCAATGATGAATTCCAAATATCACTTTTTAAGAGGAAGACATTGGTTGATGCAACACACCACATCTGGAAGTCAACAAACCTTTGTTCCAAATTGTGATTTTCTAATTATTTAGTAAAGACTGATCATGCAGTTGTCTCCCAAGAATGAGGTGACAGCTATATGGGCTGCTGTACTGCTGATTCAGGGAGGATCTAAATGAGGGATGGATAGAATTGGGAACCGGAGGAGATGGAGAGGGGGACGTTAACGACTGGGCAAACTGTCAGCACTCATGGCTAAGACAAATGGTCCAATCCACACAGACTCGTGTCTTCTCTGCACATTTCATGGGTATATTCATTACAGCTGTTGGTGTAGCTACGGCTGTTTTGGGCTGCTGTTTATATAATGAGTATATAAGCAGGAATTGATCTTTTCTTGTGGTAATATCCAGCAACGGATAAGCTGTATATTTCTATTGTTGTTAAAGGTCATATAGACAAAGGTACATGATGAGAAAACTCTTCACTTATTCAGAATTACAACAGCTATAATGACCTGAACAATGTGCTTGAATTGCTGAGGTCACAACAAGACAGAGAGTGAAGCAGCTTTTTTGTTTGGTCTGTGTTGATTTGCCCCAAACAGCCAATGTAGGTGACCTTAGCTGATAAGCTACAGTAGCTAAAAAAACAGTGGATGGGGAGTGTGCTTGTGTGTGTGTTTGTGTGACAGCTCACGCTCTGACTGATATAAGAGCTTACTTACACGTACATTTCTGTTTTATGAAGAACATTTATAGAGCCAAAGGGTAGGTACACATTTTTGCTTAAGTTGGAACATTTTCCTCTAAGGCAATCATGTCTTCACCTCTGTTCATGCCACCACTTTGCAATATTGCGCCCACTCACATCTTTTCATTGACTCTATATGCAACTACTCCACTTCTAAAATTGGTCCTGCTTTCTGTCTGAACACACAGTCTACAGTCATACACAGAGGTATGTCGAGCAAAAATGCCAATGCCACTATGCTATAATAATGCCTAAATTTTGCAGATATAATGTTTTCATGTTTAGCATCATAGTTAAGCATATTGATATTTGGTAATACGCTAACAGAGCCCAGCTTAGGTTGATTGCAATTTCATAAGTTTTGCAGACAGTTGATCATAAATCAAAGAACCTGAGAAATTAAAATTCTTGACCTGCTGATGGCTCTAGATTAAACATAGGGAAAACCAAAGTTATTACAGTTATCCTGAAGGGAACTTGCATGTCTGTATGAAATGAAATAGCAATCCATCCAATAGTCGTTGAGACCTCCTACTGGTGCTTAAAGAAAAGTCATAGGATCAGCAGGAGTCAGTGGGATTCTGTTACTGGGGAAAATGAATGTCTGGACTGAATTAAGTTGCAAGCAATTGAGGAGATGTAAAGATATTTAACTGGATACCTGTAAACTTTGACCTACTGGTCGTGCTACATGAAAAAAGAATTTCCGATGAGAATTTCCAAAGTCATTAGAATTCATCCTGTAGGGGACATGGATGTATGTACAAAACTGCATGGCAGTTGTCAAATGATTTCAGCCTGGATTGTTTCCTGCATTTCAAGAACACAAAAACACTGTATCCAGGGGGAGAAAAGGAGAGAGAAAAGGGAAGAGAGAAAAAAAATTGCTCAGCACATTTCTCTCCAGTCCCTCTCCTCTCCTTCTCCAGGAGTTTCAGCTGATTGTAGCCTCAAGATAAAGGGGCCTTCTGTTTGTGTAGCAGACCTGACCTCTAGAACCCTGCAGCAACGCATCCTTCACATGATAAACCCAAGAAAAGCAGAAACCTGAGACCAAAGCGAATAACAGGCAGAGACATATTCCCACTGGCAAACCAGGATGGTATCCACGGTTTCTGTGTGCCTGCGTGCCAGTTTGCGTGTTACCCATTGCCTCTTGCCAAAGAGAGGCCTTTTGTCTGTTCCAATATATTTCCCTGAATCTATCTTTAGATTAGAGTCATTGTGATGAGGCCGAGTCCACTTTTCTGAATGGTTCCCGGACTGTGCACATTATGAGTCTCTGAGGCATTAATGTTTTGAGGTGCAAGAGCCCCTATTTCCTGGAGCTGCTCCCAAATTATAGTTCCCCCTTCACGCAGGTCTCCTGGGCAGCTCGTTCTATTAGACAGAAGTCTTTATTCAGTGGAGGGTTTATCGCTGAGACAGAACAAAGACCCTTGCCTTCCCCACAGAGGCGACAGGTGGAGGGGAGGACGTTTTGACAAGCTGAGAGCATCATCTCATCAACTTTCCTCTCAAAGAGTCCCTTTCCTTTTCTGCTACAGTGTCTTCCTTCCTACAGCTCAGGGAATAAAAATGACAGTAACATTTTTCTTTACGTGCATTTCCTTGTGTTCTTTCAGTATTAATCACCTAAATTGTACTGGGATGGTGGGAGAAGTCTCAATGATGGGTACTGGGAAAATAGATTATTTTGTGATTCGGATTACCTGACCATTTTGTAAAGGCTTTATACATGGTTAAAAAGGGACATTTCCAGCCGTCACAGAAGAGAATTCTTTGAAATAATACCTGACACCCTTATTTTTCACTAAGCTATTTTATCAGCTCTTCGTTTCTCATTTCATCTCCTTCAATTAATCCCTCATTTCATGGGGGAAAAAATATTCCTGTCACATTTTTGTGCATAGGGTATGTCTGCATTATTTTCCTGCAAGTTCATGAAAAGTCTGGAAACAGAGCTGTGATATTCAGATGTTATAACACAAATGTTGGACCTGCTTGTCTTCACTGCCTCATCTGTAACAGAGACCATCCTCATGATGCCTCTGGCTGCGGATCTGCTATGTGTCGACTTTATTAGCTTCTGTAACAAAGTTAAGAAATGATTCACTTAAATTTGCTGAAGGCTACTTGTGGTGTACTGTGCTGCACTATGCTGTGCTGTACATGAGGAATAAATCATGGTCACGATATGCGGTGTTTAATGTAATCTCTTACAAAGGAAAGATGGGAGAGACCCGTAGTTTTTTTCGTGCTCTAATTGCCGTGCATGCTATTATCTGCAGGCGTTAGCGAGGATGTTTTCACCAGTGACGGCTTTATAATTACCATACAGCAGTTCTGACAGGCACTCTTTGTAGCACCATACTGTGGCCCTCATATATTTTTGTGAAATGGTCATTTTAACACATAGACAAAAAATAGACAAAATACACATACACGAAAATAAAAATACACATACGCACAGACAAAAAATAACATACTCAAAAAGTGGAATAATTGTTTCCCCGCTCACAAAGACTTGTGGAGTAGAAACCCAGAATCAGCTATATTTCTCTTTGACTCTGATGACGAGGAATTAGTTACAAACATGCAATACTTTTATTTTTAATTATTCTTGACCATGCTCAGTTTTACATTGAATTACTAGTTGTGGAGAGTACAGAGAGTACATACAGCGTGTGAAGGTAGTTTTATAATGTCCTGTGTGGCTTCAAAGGAGCTTTGTCAAGTCTGATAAAAAAATAAACCACATGATGTCATCGGGGTTGTTGTAGTACTGCTCAAATTATCTAAAACTTCTTATGTCCCTTTTCCTAAGTGACAAAATGAGAGATGTGTTTAATGTCCCTGACAATCTCTATAGTCTCATTTAGCCTCTTGTTAGCAACCACCTGTTTTTAAGACATGTAAGGCTTTAAAAAAATCCAGAATGGGTTAATAATTGATTTCATTTATTTTATAGAATAAAACTACCTGAGCTTGTGTTAACCACAGAGCATATTTCGGGCATTTAACCGGAGATCCATTCAAAAAACCTATAAATTTCAGGATAAGGGAACTGGATGTGAAAAATGTTAACCTATTTCTGAGTTTTAGGACATTTTTAGGAAACACTATAGATATATTTGTAAAATGGAAGAAAATGACACAAATAAAACTCAAGTGAAACAGCTGGACTGACTCTATAGAAGTGATTCTGTTCCATCAGACACATGTGAGACAGATGACTGAGAAACAGTATGAAACATCTCCCATGTGGAGACACTGCTTAACAATACTACTTTTGCTACTTTTACAATGTATTTTAAAATATCAAACATCCCAATTTCATCACTCAGATATGTTCACTTTTACTGACCTGTAAACTTGAAAGTCATGCACACAATTCATGATTTTGTCATATAATTTTTCGTTGTGGAAAAGTACGTTTCATGCAATTTCTGTCTCTAACACATAATCAGCTGTTATGGACTTCAATTCCAGAAAACATTTCAGAAGAGCAGGCTGAAATCAGGGTAAACTGTAGCTTTTGTCTGTGCACCTTACATATCTCTGTTGTTTTCATACCACTAAATGATGCCTCTCAGGGCTGTCAGCATCTCAGGCAGTGGATGTTACTACAGCAGCCTTTTTCCTCTGATCTTTCTCTGTCTCTGCTTGTTATCCAATAGCTCCTTTATGACTTGAACAGCTCCAGCATCACAGTACAGTCAGTGTCGAAGAGTGCAGCAGGACTGGGCTTGTGTCAGTAACGTTATTGTGTGTTACAAGTTTGTGATGCTTGTTGGATGCAGTATGTACGCCTCATCAATGCTTGTTTTGAAAATGCAGCTCCTAGTGAAAAGAGTGGCTAACTGACCAGTAAGGACGATGATGTGATTACAGTGTGTGTGTGCATGCACAGCCGATCTGTTGTCATTAACATTTTACACTCCTCTTTGTAACATCAGTGTACCACAGCGTTATTGCCTGCAGCCATGGCCTGCCTACAACCCTGCCAACATTGTTCAGGATCACTGCTGATGAGAGAAGGATGTTTGAGAACTTTGCTAATGGGCACAACAAGGAGGAAGAGTTTCATTTTTCTACAGCAGCTGTTTGCGTGTATACCCTCTTACACATACACACCCTTCTACTCTCTCCCTCATCAATTAAGGCTGGAGCTTACCTGATGTCTGTGAAGGTAAATTAGCTTGCATTCTGCAGAAGCCCTACTTGATTTTCAAAAGTTTATGGATGTGTGTGTGTGTGTGTGTGTGTGTGTGTGTGTGTGTGTGTTTAGGCATGCGTGCCTGCCTGCCTGCCGGTGTGTGTGTGTTTATTACACACAACACATTTGATATATTCCCTCAGATTACGTATTCAGGCATCAGTCATGGACATAGTAGCTTCAGAGATTTTTAACCAAATTGTCTTGAGACTTAATAAGTGACTAATTGTGTTATCTTGAGATATTATTTGCCCAACCATAATTTTCAACTATCCACACCCTTAACTAAAAGTAGCAATACCATAATTTACAAATTACAAAAAAAGTTCCAATTTCAAATTTTAATTACCTAAAAGCACAAAAATAATATCAGAAAAATGTACCAAATTATCTAGAATGAGGCATTCAAATGGCCAGGTGGTTGGGAGGCATACTCTGTGGCCAAAGCAGCTTCAGTGTGGTTCTTGCATGACTGGGACCTTTGTTGCATGTTGTACCACCAGCTACCATTTCTCTTTCTAAGAAAACTAAAAATAAATCAGTCTTATAAAAAAATTATTGAAGCCATAATTTACACAGCAAAACTGATCTTTTCAAACTGTTTAATCATTACATATATTATTGGATCATTATTACCAATCCATTAACAATAAAACAGCATATTGATGTTTTATTTTGTCAAGGAGGAGCTTAATATATCACAGAGTAGTCTGCATATATTAAAAGGTGATTTATCAATATGTAGAAATTAAGTAGAAATCTTAACATGCAAAGACATTTAATAGATTTATGGAACTCAAAAGTGTTAAATATTAAAGAAACAAATAAGTAGTGGTAAAATAAAAGGTCATATGAATAAACTGTGTGAAATGTAAATATATGCATTAAAATATAAATGAAACAATAATTTGTGAAAAAACTTGATAAATTATTCAAACTCAACGCAGCATTACAAAATCTTATTTCACAATTTTTATATTCACAGTAACAGAGCTTTACTTTAACTCAAGAAGTTCATCTGTTTCCGTTATCTTAACCAGGCTGCATATGCAACCGACCTAGCTGGGTGGGTGGGGTTGTGACCTGGGCCTTAAATTGAAAAGCCACTGTTGTCGATGGCAGTGGCTGACTGCAGCTGGTTCATTCAATCTCCTCAGCCGCATCTTTAATTGAAAAATGTTCCTGAAAGAAGGACACACAGCTCTGTGAAGATCAAAAATACACTCAGCAACGGGCTCTAAACTTTAAATCTGAACAATAATCTAAACACCCAACAAAGCCCAGCTACTTAGCCAGCTGGGTAGCTAACGTGCAGCGTTCTTTAAAATTCTGTGATAATGTCAGATTATACGAAGGCAGTTTATTATCTCAGCATTGCAAGAAAAGTACATTTTGATCTCTAAGTAACTAGTTAAAGGCATTAGTAACCACATGGGGCATCACCGTACATTCATTACATGCAAATACAAAGGCAAAAGAACAAAATGGGTTTTGAGGTGGCCACAAGATCTTATCAGATGAGTATGAGTGTAGTGGGTCGCACCTTAACAGCAAACCGAAAGAGACCTGGCCAGAATAGAGCGGAAACAAAGAGTAGTACATAGCTTGCCTCATTCCTTCAATCTGCATTTTCTCCGTCAGATCAAAAAGATATTTGTGGAGGAATAATTCCCCACAGACATCCTTTCAGAACTTTTTATACTCTGGCTGAAATCCAGATATTTCTGATTTACATGGATTCATCTGAAATAAAATGATTCTTTGACAAACAGTGTCTCTGAGGGCTGACAAAAAATAGAAGTTGCGAAATAGATAAAGGGAAGGAGAAAGCACATTTTGTCTCAGTTCATCCGTTCTGAAGACTGCGACTACAGTGGCTTTAGCAGACACCTTGGTGGTTACTGAATTGACACCTGTTTTGGCTGCCTACTCATGGACCTATTAAACCACAGGACCAGTTGTCAGATTAGGGTTTTCTGTTCTATTTATCCCCACATTGTTAAAGGGATTTGTGAGAGAGCATGATAGATTAATCCTTCTTGAGCTGAACTTTTTTGTATACTCCAGTGAGTTGCAAGAATTTGGTTTTTACCAGAGGTTGAAATTTCAAAAGTCTTAACCTGGTGTTTAATCTTATAAAGACAGCATGGAATATCTGAACCTGTATGTAAAGTGGGCCGCACCTCGCAAAAGCTAACTGAGTTTTTTATCCTACTCATCTCGGACTCTGGAGTAACCGGAGAGATCCTAATTGCCCAAAGCGTTGGCTTGCGGATGGTAATAGAGGTATCGTGAAGTACTATCTGATATCTACATATGAAGCTCATGTTTCACTGCACTTTAAGAATATTGCATTTCATCTGTCGAGGGGTTGTCTGAGCCTGTATCTGAAGCCTATTTCATTATTCTCCAGCGCTGCTGCCAGACTGCTTTGCTGGCACGGAGACTCGTCTCATTTCATACAGAGAATAGAAAATGACAAGATGGAGCGCAAAGGGGCGGAACGACATACTTGACAACTGGGGGCCGAGATTGTAACAGGAGAAATGTGGATGTAAGTATTTTCACATTCACTGAGGCTCCCAGGAGAATGGGCTCCATTTGAGGTCTTGGATATTATACACACGCATGGAAAGCTAACAAGGTATGGAGCCCTGAAACTGACAAAATGCAATTAAGAGTTAACAGACAAGTCCAAACTACAATGGAATACATAAAATTACATAAAATCAGATGATAAAAAAGCATAGGGCTATAATTTCTTTTCTTTTTTTCTTACTACAAATTACTCAGACTCATTTTATTTTTCAACTCTTTAGTTTTCCTAAATTTGTACACATTTACTTATTTATCTATTTCCTGTTTTTACCTATGGAAAATTTCCAATTTTCCTTACCACACTGCTGACTTTTTCTTATTTGTTTATGATATGGAGATGTGTCTGCCTCTGTTGCCCTTGAGTGTGTGTGTGTGTGTGTGTGTGTGTGTGTGTGTGTGTGTGTGTGTGTGTGTGTGTGTGTGTGTGTGTGTGTGTGTGAGTGCGTCAGTAGAGCAATCTGTGTGACTTTCCTAATAATACTGATAGCTTAAGACATGGAGCACCAACCTTTTCAGCTAGATACCTAGCTGAGGCTGACTCTCTTCCTAACAGTACACCAGCCAATGGACATCCTGTTAATCAAACATACAAACCACTACATGATGCTGTAGCATCAAGGTATGAACTCAAAGTAGCTAAAGCATTTTTGTCTGCAATATTTAAAGCGTTGGAAAATGATCATTAGAATACCATGCTTCTATAAATAAAGTAATCCTGGACTAGTCTAGACTAGTCTTTGGAAGTTTGTATCATCCTTGTATTTGTGATTTATCTTTTGTTATGATGTCAAATAAACTAAACTAAAAAGTTCTACATGACATTACTGAGCTAATTTTGTCATTTTTAGCTTTCTTGCTAAAATGCTGTAGCTAATGCTGAAGAGTCTATACAGGAATGTTACAGCAGCAGACAGTACATATTATATGGATCTTGATTAACTTGGTAATTTGACGAATTGTGTTGATGTTACTCTGGGGAAAAAGGAAACAGGAAAGATATTAAATGTTTGCCAAGTCCAACAAAGAGTAAGGAGAGGAGTAACCAGTAAGGAGATTAGAGAGAAGACAACAAGAAAAAGTAATTAGAATAAATACAATTTTGATTTAATTATTATCATTATTATAATTATAATTTTTGATTGTAAAATAAAAAACCCTAACAACATAAAACGCATAAATTGAATCACTTTTTTGCTTTTCTAAACAACTGCTTGGATGTTAAAGGACATGTCGGAAGCTTTGTATTTCTTTTCACATACAATTATTATTATTATTGTTTCTTTTTTGATAGAGCTGAACACATTTTTTTCTACATATATAGTAAATTTTGTCAGATGGGGCCCGCACAACAAGGTCAGGCTGCTTTGTGCACCTCCTGAAATCTCCCAATGGATGGCCTAATAAACACAAGACCAGGACGATGCAGGTTTTCTGACTTTGCTGTCTAGTATGAAAATTTTTGAAAAATTTGATCAATTATACGCAACATAATTCCTACCTACTCTGTAATTGCTGTGGCCCAAGGAGTTGAACCAGTGACTATTTTAACAGCTCTTGTTCCAACAGATTAATGGCAGAAGCAAAACTTTCATGTTCTGTGTGGACCTTGTTCCACCATTTAGTCGAGGCCTGCTGAGCATTCAAAATTTGAGGAAAAAAAACGACGTGTTTTTTAATGGGGTTTTACACCACATGACCTTGTAAAAGCGCCACATGACCTTGTAAAAGCGTGGCAGTATGGCATGATCAAGCTCCTTCTGACTGGCTCCGCTCCTGCTGCTGTGTTGCTGAGGTCATTACTCACTATGACACCCTCTGCTGATCTACATCATATTACCAACCATTGGCCTCGCAAAACAAACCACCAAGAGGACAACCAGGCTATACTAAATACATCACTGGGATTCTTAAAGTGCTCCCCTCAGCAAAACCCTCTCATTGCTGTGCTTCTGCAAAAAAAAAAAAAAACTTTTTAATTTTGCTTTGCAACTTTGGTTTGACATTCTGGTTGATTAGTTATTGATCATCTTCTCTAAAGTATTTTGAGAAAATGCATACACTATGCAATCTAAATTCTTTTAGATTTTATCTCATGCGGTGTAAGTTGCTCAGAACTCAGCGTGATTAACAATACTGAGCAACAGTATGACAGTTTTTTTGTCTCCCCTGTTGTCTTTAATTTTTCTTAGACTTCACACAACAGACTTGGAAAGAAAGTACACACAGAGAAAGCAACCAAGAAGGTTTTTCATAAATACCTCAGGCTACTGTATTTGTGTTTTGCTCTCTAAATCAGTTACATTTTCCTTTTTAGGTACACCTCAGATTATATAAGAACCCCTCTAGCATTACCAGAGGGCACAAATCTGTCACTAAACTGTCACCCTTTATTCGGACACAAGGAGGGGGGTGGTTACACTTGCTCTTGATGGTGACTCCTTCTTTAACGCTTGGAAATTGGAGAAAAAATATACCTACACAAGCACCTCAGGGGGAGCACAGGTTGGAGCTGACCCCATGGAAATGGGTGGGAAGTCTCTGTTGCTGAGGAGGGCTGGATTTACCAAAAAGAAAAACTACTACGGCCTTTCATCAACAGAAGACTCTGAAAAATGGAAATAAGAAAAGTTATAGTTCAGTGACAACAAGGGAAATTCCATCTGCTTCTGAAGATCATGTGACGTGATTGAAAGCTCCAAATCACTAGCTGACTAAACCTTGAGGTGACACTGTTTTCTGAACTGTTATTTCCTGGGTCAAGATTGACCTTGGAACCTCAGGTCAAATAATAAAAATTCAAATAATCAAAAGTACAAAATACTTGGAATCTTTCACAAGGACTCAATATATTATTATATCTTATATAATAATTAACAAGAGATATATATTATCTATATTTATATATATTATGTTATATATTAACGAGAGAATTCAGTGCCACATCTATTTTAATCGTCACACTAGTGCACATGGCATTTATCACTTCAATCTATCTATATTCAATAAAATCTACTAAACATTTCCCATTTAAGACATTAGGAAAGAATTATTAAAATAGCAGCAGGATATTTAATTTGTGAATACACTATGTTGAACATCAGAAACAAAAAAAACTCAAAAATAGCACACATTTGTACTCTTATCATAAATAAACTCAGCATAATAATGGTGAAAAATAGGTTAAACACTGCCCTTTTCCCTACATCTTCATATATTTCCATTTGCTCATACAACTACTTGTTGATAAAACACACATTACTCTTGGATTGTGGTTATGCAACTGATTGAGGGGCTGTAGACATCCTGGCTTCACAGATTGAGTATTAAGTGATTAAAGACATGTAATCTGTGTTCAAGCATTGTAAAGAGCCAAAATGGCAACTGTGTGACCTCTTCTCCCAGAGCTGAATGGATTGAATTATGATATAGTATATATACATAGATACCAGAGCAGTAATATGTTTCCTTGAGCTCAGGGTTGGAGGTGTTATCTGGTCCAGATCAAGTTTCCAGGTTTACTGAATTAAAACAGAGAGTAGCAGTTAATCTATAATAATTTAACAGGTTCCCTTTCTCTTATAGAGAAAAAGTCCATATCATCTTGTAATAAATAGGTACAATCTTCATCCAGTATCGGTCTGTTAGGTTAACGATGTTCGCCAGACAGCCACCGTCTTCTGTTATTCTATTTTTACTCAGATTAAATGAGAAAATATGACCAAAAATGCTCATTACATGAATCTTTTGACATAGACTAAAGACAAAGCTGGGTGCATTTCCATGCCTGTCTAGCACATAACCAAAGATGATTGGATGTAAAAGCATAAAACCACTAATCTTCTCAGCTCTGTTGAGACATCGTCTTACATTTAAGTAACAAATTAGTGTAAAATCGCTCTCTGTATGAGAGCAAACACAAAAGAGAGCTTCATGGCTGATCCCACCATCACATGTACATGTGCACAAATTCATCAGTCACTGAGTTTTAAAAAGAAATGGAAGGGCTGGTCTTGTCCCCCACATTAAAGACATTACAAGAAGCTGGGTTCCAAGTGTTCATAGAACAAAGTTCATAGAAAATTTATTGAATGAAAACACCAACTCCTTTTGAGACTGGCTCAATTGATCAGCTATGACATTGATTGCTGAGAAATCAACACGAAAATCTCCCATGTGTGTCTGATGGATTGTTAGTTTCCGCATTTAGAGGAAACACCCAGCACTGCAACAGAATCCATTGTGTTGAGTGAAGCCTGAAGTCATTAAAACTTGTGGGGGGTTATTATACAGTCTGATCTCTATGTTCATAAAACTGAAACATGAAACTGTTACCTGACCAGCTCTGATGATTTGTAGTGTGCTCAAAAATATGTTTATGGACGCATATGCTATGTTATATTAGGATTTTGTGTAACTTACCAAACAAGGTGAAACTTGATTATTTTGCTCCCCAGCTGCAATAAATTCTCATTTTCTCTCTGTGGACAAAGAGCATGTGAACTACCAGGGGTAGACATGAATTCTGTGTCTAATATCAGATGTTAAGCATCAGGATTTTTTTTTTAGAGGAAAATCTTATGCAAATGACACATGACATCTTTTTGAAATTATTAAATGTATTCTCTGAAGTCTTCCAAGACTAAAGGTCACTCAGGAAAGGTCAGTATATTATTAACATTTTACATCCTCAACTATCATGCAGTTACTCAACATTCTTTAAAAAAAACAAAGTAGTAACCTCAGCTGACCCTCAGTGCAGGCAGTTCTATGCATAAAGGTCATTCTCAGTATGTATTCGGATATTTTCCACGTATCCCGCTGAGCTCCTTCTTCTCCTTTTTTTTTTTTTTTTTTTTTTTTGCTTTGTACAACTTTAACAAATAAAGCGATAAACCAATGGATATTTTAGCCTGAGCTGCATTTGCCTCCTCATCTCTCCCAACTCTGCATTTCCCCAGTATCTGTCCCTCAAGCACATGTGGCAGATGCTACATGACCGAGCTCGCTCAGAGAGGCCGCAGTGCTGTCAGCTCAGATCTGTCTTCGTTTAGGAGGGCGCTTGTTCATTAAGTCCAACATGGCTCAACAGGAGGCAGGCTTCCACAACACGCTCGCGTACGGCATCATAAATCCACATTAGAGAGGACGGGGCATCTCATGTGGAGGGAGGTCGCTGTGGGAGTGATTGAGGCAGCAATAACAAATAGTCCAGGCCATCAATACACAACATACAGATACAGCTGCTGTATGTATAGATCAGGAGTAATTGTGGCATACCAGGGAGTTTGGGGGAAATCTTACAAAGCCTGATTTTCCTTTTTTTTTTTTTCGAAGACAAAGGTCAGTGGCAACTTGCCAGGTGTTTGTGGAGAAGCAGACCAGTGCGGTGCAGTGAATGTAATTACAGCACTCTGGCAATCTGATAACCTGCCAGTCTGTCTCTCAGCACTAGGAAAGTGCAGTGGCATATTAAATGTGGCTCAACAAACATGGTTGTGAGTGGGGAACAGTGTCTGTATGGGTGTGCAGTATGATGGGGTGCGGGTTCTGAAGGCCAGTTTGTTTTTCATCTATGGGTGTGTCATTTTTCGCTTCTTTTACATCTGATGAATTTCATCCAAGAGTCTCAAACATACTCTTTTGCTTTGAAGGGTTAGACTACAGCAATTCTCAATCAAAGGAATGGTTCCAATTCTTTTCAAGTCTATATTAATGTAACATCTACATGGCATTATTGGGCGAAGCTTCACTATATGGACAGTGATATATGTGTAGCTGGAGCTAAGATGAGGTAGTCTGACTTATCTTGATCCTGATCTTAAAGTTACAAGGGTTATGTCAGTGGAGGGTAAATGAAATAAGAAATTAAATTTTATACTATTGAGAACTACATTAGAACATTACCACCTTGTTTATCTAACTCAGACTGCTGGAGCCTCATTTTAAAATTTGGGGGACCTGGAAGAGGTGGACTGTGGATTTTGACCCTGCTGTCTTAGATTGGAGCAATGCATAGAAGGAACCTTTTCATGGCCTTTATTAACAGGGGGAAATATTTGGGTAATTAGTAACTCTCAGTGATTATAGCAAGATAGACTTGACAAAACGGTATGTCATTTAAACCAAAGTTAAAAAAAAAAGCTAATTCATGCATATTTAGTAAAATCAAATCCAAAAGTCACAAATTGATTAGTAAGATTTCCAATATAAATCAGTTATGCAATAAAAAAGACCCTAAGAATGTAATTTCTAACTTCCTAGACACATATGACACTCACTTGACAACATCTGCTTTAACAGAAGATCAAAATCCAGTCCACATTTCTATACACAAAGGTGTTTTCCTTTACCTAGGTGAGGGATCACTCAGAAAAGAGACAACAAGAGGGTATCAATGGTATTAAAACAAAGTCTCTGTCAGTAACAGTTGGGTCTCAGTAGGTTGGATAACACAACAAGGTGGAGGAGACAAAACATTGTTGACTATCTGAATCTCAGAGCTCCCAGTATCTGCAACAAAGAACAAATATCAGTCCTGCTGTTGTCTGGAAATGAGCTTTAGGCGATGACTGTAACAGACAGCTGAGAGAGTCCAGGGAGCTGCCGGAGACACACTACTGCCTCTCTGGACCATAGCTGCCACAATAAGTCAATGACCAGCTATTTAGACGTCAAAGCTGTTTGGAGACCAGTGTTAACAAGCACAAAAGGGGCCACTGAGTGAGCCAGAAAAGGTGTTGTCTTGCTTTGAGAACAGAGAACACTCCCCGCACTCATTTGTTTTATTCTTCTTCCCCTTCAACCCTCTCTCACTTACTTTTTTTTCAACTGTAATTACACTTGCTCTGCCAAGCGTAGCTTGAGGCGTGGCTGGGCAAAATCACTCGTTAATATGAATCTGGAGAGTGTGTATGAGGAGGAGGACTATTCACCAATGGTCTCTGTGGAAACATTAGGTTGTAAGCAGCCTGCACCTGAATGTCCCTCCTGGGACAAATAGGTAGAGAAGCCTCACTTCTGGGAATAGTGTGTGTGTGTGTGAGTGAGTGAAATGAGACCATCAATTTTCAAAATGAACCTGCAACAATTACAGATCTATAGTGAGGAAACAAGTGCTTGTAACTACAAGCCTTTTGTCTTGGAATTATTTAACCATCTGAAATTAGCTGGCTGACTCATTGTCAGAGGGCCAGAAATGACGATGTGATCATTATAATAAAAGACTGAGCAACACATTCAGGCTTTTATCATGATGATCACACCCTAAAGCTAGTGAGAATAATAAAACTATTAAATTTGCTGCATATTAAAGACAGCACATTCCTTCATTTCTCAGAGTTTGCAAAGCTGCTTTTAAACAAATGGCTCCTGGACAAAGATTTCCAGGTAGGAAGTGTGAAACTAAAGGTGTGACGACACCACTTCAGCCCACAGAGGGACTCAGGCGGCTGCTGTGCTTGTAAGGAGACATACAGAGCATTAAAACCAGCCAGAGCAGCAGGCCAGACAGATAGTGTTACACATTGCTTCCCTTTCTGATGTCAAACGAACATAATCAGACACAAGCAGACAATCCAAATTATAGCAGCTGCTGATGACAAAAATGAATTTCATACTGAAATACAAAGACCTTTCAGATATGAAGATAAACCATGTTGCTGCTAGATACAGGCCTTGCAAAAACTGAGGGGAATCTTTGCCAGAGCCATGCTGTTGTCCTACAAATTGCATCTAGCTGTAGGCAATGGGAGGCCAGTTGTTAGGGATGTAGTGTGTTTGTATGTGTGTGAGCATGAGAGATGGAAGGAGTGGGAAATTATTATCTCTAGGTGCTCTTCAAAGGGCCAAGGAAGGTCACAGCCATTCCTGTGTGCAGACTTCATTAATTTAGACTGCTAGACAATAACATTCGTAGTATACTCTTTGAAGGAATACCACTCATTTATTATTAATCCATACCATACTGGACGGCATGAAAAATAGCAATTGACTGTTGGGTATAAAAAGTAATAGAACGCAATTTTTTTTTTTTTTCAAAGGATGCAAGTTCCCCCAAAACAGGGTTACATGAGAAGCAAAGCTGCTTCAGCTCATTTCCATAATACCTCTGTGCTCCCCATGAGAATCTCGGGTTCAGTTTGCCTTCATTTGCATGTGCCACGAAGCAGCATATACCATCTTTTCTTGGTTTTTGCAGCTGGGGTGTACTGAAATGCTCGAAGCACTTACTGGAGACTCTTGGTAGAGCCCGGCAGATGTCAAAGCTAGCCACTGGCTGCAGTGCACAGACATTATTTTGGGGTTTTTCCTACAGAGCCAAGGATTTTTTTTTTTTTATCAGATTCTCAGCAGGAAGCAAATTGAACGAGATAACAGTTTGCTACTCTCATCACCTACAGACCCACAGATAAATGCTCATTTAAATTCAGGGAGTATGTCCTCTATTCAACTTCTCAGCCTAACTTTATTTCCCACAGCAGCATCCCACTAAAACTGCACTTACACTGTTGCAGTGGAGGTAGTGTAAATATCTGCAACCTGGCAAAAGTGCAGACGCTTCACACACTGTTGAACAACTGGAGCAAGATATAGTGTTTGTCATATGGTTTATCCTAGCTGTGGCACAGCCTCAGGAAATTATTGTGTACGTGTGCGTGCATGTGTGTGCATGTGTGTGTGGCCCTGAACTCCTGCGTCAAAGCCTTTGAATCACATTCCTCGGTCTTAAGATTAAAGGCCCTTAGTCGAGATGGATACCATCACTCCAGAGGCATTTTATTTAGCTGAATATCTTCACAGAAAAAAAAGAGCAATCACATCCACCCAGTAAATCCAAAAACTATGAAATGTGCACTATAATCATTCAAAAAAAAAAAAAAAGGCATACATATCACAAATTCACATATTAAAATAACAAACATAGAAACAAGCAGTATAGCATTTCTCTGCAGCAGAGGCATAATGAGAAGGATGCAATGACCAGCTGTATGTGTTTTTTGCCAGGTATTCTTTCACTCAAAAGTCAATACACTTCATTCGTATATCCTTTAGGAAAAGTAAAAATAGAACATAGCATTCTATGCAACTTTCCAAAAAAAACACCGTTTGCCATGATTCATTGTCCATGCAATGTTACACAGACGAAATGCAGTTGACATCGCAGCTGCCGGGTACTTGTACAGGATATACGGCAGTTGCTGAATGGAGGCTGAGAGAGTAGGGGTCATGACAGCTGTAAAATCTGAATAGCATCATGGGGAAAAGGGGAATGGGAGGAAGACTTTCATGCAAATCTTAAGTGTAAGTCATTTCATATCTTACTGCAGGGTCCCAGACTGTGTCCCATCACACATCCGAATTGATGCTTAGGTTGGCCAAACGTGGGTCAGAGTTTATCTCATATCTGTAATGGTAACCCTCCATGTGGTCCCTACAGGCATCCCGGATGTTGTACATCCACCGCTTGATGCCTTTTCTGTTCAGGTAGAGCACCAGCAGGAATATGACGCCGATCAGGGCCAGCACCAGCCCCAGGAAAACATAAGAGGTTTCCAGCACGCTCTCCATGTTGCTTGAACATTTGAGCTGAGACGGCTCTATCTGCAGGAGCGGCTGGCGTCTTAGGGCCTCGGGATCTGCGCAGGTCTGGTTCTGCATGTCAACCACCTGAGTGGAGTTTTTCAGCCACAACAGCATCTCCTCGATGAAACAGTCGCAGCGCCAGGGGTTCCCCGCCAGCCAGATGTGGAGACCGGGCTTGCGGCTTAACTCTGCCAGGGTGGCGGTCGGCAGATACCTCAGGCCGTTGTCCCTCAGGTCAAGGTCACGCAGCGGGGGCACCTTAAATGTCCCGTTCAGGATGGAGATGATGGAGCAGTTCTGCAGGCTGAGGTTGACCAAGTTGGAGAGACTCGTGAATACGTCGTCCGGAAGAATCAGAAGGTCGTTGTTAGACAGGTCCAAGACCGTCAGCATGAGGAGGTTTCCCCTCTGTAGGATACTTAGGATCACGTCCATGGAGGAATGATTGTGAAAAGACCGACTGAGGTTCAAGACCTGTAGTTTACTGACATCAGAGAAAGCTCTTTCACTGAAATCCTGGACATTGTTGTTGCTCAGGTCCAGCCGCACAAGGTTTGGCAAGTTGTCAAATACCATTGCACCCACAGACTCCAGCTCATTCCCGCTGAGATAGAGATCTGTTAACAGGTCCAGGCCGGTCGGGAAAGAGTCCGCACTAATACGGGATATGTTGTTTCCTGTGACAAACAGAATTTTAGTATTGCTCGGTAAAGGATGCGGAATCGCGTCCAAGTCCTGGTTTTGGCATTTCACAGTTTGCGAGGAGCACAAGCATCTGTCCGGGCAGCCGTGACAGGACAGGACGCCGGCGAGGAGGAGAAGTAAACGCATCATCCCGGACTTCTGCGCTCTCCCTCGGATTTCTCCGCGGTCACATCCGCACGACCCGCTCAACAGGCGCATCCCGGACTCGAGCATCTGTCTGCGCCGAGCGTGCGTGAAGGTTTACAACAACTCGGCCCAGTCGCCGCCTTGTTCTACCGCGAGGGAAAGTTTTCCAACTGTGCGTCCCACCTTCGTCCTCTGGAAATCTGCTCCCAGCTGCAACTCACACTCCATGTGACTCCCCCCAAACCATTCTTTATTAGGATGAGCCTACATTTCCATGAGAATACATGTGATGTGGACGAAGCTCCCAAACTTCTAGGATATCCTCTTCGTTTGTTCCCCCAAACTCTGTTTTGTTTTTTTTTTTGTTTTTCTTGCGGAATACAGCAGCTTCGCGACGCTTTCACGGGCAGGGTAAAAACAATGAAGCCCGATGCAGGAGGGAAAGCCGGCGGATAAGTTCCCCGGGCTGCCGGCTCCGGAGCAGACAATGCTCCCGATCTCCCAGAGGTGCCTTATATTACATGCGCACTTGCAGCTCGCCGCTCTTCCAATCGCCGGGAGTCCGGAGGGAGAGACCAACACAGCGGCACGGTGCAGGCCGCTGGAAGGAGGGAGCATACCATTATTCAGCAGGGGTGGGCAGAAAACTCACACAAGTTTCCTTTAGACTCCTTTAAATTTTTCGAATAATGATGACACGTGTTTTTTTTTTTTTTTTCTCTCGATTTTAATCCTAACTTGATTGTCGGTAATGCAAACGAGTGAAAATTACGATTAGTTTTAAGCAACTAATTATAAACTAATTGTAGCATTCTAGTGCAAAGCGACTCAGGATCCAGGGGGCCCCCACGGACCCCTACGGACCCCTACAGTAGCCCCATTGACGTGCCAAGCAAACCGAGGGAAAATTCAGCCCCAGTAAATCTAAGAGGAGGGTGCAGTCCGTATTGCACCAGGTAGTGAAACACACGTCATCTGATCAGACCTGTACACAAAAGTGATGATATTTTCGGAATTACATATAAATACTAACCGGGCACAAACATTTGTTCAGATGCCACCTCTTGGGGGGGGGGGGGTCCTGTGGTAAGGCATTTTGATCAATAGGCCCTTTATAAAATTTATAATGTTCAGACCAGTTCAACAACAACAAAAAAAATCAGATCAGATAAATTGAATATCTCCCTGGAAAACACACATATAGCCTAAAGTACGAAGAAGCCAACAGAAAACTGGAAAAGAAAGCATGTTATCTACTGATTCACTGATAATGTCACTTCACTGAACCCGGCCACCATCCCTTTTAGTATCACTGAGTCTCTAAACCAAACCCAGTAAAGGCAAGGGGGAAAAAAAACCCTTCATTTGTCAACGCAATACAGAACCACATAGACACCAAACTCTTAATAATAGCAAAGAAAATACGGCTGGTGATAATGTGGCTAAATCAAAATATAGTTTTGTGAGATTATAAGTATCCGTCCATTACAGAGGGAATTGTATCAGCACTTCTTAAAACTATTGTGCTGTTTTGAAGAATATGATGTTAATGATAAGTACCACATGAGGAGTAAAATGTAATACTTGTAAAGTAATCTTAAAAGATACGGAAATGTTCCTTTATCATTTCAGATTGATTTACAAGGTATACAGCAGTTTTATTACAATATTTTAAACTTACAAGTTTATTTATATTGTTGTTTTAGTATATAAATAATAAAAATTACAAAAAAAGAAAAATCTGTGACATCATCGATCCAGCAACAGCACCATCAGCCCACAACTAACGCCCTCAAAAATCAACCAATGGGATGTTTGTATACACACGCTCCGACCAATCAGAAGTCTCGACACTAGCGAGGGTTTTTACCTAACCTGCAGGCTCTCAGGCTTCCAGCCCTGTCAAAATTTGCACCTGGGCAAGAATCGCTAGTGTCCCGTGTTTGTAGTAATGACACAGTGGATGTACGTCGTTGATGCAACTTTCTCCATGTCCTCTTCTTTCTTTATCTAGCGGAAGGTAAGAAACGGCAGCGCGTTAATTTCTCTTAGTAGAACAGCTCGTTAGCGCTAGCTTGCGATGATGTGTCAGTTAAGCTAGCTGCCAAGGCAGAATTATCTAATGCTGGCTGACAACATTTGGTTAAATTCAAACCGCTGCCTTTTCTATTTGCTTTTGCCCACGTTAGATATCGAGTTGGCTGCCAGGGTTGACAACACCTAGTAAAAAATGATATGGCCTCATGTGTGACGTTGTCCCTCAGGGGTGCATTTTTTTTGGCATGTTAGCCAACAAGCGTAATTTGGGAAAATCTTCTTCTGCTAGAGGGTTATTGTTCTGTTTGTTTCACATTTGCTTTGACGCTCTCGGTTTTTATTTTCTTCCTTGGAACATAATGACGGTTTGACTTGAGGATGGAGCCAACGCGGATAACTTACAAGCTCATTGTATACGGCTAAAATACGGCTAGCCTGTTACATAATCCTGCTGTTCAGTCAACATCAGAACTTTTCTTATCAAAGTTGGTGCACAAAAACACTGCTTATATAAAACCTTTATGCAAAATTTAATTTAATAAGCTCATTCTTGTTTGCACAGAGTTGTCCAATAGCTGTCTGGCAAACGTGTCAACTCAGCTGATCTGAGCTACTCAAGTCTGTAATCAGGCCAACCTTGTTTGGGCCTTTGCACCTGCAGTTTTGGACCCACACATAAGACCGTTCTTGACATTTTCCAGGTTGCATGTAAACAAAGTGTGAATCTACACCGTTGATTTTCATTGATGAAGCTCAAATTTTTCTTTCTCAGGTGAACTCTACAATTATGGAGGTTTGAAAAGGAAAGTGACAAATTTGGGGGGAAAGGGGGCCTTTCCCCTCAATATTGATGGTTGGACTGCTGGAGAGAAGGTCAGAGGGTTGTTGAAATTGCTGCCTTTTGTAAATCAGTAGAGGAAATACTATTTTTGCAAACACTGAAATGTAAAATTTTGTATAGAACACAGAAAAAGTTTTGTATTTATTGAATTCTTAATGCCGTTGTATGCTGCAAGCACCTTAGTTTGTTTTCAATTCTTGATCGAAATGGTGGACTGAAACAAGTCACACAAAGGCTCTGGGGTCGCTAGGGTGCGGTGGAACCTCAACACAAGCACAAATCTAGCACTCCAAACCATCTCGACCTTTTGTTGATACATTTTTTTTCCTTTATGTACCGTTTGCCTCTTGGAGAGCAGTTCTGTTATCATTTTCAATATTAGTGGGAGCTTTTTTTGGTCTGTTACCTTACATCATAGTGTTTTTTTTTAGTTTCTGTGCAATTGTGGGTGGTGGGCTGTCAGAAGGACTTTGCAGTACATAAGGGAGGAGGGTTCACTGTGAAGATACAGCAGAGGTCAGGATGAGTCTGGCACCGCCAGACTGCACCCCCAAATGCCGCTCACAGCAGCATGCAGACCAAGTTGTGGCGGCATTGACAGGTGGCTCTGAGGGGCAGCTACGGGCGTTCTTGACTTCACACTGCCACAATGCAGCCACCTTGCGGGATGCCTTTGGCCGCACGGCCCTGCATCTGGCAGCCTCACTGGGAAAGAAGGCCCTGCTGGAGTGGCTGCTGGAGAGTAAGAGTGCTGACCTGATGGGGAAGGATAAGGAATCCGGTTGGACCGCCCTGCATCGCAGTGCTTTCTATGGACAGATCCACTGCCTCATATCGCTAGTCAAGGTCTGTGTTCATCAAAAAAAATGCGGTGTATTTTGTCAGACAAGATGTTCATAAGCATAATTAACAAGGTAAAGAAAAGGTCCTATTTAAGAAATTATTGAAAATAGTCCACAAAGTAATCTGTGGTGCCATTAAAAGGAAAAATTAAGATTGTTCCTTGCTAGATATTAATTTGGACATAAATAATTTGTTTTTTTGGATCAGTTTTTTCTACACAAGTGAAGTGGGTGAGGAGTCATTTTCACGAATCTGACATTTATTTTTTTATATTATTATTTTTTTATTTATTTTTAGCATGGTGGACTTCTCTCCACCCAGGACAAGGAGGGTCTCTCTGTCCTGGACCTGACAATGAAGGACCGACCAACACATGTTGTGTTCAAAAACAGTGGTAAAAAAAAAAAAAAAAAAAAAAAAAAAAAAAAAAAAAAATATATATATATATATATATATATATATATATTTTTTTTTTTTAATTATTATTTATTTATTTTTTAAAGTTTGGTTCATACTTAGTGAATTCAGAGCTATTGAAATAATGGCTATGCTTGAGAATTTTAAACTGTACTGTAGATAAGTGGTTGTTGAGCCAAGGCATAATATATTAGGCTTGCTGTAATAAATGCAGACATTGTTCTATTGTTCTTGTTTAACTGCGGGTTTGAGGGGTGGGGTATCAAGATAAAAAATGAACCATTAGTAATGTTATTTGAGTCAAATAGACGGCATAATTGATATGTCAGGCATTGAGTGATTAGCTTTGTCTTCTGTTTAGTCTTATTATTTGACTTTAAGCAGGTCTGTGCGTAGTTGGACTGTGCCAGCAAGGCTACAATTTTAATGTGTTTGTCATTTAGATGCTCTTTGTGTGATTAATATAGCTGCTGGCACCAGTGCGGCTACTACTACTGGTGTGTGTAGACACCAGGTGCTGATTATAGTAGATTAAGTCATGCAGAATGTGTTAGATATGTTATGTATTATATTTTAATCTTTTCTTATTACATGGCATTTGAAAGCTTTTTTATGTATTTGTGAAGAAGTAATACATCTGAGCCTTTGTGTTTATATATTATTGCTGTTTACAGAAGAGACTGTTTGAGGTGTTTTCTGACCTGCAGAACTTGTCACGCAGAGTAATTTCATAAAGCCTAGCGGGGGACAGGTGGATCTGATTTCATGACCACACAATGACCCAGTGGCACAGCATATAGTCTTTGTCTTCTTAGCCCAATCCAGCAGGTGCGAGAGGTTAAATATTAATTCCACAATGACATGTTTTTAATTAAATGAACCACACTGGTGTGTATGCATGTGTTTGAATGTCCACATCAATGTGATACTTTAGGAAACATCCCCGCACTCTGTTGAAGGCTTGAGGGGACCAATGTATTAGTAATGATGTTTACTTTTCCACTTGTACCCTGGCCTTTATTGGCATAGGGTTTTACTATCACTACATGAGGACTTGGCCGAAAGACATGGAAAGAGATCCATCACAGCCTCTGCTACGACGTCAAAAGTATAATGACGAGAACCTTAATTGGCATAAACCAATACCTCAGATTGTTTCTTCTCCAACAACAAGAGATTTTTTTAAAACTTACAGAAACAACAGAAAAATCACATGTCTATGTTCAATCTCTTCCTCTCACTTTAGGTTGTCCTGTGCAAGTTCCACTCTGTCTTCCTGTCTCAGAAAGGCCAGGTGTTCACCTGTGGCCATGGACAAGGAGGACGACTTGGTCATGGAGATGAGCAGACTTATATGGTGAGGCTGTTACAGGTTACATTTTGACAACCTTATGATACAGTAAATGTTTCGAAGGTCATGTTCGGACTTGTCATAGGGCTACCGGGATGAATCCTGGTGGATTTAAAGAAATTCATAAAGTTTTTACTGGCCCCTTTCAGTCCCTTTACCTGCCGTCTCAGTGTGCCTGTCATTCATGAGTGCATGCGTGCAAGACAGTAAGAACTGTTTTTTTTCTTCTCATGAATTTATTTCCTCTATAGCAGCAGAACTTATTACATCACCCTTCACAAATTCCTGCAGGTTACACTGGACTAACTTTTTTTAAAGGCTGATTAACTCTGGTAGGTTCACTATAGACAGAATCAAACACTTGTGAAGCAACATAATAAGGCCTCAATGCAACTGGAGAAGCTGCGCAGTGGTAGTGTAGCTGAATGATAGCATTCAAAACGGTCGATGAAGAAGTAATTTCATCGTGGAAAAAAAAAAAGATCAGATCTTTCTCTACTACTTTGTCTAGAGAGAGCACAGCTTATATAAGTTAATATTAAAACTTTAAGCTTAATAAACTTTAAAGAAGTATGACAAAAAGAAGAAAACTAAAAGGTTTTGAAAAATAATAAGAAGAACAGGAGCAACCGAAACAGGCTGCATACATGGTTGGTGCATACACACAAATAATTACCACTAAGTGTATTCACTCTTGGGTCCTTAAGTTTAAAAAATGTTTTAACAGTTATGGAGGAGCAGACAATGGCATTCTCTCTGCAAAGCATGTTTGATCATAATTTGTAAAAATGTGTGATTCGGTCCATGTAAAACGGCCTATGAGAGCACAAGCCCATTTTAATTTCTCCTACATTTTTACCATATACCTTACACAACTTTGCATCTTTCTTAAATTACATTCTGAAGGCATATTTTCTCACCTATGCTAATGAACAGATACAGACCTTACAAAAACTGCTTACTTGGTAAAACACATTTACTGTGAAGTACAGTGAGGGAGTTTTGGGCTGATCTAAACAGTAGCTTTATGCAGCAACATTAGCTAAACTCAACAAATGAGTGGATCAGAGCAGATAATCAGGCTGTGTTAATGCAGTTTCAGAGACAAACTGACTGCAGACAAATAGTGAAAAAAGGAGATACCATGAAACTCCCAGTAATGGACATGCAAAGGCTTTTAACATTTCTGTATGCCTAGTCTGTTTTTTTTTCTAATCTTTGTCACTATCCCATCATTCCTCTCCTCAGGTGCCTCGGATGGTAGAGGGTCTGATGTCCCACCACTGCTCCCAGGTGGCAGCAGCTAAAGACCACACAGTGGTGCTGACGGAGGAAGGTTACGTTTACACTTTCGGCCTCAACACTTTCCACCAGCTTGGCCTAGCTCCTCCTCCAGCTGCAGCACACGTCCCTAAACAGGTAGGAGGGCTAATGACATTTTGCAGCACATGTAACAAGCAATGTTTGACTGCTAAATAGGATTTGGTAGTTTTTAAACTTAGTTTCTTTTTTACTCTAAATGTGTTACTTTGGCAACTACAATCTATCAAAAATACATTATAATTTTAAAGTCCATCTAATATCTTGTATAGGTGTTCTCCAAGACACTGAAAGGGAGGACAGTGATTGGAGTTGCAGCAGGAAGGTTCCACACAGTGCTGTGGACCAGGGAGGCTGTCTATACGATGGGACTTAATGGAGGCCAGCTGGGTAAGTCTCAGAATGGAAATATCAGCAAAGTCAATGTTATGAGAGAAAATTATAGTGCTTTTCAGATAGTTAATATAACTGAACAGTTGTGGTAAATTTGAGCTGCTGTATGTGAAACCCCAAACCAGTGGCACACTAGTGTAACCATGCCAGAGTAAAAGTAAAGAGGAGAACAATTAGCTGCTGTTTTTTGCATGCAAGCATAATTATTGATGTTGTTGCCTCGGTTGAATGTAAAGTAAAAAGTGAGTATTAAATTTGCTGTCTCAAAGATTTTGGTTCTGGTTGATTTAGTGACACCTGTAGTTACTATTGGTAACGCCAAATGTGTGTTTTTACTACAGGTCACAAAATACTGGGGGTAGCAGAACAAACTAGTGTCAATTTAATAAAGAAAGCAGGCAATAATTTGTCTTTTCCATCATTCTGTGAACAACCGTGATCCGATTTTAGGCTTCACATGGCATGAGTCTGTGAACAGCAGGGCAGGATGACAGGAGTTGGTGACCTGACTGAGTAGCTGGAGGTGTGCAGCCTGTCGCCTGCAGCTCTTCATCTTACTGCTCACTGTGGCTCCTCCTAACTATTCCATTACTCTCTGCAATATTTCACATTGATGTGCTGTCCAGTTTATCGGGATTACATCATAATAAAAATCATCTGCAGTTCCTCTAGTTAAATACTTTTAATGGGAACCTGCAGCAGTAGTAAATGTTGGGTTTGCTTTAGCAGTTACTTAATGCAGTATTTTTTCCACAAATGTTGCCACAGATGCCAAGTTCCAGATTCTGCAAATATAGAAATATTGCAATACTGTCATCAGTAGGCCATAGGCCAATCCTGAAATTGCCACTTTAAACTATTTAAAACATACTTTGTATGGGTAACGTAGGATGTTAATCCTACAGTATATTTTGTACTCTATTGTGATTCAATCTCCAGGTTATCTCCTTGATCCTAATGGGGAGAAGTGTGTGACAGCCCCCCGGCAAGTATCAGCCCTGCACCACAAGGATGTTACCATAGCCATGGCAGCAGCTAGTGACGGAGCAACAGTTGTTGTGACTGAGAAGGGGGATGTCTACCTGTTGGCTGACTACCAGTGCAAGAAAATGGCTTCAAGGTGAATAAAACAGTAGGACTCAAACCACTGCAGAAATGTAGAAGACTCACATCAGTTTTAATTTTCTTGTCTTACAGGACAAAAATTGTAAAGAGAACATTCCATCTCGATAAAAGAAGCAACAGTCAATCTTACACTGCCAAAGATATTAAAATGCTACATACATATCCATCTCTGTTGAGCAAAGTAAAAAATTCATATGATCTAAGTTTATTAGTTTTTCATAGCTGTGTTCCCAAATGTAATCAGAGCTAGATTTGGCAAATTGGACCATAGTAACACAAAAATTATAAAAAAGCAGACATACTACATTAATTGTTAGCAGGTTATCTCCATAATCCCTTGTCCCAAGGCAGAAACAGTGGGCACATTTCCTGGTAAGGTGCAGTATGAGTTCAGAACTAACAAAAAACTGCATCTTGTGATTTGACATAAAGATGTAATCTATATATTCCTCCATGCTCCTGATAACTGAACAATATGTGCAGTCTTTTAAAGGCAGCTGAGGCATGGTCTGTTCTGCATCACCTCCGGTATTCTACTCAGGCCTTATTTGAGTGACAGCTGCTAGAAAATCCACCATTAAATTGGAAACAAATTTGTTATCTTTTTCTCTGCTTTGCATAGTGTAGTGCTGTTTATATGTGTTGGTTCGAAATGGTAGAAGAGCTCAGTTTATGCTTTCCTGTTAAAAAGCAATAACAAAACACTGGATTTACCTGGATTGAAATGGTTGAGCAGTCAGCAGTGATGATTCAATTAGTGTCTTCCACCAAGTAATATCCATAGTTAAAAAATACTTGTACTCATTTTGATGTGACACTTTAACATTGTTTTTCTTTTTTCTTTTTTGCAATTATTATATTTGCTGTGTCCTGTTCAGGCAGCTCAACATCAAGAAGGTGTTGGTCAGTGGTGGCAGTCTCGACCACCGTGTGGATCCTCAGATCCTGAATGAGGGAGGAGGGGAAAAGGTGGCCATCTTGGCATTAGATGAAGCTGGGAGGGTAAATGCATTCATTAAGTATAAGAGAAACATGATTCCCCACCTGTAATTTGTTCTAAATCAATTATGAAACAATAAACTGTAGTTTAGTTTCACTGCTGCCTCAGTTCCAAAATGTTTGTGTGAGTGACAGGCTGTATTATTGATATATCTAAAGTTGCTTTACTTTGTGTATTTTTATCTAACCTACCATGTACACAGTTATATAATGCAGGATCAGGCCCATATGTGGAGTCCTATAGATGAAAATGGTGACTAAGACTTCAATCCCCCCCTTCTGCTTTTTATCCCTCTCTGACAGGTGTTTTGCTGGCGTTCCTCCGGCAGCTCGGTGAGACAGTGTCGGTGGGCGTATGGGCGTCAGGTTTTCATATCGGACATAGCTCTCAGCAAGAACAGCATGATGTTTGTGACTCAGGACGGGGAGGGCTTCAGTGGTGTGTGGGCTGGAGAATATAAGAAGTATGGTGAGAAGAAAGGTAAGGAATTTAGGAACATGGTATATTGAAACATAAATTTTTCTATCGTTTTGCAGTAGTTGATGATTAAAATGATTTGAATCTATGCTTTCGTAAGTAGTTGCTTGAGATGGTCTGATGATATTTTAAAAATTTGTATTTCATTTTCAAAGTGAAATTTATAAATCTTTTTACTAAAAGGATCGAGAATTTTTATTACAAGTTAATCAAAAAGATAAACAGCAATAATTAAATAGAGAGGAATAGCAAGGGCAAACAACATAAAAAGGCTTCATTAAAGCAGATTTTTTTCTGCTTTACATGTCTCTTGTGATCTTACAGAGGTCAGTGTAGAGGTTTGTGGGCATTCAGATGCTGGGACAGTGTATGAGAGAATCCGCTTGGAGAAACTCTCGTATGTCCACAGAGCTGTCAGCATCACCATGGACTCAAATGGACGAAACTTTGGAGTGCTTCAGGCTGACCCCAAAACAAGGTAGGAGATCTTTCTTGAAGCATAGAAAATGCTGCTCACTGTGATGTGCTTATGTTTGTAAGTCTGTAAAAGTAATAATCGAACTGGAGGAGATAATCATCATAAGATGATTTTTAACAAACAGAGGGAAGGGAGTAAACTTGTTTTACTGGCTTTCGTATCCTTGTGGCTAACAACATACTGCATGTGGTAAAACGGCAAGAAATTTGAACAGCAAACTGGTAAATGAGTAAAGAGCATTTAGAGAAATGTAGGCGAATATCCAGTAGATACAAATCATACCATCTTTCACAGGTGGTAACTCTGCCATCTAGAGGCACGAACCTTGCCCTTCCTCAAAGAGATAAACCAGACAGGATATTCACTGTACAAGTATTTATCTCCCCAGGGACTCAATGATGACTTACCTTTTACTGTTATCTTGATGCATAAGACTTTTTTGATCATTTGAATGATTATTGTACAATGATTTCCAACTTGTGTCTTTAATCTAGTTTGTATGAGATTCCCAGCATTTCTCCATCCTCCTTTTCCCAACACTTCCGGAACCTTCTGGATGAGGCAGATGAAATGGACAGCATTCACGATGTGACTCTTCAGGCTGCTGATCGCACATTTCCTGCTCACAAGTACATCTTGTCCATGAGGTCTGAGTTTTTCCGGAAACTGTTCATGTCCGAGCACTGTGGGGTTGATGAGGAACTTGAAAAGGAAGTGAGGAAGACCGAAGATTCTGTGGGCTGCGATTTACTCATTTTGGAAAAAATGCCACCAGACATGCTGGAATACGCCCTGCACTTCATCTACACAGACTCCTGTGAGCTGCTGGTGCACGGGACCCGGCCGAGAGTCTCAGGCGCCCTGACGGGTCAAAACCAGGTTAGGGGGAAAAAATCCTAAGGTCTTATTCACTGATTTAAATTGAACACACTCTCAGCAGCTGCTTTCTGATATATTAGGTGTCGATACTGTATAAACTGTTTCTTCAGATGCAAAGAACTGTTACCTCTAACTCAGCTGTGGTTATATCATGAAGATTGCTTGACTGTCTCTCTTGCTTTGGCCAGGACTCAGAGCAGGAGAGGCTTATCAGCAGCCTGCAGGACTTGGGCCTCAGAGGTTGTTCAGCCCTTGAGGTGTACCGCTCCCTTCCCCCTGCAACCAAAAGAGATGGCGACAAGGCCAAAACCAAGGGCTCCAAGCCTGGCAAGAGAGGGAAAGGAGGCAAAGGTGACAAGGCTGGAACCATTGAAGGAGGGAACAATCCTGTGAAAACCTTGCAGGGTGTTGCAAAGAAGCTTGCCCTGGGTAGCCTGTCTGCACGGTGAGAGACTGAAGTTTGCTTTTAAACTTTAGAAAAATCAGATTTTGTTAAATTTCTTGTTAATCATATTTTCTTTTATTCCTTGACAGACTGGATGGAGTCAAATATGAAAATGGAAAAATCAGTGTCATCCACAAGAAAACTAGCAACAAAGCCAAATTCTGCCAGAGAAAATGGTGGGAATTTGGTCATACATTAGCAGTTGTAGCTATATCTTATATATCTAAATAATACATTTAATATGACAGTGTAGATTTTCTGATATAATTTTTATCATTTTGTTTTTCCACAGCTCCTACCTTTGCGATGTTACTCTGAAATCTGAAGATGGAAGAGAGTTTCCTTGCCATAAAAGTGTCCTCTGTGCAAGATTAGGTAAGATGATGTTACAGCACATAATCAATGAAGACACATACACAAAGATGTTTTTAATCATTCATATTAATAGAAACTAACCAAGTTGTTGTTTTGCAAAAACAAGTATGTATTAGATTAGCATGTGTGCTGTTGGGCTTTCAAAAATAAGTGCTCTGTTGAACACATGCTTGTGAAATATACACTACACACTATTACCCTTGCAGCATTAATTTAATAAATGCTTTTATTTCCTCTACACTGAGGCTATGGTTTTGCTCCTGTTCAGGACATCTCCATTTTGTGATATTATTGGCTTCCAGTGTTTTGATGTAACTTTAAATTGGAGGGCTGTTGTGTGTTTTAAGTAAAGACCATGAGTAGCAGTGTGTTCATTTTTTTTTTTTTGTCCATCTTTTCTGTAGAATATTTCAACAGTATGCTTGGAAACCCCTGGATTGAGGTATGCTACATTTTTAATTCGTGTCGCCTTATTTGTTAAGCAGTGCGTCACTGGTATAAAACTGTATAATCACAATGCAGTTTCATGGACAGATATAAACAGTTGTCTTGCTTCTCCTCAGGCCACCTCTTGTAATGCACTGGAGATGCCCACTAGCTCAGAGATACTGCAGGTCATTCTCGAGTATATTTACACAGATGAGTCTCCCACCATTAAAGGTAGCTTCTCAAGTTATTTGTTGATTTAAAGTACATTTGTGGTGTTTACATGATTTTTGCATCAGTTAGAAATCCTGGTTTTATTAAATTTACACAATAGTAAAAGTGAACAGTTGACTGTACTTTGGTGTTCTCTTTCTTTGTCTGACAGAGTCTTTGAATGTAGAGTTTGTCTGCAATGTACTGGTTGTGGCTGACCAGCTGCTCATAACACGACTGAAGGAGATGTGCGAGGTTGTCATCACTGAGAACTGTATGTTTTATTTTATTTTTCTTATCTCCCTTTTCCTTCTTCCATCTTATTTTGCTTTGCTCTTATCTTTCACGAGCTCCTGTCATATAAAAATTACAGTTTTAATTGATTTGAAAGTTATATGCAACAGACTGAATATGTTCATGTACCTAAGTTTTTCTAAAGCTGTCCAGATACTGGATGGCTTCTCGAGAAAATCAGATTTTACTTTGAATTGATTGAACAAATAAAAGGGGGGGGGGTAAAATTAATAATATCACTGATGGTGCTACAGATGTTGTTCATATGAGTTTTACCTTGGCTTCAAGATTTAAAAAAAAAAAGTAATAACTGAAAATGCAGATTGCATATGAAGTGACTGTTTTAAATGTCGTGGTGTTTGGTTTTGTGTTTTCATTTCAAGTTTTGTGACTAAAAGTTTAGAATTGTTCATTTGGGTTTTTAGATTACCAGATAAAATGTGATCTATTTTTCATCTGTTCAATATCATGATCACATTGTCTGTCTTCTCCGTATGATGTGAATGCAGCATGTCTTTCCAATCTATGGAAAAGGAAATTTAGACACAATGTCATCATTTCAGTTGTGTTTTTCCTTAGTTGTTAATGAAGCTGCTGTATTTGCTCTCCTCAGTGACTCTCAAGAACGCGGCGGAGCTGCTAGAGTTTGCTACCATGTACAATGCAGAGCAGCTTAAACTCTCCTGTCTCCAGTTCATTGTGCTCAACATGGCTGCCCTCCTGGAGTCAAAGTGAGAATCAATTGTGGTCTTTTAAAACCATGTTTTAGAGCATTTCAGCTTTTAATTTTACTTCTTGAATGGTGTATTTACAGCGTCACAAAGGTCAAAATTTGAATTATTTGAACACAGTGTTGAGTTGTTAAAAATCGTTCATTTATAACATCAAAATTTATTCAATGGTTTATATCATGTAACCTTTATTCAGTAATTGTGTGGACATGAAAATTTTGATCTGTGAGTAGGAGAGAACAAAAAAGATGTTTTCTCATCTGTACATATTTGTCTGCCCATTTGTTTTTGTGTTGGCCTTAGAGCTCTGGATATTCTTAGTGAAGAGGTGCTTATGGATCTCTCTGCAGCTTACAGGAGGATGGTGAGTTACCTCCTGCTCCTGGAAACATCCCAATCCACATGATCCTTTCAATGAGTTCAGTTGCCGCTTGTTGTTTGTCTCTTGGCTTTGATGTGTTTTCATTTCTTTACAATGATACAACAAATCAGTGAGATGCTGTGAAACAGGTAATGGAAGTTTAAGAACAGAATCTTACACAGCAGTAGTTACTGTCAGAGTTCAAAGAGTAAGGGCTCTCTGGACTCAGTCATTTTTGCTCTGACCTTAAAAAATTAATCTCTTCAGCAATGGCTGATTCAGTAGTGCTGTTGTTTTTGTTTCTTATATAAGTTGCAGCTGAATGGTGCAACCTATGATTCACATTATAGGGCTTTTGGGAAATGTAGAGACATACAAGGGCTCCATAAAAGAATATCGAAATATCCTTATAAAAATTTGCCAGAGCTTATTACTTGGGGGGGGGTTGACAATGCAGTATTTGGTTAGTTGTAAAAAATAAAAACCCAGATACATTTGACTCTTTATTTTGTACAGTTGATTATAGTGATTGCAGATTTTTTTCAATTCTCATATCTAATAATTAGAACCCTGTACTTAAAAAAAAAAAAGGACAGGGTCATGTTCCTAATAACAGACATCTATGACAGGAGATGCTTGACTTATGGTTCTTTTATCATTTGTTCAGACTTTTTAATTGTGGTGTTTTGTTTTTTTATCCATATATCAGATCCCAGCCATGCAAAAAAGAGTTATCACTCCTTACCCTGGCGCTCCAGACCTTAGTATATATGAGGATGAAGATTTGGACTCAGCGTTCAGCCCCAAACCAGAGGAAGAACTGGATCACTCCTGCAGGTAGACGGGCAGAATTGTTGAGTATCTCCATATTGACTCTTGTTTTCTGATTGGGCTGCATCATATGTCATATTTTCATTATTGACCTAATCACTTACTTTAATATTTAGAAAGAAATTTAGTGTCTTGTTAAAGAGCCTCTGTAAAACACATTATGCACTCTTCATGTTTGAAGACCAGAAAAACACTGAACTGTGCAGGTTTACTGTAAAACCTAAAGTTAAGAAAGCAGAGGCTAACCGGGATGTCTGCGAGTCCATGCAATCCCCTTTAAACATTTTAAATGTGGCGCCCCAAAAAGTACCTGCCACTGATTGTACAACATGGTATCCCTTAGGGACATCTTGTTAAAGAAGGCCAAGATGAAGGCTAAAAAGAAACCAAGGCGACGATCTGACAGCTCAGGGGGCTACACTCTATCTGATATCATCCAAAGCCCGCCCTCTGCAGGTACACTTGAACACTTTAATGCTCGTAACACACATCATATGTCGTCATAATCCACATTGCAGCCATCAGCTCCTTTTTTAAAGCATTATGTTGTTATAAGGCAAGATTTAATCATTTCACTAACAAATACTGTTTCCTCTCAGTGGTCTCCCCATGTTTGGTGAAGTCAGGGAAGGCTAACTCGACCGAGTCCCTGCAGGAATTGCTCACGTCAGACTCAGAGGGCAGCTACATGGGGGTTGGCAGTCCCCGGGACATGCAGTCACCTGTCTTCCATGACAGAGCTGAGGTTAATATCTGACCACTGCAGCAGTCGTACACCTAATTTATTGTACCCACAATACAAACAATGCCACATATTGTGAATTATTTTATGGAGTGGTCAACATAAATCTCAAATATACAGTAGACCATAGGTAAAATGTTCATTGCTTGTCATATGCAGGATGAAAAGACTTTCAGTCAGAGGCTGAAGACTCCACCCAGCACCCCAACTGCCCTGAGAAACGGCATCCCAACCCCTCCCAACTCGGCTTCACAAATCATCCCCAAGGTCCTGCACTGGTAAGATGGACAAGCATCTTTTGCTTTTTTTCTTTTTTTCTTTTTTTTTACAATCTGTTTTCTTCTGTTCCTCCAAAAAGAAAAACAAAGAAGGGGAGACAGAAAAGTCCACAAGTCAGAGATGAGTTATTTTACATGTCTTGAAAAGCAGGTTTAAGATTTGATACAAGATACTCAGATTTTTTAAAAACAGAACATATTTCCTCCCACTTTTGCGGAGGAGGTTTTCAGGAAGAAGGGAATGTTTTCATCCCTAGTTAATAAGTAACTGAAAAATTGAACTGTATGTCCTACTTACTTAATATGTTCGACTGCATTATTACCATCTGCAGTCCTGCTCGTCCACCCCCAGTCTTGGATCTGAGAACCATCATGGACATGGAGGCTAGCTCTCTGCAGACCCACGGAGCGACTCCTAAAAGCCCTGGAAGGTATTGGAGGTCTGCGTCATTTACAAACAAACTGTTATTTGAAGTAGTAGGTTAGAGTAGTCGATAGAGGCCATATGAATGGACATTATTTTTTCACTGTTCAGTTGGGCTAACTGTACAACATATTTTCCCTCATTCTTACAGTGTCAGTACCAGCATCAAGCACTCCCCAGTTCCTACTAAACTTTCCCAAAAGCAGAGGAAGATGCTGGCCATGGCCAACAAGGAGGCCAGCGTGGAGTCCTCAGCATCCAAACTGACCCCCACAGTCACCCCTCCCAAAAGCATTGGGAAGGCCTGGTGAGTGAGCCCCCATATGAAGACCACTGCCTTCCACAGATGTCAGGAAATAACTCTCCTGGGTCCTCCTGATGGGTTTACAGCCTCTCACTGATTAAGCAGTTTAAATAAGCAGATAAGAAATCAGATGGGATTAGTTTGATTATTTTTTTGGGAAGTGAGTTCCCTTAAGTAGAAATGTTATCATCATGGGTGGAAAAAATCTTTCATGCCTACACTAGAGTGTTACGGAACATGACCTGTCACTAGACACTGTATAGGAGCAGTTGCAGCAAAAGGGCCACCATCTTTTACCCCACTGTGAATTCATATTTCATACGTGCTCTTTCTTTCGGTGTCATTCATTTCTGTCTGCAGGTCAACAGCCGTTCAGTCCCCTCCCTCCTCGTGTTCATTTCGGGCACTGCTGGAGGAGGAGGAGGAGGAGAACCGCTTAATAAGAGTGGGGCAATCAGGAACACAGAGGGGCCAAGGTGCTCACGGATCGCCTGTTACTCCTACACCTGCTGCCAGGAGGGTCACGTTCAAATGTGCTGAAAGCAGTGAGCCAGAGAGACACCCTGGGTGAGTACATCACTGATATGCTATACACACTGAAGCAGAAATGCACATGACTGAGGTCGTTGGCAACACAAGGTTGACTACTTCTGCTGCTTTCCACTTGGTGACACTGTTGAGGTATCTTCATATGATCGTTTAAAATCATCTCTACACACATGCACACACACACACACACTTACCTTATATTCAAGATACCATTCTAAATGTATTACCACAGGTCTTACGGACATTATTTCAACAACTAATCCATTAAATTTAAATTTAATTTAATTAAAAACACTTAATTTATATCTTTTTTTCATTTCTCATCAGATCAAGAAAAATAGCCTTTTTTTTTGTGTCCAGCTGGAAATTAGACACGAAATTAAAAAATAAACGGGGAAACAACAACAAGTGTATACCTCAGACTGATTCTTGTGGGAAGAAGAATATAACCTATTGAGCTTGTACGTCTGACTGGACAATGTGTCGAGGATCTCCTGCAGTTACATTGAATCACAGTGTCATGAGGCTCTGGTCTGACTGAGGTGAACAGCTCTAAATGACCCAGTACAGCTGGGTTGACCTGCCCGCAGACACTGAGTCACCCCGACCTTTACAACATCCCCAGACAGCTGGACAAACACAAAACACACACACACACACACACACACACAAACACACACACACACACGAGTCCAACTTCAGTCCATAAAAATATTCCTAGCTGTTGTAATAATTTTCTTAGGTGTTCAAATGATGCCTATTTTTGAAGGAACCAAAATAAAATGCTTGAGTTGTTTGGCTGTATCTGCAGTTTTTCAGTCATTTCAGGTCTTGAAAGTGAATCACTTCCTCCTAGTCTTCTTCGAATGCATCTTTTATTTGATATGATACTTCCTCTGTGGTATGTTTGCCCCCATTCCATGCTGCAGTCTTTAGAGCAGACTTCTGGATATTAAACAGCTGCGTGAGCCACTCCAGTGAAGCCGGTGATGTTAATCAGAATTGATAAGGGCAGACCCCATGTCAAAGCAGATTATTACAGAACAGGGAGCAGGTTTCAGGTTCCTCCTGGTATTTGGACGAGACGGATGAGTTCAAGGCTCAAGGAGCAGCAGAAGCAGCCTCGTGCATACTCATGTCTGCCTTCTGGGACACTGTTTCCAGATTTTTAAATCAGATTTAATAGAGATACCTTAATAATCTTGGCACTTTGACTGAATCCCAGACACACAAAAAAAGAGCCCTCTTCCCTTGGCTTTAACACACATCAAACTGAGTGATTAGGACTGTTTTTGGCCACTTTCGTAACAAACTGTTAATGTAGTGTTTCAAGCCCACACATAGCAACTGTGAACTAAGAAATCACTTTAAGTGCACACCAGTCAAACTGCGGGGAGCACATGTCCTCTATATCATACTTTCCATGTCATGTTGAATAGATATTCATGATTCTGATGGAACAGAAAAGAAAAAACATAAGTGTGTAGTTTTATTTCAGAGCGGAAATAATGTGGAAATATTTTTAGTGTGTATAAAGACAGATTTATTCATAGTTAATGTAGTTTAAGGATACATAAAAAAAGATTTCAAATATGAATGAAAATAAAGACATAAAAACACAAGGAGCAGAAAATCACTAAGGAATTTAAAGTCAAGGATCTTGACAAAGCAATCTGAATAAGCTGTAGGTTAAAAAAAAAAGAAATTTCATTGTAAACCAGGGACCAGACCCTTACAGTAATGTCACTCTGTTTTTCCAAGTCAGCTGTAGACCTTATGTCTCCTATTCTTTGTGTATTTTTAAGATGACAAAATGCCAATTTTATGTATGAATCAATGTGGCTGTCTCTGACTGTCTGACTTTTCCAGGTTTGAGGTTTTAATTGACAGGGACGATGAAGAGCTTTGTTAAAGACTGTCATAAACAATTATGTCAGCTTTGTCCCTAGTGAGTTGAAGGGTGTTCTAGTACATCCATTAATTCATCTGGTCATCATGTGTTTTTAACAGTTTAGAAGTTGTCAGAAGAAACTAATATGTAAAGCTGAGTATCACTTAGATAATTCTTATTGCAAATATTAATTTGAACTCCATATTGCTTAAAACTAAACTCTCCGGTTTTGTAAATATGATATAAATCAACTTGGGATTGCCCCCCTCAATTCCACCCAATTTTCTGGCCTCTACAAAATTATTTTGTGATACACTTTATCAAATGCAGTGAAGGGAAAGAAGAACAAGGATTTTTTCTTTTGCCTGTAAAGTCTGTATATAAGCTTATGCAAAGATCTTTAAAAACTTAACTATTTTCTCAGTACTATGATTCTGACTGAATACAGACAGTATGAAAGAGATGCATTTTAACTTAAATGAAATTATACAACCATGTGAGGTTTGTAAAAGCCAGGATGAACAGGCAGCCTGTTTACACCCAGGAGCTTGTCAGTAGTAGTAGATTCAACCTTTGTCTATCCACTTAGACTCTTGAAGCTTTCACTATCACAGCACAGTCACCGATACCCATCCTCAAACGGTCTCTCTCTCGCTTTGTGTCACCCGTCTCTCCCCTCAGGCCCTGGGTGCTGGGTGCAGTGGGCAGCCCTCCCCTCCCCTCCCTGGTGACCTTTGCCTCCATCGTGGAGGAGGAGAAGCAGCAGGAAGCTGCACTGATCCGCAGCCGAGAGAAACCGCTGGCGCTCATCCAGGTAACGTGTCTGGTCTGTGTGCATAAGTGCTCACACACCCACCCACACATTCACACTCCTACATGAGCTTGTATGTGCGGCAGCCAAGTGAAAAAGCATAGTAGTGGTGCTTCATGGTGGTATGTCCATGTGTCTCCTCTCTGTCATATCTGGCAGACATTAATCAAATGAAATGCCCGTTCTGGGCTGTTCTGGTTAAAATGAGGTGTCTCCAGTTTTTTCTGACAGCCCCCTCTGCTCCTCGCCAGGCTTCTGTCAGCGTCCTCACAGAACACTTTTGTTTCTTGCAGCTTTCTGGTTATAATTATGTAAACCGCTCTTATCATTACGGTCTGTGTCAGCATTTTCTCTGTTACCCCAAGATGAAGTGTGGTTTTTATACCCACAATATCCCCAGATCTGTCTTCTTTCAACTTTATTTTTCTGTCCTTGTAGATTGAAGAGCGGGCCATCCAAGACCTTCTGTTCCATTATAAGGCACATGATAACCCCGATGAGCTGATAGTGGTTGAGAGGTCTTCCAGAGGTCCCATGGCAACCCCAACCTGGAACAAACACTGATGCTTATCAGCACAGTGGTTACATACCATCAGAGTGAGAACATCCCCTGCAGTTGTCAGTCAGTATTTTTGGCAATGTTCCTGCTTCTCCTGAAACATCAACATCAGATCCATCAGTCCCTGTTGAGAAGTCAGGTAGAGATGAGTCTGAGGCAAACCCATTTTTCCTTCTGCAGTTTTAATTTAACTTGTATTAGTGCTGCTCAACATTTCGTTTGTGTGCATGATGGAGTGAGTGTTGTTCATAACTCAGTATGGTCCTGAAGAGATGTCTTGGGCCTGGGATTACTTGTGCTTTTTTTGTTTGTTTTTCTTTTTTGTGGTGTTATGTCTATGTAACCATAGGCAACTCTCCAAAATAAATAATGTTATATGAAGATAAAGTTGCCAAAGAAATGAAAAGAAATGGAGATGTTAAAGCTACAAATGGGTCCAAACTACATCACCTCAAGGGCTTGTGTATGTATGCGTGTTAAAATCAGTGATGGCTCTCAATGTGATTACGAAAGTAAGAGTGCCAGTTATCAACCTTGGCAGAGCATCAGTTGTGCTTCAGAGGTAAAGTGAAGTGTTTACGAGGCAGTACCTTTTTAATTTCTTTTTATGTTCCTTTTGCCGCCTTAATACATTATTGACTCGTTGCTTCAGCTGATTTACGATGCCATGCTAATCTTGCTGGAATCCACAAATATGTATTTTACACAAAATGCATATTTCTCACATTTAAAACACATTATTTGATGTAGTTACATTGCATGGTAAACACTCAGTAGGCGTGATTATGTGAAACTGGCTTTCTAGCCTTTGAAGTTATCAGTGTGTTTTAGAGGAGGTGGTGTGCCTTTATCAAATAATGACAAACAGCAGCTAAATATTTTTTTTTCTTTCATCATTTAGGTTTTTTTTTTTTTTCCTCCCCAAGTTTTTTTTTTTTTTACTCCATTTTTTTTTCTTTTTTTTTTTCCTGGAGATAATGGAAGTTTTGTAGGTACCTCATTTCTGGACCAGGTTATTTTGTCTTGAGATGCCATTTGTGTGTGTGTGTGTGTGTGTGTGTGTGTGTGTGTGTGTGTGTGTGTGTGTGTGTGGGACACAGATGTGAAGCGAAAATGGCATGCAATAAAATATCTCACCTGTGCAGTGACCCTGTCTCCTGTCTGTATTTCAGTTTAGGTTGCAGCGGACGGAACTAAAAGAGAGATGCATGTAATTTTCTCAATTATTTCCTTGTTTTTTTCCGTCTTTTTTAGAACAGAAACTTGGTCCTTTTAATGAAAAATGTGACTCTCACCGCATCTAATAAAGATAACATTTAATCTCCCCTTCCCCTGACACTTCATCTGCCCAGCATGAGCAAAAGACCATTAACAAGTCTCAGCCCTTGATTAACTGTGATGACCCTGATCTGAGCAGAGAGTGTGGCGATTTAGGGGTTTTATTGGCTGTAATTACAGGTAGAGCATCACATCGGAAGTCGGGGAGAGACAGCTTGCGGGGGGAAATGTTAATTACAGATTAGGATCTATTAGCCAGTGCAGAGATGACACATGAATCAAGGCCTTGGAGAAAAAGGCAGTCTTTACATCACACCACAATGAGCCAGGCTGACACCATGAGCCTGGAAAACTGTATAATATTTCGGGAGGGCTCACCCTTACCATCTGTGCCTTGAATGAAAATGTAGTGTTTTTGAAGGTAGTGGAGTGCCACGTGACATGTTTTAAAGTAAGACTTTCAAGCGTGAAAAACAGCCCACATATTGCCCTTGAGTATGCACTCTCATATCCATCTATGTGGTAGCTGTAGAGCACAGTTTCACAGACATGTCCCCACAGCCCTGTCAGATAACCTCACGTACCCCAACATCAGCACCACCTGTCATGTTCCCAATGTATTCATTTCAACTTATTTAAATTTTAAACTTACGAATGTTAAAATATTTTTTACAATTGAACTGTAATATCTAGGTAGGTTGGCCAAGTGGGTATTCTTGCTTGGAGAAGAATCTAGATGTATCGACCATTTAACACTATTAGCTATGAACAAGTATCTCTTATTTTAACTATTTAAACCGACTATTGGTTATTATTACTACTATTGCTTAGCTAGCTATACTAACTTTCAGCTTGTTTTAACCATCTATCCATTAACTTTTGACTAACAGTTTCAAACGTTTGTAGCCGTTTTAACTCCACAATCTTTCCACGTACCCCCTGGCAAATGCAGAGTACCCCTGGGGTAGAAATACCTCTGGTTGGAAATCACTGCCGTAGATCACATAGTTTTGCAGAAAGGGGCGTGACAGAGCAATGGAGCATACTTGAGGAAGGTGCACTCTTCCTGTGGAGAGTTGGTGGAGGATAGGCCCTGGCCATTCAGCCTTCCTGCCAGGCAGATGGGAAAGTCATAGGGCCGTCTTCCAGACAGTGCGGATAAGTTCAGGATTAATTTGTTTATGGAGAAAAAGAGGATGTGCTGCACACTCCATGGAATACCTCCCACATTCCCAACCTGCTCTGACTGGAGATTGCCAAAGCAAAATGAGCAAGGTAAAACCTCCATTTGTCCAACCTGATTTCTTCACTCCTCAGGCTGCTTGTCAGCATTCTCTGCCAGGGTCTAATGAATGCAAATGAATCTCAAGTGGTTCTCCAAACGCTCTTACACTAAGTGTATCAGTCCAGTATGTCTCAGAACAACAGAATGGAAATATTGCACTTTTAAAGCAACTAAGGTAACATAAAAAGTTTTTTTTTTTTAGGGTTTTTTTTTTTTTTTAACTCAATATTCTGCAGTGGTCTTCAGTTTCTGCATGTTTAACCTATTCTGATTAAACTTGTTCGTTTTTTATGTTTCACAACTGGGAACTAGGAAGTTGAAACGTGCTGATTTAGTTATGTTATTTAGTGAAAGTTTTATTTTCAGGGACTTCTTAATGAAAGACTGCAGCCAGACTCATTGTTCTCCTCGAGAGGAAGAGTGTCTAAGTTGAAGTCCTGTCAAGATAAAACCAGGAAGTGGGTGAAAATGAAAACAGTGAATGAATAAAGCAAAAGGAATATGTGACTTTCAACACTTATGATAAAACACATAGTATCAGATAAGCCAGTTTTACAGCTGCTGTAACAAAACATGTAGCTCTGATTACTAATTTAAGTCCTTTTTCTGACTCTTAAGTATAATCTCAGTTTACTATCGTGATATATATTTTTTTAAATTTGGTGAGACTAAAGTTGTCCTAAAAAAATATAGTACACACCGAATATATTATTTGACGTATGAAATTTCCACAATCATTAGATGGGGTACAGACCACTGGGAGAGGTCATCTTATCAAGTATGTAAATACAAATCTAAATCAAACTATTTCCTGGACCTTCTTCAAGTATTATACAAATAAAAGGATATTTAACATGTTAACAGGTTTTTAGACTTGTGTAATAATAACAATAATGATAACGATAATGTTACTAGGTAACATTGAATAGAAGATGCAGAAGTAGCATTGCAGAGTTTGAGCAGTAGGTTGTTTAGCAGGTGTAATGGCAAATGCAAGGCTGATCATACATGACACCTTAAGAGTTACTTAAGAGTTATTCATACTCTTCTTTGGCTTGAATGCTGATCTGCAGCTCAAAGAGTCTTCCGGCCACTTAGTTTCTCTTCATAGCCTCAGTCAGAGAGGGGTAAAAGTTCGACTGCCGCTTTCAATCCTATTTAGTGGACATGGAGCCAGTTAGCCCTGGATTACCTGACCTCTCCATGACCGTCACTCTGCTGGCAGCTTTACAAAGATCGTCAGGGCCTCGGGAGGGGTTTTACTCTGAGAGTGTGGCCAAAACGTGATAGCCTTCTTTCTGCCTTGGCTGTCGTTCATGCCACGGCCACTTGGCTTTCGCTCATTGTCAGCTTCAGAGCCACATGTCTTCTGGCAGAGAGCATGGTCTTGTGATGTCCCCAAAGCTGTGCCACAAGGCGTGTGCCAAGCCAGTGGACGTAATGGCAGTTGTTCTGAACGTGAGCGAATGCGAGTGAATTCAAGTTCCCTTTTTGAATGTTTCCTGACGCCTTTACTGTCAGGGTTATGAGGTCTTTTCTCCTGTAAGCACTGTTCATTTCCATGTAAGACCGTTGGAAGAGTTTTGCACTTTCTATAGACAGCCCTCCCCATTTTAATTTACATTTCAAGAAAAAAATATTTATTATTTTGGCAATGCAGTCCAAGTTTGGCCAGACTATGGTAAATTTCTTGCTGACTTTGCTCCTTTATTTGCCCTAAACTTCTCTTTGTCCTACTGTACTAATATTCATCTTTTAAGACTTAATGAAATTGTTCGGTATTTTTAGAAATCATCTGCTTTCTGGATGAGAATCAGGTGACATGTTTGATGCCACTCTCATGTCTTTAAATGTGAAGCTACAGGCACTAACCAGCAACCAGCTAGCTTAGCATAAAGATGGGAATCAGCCAACAGACAACAGAACAGGAATTAACAGAATTTTTCTACCAGTACCTCTGAATCTCACTGAAGAACATGTTATATCCTGTTTGTCCGATTCGTTCAAAAGCCGAAGCGTAAGAAGTTGTGGTTTTATGAGCGACTGTTTGCCACAATAAGTGTGCAGAAGGTTACTGCACATATCACTACAAATTGATGTATTGTTTTTTAAATTTTGGACAGAACCATTCTTTATGCTAACCTTTGCTTACCAGCTACTGACTGTAGCATCATATTTATTTTACATACATGAGTGTTTTTAAAATCTTTTCAACCCTCTGCAAGAAAGCGAATAATCTTATTTCTCCAAAATATCTTATTGTTCCTTCAGCGGGTAAAGATAGTAATATGTGTTTGTTCCTGTAACACTCCTCTAATCCTCTTGTCCTTTGTCTCATCCCTCTGACTGCTAAGACATGTTGTTACTTTAAATGGACTCACCTGCAAAAAAATGCAGGGAACAATAAAGCTTGCAGTTACAGTGCTGCAGATGAGATAAAACCATACGTATAAGCCCTTGAGTTAAAGGTGTGACTGTTTGATGTGGATGTTTTCCAGTACGCCTTCAGCACGGACAGGGCATCCAGGTGGGGGAAAGGCTGTCATACCATCACAGTGAATGCAAGTTAGCCAGACGGTATGTACAGTACCAAGACCACAGCATGTCTGTAGTTTCTATTAGCCTCTCAAATGCTTCAGCAGCAGCACTTAGCTTCTTCACTGTCTATGGACCTGCAGTTCCTGAGATCACAAAGACCCTACAATAAAGAAGATTAGGTGAGATAGGCCTTTTCTATCTCCCTGTGAAACAGGACTCTCTTTGTAACCTTCAGCATTAATCTACTGGAATATTTCGAAACCAAACACACCACACACTATATCCATTTGGGATCAAAAAGAGCTGAAATAAAGGGGTCCTCTGTACAGAAATGACTGTTGCTGCTTCTTCACTTCACAGACCCGGTATAACCCCACGCTACATTTCCTTGTCGGCGGAGCGATTCTCCAGCTTTTTGTCACTAGGGGTCAGAATCAGTTTGACTGAAAAAGAACTGGAAATCCCATTTATTTCTGCTTGCCTCTGATCCACCACCAAGACTAACTCTACTGTCAGCAGTGGGAATATCTTTCCAACAGCCGGGACACCCTAATGTGGCCATCCTGGAAATCCAGTTATTTCTGCGAAGAGAGGACGAGGGTGAAGTGTGAGTGAGGAGGCACAGTGGGGATGACACTGAGTGGATCTTTGTTCTCTACTTATGTTAGTTTTTTCGAAGCAACGTTGCCTCAGAAACCACTCGCCCATATGTGAGACCATCAGCATGCTCCAGAGTTTCTGAGGTCAAGTGCCTCTGATCGAATTTGACACTCACTTATTCTACCTTCTCTACTTTTCTAGCAGCAGAAAAAAAAGGATTTCCACTTCTGTTGACAGTTTAAAAATGAAATACCTGTTGTTTGACACTGCATTGAAATCCCTTCCTGTCATCACAACAGAGTCCTGTGCATGCCGAGAGAACTTTGCATTGTTTTATCACTAATCACTGCTCATTGGCTCATTCTCCGTGGCTGGCACGACATAACAAGTGGCTCTGTTCTCTGTTCCGATGCTGAATGTGAAGTTGGTAGAAAGAGGTCAAGTGTTTGCTGGATTGCTGCTAATGAGACAGAAATACTAATAATTACACTGGAGGAAGCTGAAGGTCAGTGTTTCTACTGGCTGACACTGTAAGGAGGTGGAATCAAAATTCCACTCAAGTCATCTCTTAAAAATGCTATAACTGGAAAATAGATAGAACCTCAGAAACCACATCAGTGATATGTGTGTGTGTGTGTGTGTGTGTGTGTGTGTGTGTGTTTGTTTTTACAGGCGGACAGAAGGTAATCCATATGTAGTTGCATTCTACTAATGGGCTCATGGGTATTTGATAAGTGAAATCTAAACCATTACTTTTTAGCCTGAAGTCAGAGATCAATGATATGCTGTTCTCATATTCAATTTGTGTCTCCTTCGAGTGTTTCATCCAAATGTTATTCTTGCAATGGAGGTACACTTGGAATGACTAAAATTTTCTGCCAAACCATTTAAATTACGAAGACTCTACATTATGGAGCTGCAATGTGATCCATATTTAAAAATGAATAACAAAATAAGAAAACAAGATTATTTGATTAAAAAAAAAATTACATTAAAATTGAGTGAAAAATTTTCAATGACATACTTTACTAAAACAGCAGAAGTCCTCATGAGATATAAAGAGACTAAAGATTAAAATGGCATTTTGAAGTGAAAAAAAGACTATAATGGAATAAAAACTGGTAATAGTTCATAATAAGAATTTAACCTGTCAATTAAAAAAATATAAATATATTTTGTGGTCACTTGGTTAGGAAAGTTGCAAACACACAACACTGACTTATAATCACTTATTATATAAATATATATTGATATGGTAGATTTTTTTATAACAAAAAACAGCAACTGCCTAACCGCACATCCATCAGTTACAGAGAAAGTAGTGTTTGTGTCCACCCGATGAATATTCAATCTCCTCTTAGCTCTGCTTTATGGTCTCTACTGACTCCAGAGAAAAATGTGTGGCTCTCTTGGTAAGTGCCCAGCACTAAGTGCTGAGTGCTTGCCATTGTGTCTGTTTGCATTCAACAGGCAATGTACAGTTTGTCTTCAGAGCTTTTTTCACTGACATCTGCTCCAAACAAAACAACGGTATAAGAGCAGCAAGAGTGGAGACTGGAGAGTGAACCAAAATGGGGAAGTTGCGGCGGGATGGCTAAGCAATGATCTGAAACACACTATAAAGCTCTGTGCAGCTCGTGGGAACTGCAAATTCAGCTGGATTATCTGTAGGCTCTACAGTGGTTTTTCACGTAGTTTTTTACACTGACAATTGATATGTTATTATATTTTTAATATTAACATTATTATAAGAAATAATAATAATACATGTATATATATATATATATATATATATATATATATATATATAGCTGTTGATACTAAATACTGGATCATATTAAGTTATCAATGCTGCAAAAGAAGTTTTGAGGGTCCACTGCAGCAACAGTCCTGACCTGAATAAAAAAAGCTCAAACGCGACCGGGATGTTACACTTCATGGTGCATAAATCCACATTATGCAGCATTATAAATGGAACTGAAGAGCAAACAGGACTCTCTTCTTCTCTTTTCTTTTTATTGGGCTGAACTGTCCAGCAAATGTTTAATGGACCCCAGGGGCAGACTCCGGGTGACTGTAAACAATAGCTTTATGAGCAACAGAAGAGGAAGAAGTCTCTTCCACATACATTTGAGCCCCTAGAGGAAGGAAACTTTTTTTCTTTAACTAAATAATTACAAACCCATTAGATGTAAAAACACACTCATATCACCAGGAGGAAAAGGTATGTACTGTTTCTGAATTCTTGCTTCCATTCCATTTTCCTGACAACATTATCTTATTCTTATCTTTCAGTAACCACCAACAAATGAAGCATACACTTCACAGACAGTAACACGGTGCCATGTAGTATTTACATAAAGCAACTCATCAGCAGGGCTCTGTTGTGGAAGTTTACTGTACTTTGATTTTGCTTTGCAGAGATTGATTCCACCCTGCATGGCTGAGGGTCTCTGTCCAACCCATAGCAGCCATGTGTACACACCTGGGAAACCCATCGATGAGGCTGCTCTTGGTCCATTGTAACTGACTAATAGTTCCATGTACATTTCCAGATGGGGGATTCAATTTCAGAAACCCACGATCAACCTGACTTACACACGCCAAAGCAAAGTATGAAAACAAGTGTAATTTTTAAATATGAGCTCAATGCCCATTCTTCAAAACTATTAACTTAAAAAAATCTCCTTTCTTTCTGAAGTCTTGATTTGTAATGTGGGGTAATTTCAGAGCTCATTTTACTGCTGTTTTTACTGTAAAAGCTGCCCCATGTGATTGCACACTTCAGTGTAACTGACTGTGTGAGGGAGAGACAGTGCAGAGGCAGAGCTCCTGTATGGGTCTCAGAGTTAAGACAGTGCAATAGAGTAAATGGGATAATCAGGGTTTACAGATCTGGGTGGCTGCAGTGACGCAGGGCTTTACGCTGCCTAATGAAGTGACACCCGGCCCGTCGTGGCCTCTGTGCGTCCCTGACCCCTCAAGGTCTCTGGACCCTGGCTTCGCCTACACTTACACCTGAACCCTGACATGACATGAACCCTGATCCCCTCATACGCTGCCTGAGCCAGGAACTGTCTGGTACTTGTAAATGACAAGAGCTTCTGATTTGACTTGCCAAACAGGTCTCCCCGAGAAAAAGGGAACCAATATAGATTATTAAGGATTTTGGTTTAGTTTAGAGGAGAAACTGATGGTCCACACACACGTCACCAGAGGCTGAGAGAAACCAGTCAGAGGCTGCCGACCGTGTCCTGAAGGTGTTCGTGGTCTGGGGGGTAACAGTCTTATGAGATTACAGAGAAAATATTTACTGTCTATTTTAAACAGCAATAGTCCAATTACCTAGATGACTATTTGAGTCGGTACCAGTTTGATTATAGTGCTTTAATGTGGCACTGTAAAGGTAATGGTCCCTGTAAGCCACTTCAAGACCTGATCCGGCCCACAGAGGGCGACGTGGCAACGTGAAGCGCGCTAAACAGCCCATGCAGACCAGTTTCGATTTTAGTGATCAGAAAGTACTTCTAGAATTCTTTTTTTATTTTCCAATCTGACTTTTGCTTACGGGGCGGTGGTAACCACTGGAAAAAATCTCGGCATTTGCATGAATTTTAGTGCACCAAACCAGAAGTTTGAGCAGGAACTACCTCATGGGGTAATAAATTAATGTATAAACCATCACCTCAGGGTCTCCGGATAAAAGGAGGGAGAGTGGGGAGCTGGTTCGTCGGGCAGAGTGAGACTTTGTTGAGCTGGGTTTTCAGCGAGCAGCGGCAGACTGTCAGAAGGGGGCGGGTTGAAGTGCAGCTCACATCTTTAGACCTCAGACCTTTTGACTCTTGCAGAGGGCCAGTGCATGTCAAGTGGGCAGGTGACGGCCATCTTCCACACAAGTCGGGACAATGGCGGTGAATTAAACGGAGTTGAGGGAAGCAAGCCGGATTTCACGAGAACGCATCCACAAGTTGCATGAACCGGGAACGTTCCCTGGCTCCGGGAGGAGAAACCAACAATACATCCACAAGAGTCCTCTGAGGGGTTGATCGTCGGAGGGAGGATTGTACCGAAGTGAGACTTGAGGAGCAGCTTATTCATGCAAATTCATAAAATCATAGGCGTGCCTTTGGGCGATGGAGTCACTGCCGGAAAAACAAACCCCCTCCTGGATCATCAGCGACCTTCAAAGACTGTGATGCGCAGCGCTCGGACGCATTGACAGCGGCGCCGGGGCGAACGTTTTAAAAGCTGAGAGAAAGAGAGGAGAAAGTTGGGGCTGGCTTTTCTGCACGCTTCCTCGGACTGGCTGCACTTCTTCCTCAGCACGAACCACCGGCTCGACTGCGGCGCCACTGGATCTCCAGCCACAGGCTTATTCCGCAAACCGTAACGCACTGCCGCAACTCTTACTATTTGCCTTGGCTATTTATCTGTTTTCTGGTTCTTTTATCCTGTTTTTATATATTTGCAGTCAATACAGACGACTTAAGATACCGGCAATCCTGATGCGGATGAAGTTACAGGCGCTCTACTTTATAGAATTTATGCGTAAAGACGCTGCCACCGACTGTCTCATTTAATTGTAGTTTTATTTAAATCGCCCTGGACTTTTCTCGCACCACCATGTCGGAGGACGACAGTAGCTCCACCGCCAGCTATGTGTCTGACACAGAAGGCAGCAACGTTAGCGTCCTCAGCTGGGAGCAAGTGCAGCGGCTGGACGCCATCCTGACCGAGACCATCCCGATCCACGGCCGCGGAAACTTCCCCACTCTGGAGATGCAGCCGCGGCAGATCGTGAAAGTGGTGCGCAGTCGGATGGAGGAGAAACAGATCCACGTCCGGGACGTTCGGTTAAACGGCTCTGCAGCCAGCCACATTCTGCACGGGGATAGCGGACTGGGCTATAAGGACCTTGATCTCATATTTTGCGCAGATATGAAAGGTGAAAGTGATTTCCAGACTGTGAAGGACATAGTTTTGGACTGTCTCCTGGATTTTTTACCCGACTGTGTGAATAAAGAGAAAATAACCCCGTTAACGTTAAAGGTATATTCACCTCCAACTTTGTACTTTTTTCTTTTTTTTTTTTTTCCTGCTTCAGTCGTTTACTTTTAGATATGTGATAAATTTTAATTGCATTTGTTCCAATTCGGTTTAACGATCATTACGCGCAGCTCAATGTGCAATTAGAATAGATTAGTGATAGTAAAATGTTGGTTTTCTGTAGTTAAGAGGATTGAGTTAAGCCAATTTGGAAGGGATCCTGAGCTCACCACCTAGATCCTATACCCAGTACATTCTACGGTCTTTAATATTGGGGTCAATTCCATTAATAACACAATATTGGTAACACAAAGACATGTAGCTGTTTCCTATGCATATAGCACCATGGTTATTAGATATAAACCTAGTGGCGTAATCGAAAATTTGGCCTAAATGTGCATTTACCTAGCTCTGCTAAATTTATTATTGTACCTTTTGAGACTGTTTACTTAATGTTTATGCTCTTTCTCTCTCCCTATGCTTCCTATTTATGCCTCACGTACACACACACACACACACACACACAGGAAGCCTATGTGCAGAAGATGGTCAAGGTGTGCAACGACTCAGACCGCTGGAGTCTCATCTCCCTCTCCAACAACCGGGGGAAGAATGTGGAGCTGAAGTTTGTGGACTCTCTCCGGCGGCAGTTTGAGTTCAGTGTGGACTCCTTTCAGATCAAACTGGACTCCCTGCTGCTGTTCTACGAGTGCTCGGAGAACCCCATGGCCGAGACCTTCCACCCCACCATCATGGGAGAAAGCGTATACGGGGACTTTGGCGAGGCCCTGGACCACCTGCGTCACAAGATTATCTGCACCCGTAACCCGGAGGAGATCCGAGGCGGGGGCCTGCTGAAGTACTGTCACCTGCTGGTGAGGGGTTTCCGGGCCGCTTCCGAGTCAGAGATGAAGTCCTTGCAGCGCTACATGTGCTCACGGTTTTTCATTGACTTCCCTGACATTGGCGAGCAGCAGCGCAAGCTGGAGTCATACCTTCAAAACCACTTTGTGGGCCTGGAGGACCGCAAGTACGACTACCTGATGACCCTCCACGGAGTGGTCAATGAGAGTACGGTGTGTCTGATGGGACACGAGAGGCGGCAGACCTTAGGGCTGATAGCCATGCTGGCAGTGCGAGTGCTTGCCGAGCAGAATGTCATTCCCAATGTGGCTAATGTTACATGTTACTACCAACCTGCTCCTTATGTGGCAGATGGCAACTTCAGTAACTATTACATAGCACAGGTACAGCCGGTTTTTGCTTGCCAGCAGCCTGCGTACTCCACCTGGCTCCCCTGTAACTGAGACGGCCCTGAGGAAAGGAGGAGGGAGAGATTGTGATTTGTTTAAACAGGATCAAGCGGCACAGTCGTCGTCTCAAACCTGCCCAGTGTGTGAAAGCTGACAGAAAAAGGAGTCTTCTTTTTAATGTTTTGCATCAAAGCTTGTGTTTTTGTTCATACGTTGAGTATGAATGCTAAATAAAGAACAGCTGGCTTGTAATTCAAGAACGTGAATGTGAATGTGAATAGCTCACATTTCTTGAGACACCAACATCACCTGAACCTGTCCAGGCCAACTAGGTTTGGAAAAGACTAATTTGAGTAGCTTGGAAATAATGGCTAAAAGCAAATACGTGACAGCCTTTAAAGCAAAGAGCAGAACCGTCATCGAGACTGATTGAATCTGTCAAGAAGTGATTAGCCAGCGATTTCTAGCAGCAGACCCGATGGCTGCATCAATGTCCTCAAGTTGACATCTTCTCCAGCCCAGCTTTCAAGGGTGTGTTTCTCAGTGCCCACACACACACACACACACACACACACACACACACACACACGCGTATATACATGCACACACATGCATCCATGCATGCAAGCACACATACTCGGGATGAAATCAGAGGTGTGTGCAGGGCTCAAAAACGAGCACCCTACACTCAGATGAACTGAGGTGAGATGCTGTTATATTAGTTTGGATAACAGACCAGTATCTCTGCCTTTCTTTTGGATATGATCATGGTTGTTTACAGACCAAAGATTTTTTTCTGATTGTTTCTAACATTAAAACCCAATTTTGATGGGAAAAAAACAAAATATGAAGCTATGTCTATTTGTATATGTGAACATATATGTGTTTTCAAGTGCCTATTGCCTCTTGGCGGGCAGAGAAAAGAAAGAGCAGGCCATATAAATTTTGTGAATTAGCCCCACTCTGTTTATAGTCAGGCACACAAGACAAAAGCACCCCAGAGGCTTGTGAATGTATATGTGAAATCATGCGCAGTTAGTGTTTGGGTACGTTTGGACGCAAAATCACGCCATGCAGCGGTGTGGTTTTTACAGTTAAGTAGCAGTCAAATGTGCAATTGAAGATTCACACTTTTCGTTTGGATATCTGGAAACTCCAGTTTTGGTCTCTCTGAGTGATGCTAAAATGTCCCAAAATAATACTGCTATTGTTCAGCTGTTATGATGGAGGTTGAGAAGCATCTTCAGATCATCAGCAACAAAGTAAACTTTTACTCACACACAATAATTCCTGTATATTTTGTACAGTGGTGCTTCTCTTTTTCTCAACTGAAAAAAAAAAGAAACAAGTTAACAAGTTGATAGATAAGAGACAGAGAGAGGGAAGACTGCATTCGGAGAGAGTCTTACAGAGAGCTGGAGTGTGTGCCCCCATGCTTCCTCCTACAGTTGAAGGATATTTGCCGAGACACCTCAGATGATGAGACACTATTTGCTGTAGCACCCTGGCAGGGAATTCCTCAGCTGCTGCCGAAGAGCTTGAACTTAGCAGGGGTTGGGTCGGCAGACGCTCTGTTCAGGATTTAGAAAATGTTGTGCCAAACATTTTGATGGCCCCGCTGATAGCCCTACAGTTTAATGAGCCATTTGTTGATGCAGACAAAGAAGTTGTATTTCAGAAGAGAAGGAAAGGGAGGCAGGAGAGTGAAAAAAAAAAGAGAAAAAGGGGAATGTACTGGTTAAAAGGCAGGAGGGTGAGTGAGTCAGCCTGGAGAGATGGGTGCAGCTGGTGATGGGGTTTATCTCTCTAGGGCTACCATGCTTTACTGTACAAACTGTCTCTGTTAAGGTCAGATTACAACTTAATGGACAGCACCGCAGCTTGTCCCTTTTTTCAGGGGGACCAAAACATTCTTTTATCAGCATTTGCTCTCTGTTTTAATCATCTGATTGTTGTTTAAAAGGCTGAAAATTGAATAATAATGGGTGCATTCATGCCAGCTTCAAGCGACTTTAAGTTGCAATTTTTTTTCATTTGTAAGGCTGCTTTAATGATGCTTATTAATAGTTTTTATGCTTCAACCCACAACCCTTTTGAAGAACTGTATATATATGATTACATGCCTCAGCTTTGCCAACACACTTATTCTTTGGAAACTATACTGCAGCCTTTCCTAATGGCAAAAATTGTGATTTTAAGCATAAAGACATAGGTTAGGCCCTACAACCAGCATCAACTCGAGAGAAATTCTCTCACTGAAAAAAGCATTTTTTTCTCGTCCTCTGTCTTGCATAATTCTGGTAATCCATATTTGCTCTGTTCCGTTGTTTCTTCTTCTCCATGACTGTCCACGTTGACGGTATCCTTTGGATTGTGCAGGCAATGTATTGTCATTTGATACTCGGTGAAGTCCTAACAGCCGACTAGCTAGCTAGCTCCAGTCTGCCTGTCAGTTAGTGATTGTGCCTATCAGTTAGAGATTGTGATTTACTGCATTGTCTTGTATGAGTTGTCTCAAATATCTGTTTCTGTTCATGCAGTCTTTTACAAATCACATTTTGAAAAAGAAAGAAAAAAGATAATTGTCTTGTATGAATATTTTTATGATTGTTATTTTTATAAATGTATCAGGTACTGCAGATGTTGCAGTGCTTCTGAATCTGTGATTGGGCTTCAAAGGATATGTTCTCAATAGCTTTTTTGCTATATTATGTTATGTGTCCAATGGGTCAAAAGGTTAAAGATGTTTTCATCATTAAAATATCTGAACACCAGATTTGTGCGGTCTCTCGTTATTCATCTGAGTCTGAATCAAGTTTAGTGCACTGATTTGTTCCAACTTAAGATTTCATTTTCAAAGGAGAATCAGAGTGTCTCTTCACACTGACGTGAGCCATTCAGCAGACGCTTTCTCATGGGTTCCCCCGCTCACTTGCTAAGAGAGGCAAATCCCTGCCATGGCCTGCCGGGCCCAACAGGCCGAGCCAGAAACCCGTCCAGAACTGGCCCGCTGCCGCCAGAAAGAGCTGTTGTTGAATGTGAGGGGATTTGCATCCACCCAAAAAAGAGACTTTAACGCTTTTGTACAATGAATATCTTTGCCTGCTCATCAAATTCTCTCTGTTAACAACCCCCCCACACACACACACACAGACACCCATACACAGACAGCAATGCAGTGATAATCAGCGCTAAGGCCTGCAGAGACCAGAGTCCAACTGTCTCATGGTTGTCAGGCTGAGATAAAACTCGCCACAACAGAGCTGACGGTCACACAGGTCACATGAAAAACTTGTCCTAGATAAATCGGAATGTGGAGAAGAAAACGCAGAATGAGTAAGAGATTTGCTGTTGACACAGTGCTATAAATGATACACAAGGACATTATCACTTTCAGTTAAGCGCATTTACAGCTCATGTATCTGAGCCATTAAAAGAATGATTGACAGGTTGAGGCTAAACAGACATGCATATACAAACATTTGTTGTGTACATTCTATTAGTTATATCAAGACCATATTTAATTTTTTAGTAGTTTGTTCCTCACATCAACCTCCCAAAAAGGAAACTGTAAACTGTCATTTTCTCAAATCTGCCTCAAAACAATATTAGCATCCCCATATTTGCCATCCCCTTGTTATGATGAAGGCCTAGGGGGACTTACCATGATGCACCAAGCTCCCCTCTCCTCCACCTCCTCCTCTCTCCCTGTGCACATTAATATCTCAAAAATGCTCACTACTAGCCATCCTTCTTCTCTCTCCTATACTTTTGTGCTTCCTCTTCTCTCTCCTCTTCCTCTTGTTGCTTTCTACAGGTTTTTCTGCTTCTGAATCTCCTGAGTCTGGATCCATGGCTGCAGATCCACTTACTGCCCCGTGAGCCTGATCAACACCCACTTCTCTAAATATTATTATTGCTAATATTATTACTACTATTACTATTTTATTTAGTTCAATTAATATTATATTATTAGCCCTGTTAATGTAACTATCAGTGCATTAGTCCCAATATTATCATACATCCTTACCTGTATTGTGCTATGCTATCTCTCCTCCCTCCTGCTCCCTCTTGTCTCTTGCTTTTTCTCTTTCTCACTCTTGGTCGAAGCAGGACCCCCCCCCCCCCCCCGCCCCCCACCACCACCACCATGAGCCAGGATTGTTCAACGTTTCTGCCTGTTAAAGGGCAGTTTTTCTGTCGCCAAGTGCTTTCTCATGGGGGAAATGTTGGGTCTCTGTAAACAATAACTATAAAGAGTCTGATCTAGATCTGCTCTATATGAAAAAATCTGTAATGATATGGTGCTATATAAAAAAAATGAATTGAATTTAATATGGACATACAAAGAGTGGGAATTTTGTATTAAAAAAGACAAACTTCTGATGACAGCCACTGGAATTGAAAAACTTAGACTGATGAGGCCCCTTATGATTTTGTTCTGAACATTTTTGCACAGAACCAGGACAGCAGATCTGATCACCGTTGAATTACACTGAAATCAGTTTAGGAAGGGATCTGTTTGTGGGTAGTGTGGACAGGAGGAACAATTGCAGCAACCAATAACACTTTCAATGCACATATGGGCAAAAGAGAATTAATTTAAGGAAAAGCGGGAACCTAGCCTTTTAAAACCTTCACAATTTTACTATAACACAGCCCTGACACAGCTAGGTGAAACTAAAATTGGCTTCTTAACCATCTTACAATCTTTTAGAAGAAAAAAAGTTTTCCCTCAAAGCAATCTGAAAATATAAATATATATTATATATTTAAAAATATAATGTATAAAAAACATAATATATAAAAAAAAGAAAAAAAGTTCTCCTATATATCCCTTATACAGTAGCAAGTTTACCATCTGTATCCACGCTGCGATATATTTTCAATCCCTCAGTGACAACATTGGGCATAATGCTGCTGTAAGGGAATCAAGAAAGACATTGTTCGCCATATTGGACTTTCTGTGAACTGTGTCCAGCTTTATTGAAGTCACTCAATCACCCCTTCTTTTGTTCAACTTTGGCAGATAAAGTTGTTATAGTACAACAACTTTATGCTTTAAAGCTGCACTAATACATATTTTTATATTACCGATGGATTGAATAACTATGTTTGATGTAAAGAGCGTCACTCATCGTCACAAAACCAAAGAGAATTATCACCTGAATCTGCAAATCCCCGAGATGTACAGTGTTTTAGCTTCTTTCAGCTCATTGTTTTGGTTTTCATTCACTGTGGCCATCAGATGGCCAAAGTGATCCTCCAAATGAATGCTTTTGCTTGGAATCTGTGTCATATGTATAAATTGGCAACATAGATATAACATTCTCCATTTCACTTTTACTAGGTGATAATATGTTAGTGTTGGGTTTAAAACTTGTTGCACTGACCTCGAGTGGTGGGTTAAAATGCAAGAAGGGCTACTTCTCTTTAGGATCCATCTAGAACCATGAGTCACTATTTAGTGAAGCAGACATTAGAGCAACACCTTAGCATTTGTCTCAGTGTAAGAGATGCTGCTAGTCTCCATATTTATTTCAAGCATGATTTTACTTAAGCCCTTTTTAAGAGCACTTCTCATTTGGGGTTTGCTCTAACGAGGACTGATTGATGTAACAATGGTGCCAAAGGGCCTAAATCTCTGCTCCTTAACTTGAGATGCAGCATCAAATGAAATGGCCCTTGTAATTTGAAGGCGCTTTCATTTTAAAGTTTAAAGAGCGAGTTGTGAAAGAGTCTTACCGCGGTAGCTAGTTGGCAGAGAATGATAGCCAAAGCAAACCATAGCGTGAATCAACACAGTATGTGTCAGTTAATGTCTTTATAATCACCTGTTTACCTTTGAATAAAAGCTTAGACTGTAGTCATTTGTCCTCCAGTTACTTGTCCCTCTTGCTCATCGGAGCGGTCAGCTGCTCTCTAATGGCTTTTCCACTGCAAGGATTGGAGAGTGGCCGGCTTCATGGGATTTCTCTCTCTTTTTCCTTCCCTCTTGCTGTGATGAATTTTTTCCAGATGAAAGTTTTGATGGAATAAGCAAGAACCATTTGGAGGATGGCTTGACCAAACTGACTGCCGGGTCGGTCCGGTTCAGATTCCAGTCCAGACTGGTGAGGAAAGGCTGCCACAGCCAAGCTAACATACTATTGCAGTGGCTCAGAGGCTGCTTCGTGTGGTTCAGTCTTGGAAAGTACATTAATAAGAACATTTCATGATGAGCTTTTTTCACTTCAGTGTGTGATAACACTTAGACAGCATAGGAGCAGACCCCCCCCCACACACACACACACACACACACCACCACCACCACCATCCAATTTAGGAAAAAATGTCACCTTAAAGATTTAAGTTGCAGTAATCAATATTTTATATGAACAATGGGTCAGATCACTATGTGTAATGTGCCTGGTGTTACTTATAGCAACAAACCCACAGAGAATTTTTTGCCAACTCTGTAGTCCTCAGCTTTTCAGAGCATTTTAACCCCATTCAGCTCATTGTTTTGCTTTTAATGCCTAAAACCTTAATGATTTAGTTTGCTCTCAACACTCAATTCTTTTCTAGTTTTAAGTAAAAAAAACCCAAACCAAAACAAAACAAAACAAAACACAAAACTCTGATAAACACTCTACACTACCTGCCCAACACCAAAGCTAGCAGAGTTAGCAGCCCCTAGGTGAGAATAGAGAAGCATTCAACTGCCAAAGTACCAGATAATTTTCTCAGGCGTTTGAGGAGACAAACAGAACTAAACTGAGTGAATATTAGCTTTATATTCACCAGGTGGCCAGAGACATGGCTCCAATTAAATACCACTGTTGCTCTGTGCCTACTATTTGTGTAAATTGGCAGCTGTAACAACTTTATAAGGTAATAATTCATCATTGTATTTCCAGTCCTTTCTGCTGCTCAGCACTCCAAATAAAACCTAAAAGGAAATTAACACAGCTTTAAATTCAAATAATTTGTCCAATAGACATCATTTGAGTGACTGTTTTACCAAAACAGAAAAGTGCTGTTGCAAAAAGCTGCTCATCCAGCAATAAATGTACTGTACATTTTAATTTGCTCTTAAATTTACTCAGAATTAAGTTAAGTTTTAGAGTTTTGTTTGTTCAACTGCCCTTACATGGATAAATGAAATTAGATTGACCTGAAAACAATTACAAAATAAAAATAAAGTGCACAACCAGAGTCAAGCCACTTACTCCTCTCTTTTTCACTGAGTCTGCTGTATATTACCTCTCAGCTGTCTGGTGTACACTGCTGATAGAGAGCTGTACTTTGTAATCAATGTAATTTCAAATAAATGACAGTATAGCTTATTCAAACAGTAACATTCAGTGACAGTAACATTCAGTCCTTTGGGGTATTGAAAAGTGGGCCACAACAAGAATATCAGTTAAAATTCTAGGAGAAATGGAAAAGTTACTTCCAGAGGAAGTACTTAGTTTATTCAGTAAATTTTAATCAATTTAGGTATAATATCAACACGATGACAACATGATAATCTCCAGATTTGTATCAAATATGAGCCAAGATGGGAAAATTGTTTGTAGCAAAAGGTGAGTGAAACAAAGGATAATGTAAGAAAACTCTGCTGCAGTGTTACACCAAACACTAAAGAAAACTGACACAGTAGTCAGTGGGAGTGATGGCACACTGATTGCTGTTGTTGCTAATGTTAGAAGATTTTTAAAATCCTGTGTTACTCCCTTCTCTGGATCCTGCATGAGGTTATAGGTGGAGCGGTAGTAATAGATTAGGAATGAGTTGGAAAAGAAAAAAGATTGTAGGGAGTACAGACACAAAGAATAGCTGTATGTGTGTGTGTGTGTGTGTGTGTGTGTAAGGAGAAAGAGAGAGAGAAGGTGAGGGAGTGCAGGGAGGGAAGGTGATCCTCTCGTCTCAGAGATTAGTGTCATTGAGGTTAGCAGGTTTATCTTATATAAGTCTCAGAATCTGCAGGACAGATGAGTGTCCTCTCTGCCTCAACAGCAGGGACACACAGAGAGTGAAAGAGAGAGAGTCTAGCTTAATCAGTCATGTGTGCTGAATATCACCTTTGATAAGCAATACATTTTTCATACTACATACCTACATATTTTCACTCAAATGCTATTGATTTCTCATGAAATCCTGTATGAATGCAAACTGGATCTGATCGTGTCACACATATGGGAAACTAGGAATCAGAAATTACAGAGAAATATATCATTACATTATGATACAGTAGATTGTTACTAAAGAGCATCTGATATAATTTTAATGTTATTATTAAAAAATAAAAAATAACACATTTGTTTTTGTTTCTATGAGCTCTATATTTCAAATATAACTAAACATATATATTCACATATTATATTTTCAGATTGCTTTGAGGGAAAACTTAGCCTAATAATTCAGTTCCTCGTTTATCTGAATCTAACATTATTTTGTACATGTATAACAGTATTTTATGATTGGATAAAAACAATAATAATTATTACAACTGATAAGATAAATATAAATACAAATACATCCTAGGGAATTTTATGATGATAACAAACTGCTACAGGCTCCAGCCTCCTAAAACCTTAGAAGGATAAGTGAGGCATGAAAAATGAATGGATGGATGAATAGTTGGGTGGATGGGTGGATGTTATGTTAAATGTATCTCCAAACAGAATTTGAAATTTGCTGCAATGCAGCAAATTTGCTAATTTGCCTTGCAAATTAGCTTAATCCCGCTGTATTCTCAAGAGAAAAGGGAATGGATATTGGTCAGCTATTGATTAGAAATACAAGTCTTTCATTGCCACAAAGTTGCTATGGGACTGTGCAGAATTTATACTTTTGATAAGCAAATGAAGAATTTTGGCATTGTTGTAGAAACAGCTCTGTTTCTAATCTACATGAGGTGCTGTGGATGATTTAATATCACAAAAAATAACAAATATCTAGAGTTTTATGGACCAAATGTATTCATATGGGACATTTTTCAGATGTTTTAACAAAAACAATATTTAAGCCTCCCCTCTTTTTTAACTACTAGATATCATTTACAACTCTGTGTGTCATTTTAGCAGTGCTTGTTGTGGTCTGTTGCAACTGCACAGGTCAATCATATGATGCCTGCATATGTAGGATAGTCTGTTTTAACAACTGTTGACAAGTGAGTATTAAATGTCTCCAGTCACAAAGCCAGAGTAAACAACTTTACACCCACATCAGCACAATATACTGGTTATGCATGAACAGGTGTGCATCTATGCATGACTGCCATGATTGTGTGTTTATCTGAAATAGAATTAGGGAGAGAGTTAGAAAGTAGAACCAGGCTTTACTTCAACAGTTAAAACAGGAGGCATCCTAAGATATCTGATGAGTTTGCAAATGTATCATTGTAATTTCTGTGTTATTTTTGTGTTGTGAGAAGATGCGTGGCTAGCAGGGAGTCACATATTGACCTTTGGATTTTTAAAAGCTGCTTGAATGAAGAGTATACACTCATCAAAGGTAATCTGAAGTCCCCCAGAGTGCATAAGGACAATGCATGGTGGAAAGGGGTAACTAAGAATAAGAAGCTATAGCCATGCTAGCAGATCTGCGAGGCTGTGCTTTGGCACAGCAGTACTTTGAGGTAAATTCTTACATCAGCATGTTAACAAGGGCACAGTGACAATGCAAACATGCTGATGTTAGAAGGCAATATTTATCAAATTAAGCCCTCTTAATTAAGCATTTTGGCATGCCAACATTTGCTAATTTGTGCTAAAAAGCAGGCACAGATGAGGATGATGGGAATTCCATTAGTTTTGCAAGTATTTAGTTATAAACAAAAATATTATGCAAATTGAAATTTTGAATTGGTGATGGTCCTAAATGAAAAGTCAGGGGATCATCCAAGAAAACGTATTTCTCTCTCCAGTAGTTGTCAAGATATCACTATTAATGACAAACTCATGGTACCAATAGATAGTTGCTGAGGTATTTTAGTTTGTACTTTCAGAGTGTGGAATCAATGAAGTTATGTATGTTTGTTGACATTAAAATTGTCTATATTGGGTATTGGGGTTATATGTACATATCTTAATTTAAAACATTCAAAAATTAACTCAGATTATCGATAGAACATGAGGAAATAGCAGTCTCGACGTTATGCTGGATCTGCTGGATTTAGCACACTAACCAACTGGTCCTGGTCTGTCCCTTCATACCTTAAGAGGTGATAGTGAGTCAACGTAGTGCCCAGTCTGTCATTCTTTCCTCAAGCTCTGCTATTGATGCTGCTATTCGCCCTCTACCTTGTGTTCCTAACCCTCTTGTGGCTCATCCTCTACTCCTGCTGCTACTATTTTTGATGGTCCACTGGCCCACCGAAATTTGTGCCGGCATGCCTGATGTCCAGTTTGACTATTGCACAGGGAAAGGGGATGGGAGAAGAGTGAATTCGGCAATTGGCCAATTCTTAAGCACTGACAATTAAAAGCTGCACTAATCAATACTTTTAAACTTTAAAAATGGGTCAAATGCTTATGCGTAATGTGAAAGATGTAGCTTTTAGTGACAAACATACAGGATGCAGTTCCCCTTTTTGGCTTTTTGGAACATTTCAGCATCTATCAGTTCTTTTTTTTGGTTTTACAGTTTCGGTCCACATAGTAGTTGGGACAACAAATCTCAACCTCATAGTAAGGGGATCATGAATTTCAGTAAGTTTCATCCTGAATGACCGTAAATATCTGTACAAAATTAAATAGCAATCAATCCACTATTTGCTTAGATATAACAGTTTTTAATAATGTTGTGGATCAACAGACTGACATATGCTTTCATAGAGTAACAACACTAGCGTGGCTAAAAGGTTAATAAAAAGCCTTCAGTTTGAACTGAGCTGGCTTTACAGATTGTTGTGATGGTCCAGCAGAAGATGGAAGAGCAGAGATATTAAATGTTTATCTCCACATATTTTCTTCTACTTTATTACCTTTATTATTTCATGGTTTCTCTGAGGTCTTAACAAGAGGCCAAGAAAAGCCTTTCAGACTGGCTGTCATATATCAGCCTGCTTTGTTGCTGTATCTCTTTGACCCCCATTTGTAACTCCCCTTTCCTCCAAACAGATAACATCCTTGGCACTACTTCAAATCACCACTTTCAACAAACCAGCTGCTTTATATGAATAGGCCTTAAATCATACAACCAATAGTAACCTTAAAATGCTTTATATACGCTCTTGACTGAAAATCCCCAAATACTGAGATAAACCATACCATGTTCTCCTTAGCATAGCATGGTTGAAATTATAAGATATTTTAGGCTCTGAAAATCTCAATTTTTAATCAAATTCAGTCTCGTGACTAAAGTCTCTGAGTTTGTTGTCAGATTCACTACTAGGAATTCTGTAATTTCATTTTCATGTCTGCTATCAACATAGGTCCGAAAATACCTTTACATCTAAAACAGGGGCAAAAATAAAATTGAATGGCAATCCCAAGCAATTTGGAGTGTGTTTAAGCTGGCCCCATACAACAGACACAACATTTACTGTGTAAACCACAATATTCTTCTCTGAGAGACAAATGAAACCATTTTGGGCTGGCTCATCAGTTGCTGAGGTAATAGGACCCAGATGGTAGAGCTGATATAAAAGCCAGGTAATTTCATACAAGAGCACTGTGAAAGGAATAGACACTTCTCGTTTGAATTGGAGCAGACTGGTGCAGACTCTGCCCTTGCGTAAAACCAAACCGAGATAAGGCTATCCCACGTCTCCCGAACGAGATAATCCTTGTAAACATGTATCATTTCCTTAAAAAAGAAATTTCATTACTTTCCAATTAAATCTGGTTGGTAGGGGGAGAGTCTTACGATGTGAAGAGAAATGCCAAGAACTCCCAGGCAGGAGAGATTGATTTTCTTTTGAAAGCTGTACGATGCAACTAGATGAGGTTGGCTGAGATTGACTGCTCATTTTATATTTGCTTTTATATGCGATTCTTACACACACAAAGTGCAAGAACACACACTCAGATGCAACATACCTTGTACTTGAGGTGCAACTTTGTGTGTGTGGCAGAATGAATAGCGCGAAAAGCATTATTCTTGAATTTCATTGTCTTGATTTCCCTATGAGACACTTGGATTTCCCTATGTCCTAAGGATCTCAATGACCAAAGAAGACGTATGCCCCCACTACTAAAGCGATGGTACTTGTAGCACTAGTGGTTTGGTAAAGAGTGATCTAGTGGTATGTTTTATAAATTTACACTATTTGTTTTAGCTGGTTTCAGGTTCCTGCTATTGTGCACATTGGCTCGGTTTTACACTGTGCTTCAATGCTAATTTACAACAGAGCTGTCATTAATGTTATTAGTAAGACTTGTGTTTTTCCTCTTAGTCAAGTCAATTTTTGATGTGAAAGTTCTGTTATATTCCTCTTCTCATCCCACAAGAAAGCAGTAAATATATTTCCCAAAATGTTGGCCCGGAAAAAAAAAACATGGCATGAAGCGAGGGGTTTTTTTTTCTTCCTGACTCACTTCTGACATGTGTCTCTATTGAACCTGGATAATAACATATGATTTGATGTATATATTTACATGGCTTTTGACCCAAAGGTCATGCACAGATTCCAAAATTTTGCCGCTCTTTAGGCCCATATTCTGACAGCTCGTTGAACTCCAATTCACAGCCACACACACTGACTCAGTCGAAGTGTTGAACCCTTCATCTGAGCTCCTCTAAGAGCCTTTTCTGTGTTGTGGCGCCATTGAGCCTCAGTTGCTCACAGTCATGTGTGAGACTGAGGCAGCATTGAGATCTGCAGGCTCTGGGGTTGCTCTGTGGAGCCGCCGACTCGGTTCACAGGGGTCAGTCTGAGGATGTGCACTGTTTGCATTGCAAAGCCACACTGCTGCCAAAGTGAGCCGTACGGACCTTTTAGAGCCTTCAACAGAAAAAGAAAAGCATTTTTGGAAAGTTTGAGATTTTTCTTCTCTCACTTAAGGATCTTACTTTAGCACTGAACATGTGGATGTTTATATACACTTGGGAAGTCTCTTGCGTCTATGTTATGTTTGCTCTATACAGTATGAATTATTCGATGCTCTAAAGCATGAAAACATTCCAGGTTTTACAGATTCAGTCAAGATAGGAAAAGTGGTTAAACCTGTATATTATTTTCTCTTCTCTATGTGTGTGACCCCATGAGCTTCTAGAAATGACCAGGTATACACACAATTTGTGTGCATAGGTGCACATGGGAGAGCTTGTGTATGAGAGTGTGTGATTTTTGACGCACTCCCAGCTTCCTCATCCTCTCCCCAGAAAAGCACTTGTCTGGTCACAGAACAGTAATTCATTGTCTGACAGCTGTTTTCTTTTCTGTGAGCCTGCCCTGCTTGGATCCTGGGGTGTAATTCCACACACAGGGCCAGCTGGAGGTTTTCCTAAAAAAAAAAAAAAAATAAAAAAAAATCCACCAGCAAATAGCACCAACAGAGCATCACTGGAGCTGAAATCAGCGTAAGCCTCTCCCAGTTAGTTTGTATCCACCTTTTCCATGTCCAGAATACATAAAAACAATCTCCAGTGGACTCATAATTAAACTGGACTTTAAATGCAGTTATGCGTCCATGGACTTTGTTTATCTTTATATATTTTGGACGTTTGTATGAACACCTGCTTCATTTTCTCAGCTCAAAAAACAGTTCGTGCAGCGCTATGGAAACCTGCGTTCTGAATTGTATATACTGTGCAATTACTTTTGCCAATGACGGTTGATTAGGGGGCTACTTGATCTCAAGATGCTGCTGCACTCCGACACAGGGACACTGGCTAACCCTCCCCATCCGGTAGTTGTCAAGACATTTCACTCAAAAGCACAGCTGTAAACATCATGGTAGAACTATAGGAACGGTCAGATCCCAAATAAGACAGACAATGCCGCCCGCAGAGCCACACTGCTAGCATGGTTAGGAACTGATCCGAACGATATATATTTTTATGTTTGCTAGACGTCTTAAAAATCACTTTTACTGCAAGGCTGACACTGGTTTATAGATGTCTGACAACACGACGATCTGACAGTAGCTTAGAGGAACACAGCCTGTAATTAACATGGCAGACTTTATATGATAAAGTTATTACACTCTCAAATGCCTTCGAATAATTTCCTTTAAGTCAGAGTTGTAGAGAGGAAGCCTGATTACCATGCTTCTCAAGGTTGCATGGAGGTGAACAAACACAGTGTTGTGAGGAGACATGTGTGAAGCTTTCTTTTTTACTTTCTTTCCAGATTCTTAGTGTAACATTTACACTTTTTTTTTGTTATGTTTCAAACCTGCGCCCTGACAGGAATTTAATTTATTGAATGTCAGGACGACTTCTTGAGATCGGGAGGTGGCTCATTCTGTATTCCTCAGCAACAGTGTCGGCAGTGACGCATCACTTAGTAATTAATACATTACAGTAGTGGGATGACTGTTTTCACTAAAGAGTTGTAAAATGGACATTTTGACATTAAATGATTACAGAACGGTTACTAACTCCAGAACGGAACCATTACTTTGACATGTTGTTGGCATTTTTGCTATTCTAGCAGGAGATAACACTGGGCGCGGGTTCAACTCGGCTCTCCGCGGTCAGTTGACGGACAGACTGCACATTAGCTTAGGATAGGCGGCAGTTCAGGGAGGTTAGCTTCTCCAAAAAGAAGGAGAAATGCAACTCCTGCCAGTTCCTAAGGTTTCTTATTCAAATGTTGTGTGTTCTTAGCTGGCTTGCTAATCTGAGCCATGGTTACATGTTTATCTAGGTTTTTGCCATTTTTTTTATTCAGAGTTTAAGAGTGTGTGAACTGCACGGCTGAGGTCAGGACTTCTGGAGAGCTGTGCGCCATTAGCGAGGCTTAGCTAGCTGCTGAATGGTCAGCAAATCCCTCCAAACTGTATGGCTGCCTGCTTATTAAACCACAATGTCTGGTTATATCATTTTCAAATATGTAAAACACAAGATTTGCTGAGTGGATGTGGAGACTTTGCAGTTTTTTAAAGGCACTATTGATGGAGCTGGAGTGAGTAACAGAAGTAAACTGAAATGCGGTGTAAAACCTAACTTTTGCTAATGAGTAACTATAAAAGCAACGTAATGACTTTTTCCAATAAGTGAGGTGTAATGAATTATTTATTACCACTTCTCAGCAATCAACAGTTACCTGTCAATACCCTGAGCAGACCCGTACTTCAATCTACATGTATCCTTTAAAGAACCATAATTCCAGCCTTCCACTGTTAAATGTAATAAGACTTTCAAACGTTGTGCTGTAATAACATAGTTTGACAGTGTTGTTACTTTTATAAATGTAATATCCATGTTCCTACCCTTCAGTGTGACACAAACCTGCCCCTGTAAGGATTTCAACCTGTTTAAAATCAGACACTTTTGACATTGCACACATAAACATCTTATCACTTATGACTTGATTAAAGTGATGGCACTTCAAAACGGTGCAGGTCAGAACGAGCTGATGGACGAGCTGCAGACTGCTCCGGACCGAGCGCCAGGTCTCTTGATGAGTCATGAGCAGAACCTGTTTTACAACCATTTTCCCTTTCATTTCCTGTCTGGATGACCTAAACCTCTCTGGAGGGTGGCTTGTAACATAGCCCCAGCTCGGTTTGGACACCATCTCCGCCCTTCATTTGTAGACAGGATGTTTAACTGGACTGCCTGGAGAGGTCATCGGGGGGGAGCCCTGGGGTGATTTTCCCCAGATGGTGCAACAGAAACAGTGCATTCACCTTGGTGTTGATAGTGATGAAAAACACTCACCATTACAGCATAATACTAATCACCGAGTGTATAAGAAAACATCATAAACCACCTTTGATTTTCACAGTTCATGCAGATGAAGGACACATGATCCTCTGTCAGTCAAGCAAATTCTCTGGCCTCTTAGCCTTATGAAATACTGATCCGATCCACTGGGGGAACAGAAAAGCATTTAAAACTCCTGTTTAGCTCAGCTGCTAAGAAGGTAGTTTTTCAGAGATACAAGGTTTTCAGTGAGGTTATGCAAGTGCTTCAGGAACTCGAAGCTTCCATGTCATTGCTCCTTTATTTACCCAATGTCTTTGAGATCGATTAACCATATTCCTTTCTTCTCTTTTAATCCAATTTGTCAATTCAGTTGTGCTTTATGGAACATTTCAAAAGCAAGTGATAAGATGAATTACATTCAATACAGGACAGTGACAGTCAAATAAAAACAGATTAGTTACAGCTAGGTGCATTTGGACAGTGACAAAAGCTTTGCAATTTTGCCTCTATACATAACCTCGTTGAATTTGAAATTAACAAATCAAGATGTGATTGAAGTGTAGACTTTCAGTTTTTAATTCAAGAGGTTTCAAAAAAAAAATTAACATTAACCATTAAGGAATTACAGCCATTTTCATGCATGGTCCCTCATTTTCAGATGCTCAGAAGTAATTGGAAACACTAACATAATTATAAAAATAAGGACTATTTTTAATACTTTGCAGTCAATGGCTGTCTGAATCTGCAACCCATGGAAATCACCAAATGCTAAGTTTCCTCCCTTGAGGCCTTTACTACTGCCATCTTCAGTTTCTGCTTGTTTCTGGGTCTTTCTATTTCTGTCATCTATCTTATAGGTTTGCTTTGTTTTTCAGCCTAATGACGGCTGCATTTACTTGCATCGACACTCCTTTGCATATATATAGAGTTTCCATGAACAGCTACCAAATGCAAAGTCAGCAATTGGGATCAACTCCAGACGTTCTATCTTTTCAATTTTTCATGAAATAAAGAGCGAACAGGCCACTCCTGAAAAAACTGTGTCACTATCCAAAGAGTGATGAACCTAACTGTATCTACAACTTTTTTCATTATTAGGTCTTGCTGTACATTTCCCTAAAATGCTGACAACACCTTATACATTTACCTTTAATTCCACTTCATACTTTTGAAGCCAATTTATAAATTTGTTTCCTTTAATGTCTTTATGTCACATTTTCCTGACAGAATGAAAGAAATTATCTTTAAATATTCAAGCTTATAATGATTTTGTAGGTGCTAAATGACAGTCATGTGTAGGGATGTAAACGCTCATTTAGAAGACAGCAAAGACTAACACCTACAATATTGCTCTGTATATTTGAAATTACTACAATGTAGGAAATACACTTGAAAAGTCTACAAGTTGAGCAACAGTGGAGACCTTGAAAGATAAGGGCTGCCAGGAGCTTCGTTTTAATGTTTTATTGGCATAGACTACCAATTTTCAGCATACCTCTCTCCTCGAGTGCTCATTAAAGCTAAAATTACACCAGTTAAAGGCTTATAAACCACCATATCGCAGTAGCTTTATGGTGAAAGCGCAGCTCCCGAAAGCCATTCCTGTTTCCCTGGACAAGTCTCTCGGCACCGATGGAGCAACACTGAGCTCCAGAACCATTGAGCCACAGCTATACTTACCTTGGAAAAAGATGACAGTAATTATCAGGTCCTCCATCATCATTCCTGTGCTAGTGGAATCCCTACCACACTGTACACACCTGCCGTAGCACAGGTAAATACAACCCTCCTGCAGTGCAGCAATTATTCAACTCAAATGACAGATGCTTCCACACCATGAAGGAGTGTGGAAATAGAAGATCAACAAGTCGGTAGGAAAATGGTTTAGATCTTGGTACTGGGAGAAATTATGCTGCTCCTTCTCTACACAGAGATAAAATGTTTAATACATATAAAAAATCAAATGACCACCTTTCAATCTTAGGGGCTTAGTGTTTGATTAATTGAGGGATAGATTTTGGTTGGGGTGTCAGCAGTTAATAGTGAATAAAAAATTTGGATAACTCGAAAAAATGTAAGTCAGCTATAGGAATAGGTTCAAATTCTGGGAAACGTGATGCAATGTGCTAATTGGAAAGAAACCAAGGTAGCCTATGTTCCACTTAGTCAGACCCACTTACTGAAATCTCTTGCTTGCAATTTATGTCATTGGTCTTTTTGAAAAACTGAGGCATTTTTCTCGGATAACTGTCTATATTCTAGGAAAAACTGCTATAAGCCTTCAGATATTTAAACAATGTTTGATTTAAAAAACTACATTTCCCATGATTGTTTCCCAACTGCTTGTATATAATATCATCATAACTTAGTTTCATCTTTATCCATGGTGTTCCCCAACAATCCCTTCATTCCTTCCAAAGTAATTTTTCCCAACTTTTTAGCTATAATCCCACAATTCAGACATTGTCAACACAACCATGAGAACATTGATAAAAAATTGATCGCTAACAGGATCAGAAAGTAAGTGTTTCAAGTGTACTTCCAGTTTTAATGCATTTAAAGTTATTTTCAAAAGATTTTCTAGTTTCTGCTCGGTGCTGTAAGTGGTTTGTTTTGCCTGAGAGCAGGCCCTCTCCTCTGTGCTTCATGAGGTCATTGTATCTGAGTTACAGTCCCAGTCTGGGTCATGGGTCGGTCCAGTTCATGCTGAGGCCCTCATGTGACTGTTGCTGTTGTTCTGGGATCCAGCCGTGCCGGTCCTCGAGCGCTCATATGTTGACAACTCCAGAGAAAAATCTGGAAAGCAATAAATGAGGAGTGGGAGAGAGAGAGAGATTACAGAGGACTTGACAAGGAGGAAAAAAAAGGGGGGAGAGCAAAAACAGAGAGAGAAAGCAGCATCTGAATCTTGTCCGGTTGTTGTTGCCACACCAACAGCTAAACAAAGGTTTTATCAGTTTTTGGGGCTCAGATTTATTCTGGTGTTGTGAGTTTCTACTGCATAAATCAGTGCATGATTCAGCCTGGGAAGACGGTTATAATGTATGGAGCAACTGCTGGCTAACAGGTCCATTGATTCAGGCAGAGCCAGAATAAAAGCTCTGACTCTGAAAATTACTTTGACACAAAATTTGATTTGAGTGTACTTCCAAACCTTGAAACATTTAAAGAGCAAACATGAGTTAAACAATGAATGACAACAAAATGAAATAATTGGCCCTTTGAGGTATTAGGCTGTATTTTTCCCCTTGGAATAGATTTTCTTAATTTTGGCTACACCATGTCCTAAGTACTCTGACTCATCTCATATGTAATTTGAAATGGTGCTGCTGGACACTGGTCCCTCTGCTTTAACCACAATGGAGTGCGAACAGGCGTCAACTGACTGCCTCCTAGTGCAGTGATAATACCTGCAATAACCAAGGAGACATAAAACTGACAGAGGATGGGTGTTACACTGTATTCATCTCTTCTGACACGTGTAACCGCGCATGCAGCTCTCGCCTCTTTTATGATACAGTGCTATAATTGTAGACACTTAGCCCCACCACAGAGCTGTTGTCTAAAGCTTCCTGGCTGTGGACACTCCTCAGCTGAAACAATAAAGGGATCAATGCCTTGCTTTTCTTCTCCTCTTCATGCCAAAATTTGTACTGACCTGTTTTATTTCACCCTTCCCCCGTCCTCCTCCCACTGTTGTATGTCTCCTTCGTGTGCTTGGTTTCCAGACACGTGAGGAATCTAATTCTGCTTCTTATTAGGCGTGACCACAACGACCCTGCACTGTGATCAAATCAGCATGTCCCTTCCCACAACAGGAAACACCATCACCTACAATTAGCCAACCAATACAGAATCCCTGGCTGTGATCGCAAACCTTCAGTCTCCTATATCAAATTCTGTTAAACATGGCAGTGGCTTCGTGGATGGGCCCATGGAGATGAAACACAAAACATTGGGATTGCCTAATGCTATGGAGAGTCTTGGTTTATAAGTTTATAACACTGTCTACCCCAATGGCCGGACAGATTCCACAGTGAGACCAGGCCAATGGCACGGCAAAGAACTTTATTGTCCAAATCGAGGAACGCTATTGCTCATGATAAGCCATTCAAGACAGCTTCTTGGTTCTCCCTCAGGTACTTTCAGAGAATGTAACATTGTGTAATGAAAATCCTGGCACCTAAAAAAGAAGCTTTGAAATGGAACTCAACATATCAGAGTGCTCTATTGCTGCAGGAAGTTGGGGTTTCACAGGAAAGCCAACCACTCCAGCGTCTTTAAACTGTGTGTCAGATTCACACTGACAGTATTGCTAAAGCTATTCAGAATTCATTCCATGCGATCCATCTACTCGGTGTCCTGACTTTCTTTTTGCGATTAGTGGTTATTATGCCTTTTACTTTTTGTTATATCCACCTTTTTCTCATCTTGCATCATTCAGTCAGTCATATTTCCCAGGATACTTGAAAGGGCCCCCAGAGAAGCGGTACATTTTAGACTGGCGAGCACTTATTCTAAATGCTGTCTAAGTGCATTGTGCTCTTGTCTGTTGAGCTTACTGTCTGTAAAAAAAAATTACATTCTGTTGCTGTTTATGCTTTATGGTTGTTGGAACTCAGAGTGCAAAATCGTGACTCTAGAGAGAGAGTCTTGTTCTTTGAGACACACCAACATCTAAAGATGACACAACAATATTAAAAACCATATCTGACACCACCATCTATTGAGGCACCCAATACAAAGGATGGTTAAAGGTGCTATAATCAATATTTTCACGTTAACCAGGGGTCAAATGGCAATGTGTAATGTGAAGTTGTCATGGTAGTGACGATCCATAAAAAAATTATTACTCAGCTCTACGGTTGCCAGCTTTACAGCTTTACAGAGCAATGTAACATTTTTTAGCTCATTGTTTGGAATTGATGGCCTGCAATTTTGCTATTCTGGTTCAGTCACACTACTCTAATTCACCCCGTCTTCAGGTGCAACAGGCAACTTTTATAATCAAAAGATTTCTGACAAGCCAAGTATATGCTGACTGCTTAGCAAAAGTTTTGGAATGGATAGTTAGCAGTTAGCTGGTGAACATAGTGGAACATTTTGCAGCTTAAAAGCCAGATATTTCCCACAAGACTTAGTGCAGAAAAAAGCACAGAAAAAGAGTGAGTATCAGACTTATATCCACAATGTGTTTAGAAACATGACTACAAATGACCAGTAATGTTGCTTCATGATATGCCTAAATAGGAAACTGCTTGCTAACTTATCTACTTTAAGGTTGATATATCAATGCTGTGTTTAGGGCTTGTTCAACTGTCTCCAGTGGCAAAAACATTTAATTGATGCCACTTTAAGAAGAGGGAAGTGTATGATCTGTTTTAATTAAATAATAAATTAATAACATGGTGGTGTTTTTCTGTTATCTATAATAATGCAATTGGCAAAAAATATATTTTGACCAATGATTAATAAATCATGTCTCACTTTCTACCAAGCCGTCATCATCAGCAATCTGTTAGGTCTCCAGTTGTGAACATAGGCAAGTAACCATTGGCTGTAATAATGAACTAACCAAAAAATGTCAAATGAGGTGTCGAACTGGAACAAAATAAAGATATGTTTCCCAACCTGGCAACCCAAAACATCTTCTTTTTGATGGCTCATATCAGATAAATACAGCCTTAGTACATGTTTTATCAATCATTAAAATAGCTAGGGAGTTGAGGTGGGTTGGATGGGCATCTTTTGGTTTGTTCTATAGTTTTTACAAAGTGAGTTCAATTTAGTTGAACAAAAAAGTTGAACAAATAACTTCAATAGCATATCTGTCCACACATACATACACGTAGCTATACATGCCTGTACATGCACTCTATCATATCACTGGCATGCACAAAACCATGTATGCATGAATGCACTCAGACACACATACTGTATATCTGCCCAACAGACTCATATTTCATACACTATACAACGCACTCTTGCTCAAGTGGATACCTGCCTGCCTTGGCTTTGGTACAAAGAAGAATATACTATAAATCAACTTATCTATATATGACCAAGATGACAGGTGGGTGGGACACATCTAGTATATCAACTGATTTGAAAAAGCTTATATAATGTATAGACTAGTCCTTGAAGTGTGTAGACTTTTTTGATGTTGGATCTGCACTCCTTGTTCTCGTACCATTTTCCTCAGATCACATTATTTCCATAATCCAGCACAGAATATATCAGCTCATATGGAAAACACTTGGTACATGTGGTGGTTTCAATTCTGATACTTTGTGTGAACTTTATTTCTTTTGTTGATAACATGACATCTCCCAGTAGCAATGGCAAAACTAAACACATGTTGCATGATGGTTAAGATCATTTCATCCATAGTGTAATCATTAAAAAATCTTCACACTGCTCTACCGAGATGATAGAATGGGTTAGGGAAGAGGAATAATTACAGCACATGAAGTCAGCTGCCTAGTAAGTCAGTCCCTAAGATTAGAGTGAACCACTGGGGCAGACACGGACACAGATTTCCTAGGAGTTGCTGCCAGAAAGCAAGATTGATGAGGGAGGTAATTCTGACCAAAGGTGTTCAACTAGCCCAGCTGGATCAAGACTCTGAAGGAAAAGCTTTAATGTGCACGATTTTTGGTGCATCCAAAAACATTGTGTCCTCCAATACATCCTTTCCGGCACAAAACGAACCCATTTCCACTCCATAAAACATAAATCTTTTTAAAAGCAACGCCTGATTTTGTTTGAGTTCGAATGAGTCAGTTGTAGCTTGCATGGACCTGCTTTTGGAAACCTCTGGAAGTCCCGCAGTGACACCGTAACTCAAAGCTGTTTTCAAGGTCAGAGAATAGGGTCCTCCATAGGCTGCCGCTGCTCTGAAAGAGAGATAAGGATAGTGGTGTCAATTGTTAAAGGAAGGGCTCACTCAGGGGGTTCAAAAGACCATACTTACACTTGAGTTTAAACCCCGAGGTGCTGAAGTGCAGCTGTCTGCATTTTAAAAGGAGGAAGAAATGGAGAATGAGACTCTTTTCCATTACATAGTAAATAGACGGAACTAGCTATGTGGCATGTAGAGACAAGGCAGATTCTGAAGCTGGGTGAAAGAAGAAATAATTAATGAACAGAGCTGCCAGATTGATCATGCAGAGGTCACTTTGAATAAAAACTCTTATTGTCTTTTCCCTGTTTTCCTAGTTGATCTCTTTGTACTTACTTAGCCACCTATTCCCTGTCTGCCATTTGCATTGTTGTCATGAAAGGTCACAGTGTTTACTGTTACATGGTGTTACATAAAAGTTTCCTATGTTAATTGGCCTTCAGACAATAACAGACTGAAAGTTGTTGATCATTCTTTTTTTATTGCAGTATACCAGTCTTCTATTGTTTTATTTCTCATATAATAAAACTAGACACAGCTTTAGTTTTATTTTGCCAAGATAAATATTACAACATTTTTGAGACATTGTTGATAAGATACTTGCATTCGTATTTGTCTGCCGAGGGAGCACACCACCCCCTAACTGCAAAAGGTCAGAGTTAGCATTATGTGAAACACGGACCAGATTGTTACCTTTTCAAAGGAGAGAAACAGACGGCACTATCAAATGTTTTCATAAGAAGAGATATTATTTGCTATTAGAGAAATCCCTGGCACACAACAGTGACAGAGAGCAGACTTGCTGTGGGAGAAGTCTGGGACTGGAAGAGCAACCGGCTATCCAAAGAAAATTTAATGGGTAGCATTCTGAACAATTCCTAAATGTGAATTACAACGAAGTTTGGTACTGAAATTCATGATCCCAACTGGACAAATCAATTTGGTGATCCCTGACTTTTCATCTAGCCACACCTAGCACTTTTGTGCTAAGATAGCGAACCCATTACTTGCTAAACATCACCAGGGTAGCAATGTCATTGTGAGTATGTTAGCATGCTGATGTTAGTATTAAGTGTTCTAGCATGTTCTGAGCAGGTGAATTGACAGGATAGAATGCAATATAAGAGATATTTATCAGAACAGAGGAAATGGGCATCATTATACCTCTTAAATATGCAGTAGGTTACTATCAGGTTACAAATTTTAGTCCAAAAAGAAAACAAACCTTGATATTTGAAAATTAACCTTTAATTTACTATAATTTAAATAAATCTGTAGGTAAGACTAGAGACAATCATATGCATACTTTTGAAACACTAAAACTTTATGAATATGGAGAAGGTATTAACTTCTGCAGTTCTTCAGCAGAAAGAATGTGACAGTGTGCATCAGTGTTAAGGTGAAGAATAAAATCTAAGCAGTTTTTTTTTTTTTTTAAAACAGACTTTCCCAGAAGCTGAGTGATGACGTGATGGTAAGAGTGTGGACCCATTAGCAGCACAGCAGACTGGCTCTCTGGGCTCTGAGGACCCAGCTTTAAGAGTCCAACAGAGAATTATGGCTGAAAGACAAATCTGCCTCTGCAGAGCAGTAGCCAGGCCAGAATTTAAACCAAATAGCCAAAACTGCAGTAAAAACCATGGGAGACTGACCCCGCCAGGCAAATGTTGATCATTTAATACCAATTGTTGCTCAATAGATGTTCATAATTTATCTCCGAGCTTTTCCAGTGACTGCTTTTTTACAATCTTGAATCCTGAAAACCTTGGCTAAATGTTGCACTAACTTGTTTTTGTTTTTTGATTTAGTTTGAATCAACTCTTAGGAGGTCTGGTGATGATCAAAAACTCGTTTGCATTGTGCATTGCACAGTAAGTAAATAAACTCATTAACACAGCAACCAAGTCTTTCTTCAGAAGAACCACAAAGAGTGGAAGCTGTATTTCACTGAATAGTTTTTAGCTCTCTGTAGCTTGCTACTTGCAATACTAGCCTGGTGAGTCTCTCTGAAGCTTAATGCTTCATTGCATTTAGGTGGTGCTAAATTATACAATACAAAAATGTCCAGGTGTGGACCATGTTGTCCTTGTATGACGCTATGCAGAGTTTCTCACCAGCCATCAGAGAAACATGGAAACCTCTCAAGGCACAACGCCAGTCAACAGGAAGAGAGTTTCCCAGGATTCCTCATACTCCCCTAACTCTCTGTCTGCGTGTGTGTTTAGTCTGAGTAATGTGTGGAGCATGAAGTAGGAATCACTTATGACTCACTTGTGAAGTTTAGCAGTTACTGTACCGAAGTCTGATTTTTAACAGTTTATCTACTCTGAGGGTGTGAGTCATTTGTCCCTGGAGACAAAGGGGCAACAATTGCAACTGTTTTCCTTATGGATGATAGATGGTAGCACAAAAAGAAATGTCATACTGCAGACAGACCAAGAAATGTTGGTTGAAGTATATACAAATAAAGATAAAAAAGAGATTTAAGGACAGGGAGGAAAGGAAGGAGCCTGAAGGCTACCGTGGGTAAGAAGGAGAGCTGAGTGAAACAGCATACAAGAAACAATTAAACTCAAAGATGATAATACAATATTACTGATGATAACATAATCCATTCAATTTATAAATTTCTTTTCTGGATACATAAAGTAACTATCTTATATGATCCAAGGATGGAGTTTTTCTCATAAGATATTCAGAGTCAAGAGCCAAACAGTAACATTGTTATAGTTTGCAGACTCCCATAACTGAACAATGAACCATAAATTGTAGTAAGACAAAAAGCCAAGACTTAAGCCATGCACAAATTACAGGGTTTTTCACATGGAAAAGCTTTTGCCAGTGTTGCGTTCACTGCATGCTAGTAGAAAAATGTATAAAATTAGAAGGGCCATTAAGTTCAAAACCCCCAGGATTTCAGCTCTATATGCATTCAGTAAAACCACTTTCATATGACCAAAAACTACCATGACAAACCCCAAACCTCCTTCTAAAACTTCTCCAGAGTCTGTAATAACTGGATAGAACACGGGAAACACTCTCACTCTGCAGTTACTGCATTTTTACAATCAGCATTTCCATGATAGTGGAGATCTGAATCTTGGGCATAATGGTATCAGGTGCAATAACTTAGTTAGTTACAGTATGTTGCCTCATGTTGCCTTGAAAAGTCTACTAAAAAAATCAACAGTCAGACCTCACAAGCTGTAAAGTACTGCAAATTGGACCATTTTTGTGTTTAGGTAGCCATGTCTCTTCCTATTTCTGTGCGCTTGTATTTAGTCATTGTACCACCCTACAAGGCTGGTGATAGCTGGTGATGGTGTGTGTTTTGTTTGCTCAGCATGTTGGCATGGCCTCACACACATTCACCAGCGTTTTCCACGCTCATGGGCTGCATCACCAATGGACAGAACAGACACTTCATACAGCAGTTAACACATCCAGAACCAAGGTCAGCCACTTGACGTCAGCCTGTGCTTCGCTTCGCTTCTCCGCTGCTTGGAAACACAGGTGCATACACACAGAAACACACACTCATACACAGAAATCACTTGGGTATATATTGCATGTTGCTATATACTCAATATGTACTGTAAAGATGCTCTCTAATCTTCTCTCCCTCCTTCCCCCCTTGTGTCCTTCTCTCTTGCTCACACACATATACATATCTACCCCTCCTTATACATGTAATGAATGGCATTGTTTTGTCTGTTGTCAGTGGCTGATGTGACTGAGCAGGTTGCCATAGAAATCAATGGACAGCTTTAATAGATTAATCCGAGTAACAGACCAGAACATAAAGGCATAATTTACTGTGAAAGTACGGGCAGCTAGAAGAAGGAACTGATTTCCATGATAGGAAACAGCTTTTGCTCTGGATTGATGATGTTAGGGGAATTCTATGTAAAGTTTAAAATTTATGGCAAGTCCCACTTTTAATGATTGCTTGAGTCCAGATGTTGGTACTTCATAATGAGCAGGCCATGGTTCCTTAATGTTTCATTTCTTTCAAAGTTATATCCTCAAGACTGTTGTTACATAAAGTACTGTTTTTGATAGTAATTATGCCATTAAAATGCACTTGCCTTTTGTAATTTTCTCACCATAGACTGCAAAATGATGCATGCATGTGCTGGATGTGATGTGGAAGACGGTGCCCTTTGCAGGGAGACTCTCATCCTACCACCATGACATGTAAGAAGAGGGTCTCCTTGCTTGTATTGCAAGGACATGTAATCAGTGTAGAAGAACATAACAGCAAATGGAAAAATACGATAAATTTAATTGAACTGCCGGCTGCAGTTTTTTATTCTTTCCCTCTAGTTAGACAATGATTAAGTCAGAAGCAAAAAAACTTGCAACAACCCCTCCCAAAAAATATGTCACTATAACCTCAAGGAGTACTTATGCAAACATAATTTACAGTTAATCCGATTTAAAAAATTCATTTGAAGGATTACTCAAGTTACTTTTATAATTTCCGTATCACTGTATTCCTTTATCACAGACTTTTCTTACTTCTGTCTGTGGGGCTGTTAATTACTAACTCTGGTCTGAATGTCATAACAGATAATGAAAGAGGCACAACTCAAGTCTACTGCAGTAAAAAGTCAACAAGGTCATTTTCAAAAATCAATGCCTACTACAATCAATGCCAGTGCGATATATAAACTGTGTGAATTGCTCTCACAGACAAAAGAGGTCATTTGGCATTAAACATGCTAACTTAGCTTGCTAGTGGCAGTTGAGGCCCAGATTTTTTCATCAGTCAACATCTCTCACCTCGCAGCTAATAGTATTCCATCAGTGATCTAGAAATTTCATGCAATGCAGAAATACGGAAGTTCAGTATCATTAGCTGCAGTTGACTTTGATTGACTTGATGGTCAACACGAACTGCCAACGATTGCAGGGGTGGAGTATAAATCAACTTGGACACATTCTACTTCCCGTAGCGTGGGAGAGCTCACAGCAGTTGGTTTTGGGCCAACAGTATATACACGGGATATAAAAACTAATGGAGAAATGCAGAACACATGTTCTATTGCAAAACTGCATCATCAATAAGCACCATGCCGACACATTGGACACCTGTGTCACAGCAGGAGGTTGTTCACAGAGGTTATTGCGGAAAAACTGCTGTTCTGTGGTTCTTTATTTGAAAATATGAACGTTACCCTTGAGTGTTTTGCAAAACCTATACACATTGATTAATCCCCCAAAGATATGTTGTAATAAAAAATTTTCAAGGCAGCACTGTCCTAAATGAGCCTATAGAGTGCTTTAGGGATGACATACTTTGTTGGCCAACCCAAAAAAAAAATAAGCATCACCCTGGTTCCCTCAACAAAAAGGCACTACGAGTTTTTCATTTGCTTTTGGATTATCGTGGAAAAAATGCATGAAAACAAAAGTTTATGATACTTAAATGTTTTCTTCAGCAAGGTAATTTTCACAAGTGACCGCCCCTTTTAGGATTTTTGAAGCCTCAATACAATAGGCAGAAATAAGAATCTAATGTTAGGCTATAAATGAACCTATTAACTTGTTCCTAGGAAGTTGCAATAGTGAGCAAGAACGTGAATATAAACACAACAAGGCTCTAAAGGCGAACTGGTGAGTAGATCAGTTTTGTTTTCACCATATTGTGTCTAATGTCCCCAACAACCTCTGTACTCACATTTAGCCACTTGTCAGCAGCCTCCTTTTTTAAAGGCATGTAAAAGCTTAAAAAAATCCTTCGTGGGTAATTTACTGATGTAATTTATGTTGTAGAATAAAATGTAAAAATGTTCATGTGTTAACCAGGGACCTTAATTCAGACATTTATCCAAAAACCCATTGAAAAATCTATCAACTTTGGGAAGAGGGAAAGTGTAAAAAGTGTAAAAACTATTTCCAAGTGTTTGGATCCATTCCAGCAGTGCACCATTGTTCGGAACTGTGTCTAAATTTTCTTCTTCTGCTGCATTTCTGACAGAGCAGCTACTCAAGATAGTTTTAATTTCCCTTATGGTTAATACATATCTCATTTCAAACAGAACTCGGACCTTGATTAAAAAGCACTTGACATTACTACCAGTAAATTCTTCATTGGCCAAATCAAACAGGACTGAAATCCTAAGGTTTACAACTTTAAGGTGAGAAAACTAAGCCCTTTGCTGACTTGAAAGTTGGCTTTAAAATGTTTATTGTAGAGAACTGGGACTGTGTCAGACTTGATTCACAATTGTTCTTTAATACACCTCTCCACTGTCCATCCATATGATCAGTATGTTCCTGGCTCTCTAATTCACAGCTTCTATTTCAATCTGTATGCACAGCTCCTGTGTTTAGAAGCTGATACATTGAAGAATGAAATAAGAATGAAGACTGCAAATATTGTGAAGATTCAACAGACCAGGAAAATCTTTGAAAAACTTGAATCAGTTTGGTCATTTGTTACATCCAGACCTCCCTTGACACCGTAATGTAAACTGAGCATTTACTCTGCAGTATGTATGCTGCTAATGTGACCTGACCCAGTTGGACCTGATAGTTCTGGCTCTGCAAACCATTTCAAATTTCTATCTTCCTAGGGAACAGTTTGTAATATGGGCAAAATACCTGGGTCTTGGCATGGCCTTGTGTTGACAGGATGGGGCTGGCAAAAACATAAATTCTCATTACATTACTCACAAAAATGGTTCTGTTCTAAGAAGATACAAATGTGAATTTATGTACAAAAATTTGTGAATGTGAATTTAGTTTGCTGCTCTCATTTCTTTGATGACAAGTGTTTGAATTTTTTTTTGTCACTTTACTAAAACTGTGACTACTGTGTATATCCAATGTTTTATATATATGCACACTGTATATATTTTTTGTTTGAAATATACAGGTTTATTTCCAGAGATATGCAACCACAAAGCTGCAGTCACAGAAGCTGTTACAGATTGTGCAGAGAGCTGAATGCTAATTTATTTGTTTCAATGTGCACAAACACAAAAGAAAAGAATCTTGGAGCTGACTGGAAACAGTCTTCATAAAGATACAGTAATAATGATCACTGGTGAATGCTATAATTGTTTCCCCATATTTGACTTTCCCTCCCTCACCATCATCTGCTGGCCAGGTTGGATAATAAGCAGCTATTTACTACACCTACACCTACTGAGCAACAGGATCATTCAGCGATTTCTCTGCAATACTTGGAAACTGCCTGTTCTCGAGATCTGTTGTTTGTTGGTCTTACTGTTTGGCTGATACAGTTTGGAAAAATGCAAAGTGGTAATAAGCAAAAATAGCATTCGCAGTGGCAAAGAACATCTTCCAAGTCTATTGCAGTAATTGCTGGTGAAAGTTCAAAGTCACTGTGCTTTCTGAAAAACTTGCCCTTGTTTCTTTACTGGCTTTCTAAGATACATGGGAACCAGATGAGTGGTTGAGCTGCTGCCATTTAATCCCAGAATTCATCTGTGTGGCATCCTTGCCCACAGATTCACCCCTGCTCCCTGCTTAGGCAATAAATCACAGACTTTAGTCTCATGTTGTAGATATCCTGGAGCACTTCCTTTAGTCAAGATTTATCTGTGTTACAGTATCAGATATGCTCATCTCCCCTCCTCTAATCAGACCGTCTATCTATTGCTTTCACAGTACAATATGCTTATGAAATACAAGTCTTTGTTCAGTGAGGTCATGCCTCATTGGTATTATTTTTGTGTTTTGCTGAAAGTACTGATGAGATCTGGCAGCATCCAACACACTATGATAGAAACATTTCTTCCATTGGGCTTTATCAATTAAAACAGTTATAAACAAGACCCCAGCCATCCTCCCATTCCAGAATCCAAAAGCAAAACAAGATGCTGAAGCTGCAGAAACACGTTCCAGATGTTTGTCATGAAGTGTAGGAGACTGGCTGTGCGGTCTGATCACCCTGCTGCTCATGCTTAGCACAAGGATCATAAAAACCTGTGTGTAATACTCATTGGCTTCTGATGACTGATTTGAATGTCCCAAGTACAAAAATATATTATTACATAATTATCATGGCATCTGTTGGCTTCCTTTGTTGAATACTGTGATTTATACACAGACAACCAGAATGTATACTAACACCTCTAAAATAATTTCCATATTAACACAGTTTTCGCTTCGGCAACACTTTCTCCTATTCCACTGTTTCTGTTTAGTACATATTCTGGTGGCAAGGTTGCAAGTAATTTTTTACAGGCTGTTGTGACTTTTCAAGGCTGCAAACCAAAAATGGTGGTATAGACAACTCTTTTCTCTTTCTGTCTTGTAACATAGTATCCAGGAACAAAGCACGAGTGCTGGAAGTCATACTGGTTCCCAGTCTCAATCCCTGCAGGTACCTCGCATCATTTCTTTCAGTTGGAGAAAATCACAGGATGTACTGCACATCCCGTAACCCTGTCCCAGGTAGGGAATGTTCAGACTGTTGTTCTCTCACGGCCATTTTCCCTTGGACGTCAGCAGGTATCTGTGAAACCTTGAGGGGTTATATGATACTTGCCTCTCACTGCTGTGTGTTGGCTGTATGGGAAGGAACCAAATCCTCTGAGACAAATTTATATTTAGGCAGAGAGGGATGTGACGGCTGCTGAAAAGCTGCATTAACCAGTAAGCTTACCAAAAAAAAAAAAAAACAGAACAACACAATGCAAAGAAGAGGAGAGAGTAGTCAGATGTTACTGTTTAGAGCGTTTATGAAATATTACCAGCTGACCCTTATCCCATTTTCTATTAGTATAATGTGGTTGAGGAAAATAAAAATGGCCATTTTAAGCCCTGCAGGAGCTCTTGTCAAAGCTGCTAGACTGAGTTTAGGACAGTGATTCCCAACTTTTTTTGTCTAATGTAGCCCCACATCTCTCTTAGAGAAGTCCAAATACCCCTCATCACCCTCGCCTGACCCGTAGTCTTTTAGGGTTCTAAAGTGTTGTTTAGTAATACTATAAAAAGTGGATATTGTTGTATTACTTTTTTCCGACAGGTGAATTGTCACTGATTAGGTTGGTTTTTTCAGGTCTGTATTTGCACTGCTTCTTATTGTGGCAAAAGCTGGATCTTTCAATCACATGTATTCTACTTTTTAACTTTTTTTTTACCCATACTAAAATAACCTAATTTTAGCCAATCATTTCAGCCATTTCAGCTGTTTATATAAAATTTCCATTACTTTTAGAACCCTATTTAAGTTCTTTCCATTAATTTCAGCTTAATGTTTTAAGTCCTTAGCCATTACTTAGAGCTAACTTTTTCAACCATCTCCATTACTTGATTGTTTCACCTTTTTTTTATCAATTGATTCTAGATATTATTACTGTTTACCTATTATTGTTGGCTAATTAGTCAAAAATGTTTACCATCATTAATGATAAACAACTATGATGACCCGCACCCTCCCTCCCAGTTGTAGGGCGAATGTAGGCACAGTGTCCATAACTAAGAGCATGTTCTACTTAGTTTAGACCCAGCACAGCATGTCATCCTTTGAAGCACAGCTGTGAGCAAGTTTTTCAAAGACAGAGGAGGGAGGCTCGCCCTGAGCCATGAGGTCCATCTTAGGGTTCCACATTTACCGTGCAGAAAACGTCCACTGCCAAGGACTACAGTATGTTTAACTTATGGCTGCTCAAACACGTGAAGTGAGCATACATCATCGTCTGCTCTATGTTGAAATACATGGAAAATTTTTCACACAATATACAGAAAAACACAGAAGAGCAAGTGCATGTAGACCCATGTACACACACGCTCGCTGACAAACAAGTCGGTCTAATAGGAACAGTGGGGTCTCTGTATTTAGGTGTGGGGTTAACAGATTGCTCCTTGTGGACCTGCACATCAAACATTCCCATAAAGGCAGAGTCTGGGGAATGCTCCCTGGAACACTGACAGCACGCTCTCAGTCTGTTTGAGCCTGCCTGCGGTGGGGAGAGGATGACAGGATGCAAGCTGGGCAGGGCTGGCTCAAGGCTCAGGTTTACTGTAAAGTTTATGTGAGTATGTGAGCATGTGTTAGAATGTTGCAAAGTGTGGGACACTAATATGTACCTTTGCTGAGTGTAAATGTTTTAGAGGCATCTTGTGAAGCGGGCTGAAAGCATCTTTGACATAATTACACAGTCTGTCAAAGCTAAAGAGGAGGTTCCCAATGAGATGGGGACTGGCAGGTCAGTGTGAAGAGGGGAAACCAGACTGCCAGAAATGGGAAGTTGTTGACCGAACATCTGTGAGTGTGTCTTTGTCTGTGTCTGTGTGTTTGCTGGCGCATGTGTTGTAAAATGTTTTCTGCAGTAAGCAGATGATTGATGAGCTGAGGGAAATTTGTTATAAATTGTTATAAATGAAAATACAAAGTTTGGCTGCTATGTGTTTTGTGCTTTTTTATCTTTTCTTTGTCCTTCCATCATATGTGATAAAGAAAATGCATTGCTTTATGAGGGATCCCAAAAATCTCTGAGCTCTGTGCTGTCATATTGATGGTTTCCAAGCAACAGTGGCATCTATATTGTTTACAATCTGCTGCTCCGTCAAATCAATGTGGAGAAACATGGTCAAACATAGCATGTCCAGCCAAGTCCCCTTTGTACAATTTAATTCAATGGCACAGTATTATTACAATAGGCTTTTGCTGCTTTTGCTGCTGATACTACCACTTGTACTGTTTCTGCAAAACCTGCACCCCACCGCAAGAACTAATGCCGCTCATTGTACATGGACTACTACTAACAATACTGCTACTAAACTATGTCTACAAATGCTAGCTCAGGGTAGAATGGAAGATGCTGCATCTAGGTGTTCTGATGTAATTTAGTATCTAATTGTTTAATCTAATGTTACATGTTTTGTGTCCATCTTGACTTGTTCGCCATGCTAGCAGTTTGGATGTAGAGATGGGAATGCCATTCGGTCAGTTGAACGATCCACCACCTTGGTCCGCACTGAACTATCTCAACAGCTGTTAAGCGGGGTTAGTGCTTCTGTGTCAAGTCTATGCAGAGCCTTTGCCGTAGCCTGTGCAGTGGCCTACGCCTTCATGAGTAATTATACTTCCTCGTTTGCTTCTATGTCACCATGCTATTACACCACCCAGAATCTAATTGGCAATGGGGTTTATCTGTCACTGTTTTCCACAAGTCTTTATAACAGGAGTCATACAAGTGCACATACTTTCTGACTTCCTCTCCTCGACTTGGTCCATGTCTGCTCGACGAGTTGAATTCGTGTCGAGTTTGAAAATGATGGCGAAGAAGGACAGCCGGAGATTTGTAGGAAGAAATTCATTGCTGACAAGTCAACCAACCCCAGTTCTAGCGGTCTGTGTCGCCGCAATGAGTAGTTCCATTTTTTGGGAGGTGCATTTCAGGCTACGGTGTAGGGTACAGGGCTACACCTAGATTTGACGCAGAAACATAATATTTGACCTGGCTTGATTGCCATGTAATTTGGTACTAACATGTTCCCCACAGGATGAATATCTATAAATCTGAATTTTCATCCCGTGCCATTATCAGGTTTAAGTTTTAATGTGTGTAATAATGACCAAATGAATGCAAAGCAATTACTCTTCAATCAGCCTCAGCAACATATTGTTTAGTGTTAATTAGCAAATGTTAGCATGCTAACACACTAAACTAAGACGTTGAACATGGTAAACATTATACCAGCTAAACATTAGCATGCTATCGTTGTAACTATGAGCTCATACACATATTAACAGTTTTTCTACCTTTGGTACTACAAATGAACATTTAAAACAAAGCTTCTATTAGAAAGTAAAACTATGATATTGCACATGTTATAATTACTAGTATGTTATGATTACTAGTATAAGTTATATTTATAAATATTGTTTCTCGTTATTGTTGGTTACTACATAAATGTTAAATTAGCCAATCATATGACTTTGGGCTGTTACAGTACTTTATACATACTAAGAAAATATCAGGTGTCAGACTCAGCTCACACCTGCCGCAAGCTGCATTTTGGCACATGGAAGAAAATCAATTTCAACACCACATTCTATACTGTCATCTTGGGCACCGGTCCAGGTTTTTTGCCCCGAGGTGATGTTTAATGAGTGTATACTCTATGATGATCTGGTGCTTCAGCTGTATAGATCAGGGCACTGAAACTCTCAGGTTTGGGAGGGATGTCCTACACTCACAGTAAAGTAAAGTAAAGAAAATGTGTCCTTCTCAAGACTTTTATTATATTTTGTGCAAATTAGACTTTAAATTCAGTTAGTCTCTACGAACTGATATGACATTTTCTCTGAAGGAGTGATGACTTGGGTTTCAACATCCTGTCAAAAACAAAAACATCAATTACATCAGAACCGGCACAAATGCCTGCTGTTCAACTATGTCATAAATTTTTCCTTCATCCATTGCCAAACTGGGGGGCAACTCAAGAATTGTTCCCTTTCATAAAAATCTCCACTACTTTGTTGTGATGTTTAAAAAATCTGTGGTTTCATGCTTGACTGAAATGTACTTGACTGGGGTTTCATGGCATATAAAGATATGGGAAACAGCATCAATGTTTTATTTCAACCGCAGCAACGTGAGCCAAACCTTGGCACTAGCTGTGACACATTGTGTGTAAATATGTCATGTAAGACCGATCGCTATTTACCCATGGACTCTTAGATTTGGCTTGCTTTGTTTTCAGCCACTTTCTTTCTTGTGGATTGTTCTAAACTAATGTCTTTCTGTTCCAGAGCCAAGTAGTGATCCAATATCTTTATATAACTGATGATAGGATTAGCACTTGAAAGATTTACTGGCCCATTATTGTCCTAAATTCACACTTGGAAGGTCCTCCCTAATCTTCTCCATTCACACACATACTGTCGCATACACATTGCTGATCTGTTTACACATATACCATTTAAAATTACACCTTTGAATGAAAGTATTCGCCTCATTCATCATTTCCACAACACTGTAAAAACCAGATTTTATAACGAATACTATTGCACCAGAGGGCAGTATCACATTTAGCACAGAAAAAATCATACAAAAAAATTGGGGCATCTTGGTGGCCATGGGGTCCAGGATGCTGAACGTGATGTCTGAGTGTGGATGAGAAGTTTTGTTGCATGTCATCCCTGATCTCTCATCTTATTTTCAGTCAGCTTTTTTTTTTTTTACTGTCTGCTACATATCAGTTAAAGCCAAAAAAATACCTAAAGCTGTGCTTATCAAGATATTTACACTGACACTGTGAAACCATACTATGTGAAATGTGAAAGGGGCTGTTCAAAGTGACAAACACACAGATGTTTATCTCCCAACTCTGCCACGCCCTCAGCT